>OU342740.1:134928616-135528616 GCA_910589775.1 Avena eriantha | reverse complement strand
CTACCGGCTTCGCTGTGGTGATCCTGGAGCTCGACTAATACCCACCGGTTCAAGCGCAGAGTGAGCAACAACAGGAGCTTCATCCACGGCGCCATGGCGCAATAACATGCAGCTTCTCTAATCTCTACTTTGGAGCTCAGTGCATGTTGCGATTGTGTACCCATTGAGGGTTGTTGCATGGCCAGGCGCGGCCTCTTTTTCTAGAACAGTTTCCCTGAGGATGGGTCGGCCTGAATATTCACGCTTTGGTTTTCGTTAGCTGACTTACTTGCTAATGCCTGTGCAAGTTCGATTTACTTAAATTATCGTAGCTTGCAAGTTTCCTTTTTCAGAATTCTTTTGCACAAGCAAGATTTCTTTGAAAGAGCTAACTCTTCGTTCAAAGATTTATACATTCCGAAGGTACGCAAGAATTTTCAGAAAAAAATGCGTTTTATTTTGCGAAATACAAAAATAGACAAGTCTCTGACAAAAATACGTGCCTTTTTATACTATATACAGCTGGGATTTGTTTTCCTGTAGCCCAAAACAAAACGAGTTTTTTACCAAAACTTGCCACGGTCATTCAGCCCACAAATATATATTACCAAAATAAATTTGGGATTTAAAAAAAAAATACAAATCCTCTCCTCATATATATTTCTTATTTTCTATAGTGTCGTGCTTTAAGATCTAGAGAGAACAGTTTCCGTTGCATCTAACACAGCATATATATGTCAAACTGTAACAACAAAAATCCAATGTTTAAGTACTTTTTCTACATAGGATGTTGCCGTGGTATTTCAGCTTTTCTGTTGGGATGCAAATTTTATTATGCCATAGCAGAGACTACAATGGAACTTTACATCGTAGGCAGAGGCAGTGGATGTTTAGTTTATGTGACCTATCAGTTGTTTTCATTCATCAACATTTATTTTACTACTTTGGTCCATGAAATTAAATGTATTGAGCTTAACTATTTCATTACCCTGGGTTGAAAGCAAGGTTCATGATACATAATGCATTTTTAACCGGTCATGTTTGAAGTATATGTTTAAACCAGTTTAGCATCTATATATGAGAAGCAAAGAAACTATTGTTAGTCCAGATAGCTGAAGTAAATTGTAAACTGTAAATCAGAAACAGGTATTCACCTAACCGAGCCATGAACAGCTGGTTTCTTCTACACACGGTGGCTGCACGGCGATAACTTTGTGCCCTTCCGCACGCATATTTATTTTTTCCCGTTGCAACACACGGGCATTCTTCCTAGTTGAAGCTAATTTTAGCTACACCACATATTATTCACTAAACATGAAGTTGAAGCTGTGCCAGTGTGACACTCTCTAGTAAAGGTACAATTTTCTATGACGGAATCATCCTTATTTCTGACATTCTTGTCCCATTCAGGAATTGAAATATTCATGAAGTTTGCTGGTTGATATTTAGCTAAAGTTTATACTAACAGAATTATGTAAGTTCTAATGGTGCTAGTGCCAACAAATAAAACTACAACGCATATCCACCAGAGAAAAAGGGGGAGGGGGGATAAGTTCTAATGGTGCTAGTGCCAACAAATAAAACTACAACGCATATCCACCAGAGAAAAAGGGGGAGGGGGATATATTAACATGCCTTATTAACTTTCTTTATACTTCCTCGAAATGACAAGTCGGTGAAATGAAACTCGCATGTCAAGAAAAGTCATTATCTCTTCCAACCTAATCCTGGAGGAAAAGGATAGCCACATAACATTCTTCAGCTGAAATAAGCCATATGATCAAACTAGTGGGTTTTTGCTGGAATACTAGATTTACAATCTCACTATTTTGACTTGTATCTCTCATGTTCATACGAGTTTGTACCTTGTTTTAGCAGGACTACAGGGAACTATCTGCTAATAATTAGTTTTGAAACACAGGGTTCCATGTTTAGTTCAAGAAAGTATGCAAGTTCCCTAATAGGTTTCAGTAAGTGGCACAAAATTTACTATGATGGTTTAGAACGAAAGCTACATTACAGATCAGAACTTACAATTCAGTGAATCAAGTCCACCGATGTCACACTCACTCACATCTAGGGCATTATGGCCACGCAACTGACGATATACTTGACCAACTGAAAAACTAGATTTGACAATACAAAAAAAGCAATGTAGAAAATACAGAGATTTAGGTGCATTTGTTGCAAGGTGAAGTTTCTACCATTTCCACCAGATGGTACTCATTATTTAAATAAGAAATAGATTGGACACAAGATTTTAAGCAGTCAATAAGTGTAGGTTATATAAAAAGAATTCTCAAAATGAGCCAACCTATGTTACCTAGAAGATCAGCTATTCCGCATGGTATATGCGTTCCATAGCCAGGACCCAAATCATTCTATCATCCCATCGACTCAAAGGAAAACATAGGAGAATCTAAGCTTTAGAATAAAGATGTCAAGAATGCAATACATTATTTAGATGAATATGACAGACTGAAACACATAAAAAAGAGCATCATAACTGAAAATGTTGAACTGTTTTCAGAGATAAATCAATGGAGTTTGCACTTGGATCGAAGAAAAAAATCAGTAGCACAGCAATATATTGCACTGAACCGAGTAAAGCACCAGCAAGGCAATGATACATAAAGGGGAATAAGGAAATCGGAAGGAAAAAAAGGTAATAACAACCCAGTTTAACAGCAACGTTATGGGTCACAATTCGGGGGAAAAATTAGGGCGCACCGATGGGATTGACTGCTATGAGATGTTCCCCGACGGCGCGGATGGCGTCGGCGAGAGCCGCCGCTTGGTTAGTGCTGCCCATCCGGTGCTGCGACACCACTGACCTCAGCAGCTCCGCCGTCTGCCGCGCCACGGCATGCGAACCCTCCACCTTACTGCCCACACACAAACACACGGGCATGATTCATGAGCACACCAGAGGAACGCCGGTTTGGCACGGTAACGGGAGCTGCTTACCGGCGCTTGAGCTTGAGGACGAAGTCGCTGACGAGCGGCTGCACATCTGGCATGGCGACGCGCAGCTGTGGACCGGAGGAAGAGGTGGTTCGAACTGGGGTCCGATCGGCGGCCAGACGGAGCAGGGGGGTTAGGGTTTTCAGATAGAAGGAGAAATCTATATCTATATAAGTGTTTCTGCGGTTCGTCCGTCCAGGTTTTACCATTTTGCCCCTCCCACTTGTTCCTTGTTTTCTTTTTCACTAGTAAGCGTGTTTCTATTGCTTTTATTAGCGGTGGAAAGTCGTAATCTATTTAAGAAGGCACGTCATAATCTATAATCAAACATTTATTTTAAATCTTATTGCTTTTATTAGCGAGTTTCTATTTACCGAGCTACTAGCCTGTTTGGGAGAGCTCAGCTCCACTTCACTCCACTCCACCCCACCGACAGGCTCCAGAGCGGTGGAAAGTCGTTTGGCTCACCCGATACCTCCAAATTCTGATTAGCCTGGGGCCTGTTGAAAATTACTACGGTGTCCTCTTATTTTCCTAACGTGATCGTGAGTTGTGTTGCATGGGAAGTTAATCTTTTATTCTTCCATTGCATACGAACGTGCCTGTACATGCATGTGATGGCCATGGACGTTGAGTTTTTTCCCGTCACAATTGCCATGTCTTATCCATGCGCAAGATATCTATGTTTGAAGGCACGCATAAAATCATTCAAACAGATGGATGAAAACATAAACGATTGTGATAAAATTTATCTACACAAGTTCTCCACAAAATCGATAGTCAAAAATAGACGTACGATATATCACCATGAATTAGAAATATCAGTTGCTAGCTTGTTGCGGAAGACATCCATTGTCATCACGCTCTCAGCTGGCGTCTACCGATCAGAAGCACTTTGAGAAATTGCGTACTTTCGATACCTTAATGGAATAGTTGGCATATAATCTGGGTCTCGGTCGCACCTCTAGAAATGTCGATCTCCACTTTGATGCTCCCGTACATAGTTGTGAAGAACCATGCAAGCCGCTACAATCATTTTTTGCTTCTCCAACGAATAACTTGGCATGCTCAACAACATCCGCAACTTCATCTTTAGCATGCCAAAAGTTCTCTCGACCACCTCGTTGCGAATACCTTACTTTTGAAACCTGCCACAACCTTGAATGTCCTGTTGCAAGAAGTAAGCATTGTTACTACAAATAATAGAATTTGAATGAATCATTGGCATGTACATTATAAAAGAAACTCTTACAATTTTGGCTTTCTTCCACCACTTTTTGTCTTGTTCGAAGGTTCCTCTTGTATGGTCCCAGCCGGCACATGTTTGTTTGAGCAACCTTTTCCATATGTTATAGTCAGTCTTCAGTTTGTCCCACTTATTCTTCAGTTGTGACCTCTTTAACTCTATGCCCGTCTTATCTTTAAATCTCTTGGCTACCTCGTCATATCCAACATTATTCAAGTGTGTGCTTGATCGATTCCCATGATCAACTTGCTTGGCAAATAATTCAGTAACTACAGTAGTATTTTCATCGGTCCATTGAATAGCAGCCATTCTTCAAAGAAAATTTTCAAGATTGTTACCATAATGTCATACCAAAATTATTGACCACGGACATATCATAACTATCTTCTAGTGTTCAAGAATTACAGATCGGAATGTCATACATAATTAATCACATGTGCAAATCATATACCAACCCACGTTGTATAATCTATATTCACAGATCACAAATATTTTCTAGTGATCACATATAATCTATATTCACCATGTACAGACATGTACAATCTATATGCATCACGTACCATAATGTCACACAGTCTACATATCATATCATCTAGTGTCCGTCGTGCATGCAAACAGCAAAAAACAAAAAGAAAAGAAACAAGTTACAGAGAAGACGCGTACATGTCAGCGGCAGCTGACGGTGGGGAGTCCCTCGTGCAGCCAGGATTGAAGATCGTGGGAAAAATCTGGTGCAAGAAGACGGCGGAGAATCGCTCTTGCAGAACTACAATGACGGCGGTGAGCCCCTAGTGCAGGATTTTGGCGGCGGCGGTTGCTTTCTTGGTCCATTCCGGCGACAGTGACGAGAGTCAGCAGGGGACGGATGGGATAAGGGAGGGTTCTGAGAAGGGAGGGGAGATGGCCGCTCGGCGTGGGAGACAGGGAGGGTCGCCGGAGCTGCTCTACAGGGGAGCAATTTTGCTAGAGATGGTGGCGGCGGCGTGCCCGACTCGCCCGTCTCCATCGCGAACAGTCGCCCTTCTCCAGAAATCGCTTGGAGTTTCTGAGGAACGATTCGGTACGGGCTGTGAGATTTGGGGTAGTCCAGTGGCATGGTGGGTAATTAGGACTGTTTTTTCAGCGGTATGTGGTCATTACCACGACGTGGTAGGTGGAGCGAATCGGGCGAAGCACCTAATTACCACGACGTGGTAGGTGGAGCGAATAGGGCGAAGCACCTCCCCACAGCCTCGGTAAAGGAAAATGATACAGGTCCTCCGCGGATCGCGCCCTCCCGTCCTCCTGGCCATGCGTCGTTGGATCAGACTGGATCCAACCGTCTGTTAGTTGCCACGTGTCCCGTCTATGTCTCTCGTACAACGATTTGCTACACGCCCTCGCGCAGAACTCGCGCCGTCAGTTCCGTCTCGTGTCGTCAGTTTCGTCCTCGATAGGCGACGACACCGGAGGAGAGGCGATCGCGGTGCGACGCCCGTGTCGCCGCCGACCACTTCGTCCTCAATCACCGCCAACCACGGATTCTTCTTCGGTTCGAAGCCGCACGCTACACTCTTCTTCCTCCCGCGCGAGATCTCCCTTTTTTGTCTCTGATTTGGTTTCAATTTCTCGCAGAAACCCTAAGTAGCAGGGTGATGGAACCACCACCGACGACCGATGCGGAAGGAGGGAGCACCTCTGGCGGCGGAAATGTCGGTGTGAGTATTGATTCATCCTTTTCCCCTTGGGAGCACCTCCGTTCCTATTACATGTAGTTGCCCTATATGTTGTTGCTTGTGCGTACTTGGGACCCGTGGGAAATGTTCATGTTACATGTAGCTAGATGTTGCTTTGTGTGGTGGATTCGTGGTGACTAGATGCGGCTCTGACAGTAGTGGTTTTCTATATCAGTTTTTTTCCTAGTTGTGCTATCTGAGTAGTACATTGTTGCTAGTTTGTGTTGTAGCAATTGCTACTTGTGCACTTTTGACAGAACCTCTTTTTAGTAGGTACTAGTGGGAGACTAGATGATGTTCTTGTTTTGCTCTTTTCAGTAGGTATTTGGTAGTTCTTATTTCTGTACTAGGCTTTTAGTAGTTGTGCTCTCTAAATAGTAGGATTTTGCTAGTTAGTGTTGTAGGATTTTCTACTTGTGCACTTTTTCAGCAGGATTTTGCTACATGTTGTGATTTGATATATAGTTGCTAGTTAATTGCTTCTATTTGTTACGTGTAGCCTTTAAGTAGATTTTTGCTACTTCCGTGCTTTTATATGTTGACATGCTACATCTAGTTTTTTTTAGGTTGGCTTGCTAAATTTTGGGTTAGATGATACATGTAGATTTTTTAGGTTGTCTTGCTAAATTTTGGCAATTTGGTTTGCTCCATGTAGCTTCTTTTCATTTGCACGCTATTTTTGTTGGTGGCATGCTACATGTAGCTTTTTCTTTGGAGGTGAAACTGGCATGTTGACCATTGATGGCTTAAAATATGGAGCTCGTTGGGGAACCCCAAGAGGAAGGTATGATGAGCACAGCAGCAAGTTTTCCCTCAGTTCTGAAACCAAGGTAATCGAACCAGTAGGATCAAGGAAACACCTCCAAGGTGTTATTTCCAACTTGGAATCCTGCATAACACAACCACAGAACTTTGCCCCCAACTTACAGTGAGGTTGTCAATCTCACCGGTTTTGCTGAAAACAAAGGATTAAACATATTATGTGGAAGGTAGTAATTGCTTGCAGAAAGTAAATATTAAACAATAAATAGTAGATTGAAGATTGATGGTAAAAGACTGGACTAGGGTCCATAGTTCACTAGAGGTGATTCTCCTTAAGATAGATGACATGTTGGATGAACAAATTACAGCGACGCAATTAACAGACACCGAGAAAACATACATGCATATACTAATCATCTTGACTCCTATGAGATCTGATTGGGCATTACAACATTATACATAGACCGTAATTCAACTACATGTATGACTAATAATCCACCTTCAGGTTATCATCTGAACCCCTCCAGTATTAAGTTGCAAGCAACAGATAATTGCATTAAGCAAAGTGTGTAAAGTAAATAATACGATTGCCCTATGGACAAAGGTTGTTGTTTTTTCCCTAGTAGCAACAGCACATCTAGTACCTTAGAGATTTCTATCACTTCCCCAGATTACTAGAGGCATGAACCCACTATCGAGAATAAATACTCCCTCTTGGAGTTGCTAGCATCTACTTGGCCAAGATAACTACTAACAACGGAAAGCATGCAAGATCACAAATAATATAGACATGTAGAATCAATAATCTAAAATAGCCTCTCAATATCCATCGGATCCCCGCAAACACAACATGTAAGATTGATACGTCCATTTTGTATCACTATTCCATGTCATAACTTACTGTTATTCATTGATATATTTCATATTAAGAGATGATACTTATATTATTTCATCTGTTTTTGCATGGTTGATGAGTTTGGAGCATCGACCGCTGCAGTCAGGATTCTGATGGAAAAATGGCTGTTTGTAGGCGAAATTCGCGAAGATCAGAAAATCCGGAAAAATACATGGAAAATTTTATTTTTCCAGAAGACGAACATTGCCAGAAGAGGGAGTGGAGATGGGCCACAGGGGGCCCACACCACCCCCTGGCCGCACCACTAGGTGGTGTGGCCACCCTGGCCCACTCCTGGCTCTCCCCTTTGGCGTATATTATCCCCACGAAACCCTAAGACTCGGGAAGCCCACCGCCTCTGCGGGGCAAAAAACACCGAGAGAGAAAGATCTCTCCGGCAGACATAATTCTGCCGGAGGAATTCCTTCCCGGAGAGGGGAGATCGTCGCCATCAACACCACCATCAAGCTGGACTTCATCGGGATCTGATGACCCACAAGTATAGGGGGTGTATCGCAGTATTTTCGAGGGAAGTGAAACCCAATTTATTGATTCGACACAAGGGGAGCCAAAGAATATTTATAAGCCTTAACAACTGAGTTGTCAATTCAGCTGCACCTGGAAACAATCTTGCTCACAACAGTTTATCAGTAGCAACAGTTTTGTAGTAGGAATAGTAAAGTAACAGCAGTAGCAAAACAAAGACAGTAGTAACAAAAGCAGTAAACAGTGGGATTCGAGTGCGGTAGGCATAGGGATGGATGGACGGGCGTTGCATGGACAAGACAATTCACATAGCAATCAGAACATAGGGCAATTAGACAATCCTAGGCACGTGTTCCATATATAGTCATACGTGCTCGCAATGAGAACTTGCACAACATCTTTTGTCCTACCAGCCCGTTTGCAGCAGGGCCTCTAGGGAACTACTGGCAATTAAGGTGCTCATTTTAATAGAGCACCGGAGCAAAGCATTAACACTCCGTGAACACATGTGATCCTCACATCAAAGCCTTTCCCTTCCGGTTATCCCGATTTCTGTCACTTCGGGGCCATAGGTTCCGGACAACAACGTGTGTATACAACTTGCAGATAAGACCAAGAACAATACTATCATAATGAATCAATAACATGTTTAGATCTGAAATCATGGCACTCGGGCCCTAGTGACAAGCATTAAGCACAACAAGTCGCAACAAAGTCATAAAGCACTAATAAAAGATACTAGGCACCATGCCCTAACAATCTAATGCCATTACATGAACGATCTCATCCAATCCCTACCATCCCCGTAGCCTACAACAGGGGATTACTCACTCATAGATGGGGGGAACATGGATGGTCGATGAAGATGATGGTGGAGATCGATGGAGATGGCTCAGGGGGCACTTCCCTGTCCCGGCAGGGTGCCGGAACAGAGACTTTCTGTCCCCCGAATCTCCCCTTCGGTGGTGGCGGCGCAGCGGAACTTTTTGTGGAAAAACGTCGAACCCCCCGAAGTTTTTAGGTCAGAAGGCTTCTTATAGGCGAAGAGGGAGACCGAGGGGGTGCCTGGGGCCACCACACCATGCACTGGAGCGGCCAGGCCTAGCCCGCGCCTGGGAGGGGTGTGGCCAGCCCTTGGCCCTCCTTCGTCTCGTATTTTGGCTCCTGGAGTCTTCTGGAAAAATAGGCACTTTGGCTTTTGTCCCATCCAATTCCGAGAATATTCATTTTCTGACTTTCCTGGAACCAAAAACAACAGAAAACAGGCAGCTGGCACTTTGGCTCTTGTTAATAGGTTAGTCCAAGAAATCATATGAAAAGTTCTCCAAAGTGTGGACAAAACATAAGAAAGTGGATCAAACCAAGCATGGAGCATCAAAAATTATAGATACATTTGCAATGTATCAGGATCATCATCATCATCATCATCACCACCATCGTCTTCACCAGCACCATCATCACCACCATCATACCGTTGTAACAATTGGGTTGAGTCTTGCATAGTTCTTAGGGGAAACTTTCCCGGTGTTGATTACTCCTTGTAGTTGATGCTATTGAGTGGAACCATTGAATTATTGTCATGCTCAGATTGTTATATATCATTATTTCATCTTTGATCTTGATCCATATGATGTCTTGTGAGTAGTTCGTTTAGTTCTTGAGGACATGGGAGAAGTCAAGTTGTTAGTAGTGGAATTGTGTTGAGAAAGATTCAATGGTTTGTTAATTAAGTTGTGGTGTACTTCTTCTAGTGGTGTCATGTGAACATCGACTACATGGAACTTTACCTATATGGGCCTAGGGGAATGCATCGTGTATTTGGCTACTAATCGTAGGGGTTGCCGGAGTGATAGAAACCTGAACCCCCGTTAGGAAACCTTTGCACAAGGGATGACAGGGTCTTAGAGTTTAAAGTTGTGGTTAGGTTTCTACCTTAATTACTTTCGTGTACTTGCGGATGCTTGCAAGGGGTATAATCACAAGTATGTATTAGTCCTAGGAAGGTCGGTACATTAGCATAGGTTCACCCACACAACACTTAGCAAGCTAAAGAAGATTAATCAACTATATGAAGCAAAAGCACTTGACGATATTTCTGTGTGTCCTCGAGAACATTTGGTCCTCTTAAGTAATGCAACCAACTTGTTCTTTGCTGAATAAAGGATTGGTCCACTTGCTACAATTATTATTGTTGTCTTTTATTTACTCGTACTTTATTTACTTGCATTATCAAAAAAACCCTAAAAATCCGTTTGTTAAGTATTTGTAGAGAATCCCTGATCCATACCACTCATCAACACCTTCTGCTCCTCGTTGGGTTCGACACTCTTATCGAAAATACTGTGATACACCCCCTATACTTGTGGGTCATCAAGACTATTTTCTGGCGCCGTTGTCAGGGACTGAAGCGCTATTGGAGAGTGGAACTGGTAAAGGAAACTTCTACTGTGAGTATTGTTTATTTCTGTTTGTTACTTTATTTTCAATATGGATAATTCGCTGAGTTTCTTATTTCGTAATGCTACTACCACTGCTAAGGTAGTAGATGAACCACCACCTGTTGAGAATGATACTTTTAAAATACCTACAAGAATTATTGATCGTGTTATGGATAACTACTATGATGGGGATGGAACTGTCCATCCCAGTGATCATTTGCTTTTTATACACGAATTATGCGGGTTGTTCAAGTGTGCAGGTATTACAACAGATCAAGTCTAGAAGAAGTTATTCTCATTGTCATTGAAAGGAAGAGCTGAGGAATGGTATAAACTGCTAAAGAATGGTCAATCTCTTGAATGGGAGGAAATAGTGCCTCTCTTTTATTCTAAATTTTATCCTCCTAGTGAGATTCATAAAGATCAGAATCAAATATATAACTTTTGGCCTCTTAATGGAGAGAGTACAACTCAAGCTTGGGGGAGCTTAAAGTTACTAATGCTCAAATGTCCCATTCATGAGCTCCCCAACAATATTATTATCAATAACTTTTATGCAAGACTTTCTCTTCATGATAAGGATCTATTGGATGCCTCTTGTGCTGGATCATTTACACGCATGGAAGAAGAAGCTAAATGGGATCTTCTAGACCGTATTCAAGACAATGCTGAAGCATGGGAGAATGATAAATGAAGAAAGTCAGGTATAAATTATGATTATGAATACATTTAAACTTTTATGGGAACTGTTGACTTTCAAAATATTAAAAATGCTTATGGTCTTGATTCTCAAGTTATTGCAAATTGTTTTAAGGCTTTTGCCTCTTATATTGAAATCCTGAAAAAAGAATGGAACAAGTATCATGCACCATATAAAGATATTGTTGATCATGTTCCTATTAGAAGTACTGAAATTTGCACTATTGATCACATCTTACCTGAGCCTTATATCGAGAAAATACCCTTCCCGGATAAGGTAAAGGAGCATCCTATGATAACTAGTGTAATTAATAAAAGTACAAAGAGATCTGTAAAATCTGATGAACAAATAAACACTAAATCTGCAGTAGCAATTGTGAAAGACCTAGTCACTAAAAGTGTAGAAGATGGACACATTGTCTTCTGTGAGGATGCTTCTAATATCGTCTCACACCCAAATAGAACTAAAAAAGCTAGTGTCTGATGTCTACGCACTTCTATTCTTGTAGACAGTTGTTGAGCCTCCAAGTGAAGAGGTTTGTAGAACAGCAGCAAGTTTTCCCTTAAGTGGATCACCCAAGGTTTATCGAACTCAGGGAGGAAGTGGTCAAAGGTATTCCCTCTCAAGCAACCCTGCAATCAAGATACAAGAAGTCTCTTGTGTCCCCAACACACCCAATACACTTGTCAGGTGTATAGCTGCACTAGTTCGGCGAAGAGATAGTGAAATACAAGTGGTATGAATAATTATAAGGGGTAACGGTGCGAGAAAATAACTTGATGGCGTGGAAGAGACTAAAGGCAAACTGAAATAAAGATGGAAGCAAGCAAACATGTAACAGATCTAGATGCAAACAGTGTATCAATGCTAAGAACAAGGCCTAGGGATTATACTTTCACTAGTGAACACTCTCATATAAATATCTTCTCTTATGATACTACTCTTAACTACTCTCCGGTTGAACACTCTAATCGATGGTAGGGCTATAACAGCACACCTTAAAGTAGGCCTTTCCCATCTAGAAAACCCCACACTGTCACCTTGAGTACTAGATGAGTCCAACAAACACCACAATTTCATAAAGACATCCAACTCCAAATATAAATCATAACAAGTATTTGTAATCTCTAGCCTAAGTGCCACCATGGTGTGCACGCTGTCACTTTCACACACATAGGGAGAGCAGAGATTCATTAAAGCACTTGAGTAGAAGAATAGATCTATAGATTACAAGCTCATGATCTTAATAAGATCATGCATAGAGAGAGAGAGATGAACACATAGCTACCGGTAGAACCCTTAGCCTCGAGAGAGAACTACTCCCTCCTCATCATGGGAATCAGCAACGGTGATGGAGATGGTGGTGGAGATCGATGGAGATGGCTCCGGGGGAACTTCCCCGTCCCGGCAGGGTGCTGGAACAGAGACTTTCTATCCCCCGAATCTCCTCTTCGGTGGTGGCGGCGCTGCAGAACTTTTCGTGGCTGGAGGCTTGACTTTTTAGGGTTTATGCCTCGGGAGGCTTCTTATAGGCCAGAGGGCAAGGTCGGTGGGTGGCCAGGGGGCCCACACCACGCCCTGGCGCGGCCTGGGGGGACCCGCGCCATGGGGTGGTGTGGCCACCCTATGGCCCCTCTTCGACTCTCCTTTTGGCTCCGTGAGTCTTCCGGGAAAAATATCAACTTTGGCTTTTGTCCGGTCCAATTCCGAGAATATTGATTTTCTGACTTTCCTGGAACCAAAAACATCAGAAAACAGGCAATTGGCACTGTAGCACTTGTTAATAGGTTAGTCCAAGAAATCATATGAAAAGTACTCCAAAGTATGGACAAAACACAAGAAAGTAGATAAAACCAAGCATGGAACATCAAAAATTATAGATACATTTGCAATGTATCAACATCCCCAAGCTTAACTCATGCTCGTCCTTGAGTAGGTAAGTGATAAAAAGAAAGAATAATTTTTGAGGTGACATGCACCATCAAAGACTTGATCAAAGTATTTGTAAAAACATTGAAAGCTGGGATCATAGTACTTCAATCATAACATGAAAGACAAAGTTCTAGCAATAAGACAAAGACACTGTGATTCAACATGAAAAGGCACAAACAAAAGATTCATGAATAACAATGCTTTTCAAGACGTTTGTTTGTTTCACATAAAGAAAACATAGCATAATAGTATTCAGCTTGTCCCTCATAGAGTAGCAAATATAAATGCATAGGACACCTTCAAAGTTCATAAGAGTGACTAGATACAAATAGTTTAAAACAAGTAATATCAAGTTATGCATCAATCAACTAGTATTGGGGCAATGCACATAGAACTAAGAATGGCCACTATGCTCTCAAAGCAGGTGCATAAAGATAGAAGGTGGAGACTCAATGTAATGGTGGAAGAAAGGCCTTTGTAAAAGGAAGTAGGGATTCAAGTCTCATAAAGAGCTTCCAAAAATTATGGTACTTATAGCTTTCAGCTCTCATTGACCCTACCATAAGCATCTTTAAGGTGATTAAGGTTAAAGTGACACAACTAAGAGGATATGCTTGACAAGTTATAAACCGAAATCTCATGCCCCTTACTTACGAAGACCGAATCTCGTGCTACTCAACTTTAGTCACAAGTAAGCTCTTGTCATTGTAAGTACATATGTATCATAAAGAACCGCCAATAGGGTACCCCTTGCACATGATACAGGAGCTATCCCATAATCAAATGACAAGGCAAGCAGATAATGAGCATCTCAGTGATCTTTTTATTTGCTATTTGCATAGGTTTTTATTGAGGATGCTTCATAGAGTGCTCATTATGGTGATGCTGCAAGTTTCCACCATGATTAGGCATGGCTTAGGCTAGCGGCCCAGGCGTTTCTCTAACACACATACAAACTCCATGATCTTACAAGTTCCACTTTTATTTCACACCGTCGGGATCCATAAGCAAAAGAACATGATATCAACGGGGTACAAAGTACAAGTGCAATGTTGAAAGTGTTCCCCATGATACACGGTTCTGCTAATTTCAACTTATAAAGCGCAAGCATATACGCAACAAAGAAGGACCCAATGGTTCAAGTTTATTAGATGCAAAAAAAGTAAAGTGTGCCATCAAGTTCGTGAGAGCTTTAATCACTAGTTTTCTCATAACAAGTTTAATTTGGAAGGTAAACAAAAGCATGAATATACTTGGAATAGCATAAGCTAGTAGGTAGGTATGGTGTACTCTTTGGAATAACTTGGTTTAGGGAGTTGGATGCATGAGTGGAACTCATACTTGGTTGTGGAGGCTAGCAAAAGACTGGGAGCGACAAACTAAGAGAGCAATAATGGCCATAATCATGCAGAGCGACAAAACATCATTGATCAAAGCATAAAGTGATACTACAAGTTGAAAACTAAAGGATCATAAAGGCTATGGTGACTTGAGATAGTCATAACATGGTGTGAGCATGCGCCAAGTCAACCCAAATAAAGCATCAAAGGAGAATACCACTATACTATGCTTTAATATGCTAAAACAACGCATGATTCATCCAAGGCACATTAAGAAATCTCAATTGTTCTACAACAAAGAATACTAAGTATAAATCCAAAACAATATCATGCATGGCATGACAAAGCATAGGCCACAGTCAAAAACAAGCTCTCTTTACCACTTAAGCATGAACTTTCCTACTCTTTTCCAAACCAAACCAAACTATTTGAAGTATGAAAGAGGGGTCCAACCAATTTATTCATCAAAGAAAGCAAACAAAGAAAACTAAAAACCAAAACAAAAACGAAAAAGAAGACACTCCAAGAACAACACAACTATGCATGAAATAATAAAAATGAAGCGTTTGGAAGAAACCTGGGATTTTTATTGATGAAGAAGGGGATGCCTTGGGCATCCCCAAGCTTTGACGCTTGTACTTATTGGATATTTCTTGAGGTAACACGCGTGGCATCCCCAAGCTTGAGCTTTAGTCCATCCTTCATCTCATTACTCATTCCTTCCATACACCTGAAAATTTTCCTTCATACAAAACTTCACACAATCTTTATTAGCAACATTAGTGCACTCAAGATAATAAGTCTTAAAGTTCAGTTATAACACCAATAAAACTTCCATTAAAACACTAGATACTGTAGCACTTCCCTCAAAAAGCTCAATTCCCCAAAAGAACTCAAAAAGGAACCAACAAGAAGCAAATGCAGAAAATGGGAGAAATCTGTCAAAACAGACCAGCAGGTAAAGACGAATTTTTTCGAAGACCTTCTGTTGCTCAAATCCAAAAGTGTTGAACTAACGGAAGTTAGATAGAAACCTGGGGCAGAAGCACAAAAATTCACGCCTCAAAAGGACTTACAGAGATTTTACACGAATTGTTACGGTGAAGCACAAAAATCTGTTTCAGGACAACAATTTTCCCAATTATTACTTCTCTCTCATTAGAGGTTAATCTTGGCACAAAAAGCAAATAAAAAGGATAAGGAGCGGTTATTACTGAAGTAATAACTTCCAAGACTCAAGTAAAACTTTTGGGTTATCTCCCAATAAGTACTTTTCTTTAACGCCTTTAAGTTAGGCATGATAGTTTGAGAAGATGCTCACATAAGAAATATGAATTGAAGTAAAAGAGAGCATCAATAAGCAAATTCAAAGCACATTTAAGTCTAACCCACTTCCTATGCATAGGAATCTTGTAAAGAAACAAGTCATGAAAGCACAAATCAACAATCATAGGAAAGCAAAACAAGTGCAACTTCAAGACTTTCAACATAAAGAGGGGAAACCTAATATTATTGAGATGCATAAAACAATGTTTCCCTCTCTCATAATAACTTTTCGTAGCATCATGAATAAAATTAACAATATAACTATCACATAAAACATTCTTATCATGAGCCATATGCTTAAAAGAATTAATACTCTCCACATAAACATAGTCATTCTTATTAATTATAGTGGGAGCAAATTCAATAAAATAGCTATCATTATTATTCTCATCACCATAATCATCAAATATAGGAGGCATATTGTAATCATAATTAATTTCCTCCTCAATATTAGGTGGACTGAAAATATCATACTCATCATTGTAATCATCATATATTGGAGGTTTAGTATCATCATAATCAATAGAATAGCTATCTTCCAAAGCTGGGGAACTAAAAAGATCATTTTCATAAAAACTAGCTTCCCCAAGCTTAGACTTTTCCATAGCATTAGCAATAATGGTGTCCAAAGAATTCATACTAACAACATTGCTATTAGCATGCAAATAAATTTCCATTTGTTTTTAAATTTTCTCTTCAAACACTTCATGTCCTAACTCAAGATAAATACTATAAAGTTCTCTATTTTGTTGTTGTTTTTCATTAAGCCTAACTAGTGAAAACAAGAAACAAAAAGACAAAATTGCAGAATCTAAAGGAAATAACTTCGAGCACTCACACCGGAGGATGTGAGTACCTTTTACCTTACCTCCCCGGCAACGGCGCTAGAAAATAGGCGTTTGTCGTGGGAGGTTCTTCTTCTTTAATCCTCTGGTGTGAATACCTTTTACCTTACCTCCCCAGCAACGGCGCTAGAAAATAGCTTGATGTCTACGCACTTCTATTCTTGTAGACAGTTGTTGAGCCTCCAAGTGAAGAGGTTTGTAGAACAGCAGCAAGTTTTCCCTTAAGTGGATCACCCAAGGTTTATCGAACTCAGGGAGGAAGTGGTCAAAGGTATTCCCTCTCAAGCAACCCTGCAATCAAGATACAAGAAGTCTCTTGTGTCCCCAACACACCCAATACACTTGTTAGGTGTATAGCTGCACTAGTTCGGCGAAGAGATAGTGAAATACAAGTGGTATGAATAATTATAAGGGGTAACGGTGCGAGAAAATAACTTGATGGCGTGGAAGAGACTAAAGGCAAACTGAAATAAAGATGGAAGCAAGCAAACATGTAATAGATCTAGATGCAAACAGTGTATCAATGCTAAGAACAAGGCCTAGGGATCATACTTTCACTAGTGAACACTCTCATATAAATATCTTCTCTTATGATACTACTCTTAACTACTCTCCGGTTGAACACTCTAATAGGTGGTAGGGCTATAACAACACACCTCAAAGTAAGCCTTTCCCATCTAGAAAAACCCCACACTTGCACCTTGAGTACTAGATGAGTCCAACAAACACCACAATTTTATAAAGACATCCAACTCCAAATATAACTCATAACGAGTAATTATAATCTCTAGCCTAAGTGCCACCATGGTGTGCACGCAGTCACTTTCACACACATAGGGAGAGCAGAGATTCATTAAAGCACTTAAGTAGCAGAATAGATCTATAGATTACAAGCTCATGATCTCAATAAGATCATGCATAGAGAGAGAGATGAACACATATCTACCGGTAGAACCCTTAGCCTCGAGAGACAACTACTCCCTCCTCATCATGGGAATCAGCAACGGTGATGGAGATGGTGGTATCGATGGAGATGGCTCCGGGGGCACTTCCCCGTCCCGGCAGGGTGCCGAAACAGAGACTTTCTGTCCCTCGAATCTCCCCTTTGGTGGCGGCAGCGCTGCGGAACTTTTCGTGGCTAGGGGCTTGACTTTTTAGGGTTTATGCCTCAGGAGGCTTCTTATAGGCCAGAGGGCAAGGTCGGTGGGCGGCCAGGGGGCCCACACCACGCCCTGGCGCGGCCTGGGGGGACCCGCGCCATGGGGTAGTGTGGCCACCGTATGGCCCCTCTCCGACTCTCCTTCTGGCTCCGTGAGTCTTCCGGGAAAATATCAACTTTGGCTTTTGTCCGGTCCAATTCTGAGAATATTGATTTTCTGACTTTCCTGGAACCAAAAACAACAGAAAACAGGCAACTGGCACTGTGGCACTTGTTAATAGGTTAGTCCAAGAAATCATATGAAAAGTACTCCAAAGTATGGACAAAACACAAGAAAGTAGATAAAACCAAGCATGGAACATCAAAACATATAGATACATTTGCAATGTATCACTGTTCCTGTACTTTCTGTTAGAATTGGTGATCATTGCTATTATGGCTTATGTGATATTGGAGCAAGTTCAAGTGCTATTCCTTACGAGCTTTATAAAGAAACTAGTTGAATGCCCATGCTTTGCCACGGAATCTTAATATTTTCTCCATCACACATGTAAACATAAAGTGTACATAAATATTCGTGTATATAGGAAAGATAGCCAAATAGAAATACGCAAAATATATCGGCAACCATTACATGATAAGAAAAACGATCCAAATAGAAATACACACAATCTATCGGCAACCATTACATGATAAGAGACAAACGATCATCAAGAAATTTGCTCAAATGTGGTCTAGCTAGATCAACATGAAATGAGCATGGGGAAGACCCCTCTTATGGAACTCTACCACATAGACGTCCACCTTAGGAACGCCCGAAATATGCTTCTTGGTAAGCATCCTTTTCATCGTCTCCAACTTGGACCTGAACACTCGGGCTAGAAGATCTGATTGGTCCTGCGGGGTTTGTCCTGGAAGCAACACGTCTTGTATCCCCTGCCAGGTTGGGTTGTAGGTTACCGTTTAGAAGATGTGTGGCTTGTCGTAAGTCTCCGGGGTTTGTGTGATGTCTCCATAGGTCCACTTACTTGGAAGTTTAGTGGGTGCCATCTACATAATAAACATACCAATATTCACTCTCTACATTTTGGTTCTTGAACCAGACACCTCAAGCTTAAATAAAATTAAGGGTATGCTTGTGAGAATAAAGCGAAGAATGAATACTATAGGTAATGGACATATCTGATTCTATCACAGAAAATGTTGGTGCATGCTAAATTGAAGAGTTCATCTATTACATACCTTTTCACGAGCAAAAAAAGTAGGCGTCAACCAAAAGCCAACAATTTGAGTATTGATTTTCCAGGAAGTGGTCCTACATAATAAGATCTAATGTAAAATTCAAAGTTTAATTTTGCAGGGTCAAGTCTAGAATAAATTATATCAGATCACATAGACAACCACGTAATTTAGAGAACATAAAGCATTTTACTGTTAAGGGATGCTTCAATAGGCCAACAACCTTAGTTTGTTTTTTTAAACAAATTATACTCTGGTAGTCTTAAAGGTGCCATCATATTTTTTAAGCTCCATAGGCAACAATATGCAGGAAAGGAATCAAATAAAATTAACATAGATATGATAGCAAGAAAGCAAACGGTCTATCCACTTAGAAAGCAAACAGTCTATACACAACTGGTGCACGGTTTTTTTCAGAACATCGAATTAAACAGAGGTTGACTTCATGGGCTAAACAGAATTTCCAAAGGAGCTATAGGGAGCTAGAAGCTTATCATAATTAAATCTTATCTTCTAAATTACATATAGCCAGGTATCAGCTAAGTGTACCGTAGCAAGTAAAGAGATGATATATTTACCATATAGTAACATGATTTTACAGCCAAGTGATCAAAGCTAATCTATGCTAGTAAAGACATAAATTGTGTCTAGGTTTGAAGATCTCCTAGAAAAAAGATGCTTACTATTTCACAAGCAACTATCCATTCAAATATCAGTGTAAACAAATTCATTTTTAACAGTGAAGCTAAGCCTCCTCGAAATAGGCTTTTGCCCCGCTTTATAGAATAAAGCCACATCGGCCGAACATGTACAAGGTGGAGGGGAGACCCCTTTTACAAAACAGATCAAGATAAACAAGAAAAACGCGGAAGACCTAAACTTGCCACCGAAGACAAAGAGCCTAGAATGGGATGAATCGGGGCTCCACGACGATGCCCCCAAGAGGGTAACGCCGCACCGCGCCGCCGCCGCTGAGACCAATGGTCAAGGGTTTTCACCCGGAGCCCTGTCGCGAGGAAGGTAGCCGCATCGGCTCCCCCAAGATGGTAACGGTACCCGTAGGCATCACTGCCGATGGTGTCGAAGCACTGACCTTTGGCCTAGAAAAACCTTCGTGCGTCTCCCCGTCTTCTACCACGCCTGTTGTCCCCAAGATAGGCCTCTGGCACACGATCTGGGAGCTGCCGAAGCTGAAGCGCCGCCAACACCGAAGCCTCCCAATGCCCTTTCCTCGCCATCCACATGACCGAGGGTAGGAACCACCACAACTGCCACGACGCTCGTTGAAGAGACGCCCGGGCAGTCCACCTTCCGGGGCCGCCACCCCGGCATCCATGAACTCTAGCCACAACTCTGACCAATGACACATCATAGCACCGACGAGAGGGACGGGTAGGTCTCCCGGGCTTGTAAGTATTGAGGCACCCGACGATGTGGGGGAGAGGAACTTCCCTCCATCACCCATAGTGAGTGCCGTCCGGACATAGCAGCAGTACCAATTAGGCCCGGATCAGGCTCAGCCCGCCGGCCAAGCCCAGATCAGGCCCAGATTGACCCCATCAGCGCCACTACCACGCTGCTGCAACCATACCATTGTTGCCACCACCTGCAACCCGAGGAAGCCCAAACCCATCGCCACTGCGCAGGCATCCCGCCATGGCTGCCACTGGAGCTCGGGCCGAGCTCTCCCGGAGCCCGCACCACTAGGGACGCCCCCGCAGCCGAGAGGGGAGGCCACGCCGCCCGCCACCGCTCGCTAGGGCCAGGACCCCGCCGCCCGAGCTGCCGCGCCTCCGACATGGTGCACCGTCGCCAGGCCAGGAGCCCCCGATCTCCACGCCTAGCGCCCGAGGAAGGAAAAGTCTACCGCCGCGGGCACCGTAGGGGCTTTGCCCGGCGGCCCGCGCCAGCAGCGACAGAGGGGAGTGGGCGAGGAAGAGCCTGGTCGCCAGGATCTGGGGCTGGTGCTCCCGTTGCCCACGGGGGGGGGGGGGAGGAGCACGGGGCTTTTTCCGCACTTGGCTAAGAGTAACCCATGTTGACACCGGTGAAGCTAAGCCTAATAAGAAATGATGGTTTACTAACATTTTATATGCATAAGTACCTGAACCAGAAAAGCTAATATTAGTTATGCAAAGTTCATTTGCATATAATGGATATCTTGAAACTCACATGCATAAACATGACAGTTTGTCCGAAAGCAATTTAAACCATGTGATGAAGTTTCCCACAAGAATGAAGACACATGTTTGACCATATGATCACCCCATAAACAATACTTCTGGTTAATGTGACAATATAACAAAACTTCAGGTACAATAATAATGCCCAAAAAGCACACCATTTTCACACAACTATCTAGTACTTATTATATTTATTTTACATTCAAGGTTAGTAGGTTGTGGGACAAAAATTAGGCAAAAAAAATGAAAGGGGCAATGGCAGCAAAACACACACATGCACAAAATTGCTTTATGTTGGTAGATTTGGCAGCGGTATTTTTGGGGTTCTCAGTTCTGGGTGTGGGTCCATGTTAATAGAGCCCAAGTATTAATAATGGACATGTTCCTTTATATCCCTTGGGCTACAACAAGAACTCAGGTGTAACTTGGTTTGAAGCGGGACACTCACGACATACACACCGACTGCTGATGATATTGGGCAGGTTCTAAGATTTGATTGTGCGGCCATGGACACAGAAAATAAATACCTTCGTGCAAATGGACGAATTGGATCTCTTGTTATAACAAAGACTATGGTATTGAGTTGATCTACAATTTGAAGATTTTAGTCACCATGCTCGAGGTCACAAAATGAATAGCGAATTATCATAAGGAAATATAGAGAAATACCTTACAGTAAAAGCAATATCCCTTAGCTCAATCACTTCTAGAGACAAGAGTAATGGTGTGGTCTACAGACATTAAAAATATGACATTCAGGAACATATAGCTTTATTACATACTAAATCATTTTAAGGATCCACATATTATACACACTGTAGACATGAACTCCAATCAAGCAAATCAGTAGCGGAGCTGGGAACGGAGCAACAGGGGTGCTAACTTATACGACATACCGGAAATTTTGCTAGTCACAACTATATACTCCAAAAAAAATTGCTAGTTTGCATAGAAATGCACCAAATTTCCGATAGTTTACAGCCAAAATAATAAGAAAACTACATTTCCACTACCACAAGTGATAAATAGTCTAGTAAATACGACCTGCTGCTGTTACAGCCTCACGGTATGTTTTTTAAGAACTGAATCTAGGAAGATGGAAAAGAAGAACGAGGCATGCAGGAAGCAGACATTTTGTTCTGCCTCGGGTGGTACGAGCACAAGCCTGTCTCTCGCCACGAGCTGGCTGGTGCTGCACTGTTGTGCTTTGCGTTTTTCGTCTGAATACAAAGCAAGCTGATTTACTGGACCGGTGCTTCAGCCCGGGTAGCACCGGCCACAGCTCCGCCCCTGAAGCAAAATCACTCAGGGGATACCAGCCATATAGTTTCGAGAAAAGTCCTTATTTGATACTGGTTTAAAATGAGGTTCCTTATTTGACACTAGGCACAATTTTCTTCCCTATGTGATATGACACTCCAATGCATTTTGTGCACTAACGGTGTTAAAGAGAGATATGAAAAAACCTTTGTATCCCTAGAGAATAATGTGGCCAAAATCATTAGGACAACCGCTGCATATTCATTAAAAAGAGACACTGCATATTCATTAAAAAGAGACACGAATAAGCTGCAACATGGCCTGTAGGGAAGCTCGCATAGAAGACAAATGTTGCAGCAGCTGCGCCATGGCCTGGCCGACACTCCACAGCCGCACCAGTCCCTCCCGCTGCCGAGGCTTGGCTGCCTTCCCCAATCCCGCCTTGGTTGCTGTCCGCCGTCATGGCCGCGACTGCTCGGGTTGGGTCATGTCCGGTCGGGGGTTTTATTTCTGAGATGGGCTGCGAGTTGGGACTGAACAAAACGAACATGTGGGTTCGGTCGTGTTGTCCGGTTCAGTGGTCAATGGGTTAGGCCAGGGTATTTTGGTCCATCTAGTCAAATTTTGACGGAATAGTGAAACAGAAGCAACGGCAATGTCATATAAGGAAACCAATTTTTAGTACATGTCACGTAGGGAAGAAATTTGTGTCCAGTGTCAAATAAGGAACCGCATTTCAAGCTAGTGCCAAATAATGAATTTTCTCACGATGCATTTTTTATTTGACACTACTTCTCAATATGATGACACTTCAAATTTTTTAGTTCCTTATTTGACCACTTTTGTAAAAAAATTTGCCTTATATGACACTCTAGTGTATTTTGAGAGCTAACGGGGTTAACTGTGAACATACAAAGACGTTTTTGCCCCAGGTGCATAATGTGACAAAATTAAAAAAATGTTGTGTGTGATGGAACCAATTATAATTCAAAGTATATGTCGTTATGCTGTTTAATTACTTAAGACTTTTGGGGCGGATCCCAATGGGACTACCGTAATGCACAGGAATACATCTCCAAGAAAAAATTTAATAGCACTTAGCATCTAAAATGGCCATGGGCATCAGGTTAGGCTAGCAGTAGTGCATCACGGACAATCTCTTGCCCTCACGACGGCAACCCAGGACGGATTCCACGGGCGCGCCCCGTACACATACACAACTGGATTGATTCTGCCTCCTATCCTACGCTTGGCTCGGTCGATATTAAAAAAGAATATCAACCGGCAACCAGGCGCCGCACAGGTACGAATCAAACGATTGAATGAACCGGAGGGATTTGGGTCCGGCCTAAAAAAATAATGAAACTTTTAACGGAATTAATGGTAGTGTCATATAAGGCAAAGAAATTTCACAAATGGTCACAAAAGAAAGTGAAAAGTTTTCAGTATCAAACAAGAAAGCATATTGAGAATTAGTATCAAATAAGGAATTCTCATATTGTCTATTATGAAGATCTCAACAGAATTCAGGTTTTGTTTGATTTCTTAATGCACAACAAGATATAACTCCTATTGATTGAGTACCTAGGAAAAAATATATAACTTCTATTGATTGGTTAGTAATGCTACAATGATGTAGTACCAATGGTGTCAGATGATACAACTTTCAACAACAATAGTGAGGCAAAAAATAATCAGCATGTTCAATGAGTAAGCAGGGAGCATACGAACGACATGTACATATGTATAAAGAAAAAGCTTCCTCTCATTGCTGCCACACAACAATGGACTCGTTGTCGGCAGGTGCTACTGATTTGTTATCTTCGTGATCATTTGTGAGCTGTAAGACATATGCGGTGGACACTAGAGTTTGAACCTTAAACTCAACTCACTGTATATATATCTCTACCATGACAGTAGTAATACCCCACGTGAGCAAGATGTTTGTGTCGCTTTTAGCATATCAAATTGAAGTAATGAACCAAAAAACAAATGGTATTTTTATTTTGCGATGAAGACATCAATAGATCTTGAAGGTGATATTAGCACATCAGTTCGTACCAATGTTAGGTGAGTGGTTCGCCAATATGCACCAAAACTAAATGCAACACTCAATTGATGGCATACCAGTGTGTACCACAACCTCTAATTTTGAATTGATTTCGTAGCTCCTATTGAGCATGTAACTTTCTCTGTCAGACATGTTTCATCTGATATGCGCTATCTAGCACATCAAGCCGAAATAATATCAACAGTCCATGAGAGATTCAGTGTCATAATTCCTTATTAACTGAAGCACCAATAATACGTAAAAATAGATATGTGTGTCTAACACTAAAAAATGAGATGTTGTTCCTAAAAAAAGATGTTACCTGGTGGGTTTTCTGGATTAAGATTTATTTGCCAAAAACTGATTATATGATGCAGTAGAGTTCTCTGGATAAAGATCTATATGTAAAAGAACAAATATGCCAAGATGTAGCGCACACCTTTGTATAACTTCAAGACTAATTCAAAAGCTGGAAAAAGATGCAGACCAGTTTAAGGGTGGTTTCCTCTTGTTTAGGGAAGTGCGCTATTAGTTGATCATTTAGGATCAAGTGCTAGTTATTATAAGTAACCTTGCCATATGTTGATAGAATTTTATTTGGCTGAAGTGGATCCAAGATAGACTGCTAACAAACCAAAGAACAAATATAGTTTTTCCCCTAAAACCACATGTACTATGTCATGAAAGAAACTTGGATGATGTATTTTCACTAAAGCTTGTAATATAAGACGTGTGTAACAAGTAACAGCAAACTTAATTTCTAAAACATTATTTTACCTTCCTTCTTCACTAATGACTGTTTCTCCTTGAGAGTTGCTCGAGGCTTCTTACCTTCAAGACCTACAAATAATGATAAAAAATCAGGAATCTGAAAGAACTCGTGTGTATGTAGCTGGTAATTAGACCAATTTCATATAATTAGTGAAAATGAACTGAAACCAAGAAGAAACGTAAAGAAACATGTGAACACCTTCTCTCTGGTATACTCCAACGAGTCTTTCAAGGAGACGTAAGCTGCTAGATGGAGGTGAGACTGAAACCTGCATATGCTATTGATCAATATATTAGCGCTTCAAGATTAGCTATATACACTTTCGGATTGATCTAATAAGCACATCACAGATAAGCAAGCAAGTTTATGTAGAGAAAGTAATCTACTTTCGAATTGATCTAATAAGCATGACACAGATTAATGGAAATTTGCCCATGCCTTTAAATCTACTACTGACTGCTGAAAACTAACTAGACACGAAGAAAAGGCAAAACATAGTGAACTAGTATGCAAATATTGAGAATACATAGTGTACCTGGATGCCGCTGAGGGAGTACGGAGTGGTGAGGACGTGCGCACCCTCGGTCGTCTCCTCCAGCAGCTCTGAACAGAATGCTCTTACGTCAGTTGGACTTGAAGCATCGGCACCAACATCGCCGTCGTGGGGCATGGGCACGGCAAGGAGATAGCGCACAATGGTCTAGTTCACGGGCCCGACGCGGCACTCGGGCCGGCGGAGACAGCGAGACCGGAGACGGAGGCGGGCGGAGCGTCGGTAGGCTCCTGTTGCCAGACTGGAGGGAGAACCGATGTGCGATAGTGCGAGAATAGGAGGGCTCGGAGTCTCGGACCTTTTTTATTTGGGAGTGGGCGTAACCAGCGCGACCTCCACGATCGACATCGGCAGTTTACATGGATGGATTGACCGGCGGTTTGAAGATGAGCATGACAGATGGTGAGGCGATACGGCTGGGGATGGCTGGGCAGGAGAGATGGGGAACGGGGAAGACGATATCGGCGGCGCCGCGTGGGAGACAGTGGAGATAGCGAGGGGGAGAGTCTGGCGGGGCATCAGCGGCGTGGAAAGCAACCAACGATGGATGGGGATTTTTTCCCATGCGAGAGGAGAGGTCAAAGACATTGTTGTGTGTTTTTTTCTTGTTGAGAGATGCTGGCGTGGGTCATGCGGCTGGATTTTTCCCCGCGGGATGGAGTGCCCGACGTACCACCATCATGTCGTCTTCTCATTTAATAAATAGTAGAGATTATACACGAAATTAGTCCTTGCGAGCTAGAAGAGATTGATGTGGTTATCCACCTTGCTAATAGAGAGACCATCTCTCCAATTGGTATTGTAAGAGATGTGGAAGTTCTTTGTGGTAAGATTAAATATCCTGCTGATTTTCTAGTACTTGGTTCAGCTGCTAGTAAAACCTATCCTATCATTTTTGGTAGACCTTTCTTGAACACATGTGGAGCCATTATAGATTGTAAAAGGGATAAAATTTTAACTAAGTTTGATGGGGAATCTTATGAGTTTAATTTTTTGAAATTTACTAAAGTTCCTTGTGAAAATGAAACCCCTAATGAGGATTTTAGAGTTGAACAACTTGCTTCTATTTCTCTTGCTCCTAACAGTGCTTTGCAACAATTTATGGAAGACCTCGAAAGTGAAAACTTCATGGAAGAAAGAAATGAGATTGACGAGATTCTTCGTCGTCAACCAAATATGCTTAAGCATAACTGGCATGTGGAAGATTTGGGTACCACGTTGCCACCTAAAACGGATCCAGTTTTCGATCTAAAACCTTTATCTGATGATCTTAAATATGCTTACATTGACGATAATAAAATATATCATGTTATTATTAGTTCTAAACTTTCAGGAAAGAAGGAGGAAAGATTATTGGAGGTATTGAAGAAATACCGAGGAGCTATAGGCTATACTCTGGATGATTTAAAGGGGATTTCTCCTACTATATGTCAGCACGCTATTAATATAGAACCAGATGCAAAGCCAGTGGTAGAACATCAGTGTCGTTTAAATCCTAAGACGAAGGAAGTGGTAAGAAACGAGGTATTAAAACTCCTTGATGTTGGTATTATTTATCGTATTGCTGATAGTGAATGGGTTAGTCCTGTTCATTGTGTCCCTAAAAAAGGGGGAATTACCATTGTTTCTAATGATAATGATGAGCTTATTCCCTAAATAATAGTAGTAGGTTATAGGATGTGCATTGATTTCAGAAAAGTTAACAACGTTACTAAGAAAGATCATTACCCACTTCCTTTTATTGATCAAATGTTAGAAAGGTTGTCTAAAAAGACCCATTTTTGTTTTCTTGATGGATACTTTGGGTTTTCTCAAATTGTTGTTAACCAACAAGATCAAGAAAAAACTACTTTTACATGCCCTTATGGAACCTATGCTTATAGACGTATGCCTTTTGGTTTGTGTAATGCTCCTGCTACTTTTCAAAGATGCATGTCTGCTATCTTTTATGGTTTTTGTGAGAAAATTGTGGAAGTTTTCATCGATGACTTTTCCATATATGGAACTTCTTTCGATAATTGTCTGCACAACCTTGATAAAGTTTTGCAGAGATGTGAAGAAACTAATCTTGTTCTTAATTGGGAGAAATGCCACTTCATGGTCAATGAAGGGATTGTCCTCGGACATAAGATTTCTGAAAGAGGCATATAAGTTGATAGAGCTAAAGTTGAAGCAATTGATAAAATGCCTTGTCCAAGAGACGTCAAAGGTATTCGTAGTATCCTTGGTCATGCTGGTTTCTATAGAAGGTTTATTAAAGATTTCTCTAAGATATCAAAACCCCTCACTAATCTTCTTCAAAAGGATGTACCCTTTGTTTTTGATGATGATTGTAAGGAAGCTTTTGAAACTCTAAAGAAGGCTTTAACTACTGCTTCTATTGTTCAACCACCTGATTGGAGCTTACCCTTTGAAATCATGTGTTACGCTAGTGATTTTGCTATAGGTGCTGTCATTGGGCAATGAATAGATAAAAAGTTAAATGTTATCCATTATGCTACTAAAACTCTTGACGCTGCTCAAAAGAATTATGCTACTACTGAAAAATAATTCTTAGTTGTTGTCTTTGCTTGTGATAAGTTTAGACCTTATATTGTTGACTCAAAAGTTACCATTCATACTGATCATGCTGCTATTAAGTACCTTATGACGAAAAAAGATGCTAAGCCTAGGCTTATTAGATGGGTGCTACTCTTACAAGAGTTTGATCTACATATTATAGATAGGAAAGGTGCTGAAAATCCTGTTGCTGATAATTTATCTCGGTTGGAAAACATCTCTTTTGATCCTATGCCTGTTAATGATAGTTTCCCAAATGAATAGTTGGCCGCAGTAGGGGTAAGCTCGCGAGGGAGCCCATGTACTTGCCTCCAACTTTTTCAGCTCATCAAAGAAGAAAGTTCTTTTACGATTTGAGGCATTATTTTTGGGATGACCCACATTTATATAAAGAAGGAGTGGATGGTATTATCCGAAGATGTGTTCCAGAATATGAACAAAAGGAGATACTGCAGAAATGTCATGGTAGTCAGTGGCGGAGCCACCACCTAGCGGCCCCGGGCAGCTGCCCGGGCTCTGCCCATGAATCTTCACGTAAACTAAGCTAGCAATCAAGGAAATGATTAGTACTTTCATGGGAAAATGCCCGTCAGCTAGCTTCCTTTGGTTCCTCTGCCTAGGCTTCATGCACGGGCTAGCTCCGCCACTGATGGTAGTGCCTATGGAGGACATCATGCGGGAGATAGAACTGCACAAAAGGTGCTACAATCGGGTTTTTACTGGCCTACCCTTTTTAAAGATGCAAGAAATTTGTCTTATCCTGTGATGAGTGTCAGCGTGTTGGTAATATTTCTAGATGCAATGAAATGCCTATGAATTACTCTCTAGTTATTGAACCCTTTGACTGTTGGGGATTTGACTTAATAGGTCCTTTTCCTCCCTCAAAAGGTTATACTCATATTCTTGTTACCGTTGATTATGTTACTAAGTGGGTAGAAGCCATACCTACGAAGAGTGCTGATGGGGATACCTCTCTAAAAATTCTTAAGGATGTTATCTTTCCTAGGTTTGGAGTGCCTAGGTATCTTATGACTGATGGAGGTTCTCATTTCATTCATGGTGGTTTTAGAAATACCCTTGCTAAATATGATGTTAATCATAAAATTGCTTCAGCCTATCATCCCCAAACTAGTGGACAAATAGAGCTATCAAATAGAGAAATTAAACCCATCTTGCAAAAGACTGTTAATAGATATAGAAAAAATTGGGCTAAAAAGTTGAATGATGCCTTATGGGCTTATAGGACTGCCTATAAAAATCCTATGGGTATGTCTCCTTACAAAATGGTTTATGGGAAAGCTTACCACCTGCCTTTAGAATTAGAACACAAAGCTTATTGGGCAGTGAAAGAACTTAATAGAGACTGCAAACTTGCTGGTGAGAAAAGATTATTTGACGTAAGTTCGTTGGATGAATGGAGGAGTGAAGCATATGAGAATGCTAGAATCTTTAAGGAAAAAGTTAAAAGATGGCATGACATGAGAATTCTTAAAAGAGAGTTCCATGTTGGTGAGAAAGTTCTATTGTATAGGTCTCGTCTCAGATTTTTTGCAGGGAAACTACTTTCAAAATGGGAAGGTACTTTTTGTTATTGAAGAAGTATATCGTTCGGGTGCAATAAAAAATTCCTCTTTAAAAGATAACACTACACAAGTGGTGAATGGTCAGCGACTCAAACACTATATTGCTGGAGATTCTTACAATGAAGATATTGATGCTATTCAAGTGGTAACTCTGGAAAAAATTATCAAAGACCAAGTTCAGAGACCTACAGAGTCCGTTTTCGAATAGGTAACAGTTCTGGTAAGAAAAGTTCTGCAAAAAATCTGTTCAATTATATTTTTGTAGTTTTTATCCAACAAGGAAAGCAATGAAGCGAAAGAGGGACGAAAACGGAGCCAGGGTGGCTCACACCACCCTGTGGCGCGGGCCCACCCCAGGCCGCACCACCAGGTGGTGTGGCCGCCCCGGACTCTGTCTCCGACTCGTTTTCTACCAGTAACTTCCTTTTGTTGTAAAATTTCGTAATATATAATCCCCCGGATCCCTCGAGGTTTGTAGATCATGTTCTCGTCGTGTTTTCATTTCGATCTGTTTCTGCTAGGAACTATTCTTAAAGTTTAGAAGCACAATGGTCTCTGCCAAGGATAAGGGAAAAGAGCCCATGGAAGAGGATCCTCGAGATCCTGGGCAGGAGAAGGATATCGAGAGTAAAGATGAAGAGGAGGCAAAGCATCTGCACACCGGCACTACCATTGCAAGCATTGGAGTGGCGGCAAACCCTGCTAGTGTCAAAAGGACTACACGGATGTCAACTAGAGGGAAGCCTCCGTGTCACTGTCTGGCTCCACGGTCACCTCCTCCACGCACCAACAATCCCTTCCATACCCTCATCCATGAGCATCAATTCCAGAATATGACCAAGGAGAAACTACCCTCCAATTGGGATATGCCTCGTTCTAACCATGCAGGAAAAGAAAACTTCAAGGAGGAAGAGTGGGCAAAGAATCACAAGAGCTGGGATTCACAACCTGACATGATCATGAGTCACATTGAGCAAAACTCATAGTTGATTCGTACTCTCACCCTCGAGATTAAAGACTTGAGGAAATTGATCGTGAAGCTCAACGAGAGGACACCACCACCACTGAAGGAGTAATTCATCATCAGGTTTTGGCATCCCCTTGGTTTGTTGCAAGCTTGGGGGAGAACCGTGGTATCACATCACTATCTTCTATCTTTTTACCTTTTTAGTAGAGTCATATCATGAATAGAGAAGTTATCATGTAGGATGGTTTGCATTGTCGAAGTGTCCCCTCTCTCGTTAGATATGTATCCCTTGGTGTGATTTGCCGTTATGGAATATTAATGAGAAGTTATATCATTCACTCTTTTGCGTATCTTATATTAGTTTTGGATTGCTATTATATGATTGAACTTGTTGTTAGTATTGGTATCACTTTGGGATCATTGAGTTAATTTAGTTGGTTTTGGCAAACCTGGCTTGGTCAATAGCAACACTATTTTTGAGAGTTGAATGAAAAAGATAAAAAGTACTCTAAAGAAATATAATTTCTTCATCTTTCTTTCTTGACTTGCTCATAAGCTTAGTATTCTCTAGTTAAGATCTTTTGTGCTTCCAAGGAAGATTGCATGTTTGTTTTTTATCACCTGTATGTTTGTTTGTTATCTTCAACTCTTATGCTTGCTACCCAGCCTTGCTTGCCAAAAACCTGTACTGAGAGGGAATTCTTCTCGTGCATCCAATCCTTAAACCAAAACCTATGCCATTTGTGTCCACCATACCTACCTATTAGCATTATTGCTATTCCAAGTAAATTCATGTTTTTATCTACCTTATGAATTAAACTTGTTATGTGAAAATTAGTGATTAAAGCTCTCACGAACTTGATGGCACACTTTACTTTCTTGCACTTAATAAACTTGAACCATTGTGCCCATCTATGTTGCGTATGTGCTTGCGCTTTGTAAGTTCTGAATTAGCAGAACCATGCTGTCATGGGGAACGCTTTCAACATTGCACTGGTACATTGTACCTAGTTGATATCATGCTCTTTTCTCTATGGATGTCGTCGGTGTGAAATGAAAAGGGAGCTTGTAAGTCCATGGAGTTATGTATGTGTGTTAAAGAAACGCTTGGGCCACCGGTCTAATCCATGCCTAATCATGGTGGAAACCTGCAGCGTAACCATAATGAGCATCTATGAAGCATTCTTCTTATAAAAAAGAGATAGAGATTGAGAAAAAAAGAGAAAAAGAAAAAATATGAGAAAAGAGGAAAGAGAGAAAAAAAGCACCATTTTACCATGGTAAATAAGAAGATTGCTGAGATGCTCATTGTCTGCTTGCCTTGTCATTTTGATATGGGGATTATTCCATATCATCGGGCAAGGGGTACTCGTTGGCGGTTCTCTATGATACACATGTACTTACTATGACAAGAACTTACCGGTAACTAAACTTGAGTAGCATGAGGAGCGGCCCTCGTATTCAAGGGCCATGAGATTTTTAACTTACAATTTGTCAAGCATATCCTCATATTTGATCACTTTAAGCTTAATCACCTAAAGATGCCTATGATAGGGATAATGAGAGCTGAAAGCTAATAAGTACCATAATTTTTGGAAGCTCTTTATGAAACTTGAAATCCCTTCTTCCCTCTGCGAAGGGCCTTTTTTTACTTTTTAAGTTGAGTCAGTAAACCTATTCCCTTCTATCTCAGCAAGTATTTTGAGTTGTTGTGTTTCATTCATTCATATGATGATTTATTCAATCATGTTTCTTATCTTCCTTATTTTGCACTTTGCTCTGATCCTAGTGTTTATTACTTTGAAAGCTATCATTGAAAACCCTTTATGTGTGAACTCCTGCAAATTGTCAACTATTCTTCGACCAAGAGCTAAGTTTGCCATTACCAATTATGATTTACTTTATGTATATTTATTGTGTTTCCTTTACTTATTGCAAGTTAAGTTATATAATGGTGAGTTGTCTTCTATTATGATCTATGTATTGATGAATGTGATGCTTCTTGTCCATATTATTTTATCGACTCTTCACTCCATAAACCTGAGGTCATGTTTATTGAGCTCAGTTTCGCTTGGGGACAAGTGAAGTCTAAGCTTGGGGGAGTTGATACGTCCATTTTGCATCACTATTATATAACATAATTTACTGTTATTCATTGATATATTTCATATTAAGAGATGATACTTATGTTATTTCATCTGTTTTTGCATGGTTGCTGGCTTTTGGAGCATGGACCGCTGTAGTCAGGATTCTGATGGAAAAGGGGATGTTTGGAGGCGAAATTCGCGAAGATCAGAAAATCCGGGAAAATACATGGAAAATTCTATTTTCCAGAAGACGAACATTGCCATAAGGGGGAGTGGAGATGGTCCACAGGAGGCCCACACCACCCCCTAGCGCAGGCCACCCCTGGCCGCGCCACTAGGTGGTGTGGCCACCCTGGCCCACTCCTGGTTCTCCCCTTTGGTGTATATTATCCCCACGAAACCCTAAGATTCGGGGAGCAACCATAGAAAGATTCTGCCGCCTCTGCGGGGCGGAAAGCACCGAGAGAGAAATATCTCTCCGGCAGACAGAATTCTGCCAGGGGAATTCCTTCACGGAGAGGGGAGATCGTCGCCATCAACACCACCATCAAGCTGGACTTCATCAGGATCATCATCATCATTACCACCACCATCATCTTCACTAGCACCATCATCACCACCATCATACCGCTGTAACAATTGGGTTGAATCTTGCATAGTTCTTAGGGGAAACTTTCCCGGTGTTGATTACTCCTTGTAGTTGATGCTATTGAGTGGAACTATTGAATTATTGTTATGTTCAGATTGTTATATATCATTATTTTATCTCTGATCTTGATCCATATGATGTCTTGTGAGTAGTTCATTTAGTTGTTGAGGACATGAGAGAAGTCATGTTGTTAGTAGTGGAATTGTGTTGAGAAAGATCCAATTGTTTGTTAATTAAGTTGTGGTGTACTTCTTCTAGTGGTGTCATGTGAACGTCGACTACATGACACTTCACCTATATGGGCCTAGGGGAATGCATTTTGTATTTGGCTACTAATCGTAGGGGTTGCCGGAGTGATAGAAACCTGAACCCTCGTTAGGAAACCTTTGCACAAGGGATGTTAGGGTCTTAGAGTTTAAAGCTGTGGTTAGGTTTATACCTTAATTACTTTCTTGTACTTGCGGATGCTTGCAAGGGGTATAATCACAAGTATGTATTAGTCCTAGGAAGGTCGGTACATTAGCACAGGTTCACCCACACAACACTTAGCAAACTAAAGAAGATTAATCAACTATATGAAGCGAAAGCACTTGACGGTATTCCCAAGTGTCCTCGAGAACGTTTGGTCATCTTAAGTAATACAACCGGCTTGTCCTTTGCTACAGAAAGGATTGGGCCACTTGCTGCATTTATTATTATTGTCTTTTATTTAATCGTACTTTATTTACCTGCATTATCAAAAAACCCTAAAAATCCGTTTGCTAAGTATTTACAGAGAATTCCTGCTCCAAGCCACTAGCCAGCACCTTCTGCTCGTCGTTAGGTTCGACACTCTTACTTATCGAAAATACTGTGATGCACTCCCTATACTTGTGGGTCATCTATTTTCTAGCGTCGTTGCCAGGGAGTGAAGCGCTATTGGAGAGTGGAACTGGTAAAGGGAACTTCTACTATGAGTCTTGTTTACTTCTGCTAGTTGTTTTATTTTCGTTATGGATAATTTGCTGAGTTTCTTATTTGGTAATGCTACTACCACTGCTAAGGTAGTAGGTAAGCCACCACCTGCTGAGAATGATGTTTTCAAAATACCTACAAGAATTATTCATCGTGTTATGGATAACTACTATGTTGGGGATGGAACTGTCCACCCCGGTGATCATTTGCTCTTTATACACGAATTATGCGGGTTGTTCAAGTGTGCAGGTATTACTACATATCAAGTTAAGAAGAAGTTATTCTCATTATCGCTGAAAGGAAGAGCTGAGGAATGGTATAAGCTGCTGAAGAATGGTCAAGCTCTGGAATGGGAGGAAATAGTGCCTCTCTTTTATTCAAAGTTTTATCCTCCTAGTGAGATTCATAAAGATCGGAATCAAATATACAACTTTTGGCCTCTTGATGGAGAGAGTACAGATCAAGCTTGGGGGATATTGAAGTTACTAATGCTCAAATGTCCCATTCATGAGCTCCCCAACAATATTATTATCAATAACTTTTTGCAAGCCTTTCTCTTCATGATAAGGATTTATTGGATGCTTCTTGTGTTGGATCATTCACTCGCATGAAAGAAGAAGTTAAATGGGATCTTCTGAACCGTATTCAAGATAATGCTGAAGCATGGGAGAACGACAAAGGAAGGAAGTCAGGTATAAATTATGATTATGAATGCATTGAATCTTTTATGGGAACTGATGACTTTCAAAATATTAAAAATGCTTATGGTTTAGACTCTCAAGCTATTGCAACTTATTTTAAGGCTTTTGCTTCCTACATTGAAGTGCCTAAAAAGAAATTGAATAAGTATCATGAACCTTATAAAGATGTTGCTAAGAGTGTTCCTGCAAGAAATACTGAAGTTTATACTGCTAATCATGTTTTACTTGCACCTTACATTGAGAAAATGCCTTTTCCAGTTAAGGTAAAGGAACATTCTATGCTAGCTAGTATGGTTAATGAAAGTACAAATAAAGCTGTTGAATTTGATAAACAAATAGATGATGAACCTACAATAGCAAATGTGAAAGACTTTGTCACTAAATATGTAGAATAAGGACACCCTATCCTTTGTAAGGATACCTCTAATATTGTTTCACAAAGTAGTTTTATGAGAATTAGTATTCCAGTGTTTTCTGTTAGAATAAGTGATCATTGTTACGATGGTCCTTGTGATAGTTACATTGTTAAGTTTATGCATGATACTGAAAGTTATTATGAGATAGGAAAAACTGTTCTTATGCATCTCAATAATATCAAGTTTCCTCGTTTTATGCTGAAAGTTTTTATGTTGCACTTCTTTTGCCTTCCTATGCTAGTAGCCTCTGGTTTCAATAACTTGTTTGTTTATAAAATTGCCTTGCATAGGAAGTGGGTTAGACTTAAACATGTGTATTTTTGCTTCTTAATGCTCTCCTTCACTTCAATTCATATTCTTATGTGAGCATCATTGAAATCATCAGGCCCATCTTAAAGGCTATAAAGAAAGAGCTTTTTGGGAGACAACCCAGTTTATTCTTGCTTTCAGTTTGTTTTTGTTTCTTTGAGTCTTGGAAGTTATTACTTCGGTAATAACCTCTCCTTATCTTTTTTTTTGGTTTTTGTGTCAAGATCAACCTCTAATGAAAGAGAAGTAAGATTTGGGGAAGTTGTTGTCCTGAAACAGATTTTTGTGCTTCACCGTAAAAATGCGTGAGAGATCTCTGTATGTCGGATTGAGCTGTAATTTTTTGTGTTTTTGCCCCAGGTTGTTATTTAACTTTCGTTAGTTTTGCACTTTTCGATTTGAGGAATAGAAGATTTTCGAAAAAAATGATCTTTACCTGCTGGTCTGTTTTGACAGATTTTACCACTCTTGCATTTGCTTCTTAAGACGATTTCCTTTTTGAATTCTTTTGGGTTTTCGGAAGGAGTTGCTACAGTATCTTATGTTTTGATGGATTTCAGTTGAAATCTAACTTAAAATGTTTATTACCTCGCTTATACTAATGTTGCTAATGAGAATTGTGTGAAGTTTTGTCTGAAAGAAATTTTCAGGATATTGGGGAAAATGGTGTAATAAGAAAGATAAAGGTTTCATGACTCGAGCAATATGAGTATGAAGATGAAGATATTGATATTATTCAAGCAGTGACTCGGGAAGAATCTGCTAAATGCCAAATTCAGAGACCTGTAGAGTCCGTCTTCGAATCGGTAACAACTTTGGTAAGAAAAGTTCCGCGAAAATTCTGTGCAATTATACTTTTGCAGTTTTTATCCAACAAGGAAAGCTACGAAGCGAAACAGGGACGGAAACGGAGCCAGGGTGGCTCACACCACCCCCTGGCGCAGGCCCCCTGGCCGCGCCAGCAGGTGGTGCGGCCACCTTGGCCTCTGTCTCCGACCCGTTATCTCCCAGTACCTTCCTTTTGTTGTAAAACTTCGTAATATATAATCCCTCGGATCCCCCGAGGTTTGTATATCGTGTTCTCGTCGTGTTTTCATTTCGATCTGTTTCTGGCAGGTAGAGTCCCAGTTTTGGAGCCACAATGTCTTCCTCTATATCAGCCAAGGAAGATTTCTCAGCGGATATCATCAACCCATACTTGCGTGAGTTGAAGATTCATCCCAAGGAGTTGTTGCTTGAAGATGGAGAGGTACGGATAAAAGAGGTTCAGGGCCCTAAAGGTGAAGGAAGTCTGGAGGACAGGATGGAAGTGCTGGAGCAAGAAGTCTTTAGGTACAAGAAGATGCCGGAGCGCGAAGTGGATATCATCCATAAGATTTGTTCCGAACTCATCACCGAGCACCAAATGGAGAATGTTGAGCTCAAGGATGAAATTCTCTCACTCCACCAAACAACCAACCAACTGCAAGCACAACCTCTACAACGTTCAAAATCAAAACTGTGAGTATGAGGTTAGGTTTAAACGCATAAGTGTTGCTGCTAGTTTCAGGATGATGGAGACCAGGATGTCTTTTGTTGGTGGGGAGCCTTTACCTTGGAAGTCGGACAATGATGAGAGAACGCCACCACCACTGAAGCATCATCAGGTTTTGGCATCCCCTTGGTTTGTTCCAAGCTTGGGGGAGTGCCGCGGTATCACATCACTATCTTCTATCTTTTTACCTTTTTAGTAGAGTCATATCATGAATAGAGAAGTTATCATGTAGGATGATTTGCATTATGGAAGTGTCCCCTCTCTCGTTAGATATGTATCCTTTGGTGTGAGTTGCCGTTATGGAATATTAATGAGAAGTTCTATCATTTATTCTTTTGCATATCTTATTTTAGTTTTCAATTCATCGTTATATGATTGATCTTGTTGTTAGTATTGGTATCACTTTGGGATCATTGAGTTAATTTAGTTGGTTTCGGCAAACCTGGCTCGGTCAGTAGCAAAACTATTTTGAGAATTGAATGAAAAGGATAAAAGTACTCTAAAGAAATATAATTTCATCATCTTTCTTTCTTGATTTGCTCATAAGCTTAGTATTCTCTAGTTAAGATTCTTTTGTGCTTCCAAGGGAGATTGCATGTTTGTTTTTATCACTTGTATGTTTGTTTGTTTCCTTCAACTCTTATGCTTGGTACCCATCCTTGCTAGCCAAAAACCTATACTGAGAGGGAATTCTTCTCGTGCATCCAATCCTTAAACCAAAACCTATGCCATTTGTGTCCACCATACCTACCTATTAGCACTATTGCTATTCCAAGTAAATTCATGTTTTTATCTACCTTCCAAATTAAACTCGTTATGTGAAAATTAGTGATTAAAGCTCTCACGAACTTGATGGCACACCTTACTTTCTTGCACTTAATAAACTTGAACCATTGTGTCCATCTTTGTTGCGTATATGCTTGTGCTTTATAAGTTGAAGTTAGCAGAACCATGTATCATGGGGAACGCTTTCAACATTGCACTTATATTCCGTTGCTATCATGACTCTTTTGCTTATGGATCTCGGCGGTGTGAAATAAAAGGTGAACTTGTAAGATCATTGAGTTTATATATGTGTTAGAGAAACGCCCGGGCCGCTAGCCTAAGCCATGCCTAATCATGGTGGAAACTTGCAGCATAACCATAATGAGCACTCTATCAAGCATCCTCAATAAAAACCTATGCAAATAGCAAATAAAAGGATCGCTGAGATGCTCATTGTCTGCTTGCCTTGTCATTTTGATTATGGGATAGCTCCTGTATCATGTGCAAGGGGTACCCTGTTGGCAATTCTTTATGATACATATGTATTTACAATGACAAGAGCTTACTTGTGACTGAAGTTGAGTAGCATGAGGTTCGGTACTCGTAAGTAAGGGGCATGAGATTTCAACTTATAACTTGTCAAGCATATCATCTTAGTTGTGTCACTTTAACCTTAATCACCTAAAGATGCTTATGATAGGGGCAATGAGAGTTGAAAGCTAATAAGTACCATATTTTTTGGAAGCTTTTTATGAAACTTGAAATCCCTGCTTCCCTCTGCGAAGGGCCTTTCTTTTACTTTTTTTAGTTGAGTCAGTAAACCTATTCCCTTCTATCTCAGCAAATATTTTGAGTTGTTGTGTTTCATTCATTCATATGGTGATTTATTCACTCATGTTTCTTATGTTCCTTGTTTTGCACATTTCTCTTATCTTGGTGTCTACTACTTTGAAAGCTATCATTGAAAATCAATTATTTGTGAACTCCAGCAAATTGTCAACTATTCTTCGACCAAGAGCTAAGTTGCCATTACCAATTATGATTAACTTTATGTATCTTTATTGTGTATCCTTTACTTATTGCAAGTTAAGTTATATAATAGTGATTTGTCTTCTATTATGATTTATGTTTTGATGAATGTGATGCTTCTTGTCCGTATTATTTTATCGACTCTTCACTCCATAAACCTGAGGTCATGTTTATTGAGTTCAGTTTCGCTTGGGGACAAGCGAAGTCTAAGATTGGGGGGAGTTGATACGTCCATTTTGCATCACTATTCTATATCATAATTTACTGTTATTCATTGATATATTTCATATTAAGAGATGATACTTATGTTATTTCATCTATTTTTGCATGGTTGATGACTTTTGGAGCACGGACCGCTGCAGTCAGGATTCTGATGGAAAAGGTGTTGTTTGGAGGCGAAATTCGCGAAGATCAGAAAATCTAGGAAAATACATGGAAAATCCTATTTTTCCAGAAGACGAAGAAAGCTAGAAGGGGAAGCGGAGATGGGCCACAGGGGGACCACGCCACCCCATGGCGCGGGCCACCTAGGCCGCGCCACCAGGTGGTGTGGCCGCCCTGGTCCACCCCTGGCTCTCCCCTCTGGTGTATATTATCCTCCCGAAACCCTAAGACTCGGGGAGCGACCACATAAAGATTCCGCCGCCTCCGTGGGGCAGAAAACACCGAGAGAGAAAGATCTCTCTGACAGACAGAATTTTGTCGGGGGAATTCCTTCCCGAAGAGGGGAGATCGTCGCCATCAACACCACCATCAAGCTGGACTTCATCGGGATCATCATCATCATCATCACCATCATCTCCACCAGGACCATCATCACCACCTCCATACCGCTGTAACAATTGGGTTGAATCTTGCATAGTTTTTAGGGGAAACTTTCCCGGTGTTGATTACTCTTTGTAGTTGATGCTATTGAGTGAACCATTAAATTATCATTTATGTTCAAATTGTTACATATCATTATTTCATATCTGATCATGATCCATATGATGTCTTGTGAGTAGTTTGTTTTGTTCTTGAGGATATGGGAGAAGTCATGTTGTTAGTAGTGGAATTGTGTTGAGAAAGATTCAATGGTTTGATATTTAAGTTGTGGTGTACTTCTTCTAGTGGTGCCATGTGAACGTCGACTACATGACACTTCACCTATATGGGCCTAGGGGAATGCATTGTGTATTTGGCTACTAATCGTAGGGGTTGCCGGAGTGACAAAAACCTGAACCCACATTAGGAAACCATTGCACAAGGGACGTCAGGGTCTTAGAGTTTAAAGTTGTGGTTAGGTTTCTACCTTAATTACTTTCTTGTACTTGCGGATGCTTGCAAGGGGTATAATCACCAGTATGTATTAGTCCTAGGAAGGTCGGTACATTAGCACAGGTTCACCCACACAACACTTAGCAACCTAAAGAAGATTAATCAACTATATGAAGCGAAAGCAGTTGACGGTATTTCCATGTGTCCTCGAGAACGTTTGGTCATCTTAAGTAATACAACCGGCTTGTCCTTTGCTACAGAAAGGATTGGGCCACTTGCTGCATTTATTCTTATTGTCTTTTATTTACTCGTACTTTATTTACCTGCATTATCAAAAACCCCTAAAATCCGTTTGATAAGTATTTACAGAGAATTCCTGCTCCAAGCCACTAGCCAGCACCTTCTGCTCCTCATTGGGTTCGACACTCTTACTTATCGAAAATACTGCGATACACCCCCTATACTTGTGGGTCATCACCGGGAAGAGCTTCAGATCTCTCCCGATCTTGGGATGGAGATGACGGCGGCTACAGAATTTTTCGTGGAATTTTGATCGGGCCCCTAGGGTTTTCGTCCCGGGAGGATTTTATAGGCGGAAGGGCAAGGTCGGTGGAGCACCAGGGGGCCCACACCCCTTGGTGGCACGCCCCCAGGCCATGCCGCCACTAGGTGGGGCTGCCCTGGTGTGCCACTTCGTCTCCCCTCTAGACTCTGTGTTGCTTCGGGTAAAATATTGACTTTGGCTTTTGTCCGGTCCAATTTCGAGAATATTTCCTTACTAGCTTTTCTGAAACCAAAAACAGCAGAAAACTGGCAACTAACACTGTGGCATCTTGTTAATAGGTTAGTTCCAGAAAATGTGTAAAAATACTCCAAAGTGTGGACAAAACATAAGAAAGTAGATATAAAATAAGCATGGAACATCAAAATTTATAGATACGTCTACGACATATCAACATCCCCAAGCTTAACTCCTGCTCGTCCTCGAGTAAGTAAGTGATAAAAAAGAATAATTTTTGAGGTGGCATGCACCATCACAATCTTGATCAAGGTATTTGTAAAACATTGATAGCTGGGATCATAGTACTTTAACATAGCATGAAAGATATAGTTCTAACAATAAGACATAGCAACTATGTTATAACATGAAGAGGTATAAACAAAAGATTCATGAATAACAATGCTTTGAAATACGTTTGTTTGTTTCACATATACAAAACATAATGAGAATGGTATTCAGCTTGTCCCTCATAGTGTAGCAAAACATAAATGCATAGGACACCTTCAAAGTTCATAAGGGTGACTAGATACAACAAATTTAAGAACAAGCAATATCAAAGTTATGAATCAATCAACAAGTTTTGGGATAATGCACATTAAACTAAGAATGACTACTATGCTCTCTCAATAGGTGCATAAAGATAGAAGATGGAGACTCAACATAAAAGTAAAAGAAAGGCCCTTCATAGAAGGAAGCAGGGATTCAAGTTTCATAAAGAGCTTCCAAAAATTATGGTACTTATTAGCTTTCAGCTCTCATTGCCCTTATCATAAGCATTTTTAGGTTATTAAGGTTAAAGTGAACAAATATGAGGATATGCTTGACAAGTTATAAGTTGAAAATCTCATGCCCCTCACTTACGAAGACCGAACCTCATGCTACTCAACTTTAGTCACGAGTAAGTTCTTATCATTGTAAGTACATGTGTATCATCGAGAACCGCCAACGAGGTACCCCTTTGTGGCGCCCCGCTAAAACCACTACTAGAAAATCGCGTTGATTTTTGTGCGTTGCATCGTCATGACCGCATGCTCATGTTATCATGCCACCTTGCATTTGAGCATCGTCATCATCATGCATTTGTTTGTCTAAAACTATTTTCTAAAAGCCTAGTTTTGTTTTCTAAATATTCCCCATCTTAATTTCAAATCAAAACTCCGGTCCTTTCCGGGTCTTTTATTTGTCTAAAAACTATTTACAAAAGTCTATTTTTAATTAAAATAAAAGTTTATATTATTTTTGGGAGGCAGCAAGCCAGGCCCGAAAGCCCGGCCAGCCACCTCCAAACCCTAGTATAAAATATCTGGTTCTATTCCTAAATCTACCCAACCCTAATCTACCCAGCCCCCGCCACCTCACCCCACCCTATCACATCGCGCCACATCACCGTGGCCCAATCCCCACCCACTCACCCGCTGCCACCTCAGCCCCAACTCCCTCCACCAGCCGCCGCACACCCTGCGTGCACCGCACCCACACACAACACGCACGCAGCACTCCTGCGCAGCAGCACACACGCACACAAATGCACGCACCTAGCCCCACCCGTCATGCAACCACCCACCAACCCTGCCCCGAGGTGGCCCCACCCCGCGGGAGACCCCCTGCCGACAGCCTCGGTTTCTCCCCGCCCCAGATCGATCCCTCCCGCACCCCGCTCCTCTCCAGGGCAGCGCCGCCAGGGGCTTCCCCCGCCACCGCCCTCCGCTCCCCGTCGGCCCCGCTCTCCATCTGCAGGCCGCCGCCGCCCCGCGACGACCTCCGGCCTCCGCTCCATCTCCCTACCGTAGGCCGCCGCCGCCTCGCCATTCGCTTTCCCCAAGCCCGGCCGAGCCCCGCTGGAAGGCGAGCAGAGCGCCGCCGACCGCTTTATCGTCGGATCCCGTGGCCACCGTCGACCGTGCCATCACGCTGGCGCCACAGCCACCTGCGCGCCTCCACTGTTCTTCCCAAGCGCGACCGCCCGCCTCCTCGGTTTCCCTCAGCCCTGCGACCTGCTTCCACCGTCGAGCCCGGCCCCGCCAACCGCTCCTCTCTCCTCGACTCGTCCTTGACTCCTGGTTCGGCCCGCGCGCGAGTCCAACGAGCGCGACCTCGAGCCCTCGTCTGCACCGCTCGTCGCCGAGTTCCTCCCCGTCGCCACCGCGTCGCCCTCGACCCGGGCCCTTCGGTGGGCAATAGATGTTATTTGGTTCTTCCACGCTCACTTGTGTCCCGTAGGACCCCGAGTACTTGATACTTGTTCCTTGATTTTTCGCACTATCCACATCCGGGAGGCCTTATGGACCCCCCTGAGCCAGAGCTTGATTCATTTCTATTTCTTGGGGCCACAAAGTAGTTTGGGGCTTTATTACTATTCTGTACTTATGCCATGCTTTACTGCTTTATTTATGATTGTGCATGGAGCACCTGTACTGTTTAGGATCGTGACATGTTTTTGCTGTATCGACAAGCCCAGTCACACTTTCGGGTTCCCAGTCGTTTACAGCCGTCCACACAAACCCTGGGTCAGTTTTGGAGCCGACCAACTTCGTTGCGGGTAGCTTAGTGGGGTGCCCCCCTGAAATATTTCTGAATCCTGTGATCGCTTTGTCGTGAATGCCTCGTTGGGTTTTGAGTTGGTTTTTCCGGGGGTGATCGAGTGTGTGTTGCTATTTGTGCACCCCTGCAGGGTAAAACTTTCTGAAAGCCGTGTCCGTGGTTATGGACGACTTGGAGCACAGTATTTCGATCATAGACAAGCATAACTAAAGTAGTGCTATAAACTTGACTTAATATGTGACTAGTAATCAGATGCAACTATAATGGAATGGATAATAAAAATTCCAACAACTGGTGGATCAGTGGTGATCTGTGTCAAACTATACCTGCCTAGTAAGTATTGCAATGCCAATGGAATGTGATAAAAGTGCCAACAAATGCTGGGTTTTGGGATTCCTCAGGACAATTATATCTGACTAGTAAATGTTCCAACTACAACGGAATGGTGATTAAAACTGCCCACTACTTATGCTATCAGGACAACCCACGCTATCTATATCTGACTAGTAAGTGCTTCAATTATAATGGAATGAATAAAACTGCCAACTGTGTGAGTTCGTGGTCTGACTTCCTCGTTTGGTCTTGAGGGGGAAATACCAGGATGGGTTTGATTGGTGTTAGCTTCAGGTTGGATCCGAATAGGTCTATCTTACCCCTCTCTAATAGCCGCCAGAGATACCGAGTCTCTATAGGTTGTTTAGTGCCGCTTCGCTGCCGCTTCAGCCCACCATACCTATGTAGGCGAGAGCCACCGAATTCTAGCCTCGCCGTGTACTGGCCTCAGTACTGACGCTCCTCTTTTTCCTTTGCCCTTTGTCGGCACCCCTTTTGTTTTAGCAGGTTTGAGATCACGTCGTTAGCAGGGTTACCCTTCCGGCTTGGCCTGGGCAGGGATATGGACGCCATTGGTTATTCTTCAGGGCTCTTAGCCCCATTTGCATCTTGTCCGTAGTCAGACGCTCTTTTGTTTTCAAGGTGATTTGGATCTTTGTATTGTATATCTGTATTCTTGACTCTTGGAGTCGTGTTGTGTATATATTTGTTTTGTGGGTCCCATCGAGGACTGTTGTGTAATGGTATTACTTTGTTTTCCACCCGCACGAAAGTGCCTGGTGGGCGTCCTTGAATCGTTTCTATGCGGGTTTTGGCGGAAAGGGCTAAAACTTGCATAGGGCCGATTTGAGGGTGTTACAGAGTGGTATCAGAGCTCAGCAGTTGCGATACCCCACAAGTCCAGCATGTAGGATAACCTAGCTAACGGCCGAAGTAGAGTGTCAAAACTATTTTGTAAAATCGGTTGGATAGATCTGATTAGGTCTGCTTTTACTCCTTACCCCTCTACTGTTCTCCTCTTACCTCTGCGTGTTTTGAATCTGCTCTCTTATCTTCTTCTAGTCCAGGAATTCTCGTGGTCGGGTTTCCGTCGTACCTTCAGGGTTTCGCTTCCTTCTTTGGTAACGGTGCTTCTACGTCCGGTCTTCGTGCTATCTGAGTGATCCTTTATCTGTGGTACCATTCTTTGTTCCTTGTTTGTGCCTTCTGGAGTTTTCCGACGCGAGGACATCATCTATGCCAGATCCAATGCAGAGTTTGCATCCCTCCTTGTTTCCGAACCTCGCTTGTCGAGATCTTCAGTCTGATTCCTAGAGTTGGTTGCATAATTCTCCTATTCATGTGCAGAGTAATGGTTTGGGTGCGCGATGGACTGATCACCATCGGACTACTCTTATCATTCACTTTTGTACATTGAATCGGTGGATCCAGCAATTTAATCCGTCAACGGAAGCTGGAGGTGGCTTTATTTGTTGATACCTCTGCTTTCGCCCTTTGTTCCCGGAGTGTTCTCTCAACGATCACGGACAACGACACCTTGTTGGTGGTGTCGCCAATTTCAAGATGGATCAAGAATCTTTGTTAGTGGTGTCGCGAGGATCTACACGAAGTGAGAATATTCAGATCGCCGACCTTCTTTCCGGTACCATGAGGCGGATCTCGAGGATGAGATCCATTGTTAGTGGTGTCGAATTGTGGCGCCCCACTAAAACCACTACTAGAAAATCGCGTTGATTTTTGTGCATTGCATCGTCATGACTGCATGCTCATGTCATCATGCCACCTTGCATTTGAGCATGGTCATCATCATGCATTTGTTTGTCTAAAACTATTTTCTAAAAGCCTAGTTTTGTTTTCTAAATATTCCCTGTCTTAATTTCAAATCAAAACTCCGGTCCTTTTCGGGTCTTTTATTTGTCTAAAAACTATTTACAAAAGTCTATTTTTAATTAAAATAAAAGTTTATATTATTTTTGGGAGGCAGCCAGCCAGGCCCGAAAGCCCGGCCGGCCACCTCTAAACCCTAGTCTAAAATATCTGGTTCTATTCCTAAATCTACCCAACCCTAATCTACCCAGCCCCTGCCACCTCACCCCACCCTATCACATCGCGCCACATCACCCTGGCCCAATCCCCACCCACTCACCCGCTGCCACCTCACCCCCAACTCCCTCCACCAGCCGCCGCACACCCTGCGTGCACCGCACCCACACAACACGCACGCAACACTCCTGCGCAGCACACACACACACACAAACGCACGCACCCAGCCCCACCCGTCACGCAACCGCCCACCAACCCTGCCCCGAGGTGGCCCCACCCCACGGGAGACCCCCTGCCGACAGCCTCGGTTTCTCCCCGCCCCACCTCGATCCCTCCCGCACCCCGCTCCTCTCCTGGGCAGAGCCGCCAGGGGCTTCCCCCGCCGCCGCCCTCCGCTCCCTGTCGGCCCCACTCTGCATCTGCAGGCGGCCGCCACCCCGAGACGACCTCCGACATCCGCTCCATCTCCCTACTGCAGGCCGCCGCCGCCTCGCCGTTCGCTTTCCCCAAGCCCGGCCGAGCCCCGCCGGAAGGCAAGCAGAGCGCCGCCGACCGCTTCCTCGTCGAACCCCGTGGCCGCCGTCGACCGCGCCATCACGCTAGCGCCACAGCCGCCTGCGCGCCTCCACTATTCTTCCCAAGCGCGACCGCCCGCCTCCTCGGTTTCCCTCCGCCCCGCGACCTCCTTCCGCCGTCGAGCCCGGCCCCGCTAACCGCTCCTCCCTCCTCGACTCGTCCTTAACTCCTGGTTCGGCCCGCGTGCGAGTCCAACGAGCGTGACCTCGAGCCCTCGTCTGCACCGCTCGCAGCCGAGTTCCTCCCCGTCGCCATCGCGTCGCCCTCGACCCGGGCTTTCGGCGCGACCTCGTGCCGCTGCATCCTGCGCCGGTCTTCCTGCAGCACAGCAGGGCGTGGTGCCGCCGGCCACGTCACCTCTTCGACCTCGCACGCCCCATGCGTCGCGCCTGCCGTTCGTGGCTGTGTATCCACGAAGCCACGCCCCCCGTATCCTTCTTCAAGTGGTGTTGTCCCTGTCGTTTTGTCTCTGCTAGATGCCTTCACCCCCGAGCTCGTGTGAGATGCGCCCGGCCTTGTGTCTGTTTGTTGGTGATACTATGTAAAATTTGTGGATGTGGTACTATTGTTGCTGTTGGACAAAGAGGACCGTGTCGCCACCGAGTCCTACTTCTGAGCGTGTCGCCATCCAAGACCATCCCAGGTGCAGTGGTAACCGTCAAGGTCTCCGGGCGAACAAGATCGACAAAGAACAAGTTGTACAAGGACTTCCGACAAGATCTCCTGCATGGAACCCCACAGACCCGAACCCGAAGATCGTCGCCACGGATCGACAAGGACTTCTACATGGGATGACAAGTGCTTTTTCATGGATCCGATTGAAGCAACTTCGAAGACCACCAAGATTGACACCGGAACGCCAAGTCCTTCTTCCCGGAACGCCAAGATCTCCTCCGTTGTCCGAGAATGTTCCCGCCGAGACCGATCCCCGGCGAACCCTATCAAACCCCAAACCCCCGGAACCCAAGATCTTCCGAACCCGATGTGTGACCCCTTTTCCGAGCCCCTAATTTTATAATATGACACATACCTGCCGCATAATTAAATCACCTTTCTTGCATGCATGTCATCTGGTGGGTTGGGTTATTTAGTCGATTCACCTCATAAATTAAATATGGAGTGTTTATGCGGGATACCTTTGTCTTATTCTGGACTCCATTTAAATTGGTGTAGCGAACCGATGCCATGTTTCACCCTGTTAATACAACATTTAAATTGCGGGGGTCTAAATAACTTGAACCGTTTAATTAATTGAAGGGACCCCGGTTCCGCTTAATACTGCCGTGGTCATGATCATATCATGATCATGCCGGATCTTCTGCCGGATCTTCTGCCGTGGTATTAAATATTGCATCCGGTGTTTTTCCTAGAGTTTGCTTCTTCGCGGATTAGACCGATGAGTTGATGCGAGTATCGACAAGTTCTCCGGATATGAATCTCCGGCAGTGTTTCCCAGGCGAGCATTCTCCCCCCTTTTCTACCTATTTTGCATTTATAGTCTTTACTTCCTCCTGTTGATCTATTGCTATCCGTGTCGTGATGCTTTAGTTTCTGTGCACTAGTTGTATCCCGTGCAACCTCTATATTGACTTGGACACCTCCTATTACATGTGTTTGGTAGATAGCTGGCCTTGCGAGTCGTAGTTGCTTGCTCAGGTGCGATCTCGTGTTGTCAAGTACCACAGTTGTTGGAAGGTTGGCAGATGCTTATTGGTGGAGATGCTTATTGGTGGAGATGCTTATTGGTGGAGATGATCATGACTTTAAATACAACTATTAAAATGCTAGATATAACTAATGCAGAGGCATCGGTGGGCAATAGATGTTATTTGGTTCTTCCACGCTCACTTGTGTCCCGTAGGACCCCGAGTACTTGATACCTGTTCCTTGATTTTTCGCACTATCCACATCCGGGAGGCCTTATGGACCCCCTTGAGCCAGAGCTTGATTCATTTCTATTTCTTGGGGCCACAAAGTAGTTTGGGGCTTTATTACTATTCTATACTTATGCCATGCTTTACTGCTTTATTTACGATTGTGCGTGGAGCACCTGTACTGTTTAGGATCGTGACACGTTTTCGCTGTATCGACAAGCCCAGTCACACTTTCGGGTTCACAGTCGTTTACAGCCGTCCACACAAACCCTGGGTCCATTCCGGAGCCGGCCAACTTCGTTGCGGGTAGCTTAATGGGGTGGCCCCCTAAAATATTTCTGAATCCTGTGATCGCTTTGTCGTGAATGCCTCGTTGGGTTTTGAGTTGGTTTTTCCGAGGTTGATCGAGTGTGTGTTGCTATTTGTGCACCCCTGCAGGGTAAAACTTTCTGAAAGCCGTGTCCGCGGTTATGGACGACTTGGAGCACAGTATCTCGATCATAGACAAACATAACTAAAGTAGTGCTATAAACTTGACTTAATATGTGACTAGTAATCAGATGCAACTATAATGGAATGGATAATAAAAATGCCAACAACTGGTGGATCAGTGGTGATCTGTGTCAAACTATACCTGCCTAGTAAGTATTGCAATGCCAATGGAATGTGATAAAAGTGCCAACAAATGCTGGGTTTTGGGATTCCTCAGGACAATTATATCTGACTAGTAAATGTTCGAACTACAACGGAATGGTGATTAAAACTGCCCACTACTTATGCTATCAGGACGGCCCACGCTATCTATATCTGACTAGTAAGTGCTTCAATTATAATGGAATGAATAAAACTACCAACTGTGTGAGTTCCTTGGTCTGACTTCCTCGTTTGGTCTCGAGGGGGAAATACCAGGATGGGTTTGATTGGTGTTAGCTTCAGGTTGGATCCGAATAGGTCTATCTTACCCCTCTCTAATAGCCGCCAGAGATACCGAGTCTCTATAGGTTGTTTAGTGCCGCTGCGCTGCCGCTTCAGCCCACCATACCTATGTAGGCGAGAGCCGCCGAATTCTAGCCTCGCCGTGTACTGGCCTCAGTACTGACGCTCCTCTTTTTCCTTTGCCCTTTGTCGGCACCCCTTTTGTTTTAGCAGGTTTGAGATCACGTCGTTAGCAGGGTTACCCTTCCGGCTTGGCCTGGGCAGGGATATGGACGCCATTGGTTATTCTTCAGGGCTCTTAGCCCCATTTGCATCTTGTCCGTAGTCGGACGCTCTTTCGTTTTCAAGGTGATTTGGATCTTTGTATTGTATATCTGTATTCTTGACTCTTGGAGTCGTGTTGTATATATATCTGTTCTGTGGGTCCCATCGAGGACTGTTGTGTAATGGTATTACTTCGTTTTCCACCCGCACGAAAGTGCCTAGTGGGCGTCCTTGAATCGTTTCTATGCGGGTTTTGGCGGAAAGGGCTAAAACTTTCATAGGGCCGATTTGAGGGTGTTACACCCTTGCCACATGATACATGAGCTTTCCCATATCAAAATGAGAAGGCAAGTAGACAATGAGCATCTCAGCGATCTTTTTATTTGCTATTTGCATAGGTTTTTATTGAGGATGCTTCACAGATTGCTCATTATGGTTATGCTGCAAGTTTCCACCATGATTAGGCATGGCTTAGGCTAGCGGCCCAGGCGTTTATCTAGCACATATACAAACTCCATGAGCTTACAAGCTCCCCTTTTATTTCACACCACCGGGATCCATAAGCATAACAACATGATATCAACCAAATAAAGTGCAATGTTGAAAGCGTTCCCCATGGTAACATGGTTCTGCTAATTCACAACTTATAAACTGCAAGCATATATGCAACATAGATGGGCACAATGGTTCAAATTTATTAAGTGCAAGAAAAGTAAAGTGTGTCATCAAGTTTGTGAGAGCTTTAATCACTAATTTTCACATAACAAGTTTAATTCGGAAGGTAGATAAAAACATGAATATACTTTGAATAGCAAAAGCTAATAGGTAGGTATGGTGGATTCTTTGGAATAACTTGGTTTTATTTGGAGTTGGATTCATGAGTGGAACTCATACTTGGTACATGTGGAGGCTAGCAAAAGACTGGGAGTGACCAACTAAGAGAGCAATAATGGCCATAATCATGCAAAGCGACAAAACATTATTAATTAAAGCATAAAGTGATATTACAAGTCGAAAAGTAAATGATCATAGAGGCTATGGTGAGTTGGTATTGTCTTAACATGGTGTGAGCATGCGCCAAGTCAACCCAAATAAAGCATCAAATGAGAATACCACAATATTTTGCTTTTGTATGCTAAAACAACACATGATTCTTTCAAGGCACATTAAGCAATCTCAATTGTTTGTAACAAGTCATGCTACAAAAATAATCACTAAGAATAAAGTCAAAACAATATCAAGCATGACATGATAAAGTCTAAGCCACAGTCAAAACAAGCTCCTTTTATACCACTTATAAGCATGAACTTTTCTACTATTTTGCAATCCAAACCAACTTATTTGAAAACTAATGTAAGAATGCGGGGGTACAACCAATTTATTCAAGCAAACTACGCAAAATAAAACTAAAAACAAAACGAAGACGCTCCAAGAACAACACAATTGTGTATGAAACAATAAAAATGAAGTGTTTGGAAGAAAACCTGAGATTTTTATTGATGAAGAAGGGGATGCCTTGGGCATCCCCAAGCTTTGACGCTTGTACTTCTTGAATATTTCTTGGGGTGACACAGGTGGCATCCCCAAGCTTGAGCTTTTGTCCATACTTTATCTTATCACATTGTTCTTCCCTACACCTGAATTTTTATCCTTTATACAAAACTTCACACAATCTTCATTAGCAACATTAGTGTACTCAAGATAATAAGTCTTTCGGTTCAGTTTCAGCACAAGTAAAACTTCCATTAAAACATAAACTACTGTAGAAATTCCTTTTAAAATTTCAAGTGATCAAAGAGAACTCAAAGAGAAAGAGATTAAGAGGCAAATGCAAATAATGACACAAATCTGTCAAAACGGACCAGCAGGTAAAAACCAATTTTTGTGAAGACCTTTTGTTTCTCAAATCGAAAAGTGTTGAACTACAGAAAGTTAGATAACAACCTGGGGCAGAAGGACAAAAAATTACAGCTCAATCCGACGTATTGAGAATTTTCAAGAATTTTTACAGCGAAGCACAAAAATCTGTTTCGGGACAACAACTTTCCCAAGTATTGCTTCTCTCTCATTAGAGGTTACTCTTGGCACAAAAACCACACAAAAAGGATAAGGAGAGGTTAATACAGAGGCAATAACTTCCAAGACTCAACAAAATATTCCTAAAGAAATTTGGGTTATCTCCCAATAAGTGCTTTTCTTTAACGCCGTTGAGCTAGGCATAAGAAGCAAGAATCAAGTATTCTCAAATGAAGAAGCATTAAAACCAAATTTCTTGCCCCTACCTTTCTTACTTTTATTCTTATCCTTGGGGAACATATGATTATTTGGTGGACAAGCAAAATGCATGATGCCCTTTTCCACATCTATTATTGCTCCAAGGAGTTTTAGTAGGGATCTTCCAAGTGTAATCTGTCCTTTTCCTACACATTCAATAACAAGATAACCAGTAGACACCACTTTCCCTAGGATCATTGTAAACACTCCTTCAGCTATTCTGATGGGTAATATTGTGGCATTATTAGTAAGAGATATTTCTTCTCCTCCTTTAGAAAGTCCCCAAAGATTTAAAGATCCATAGATATCTTTAGGCATAAGGTAAAATTCAGACATGATATTTTTTTTGACTTAGGGACTGTGAGGTAGAAGCCCCATAGTAATTTATTAAATAATTAACCATAGTACAAAATACAAAGGGCCAAGGTCCCACCTTAACAGACTAAAAACTACAACTCAATGGTCAACTATACAAAACACTATTAACATAAGAAGAGGCGTCGACACACCCACTAGTGCAGCTCAGCAACCCAGGAAAGAAAAGAGTCTTTATGTTTCTTCTTAATTTTGTACTGTAGGAGGTTGATATCATGTATAAATTGAGATCTCCATTTAGCAAAAGTAGGTCTCTGATGATTGAAAATCTTATCATTCCTAATGAGCCAAATACTCCAACAAGCCGTGATAAGTACCTCCATAAAGAAAGGGTGTCCAAATGATCTCCTAGCCTCATGGACAATATATTGAAGGTCGGTATGCGGCTGCCAATTAATCTGAAGATAATTCCATATACGAACACTAAAGTTGCATTTAAAGAAAAGGTGGATCTGATCCTCATATGTATGCAAAGGGCATAGTTCACAGTGTGTGTCATCAGTCACATGCCAATGCCTTCTTTGCAGAAGATCCCGCGTGTTTAATCTATCTCTGAGTAAAAGCCAAGCAAAAACCTTTGTCTTCATCGTACAACTAGACTTCCAAATCTAGTTGTAGACCTTAGGAACCTGAATATGGTCATGAATCAATTTATAGAACTTGCTGGAGGCGTAGGAATCCCCCCATTTGTAGGACCAGACATCATCCTGATTGAACAACGGGTTGTTGGACATGATCAATTGAAGCTCTCCGAACTCCTGGTATGCTTCCATGGAAAGGGGTAGATAAAATAAACTTTCTAGTTCTTGCACCGAATAAACTTGTGCAGCAGATAAGTTCTCATTCAACACATAGGAGTGCAAGCGAGGAAAACGATCTTTAAGAGGCAGATAACTGCCCTCCAGAATCCAGTTATCAGACCAGAAAAGAAAGGTGTTACCCTTCCCGTGATTTATTGCTGCCACAACACGAAAATTATCCACTTGCTTTAGGACATCTCTCCACCAGAATGAGCCACACATATTTTCAGCATGAGGAACCTTGTCAGTATAATATGCATTTTTGACTAATTGCACCCAAGAAATATCTTTATTGTTATAGTATTTGTCCAGGAATTTGATGAGGAGAGAAGCATTCTTTTTCTGAAAATCTACTATACCAAGACCCCCTTTATCCTTGGGCAGACATACAATATCCCAGGCAGCCAAAGCAGGCTTAGGCTCATCATGTTTTTGCCTCTAGAGGCATTTGTCTCAAAATACAATCCAATTGGGCAGTGAGTCCTTTAGCCAATTGCAATGAACACAAAAAGTGCAGGGGCATTGAAGCTAGTGCAGAATTGATAAGCTGCAATCTCGCACCATGTGAAAGAAAACAAGAGCTAGAGGTGAGCTTTCTTTCCAAACGACAAACTAGTGGCTGCATCTCAGCAATTGTGGGCCTAGTAGTATCCAAGGGTAGCCCCAAATAGGTAAAAGGCATCCCCCCGACCTGACATCCAAAGTCCTCGGATAGCTCCTTAATCAGCTCAGCAGAGACATTTATAGGCACCATTTGGGATTTACAGTAATTGATTTTCAACCCCATGGACAAAGAAATTTATGAAGCAATCTTTTAAGAGCTCTTAACTGTCCAAGGTCCGCCGGCATGATCAACAATGTGTCATCGACATACTGAATGATTGGGAAATCATCATCATTGGTATTAATCGGCCTGCAAATTTCTCCCAATCTCACTAGATCATTAACCGCATCCTGTAATAAATCATATCCCAAGGTATATAAGATCAGAGACAAAGGGTCCCCTTGTCGGACACCACGCTTACACACAAACTGTTTACCAGGAATTCCATTTAGAAGCATAGCTAAAGTACCAGACGAAAGTATGGATCTCATCCACCCTAGCCAATGCTGATTGAAACCTTTGTACTTCATGATCTCCAATATTGCCTCATGTTCAATTGTATCAAAAGCTTTCGCAAAATCAAGCTTTAAAATAATTAGGGTTTTTTTGGAGACTTGACAGAGGAAAAGATACTCAAATGACCACGCCAAGCAATCTTGAATCGATCTCGATATAAGAAAACCGTACTGATTTTTGTGGATACAGTCCAAAATTCTATCTTGCAAGCGATTAGCAACCAACTTGGTCAAAAACTTCAAACATACATTAGTCAAAGAAATGGGCCTAAAATCATTCACAAAAAGGTCAGCTCAAGCACAAGAGCTCTAGTATCCTCATCAAGGTCATCATCACTATCATCATTATCATTGCTATTATCTAGAGAAGAGATGTTGGGATCCAAAGTAGGAGGTACCTTTGATCCTCTTGCCATAAGGCACATGTGAGCACGGGAGGATGAAGATGAGGATATTCTTGAATCTTCATTCATGACCGTGTCTTGCTCCATAGGGTGTTTGATTTCCTCTACATTGTTAGATACACAACTAGAGGAAATAGAAGCATTTTGTTTATTGGAACAAGACAAATCAAGCATATCATCTACACTAGTACTCAAATAATTTCTAGACAATATGCAAGGACTAGCAACACAAGGGGATATAAAATTATTGTTGCAAGAAGTGCTTAAGTCCAAACTCTCTACACCATTAGCATTTATAGAACATGAATCATTGGCGTGAAGAGAACCACTACCATCATTACATATGATTTCTCCACTCACCATGCCATTACCTTGTGACTTGTCACATGTAGGTGAAGTGAAGGGAATTGAAATCTCATCGCGGCCGGAGGTGGAAGCCACTTGGAGCTCTTCATGATGTGAAGGAGAAGAGAGCTCCTCGGAGATACCACCGACCCTATGAGAAATGGACCCACCAAATATTTCTTTAAGCTTGGTCCACATCTCATGAGATGACTTGCGCTTTACATTTGTCAAGAACAAATTAACTATGGGGCTCAAGGAGAAAATAAGCTCATTAGATACTTGAGCTTCGAGATGTAAATTTTTCTCGCCCTCTAAAGATAGATTTTGAGGATCCATCGGAGGAGAAAACCTACATCTAGAAAACGCTCAATATTTGGACACAAGGTCCGAAGATTACAAAGCAAGCAATTTCTCCACAAAATATAATTTGTGCCATCAAAGATAATTGTGTCATTGTACACTATACTACTAGCCGACATCTTTACACTCTAGGCGGTGAAGCCTAAACAAGGAGAAACCTTGCTCTAATACCAATTGAAAGGATAGAGATGTCGCCTAGAGGGGGGTGAATAGGCAATTTCAAAACTATTATGGTTTTGGCTTGATAGAATGCGGAATTAAACTAACGTTTATTTTACAAGCACAAAACCTAAATACACTAGGCTCAACTAAGTGCACCAACAACAAGATAAGCTAAGCAAGAAAGCACAAGATAAATATACCACAAGTGATAAGCCAGATATAAGTACTTCAAGCTCGATGGCTATCACAAGGAAAGTAAGCTCGGGTATAGAGATAACCGAGGCACGCGGAGACGAAGATGTATTCCCGACAAGTAAGGTACGTCACGTTGGAGAGGCGTGGGATTCCACGAAGGATTTCCCAATGCCACGAAGGCTCACCTTCTTCTCCGAGTCTATCCCATGAAGGAATAGGCCCTTTCCTTATGGATAGCTTTTCCTCCACTCCGGAGATGGCAAGCTCCACAACCACTTCACAAGCTCCACGAAGGAGAAGCCCGGGTCTCTTCACAATCTTCCACGAAGAGGACACCACGACACCAACCGCCAAGCCAACTAGGAGGTCACCCTCCCAGAGCAACAAGCTCACGGTCTCTCACTTGAACAAATCGTAGTGGAGAGCTCAACACTTATGCAAGAATGCAAAGCAAGAACACCAAGGGCATTCAAATCCCTCACTCTCAAATCCCACCAAAGCAACAAGTGCTAGGGAGGAATTAGAGAGGAAGAACAATGGTGGAAGTCAACCAATGACTCCAAGATCTAGATCCAATGGGTTCCCCTCACTTAGAGGAGGAATTGATTGGTGGGGATTGTAGATCTAGATCTCCTCTTCCAAAGCCCTCAAAAAGATGCAAGAATCATAGGAGGGAAGGGAGAGGAATCAAGCTCAAGAGGTTCAACAATGGAGGTCAATTTCGTGGTCAAGAACACTAAAAACGTTGGGAGAAGAACCCCCTTTTATAGGGGAAAGCAAATATGGCCGTTGGGAGGAAACAGCGCGAACCCGGTTTGAAGTCCGGTTGGACCGGCCCCAGAATCGGACAACTCGGTTCCCAGGCCGGTGGACCGGACTACAAACCGAAATACTTCTGTAAGCCAACCCGGAATAGACTCGGTCGCGAAAACCGGAAAACCCGGTCTGAGATCCGGTCAACCGGAGCTGGAACCGGACCGTCTGGTGTGGGGCTCGGTTGGACCGGATCCACAACCGGGATGAAACTGACTTCACAAAAAACGCAATAACTTTTGCATCCAGACTCCGATTTCGATGATCTTGGGCTTGTTTTGACGAGGACAACAAGATCTACAATATGGTGCATGAAAACATCATAGTCCAACAAAGGAAGGTAGAACCAAATGAGGAAAGGCATGGAGCCTCCCTATAAGAAGAACCGATAAAACCTTCAAACTCGAAAACGCCATATAAGATGCATACGAATTCCGTTTTCGATGAACTTGGGCTTGTTGAAGATCTAGCAACAAGCTTAAGAACCTCACAAATAGAAAATACCAAGAAGCAACAAAATAGTAATATGCAAAGTATGCAAAGAATTGAGCTCCCTATGACGATGTGATCAAGTTACCCAACCGAAAGCCCCTCTTGATAGTGCGGCTATCTATCCTATAACCCGGTCTCTCAACAACCACCTTGAGACCGGTAAAAGGAAAACCTAGCAAGGCCATACCTTTTCCTTGCGCATCCCGCTTGATCTTGATGACAATGCTTCGAGCTCCATCCAAGCCGGAATGCACCACTTGATCATTGTTGCTTCATGAAGACTCATAATTTGCTCCCCCATAAACCACTATGGGATAGCTTCATTAAGACACGTCTTCACATGTCCATTATCACCAAAATGGACGGCAAGCTTCAAGCAAATGATCTTCTCGCGATGCTTATCTTTGAACTTGCCCTTCTCAACCTTGATGGCGATCACCACTTGATGCCATCCTCTAATGGGCTATTGAGATCTTCACTTTTGAAGCATGCCCATGGAAAGATACCTATCCCATATATAAAACACAAAGGAACATATATAATGGGTTAGTTCATGATGCATAAATGACAAGGCTTACCACACCACGAGATCCATGTGGTACATTCTTTATGCTTCATGTGTTGACCAACTTGAAATCACTCTTCACTCTTTGCATTGGTCAACCAAGTGTCTTATCATGCTCCATCTCAATATCTTGAGGTACATAAGGAACTCTTCATTTGATTACATGCTCTAAATCTTAATCAACCATGGCCCAACTAATGAGGCTATCATGACACCGACTTAGAGCCATATCTTGAATTCTTCTATAGAGATCACACTCTCAAGATCTTGAACAAATCATATTCTTATCTTCAATTCGATGATCTTGATGCCAAAACTCAAGGTATATCTTTATCTTCATGGCATCCATACTTGAATCCAACATATGGACTACAAGCATGACCTATAGAATATTCCTTCATATAAAACTCAATGAAAACATTAGTCCATAGGGATTGTCATTAATCACCAAAACCACACATAGGGGCAATTACCCTTTCACGTGGGCATGGCCGCAATCACATCATCCATATATTTTTTACTAAAGGGTTTAGTGAGATCATCAAGGCCAACCACTCTAGTAAGCAATCTGGGTAAATCAAACTGCATGGAAATTCCCTCAGAACAACCCATTTTATCTTTGTAGCTATTCCAAAGAAGCCCAGCCATAGACTCATGATCTGTGTATTCAGTACCACTCTCATCTCTAAGTATTATAATATTATTCCGACGAAACTTTTCAGTCGCCATCGCATGAATTTTTTTGTATTATCTTCTCCCTGTTGGATCCATTTGATAGTACATCGCTTACGCCAATAGTTACATTCAGCAAGTAGCAAACCATCTAAATGGACTTTAACAATCTTCCTGAAGTTGAACTCAGCTCTATAGAGTGGTCGGAGCTCTTCAATTGTGTCCAAGAATAAAGTAACTTTATTGCAATCCTGAATAAGCTTTTTTAATTTAGATAAACCAGTTTGCCACTTTTTCAAGTCAAATCTCAAGGTTTTAAGCTTATCCACCAGAATAGCTGAGCTATAAGATTTCCTGGACTGCTTTTGCCATGAGGCGTTGACACATTCAGTGAAGCCAGGGAGATCCACCTAGAAGTTTTCAAAACAGAATAACTTAGCCTTTGGTATGGTTGTATCAATATTCACGACACAAGGCACATGGTCAGAACCAGTGTTAGCTAGGAGCACAACCATAGAATTAGGAAAATTAGAGATCCAATTTGAACTGGTAAAGAACCAGTCTAGTTGCTCAAGTAAAGGGTTGGATTGCATATTCGACCAAGTAAAAGAAAGACCTTTCAAAGGCAACTCCAGTAACCCCAAATGACCAATGATATCGTTGAATAAGAACATATCACTAATGTTCCCCCAGGCCTATTTCGATTATCATGAGAGCAAATAAAATTGAAGTCCCCTAGCAACAGCCAATTTTCATCTGAGGGAATTTGCAAATTGTATAACCAGGAAACGAATAGATTCCTTTCATCCCCAACACACGGCCCATAGACACAAACCAAGATCCAATTGTCATTATTATGAACTGATGTAAATTGAATGACCACACCAAAACGTTGTGTTTCCATTAGAATTCCCAGGAACATAGCCGAATTCCAAAGCACAATGATACCTCCCAAAGCCCCAATTGATGGCGAATAAGCAAAATTATTAAATCACTTTGACAAAACTTTCTAATAAAGTGCCAATCCAAGGACTCACACTTGGTTTCTTGTAAACAGATCACATCACATTCACTTTCATTAATTTTGCTAAAGACTCATCTCTGACGAACTTTAGAATTAAGGCCACGCACATTCTAGCAAAGCACACGCCATTTATGCTTAATAATTCGATACATTAGAAAACCAAGCGCAAAGACACCCAATCGCCTGAGACATAGTTCCAGACAGATTTGACCAATACCATAAGACCAACACTGAATCCAGATAAACAACAACTCTGACAACACACTGACCAGAAATAGATTGCAGAAAAATGCACACACCCCAGACTCCTGAGAACAAACTAACATAGGTCAATTATAGGGTTAGACCCATTCACCAAAAGCCTTGACTTAATCATCATTTCTACCATCATCAATCTTCTTCTTCGGATTGGCTTCAAGCTCCTCCTTAGTTAGATTCTTTGGATCAATACCAAGCTGAATACCCACAGTCTACAACACCCTGATCAGAGTCTGAGGAAAATGAACATGCTCCTCATTCTCATTGTTTCCCGTACCCCTGGCACCCTGACCAGTCTTCAGTTGTTCCTCAGCTTCAACCTGAACCACCAAGAGCTTGGCACGACATTGCTTCTTGGGGCGGACAGAACCTTCTGTAATAGGTTTAGGGCGTTTCCCATCTTGCACCAGCGTGCTCCTGGTGAAGCGACGCACAGTAGGTTGAACAATTTGTTTTGGCCTTTTTTTCACACACCTCTTGATCTTTGAATTTGCAGAAGCAAAAAAGATGAGCTCCTCTTCAACCCGTTGTTCATCAAAAGTGACTTCAGGGGCAGCCAGAGCTAGTTTATACTTGGCCACAGGAAAATTCCTGACTGATTGAGCATGGGAGAGATTCCAATCTTTGGCAAACACTTGGGTCCAAGGCAAGAAAGCATTTGACCACGTTCACTTCCTAGATAGTATCTGAAAAGGCAAGCTCTACATAGCAACAGGTAGCTTAGAGGACAACAGCGTAGGCAACATATCTTCAAACGCACGACGCCACATCATATCTGGCGGTATGACAGGACCAATGACATGCTGAACATGTCCAACTTGCAGAAAATCAAAGAAAATAGGCCCAGGTCCAGCATTACCATTTTGAGCCCCTGGCATTAGCCCCAGATTAAGCCCTAGCTGCTCCTGATTCTGAACCTGCACCTCCTCAGTTGAATCAGCCTACAAAGAGTCTTCAACAATAATGGATTCTTGAGAATCCACCTCCTCCTGATCTTCCTGCATGTTTTCCTGTTGCTGATGAGCATTATCCTGTCCACCATGATTATCATGATTGCCATGATCCTAAACTGCATCCCAGCCCAGCTTTGGAAATTGTGGCCCAACCCAGAGATTTTCATTCACAATCAGTTGACCAGGAAGAGGGTGTGGGTTACCATCAAGAGGCATTGGGTCCTCAGCAGGTGGCATTGCATCTGCAAAGTGTGCAGACAAAATGTATACAACAACTGTCCAAGACTCCATGGCACCACCAATATTTGCAAATTTCCCAAAGTACACTCTACGAGGCACAAGAGCAGGCAAAGGAAAAGAAGCATAAACAAGCACCCTATCCTTGATTGGATCATTGCTATTCCAGAACTGATATTTTCCAAAGGTAGAAACCGCATTAGCAATATACAGGTCATTACGATAATCAGGAGGGATTCCAAGTAGCATCAGCCACCCATGCCTAAACCCTTGCTCAGATCTATGATTTTTAGCGTCACTTGCATAAACAAATCTGACAAAACTACCATGCAATTGATAGTGCCCATGTTGAACTAGAGCATGGCAAGCATTGGGACCACTTAACTGAAACAACCCAACACTAAAAACACTAGGCTGGTCCTCTACAACATGGCGATTAAGTGTCCCCTGTAAAAACTCAGGAACCTGATCCCTCCAAAAAAATTCCAGAGGTGGAGGTGGCCTTGGTTCAACAATGGTAACACACCAAGCCTGATGCTGCGGTGCAGGATCCTCAGAAGCATAGTAATACGTACGTGGGAGGCGTGTCACTCCACCATCAATGATCTCATGGCCCCAAGGCAGCCATTGTTGCGGGTCGACCACCCAATTGGCCATAGTGGCGGAACGATCTGGTGGCGTAGGAGGCGGAGGCGGCGAAGAGTTCTGATTAGGGGTAGGGTTTGAAACTAAACCCACTCTAGAAGTTGAAACGACAGGGGTATTCACCGGAGACTTCTCAGAATCGGTAGCATTATTACCAGGACCTGCCTTTTTGGGAACCCATCTTTGCTTATTATAAGAGAAATGATTAAGACATGCCTTCTTGATATGTCCATAACTAAAACACTTCTTGCACCGCACCTTACCAGTGCAGGACTCAAACTTCTGGCCCATACTGAGGCATTTACTACAGTCCCAGAATCTGAAATCTATATCCTCGACCACCTCATTCAGCCCTGTGAGCTCAGGTTGAGCCTCAACCTCAGAATCAACAATCACTGTGTTCTGAACTGATATAGGAGTCGAATTGGCAGCAACCGTAGTAACCTGAGAAGAACTCCGTAAGATAACCATCTTGGGATTATCAGATTTGCTAGAGGAATAACCTTTACAAGCCGGATAATTAAGATTTTCAGCAAAATTAAGCTGCTTGTTTCAACCAGGAGCTGTTTTGATAATAGATTTAGGCTTGAATTTCTTCATAGCAGCCAAACCCAACTGAACCCGTTTCTTAGTTGGACTAACCAGAGCCCATTCATCATCAACTTCACATTGCCAAGTAGAAAACTCACGTTTCCAATTCGGCCCTCCTCTACCCCAAAAGTGAAAGAAGCATTTAAATTGATTGCAGGAAAACTTGCGTAGCTTAATAATATGGAACCCAACAAGCTTAGAATCCACACAAAAGGAGAAAACCTGATCACGGAGAACAGACGCCTTTAAATTTTCACAAAAACCTCCCAGGACAGATTCCAGGGCAATGCTGACAGAACTATCGTCAAGCCGAAAAGACGCTCTAACAAAAGAGACCACCATCGTAAAATGCCCAGATTCAACAGAAGGATGAACCTTAGTACCAAACTTGAACTTAACATCCTTAGAGAAGTTGATGCCATGAGAAAAATCCAGCCCCAAAAGGAGAGCATCACGCATAGTAATAAAATTGTCCTCACAAAAATAATTATCCTCTAAAGATGATTCCAAATTAGAAACAACAGAAGAAACAACCACACTAGGAGCTCCTGATTCAGCCACCACACCACAATAATTCAGATTGATCGCCCTTGGATTATTGGCACTGCGAGAATTTGGCTTATCAACAGTATCAGGCAGTCTAGTGCCAATTCTGACCACATGATCGGCAAAAGTCAGCTTAGCGCCCAAACTGAATTTAGAGCGAGACTGAACATTTAGATGTCCAATACGAGTTCCCTTTGCATTATAGAGGAAGGCTATCCAATTCTTCAGGCAGAGATCTAGAGTACCATCATAGGCTTTCCTCCTGCCCCGATCTAAATCCTTAAAAGTGGAGTAAGAAATCTTCCAATGCATGGCAAGACATTTAGGAGCAACCGGGGCCCTCAAACAAGGCTGAACCAAAGGAAGATAAGGTCTCGAAGGCTCCAAATCAGAAGACATATTGTCCAGATTCGAGCCATAATTACGTGCCTCCAAAGTCTCGTCAGAACGTATCTCAGGATCCGCAACCAGGTAGGAGTGATCGCCATTTGGCGAAATAGAACACGGGCCAACAATAGCAATATGCGTTTGAAAAATTACCTCAGACTCCAACGAGATCAATTCGCCAACAGCAAGCGATCTACCAACTATCCCAAAACCTGAAGGGGTTTGAAGTGCGATCTAGTTGGACCAAATATAGAGAGTACCTTTAAACGTGACACTCCGATCTAGATCCGAAATGGGCGTGTAGGATGCCAACCAACTCCAGGTGGGGGGCAACATGATCACCATAAGACGCCGGAGAAGGATGGTTGGATACGATCAAGGAAGGAGTGACCGGCGAGGGTGATCGCCGGCAAGGAAGGTCAGGTGGGTTTACCGTGGGGTGGGAGGGAGACCCTCATCCGGTTAGGTAGCACATTTGTTCGCGTATATTCAGACATGATATCACAGCGAGCATGAAAAGTTTCATTATTTATAACAACTTTTACTATAGGAAGCCATTTTGAAGATTCAGAATTTATTGGGACATATTCATGATGCTCCCTAAGCATGTTATAACATTCTTTTAAACTAGTAGTGCTGGTCTGAAGATTGTTCAACCTAGCAATAATGTTTGTAATGAAGGAATCAGATTTGCTAGGCAAGTCATATGTTGCAACCAAATTTTTTATGGTATTAAAAGCATCACCCTCATTGCACTAGAGGAAATCTCCTCCCACTACAGCATCTAAAGCATATCTATAGCAAAGAGCCAGTCCAAAGTAGAAACTACTAAGAAACAAGCTTAGAGTCATTTCAGGTTTAGTTTTTTCATGTAAATCAGAGATTCTAGACCAAGCTTCATTGAAACACTCTTCAATTCCTTGTTTGAAAGTAAAAATCATTTCCTCAGGTGACATAGTAATTGGAGCAATGCTAGACATAATGGCAACTTAAGATAGGAACTTATTTTTTTGTTTGTGTTTTTAATAAAGAAGAGCAAACTAGAACAATTTTTTTGTGTTTTTAATAAAAGAAACAAGCAAACAAAGCAGAAATAAACTAAGCAAAACAAAAAAACAAAGTAAAGAGATTGGTTATGAGGGACTCCCCTTGTGAAGATGTCCTCGACTCCTCGGCAATGGTGCCAGAAAATAGTCTTGATGGCTCAAAATATCGAGCTTGTTGGGGAACCTCAAGAGGAAGGTATGATGAGCACAGCAGCAAGTTTTCCCTCAGTTATGAAACCAAGGTTATCGAACCAGTAGGATAAAGGAAACACCTCCAAGGTGTTGTTTCCAACATGGAATCCTACACAACACAACCATAGAACTTTGCCCCCAACTTACAGTGAGGTTGTCAATCTCACCGATTTTGCTAAAAACAAAGGATTAAAAGTATTGTGTGGAAGATAGTAATTACTTGCAGAAAGTAAACAGTAAATAGTAAATAGTAGATTGAAGATTGATGGTAAAAGACTGGACCGGGGTCCATAGTTCACTAGAGGTGATTCTCCTTAAGACAGATGACATGTTGGGTGAATAAATTACAGCGGGGCAATTGACAGACACCGAGAAAGCATACATGCATATACTAATCATATTGACTCCTATGAGATCTGATTGGGCATTACAACATTATACATAGAACGTAATCCAACTGCATCTATAACTAATAATCCACCTTCAGGTTATCATCCTAACCCCCTCCAGTATTAAGTTACAAGCAACAGATAATTGCATTAAGCAAAGTGTGTAAAGTAAACAATACGATTGCCCTATGGACAAAGGATTGTTGTTTTCTCCCTAGTAGCAACAACACATCTAGTACCTTAGAGATTTCTGTCACATCCCCAGATTACTAGAGGCATGAACCCACTATTGAGGATAAATACTCCCTCTTGGATTTGCTAGCATCTACTTGGCCAAGATAGCAACTAACAACAGAAAGCATGCAAGATCACAAATGACATAGACATGATAGAATCAATAATCAATCTGAAATAGCATCTCAATATCCACCGGATCCCCACAAACACAACATGTAAGATTACAAATATATGATCTTGATCATGAAAGGAGCTCACAAGGTCTAAACATGGTAGCACAAAGGAGTAGAACCAACCATCTAGCTACTACATGGACCCGTAGTCCAGGGATGAACTACTCACACATCACACTGAAGGCAGGCATGGTGATGAAGAAGGCCTCCAGGGTGAACTCACCCCTCGGGCAGGGTGGCGGGAAGAGCTTCCGATCTCTCCCAATCTAGGGATGGAGATGACAGCGGCTACAGACTCTTTTGTGGAATTTTGATCGGGCCCCTGGGGTTTTCGCCCCGGGAGGATTTTATAGGCGGAAGGGCAAGGTCGGTGGAGCACCAGGGGGCCCACACCCCTGGTGGCGCGCCCCGCAGGCCGCGCCGCCACTAGGTGTGGTCGCCCTGGTGCGCCACTTCGTCTACCCTCCGGACTCCGTGTTGCTTCGGGTAAAATATTGACTTTGGCTTTTGTCCGGTCCAATTCCGAGAATATTTCCTTACTAGCTTTTCTGAAACCGAAAATAGCAGAAAACAGGCAACTGACACTGTGGCATCTTGTTAATAGGTTAGTTCCAGAAAATGTGTAAAAATACTCCAAAGTGTGGACAAAACATAAGAAAGTAGATATAAAACAAGCACGGAACATCAAAAATTATATATACGTTTACGACGTATCAGCCATATATTTTGCTACATGTTGTGTTGCAGGTTCTCCGAATGGTAAGAGCATGTTGTGTAGGAAGAAAAAAGTTGTGGTCAGTCGCAAAAAAGGGTGAGGCTATGAAGAAGGCCAAGCAGGAAATGTGGATGTCAAAGGACAGTTTCTAAAGGAAATATGCCCTGAGAGGCAATAATAAAGTTGTTATTATGTATTCCTTGTATATGATAGATGTTTATTTTGCATGCTATAATTGTATTGATAGGAAACATTAATACATGTGTGTTTAATAAACAAATAAAAGGTTCCTAGTTATGCCTCTCTTATAGACTAGCTCGTTGATTAACAGGATGATCAAAGTTTCCTGATCATGGACATTGGATGTTGTTAATAACGAGGTCACAGCATTTGTGAAATGATGTGATGAACATTCATCCGAAGTATAGCATTATGATCAAAGTCATTATGTTTATATTGCTATAACATCATACGAAGTAATCTGTATCCTTAGACCATGAGTGTAGGGGTTCCGCGCATGAAAACAATAAATTTTTACCCTACGCCCCTGAACCCCTGAAGCTGCCAGGACCTATCTATTAGTAATACAGTAACGGGAGGGGCTTTTCGCGAACTTACCCTTGAAGACCGAAAAGCGTTGTTAATGCTCAGGAGAGCGTGGTTAATTTAGACGAGCCGAAGCCGACCTCAAGGTCGTGATGAAGTCCTTGCGCTCCTTGGCTCCAACGACTTGAGTGCCTCAAGTGCGACACCTCGTGGGGAGTTACACACGTCAGGTGCCTGACGATGACTCCCGCTTCCCCGATCCAGCAGCAGTTGTGGAAGTAGAGCTCCCGGATCCGAATCCCGCAGCGCGACGGCGCTCCGCGGTGAAGATGTCTCTCGCTCGCGCAATCCAGATGTGGGACCACGGTCACGAGAGAGAGAGAGAGGAGAGATAAAATATCAATTAGAGGTCCCCCCAAAAGTGGGGAGACCTTTATTGATTATTGATTATTGGTGTATTTATCTTGGCCAAATACCCCACTATATATAGGGGGAGGAGGGGGTACACCCTCCCTCAAAGTCCCGGGGTGGGACTAAAGGAGAGGAGGGGGGAGGGGGTGGCTGCTGGCCACCTAGTGGGCCCCACGCGGGGGGCTAGGCCCAGCCGGCCAGCCCCCTTGGCCCCTCTCCCTCTCTCCTTTCCCTAATGGGTCATCTCCCTCCGGAAATTGGCCCATTAAGCATTTTTGACCTTTTAATTGATTTTCTCTTTATTAAATAATTATAAATAAATGATTAAATCAATATTTAACATTCATTCACATATTATTCAACCTCCGTGGCCATGGAACACTTTCAACCTCCATTCTGGACATCCTCCGGACTTACCGAAATCATTCCGGTTTTTCTCCCTTCTTTTCTTTAGTGATTCCACCGATCCTATAAACACTCTCTAAGCATCATCAAGCACTTAAGCGTGATACCCCACTGTTCGGGAACACTCCATACATGGTCGGAACACTCCCGCACCAATGATCGACAGAGGGACCTGGATGGCCATGTGACCCTTGTGTGTTCCATGAAGATCTTTCGTCGTTTGAACCATGACAGTCGTGTCTTATTCCCTTTGTCACTCGATACTTGCATTGCCCGAGATCTGATCAATGACATCACCATGTCGTGTTCAATCTTGTTACTGAACAATGCTACTTGACTCGTTCCGACAAGTGATATCCCTGTGATCAAATCACATGCTGTGCAGCTATTGGATATAACTTCTCCGAGTGGGCCCTTGAGTATCTTGCCGTCACATGGACGGACAAATCAAGCTCTTGACATATATTGCCTCTACGGTTTACTCCGAGTACCTGAACACACCTTTATAACCACCGTTCTACCAGATGGCGTTTGATGCTATCTAAGAACTCTCGGGAGACAGTGATTGATATAGCCTCACGGTCCAAGGAATAGTCTACGAGGATCCATTTCTAATCATCGTAACTTGAACTTCGTGACATGATCGGGTCATGATGTTTAGGTCGGGTATTGGTTCATCACCTCATTCTCAGAATGAGATGACCTCATTTCCAACTGGCATAAATGCCACATGATCAGGAAACATGATCATCTGTTGAGCAATGAACCAGTGACTAGAGTTTCACTGGGAACCCCTGGTTGTTTGTATATCACACGTGTATTGATGTTTCCACTCAATACAGTTATAGCATGATATAAAACTTAATCATAAACTATATGAAATATGATAATAGTCCTTACTACTATTTGTCTCTAGGGCATATTTCCAACAGTTAGTTGTCTAAAACCATTGCTCCGGATCAGTCCCCTCCAATTAGAACAGACGGCTGATACCGTTAGTAAGCTGTGAGGATGTGGAGGAATTCTGAGAAAAATCTGAGCGACTAAATCAACTAGTAGACACTACATGAGTTTCCAACATATTCCCTTATAACATAACTCTTTATGTTTTAAGATATGTCATCCTTTATGGATTTGGAAAACATGTCTACAGTTCTCTATTAGACACTGCGGACAAAAACTCAGCTCAACGTTTTGTGATTCGAACGTAATCACTTTCAAACGTTCCTTATTTGGATCACATATTATGCTAATTTATCATCATGGTTTACTAAGATAGAACCTATGTCTCAACATAGTGGATGATGATCATCCTTTTCTTTCTTTCAACCATTGATGTTCAACTTAATACTATTCCTAATTTGAGTCATTAAGGACCAATTCCTTAATTAACTTCTATTCTGAAACCCTTTTTAGAATCCCTTAAGGAATACTACAGTTATTATCAACTTCTACATCTTATAAATCATTTTTCATAAGTCTTTGCGCTTTCATTCTTAACATACTTAAGAATTACTCCTATAAGCTCCCACTCAAAATATGTTCTTACATATTTGAATTTGAGACTTATATTTCTCCCACTTAAAAAATATGCTAATCACATATTGTTTCAGGAAGACTTTCATAGCTCCCACTCAATTTCATGCAAATTGCATATCCACTCATTTTTGAACAACTTCAAAACTTTGATCAAATATCAAACTTGGAGTTTTACTATGAGATACCAGTACTATTACTAGTTTTAAATCCTCTAGACATTCAACATACTTGAATCAAATTCATTTGAAGTCGTCCAATACCTGACGAATTGTACTTTTGTCATTTGCCCCTTTTTCCTACTATGGCTTTGAAGTCATTTGGGAAAATTCAAGTAACCCCTTTTACTTGTGATATTCAGCAACAAATTGCTTTCTAAGCTCAAGGGAAGTTTGCTTCTAGGATTTCTCATAATTCTAGTTTACCATTATTTCCTTAGTTCGTAGGTATGTCATATTCTGGTAATCATGACACATGATTCACAAATGTTTCCATACAAGATATGGATCACATTTTGAATCCTACTTTATGTAGTCAAAACACTAGTGGGGAAAATACAATGATCATTATCATTGATTCTTTCCTTCTGTGAAGAGAATCGTTCAGGAACGTTTTCTGTTGTGCTTCTCAACACTCTGATGCAGGGATTTGAATACTCATCATGTTTTTCACTATCTTCCATTTGCTCCATAATTGAGAAACATCACTAAAAGTGAGCTTTCTCAAGAATGTACTAAAATCCAAGCAGTACGAATCTTGCTTTCCTTTTGGTTTCAGCTTTGGGTTTCGTATTCAAAGTTTCCAATGAATACTCTACAAAGACTTATTCGCTATTTGTTTTGGTTCTATCGAATAACCCCAAAACTTTCATGAATTCAAATGGTTCACTACATTCTAATTGAGTGCTAACTATTTCTAAGCTAAGGGTCTCTACATCTACACTACAACGATTTATTTGGTGCCTTCTATTCAACCCCCTTTGATATCTAATATCACATTGTGATGCTTTGCATTTTGATGTTTCAAAACACTTCGCGTTCAACAATTTCTTTTATGCCATTCTTTATAAAGTCGAATTTCATTACTATTGATCACATCATAGTAATTGGATTCTTATTTATATTTATACCCTTTATTGATGAAACACTTTGATCAAATCAAATAGTTTCATATTCATGTTTCCTTTGGTAAACTTCTTTACACATTCAAACAATTATATAATGATAATTACCATTTTTTGTTAAAAACCCAATACATCGAATATGTGTTTACTTTTAGCAATTCTTTAAACACTTTGTTCAAGTAATACACGGTGTTCAAGTTATTTTGCCGAACTTAGGCATGATTTATATGTGAAAAGCAATCGAATGACTTTCACATATTATCACATGACATTGAATTTACACAATGGTTTTTCATTCATTAATGAACATATCATTAAGTTGGGTATTTTAAACAAGGTATTTTAATGTTTTACAAATGTTCATGCAGTATCAATTAGTTTCAAACAATAAGGATAATTCACAAGTAATCAATCAAGATATGAACGCGAATATGAATCATTCATAAAAGTAGAACAACTGTTTGTTACAAACTCATATGAATAACCGTCTCACAAAGTGTGAGACACACTAAAGAAGTTCACAATCTTTTGATTACAATAATCATCCTAAACATAAACTAAATGATAAATGTCGAGGGAGAGTGTCATCGGCCATCATCATCATGCTTGCCATCAACACGCAATGTCACCTCCTCTCCAGCAAGCACCTCTCATGTAGAAGGACCTGTTTTCAGTAAAACAGAATAAGTATCAGATATACTTAACACTGCAATGTGTTTGCAAGATTATAACATTTATAAAACTGTATATCAAATATATACCTTTGTCATCGATGACCTCACCGGTGATTGGTTAAACCTTTACATTCCTGAAACGTAATATGAACTCCTAGAAATCCAGTGTTTCTGTATCACCACTCATGATGCTACTCCGGACATGTCCTTCATAGCTGGGAGGCAATGATCGAAGCAGCACGCCTATCGCAAATGAATCATCCATCCAGTAGTCCACAAAATGAACCAGTCTCATGTGTGCATCAAGCATGCGCTCCAAGTGACCCTTCAGACCTGTATGCTCCTCCATCTATATGGAAAGGAACTCTCCAAGCAGCTCGTGCTTCCACATGCGCACATGGCCTATGAACTCTGCTCTCAGCCGATCCACCATCGAATATGGATCAAGATCACCCATGAGCGGATGTAGTTCATCCACCACCCCGTAACGCATTATTATCTGAATGTAGGTGGACATCTCTTGACGATAGTAGCGGTTTGCCTGCTCTTGTGTGGTCTCATAGTGGTCTGGCTCAGTCAAATCCATCGTGTGGCGTATGTAGTCTATCACATGATTCCTAGTAAGGAGATCATTCAGGCGCATAAGACAACTAGGGAAGTTGGATCCATCAAGTCTAAGTTTCTCACCCTTTACCCATTCCTCAATGACAAAGTAAGCTTCACGGTGAGCCATCTATATTTATAATTGCATAAGGAATTAAGACTAAGTTTACAATTAAATGAGTTAATAATAACTCCATTCAGAAACACTTATCCCCAAAAGGGTTCCTAGTGATAACACGACCCCTATCAGCCACATCTCCCCCGATCATCACGGCCATCAATGTGGGTTCAAGGGTGGACGCTAAACATCGGTCACATCATTCATGTGACTCGTGCTCGATCTTTCGACCATCCGCGTTCCGAGGCCATGTCTGTACATGCTAGGCTCGCCAACTCAACCTTAGTGTTTTCGCTGTGCAACATGTCTTGCACCCAATATATGTGAACGTAGATATGTCTGACACCCGATCATCACGGCCTGCCTCATACCGAAGAACTTTATTGGTGGTGCACACTAAGGGGGAACACAATCATTGGTAATTTTAACAGGGATCATCTTATTAGGATACCGTTGAGTATCTAATACTAGCACACAATAAGATATACAAACAATAACATTAAATGTAAATGCTATGTGATATGGTCCTTCACATCGTGATCTCCATCCGCCGTCACCGGGTTCCGGCGCCAGGGATCCGGCGCCGTAGACACCACGGTACCGGTGTCATTCCGGCGTGGTAGTCCGTCACCTCCGTGACTATCTACTACTACGTAACATAAGGTAATCACTTTACCTTTGCCACAACCATATCACAAAGCAACGCCCCCCTACAAAACAAAGTTAGACGCCTCTACTTTATCTTTGCATGTTTTACGTGGCTGAATGGGCTTTCGCACAAGAACCATTCTTACCTATGAACTTTCAGCACAACGCTGATCAAGTCACTACTAGGAAACAACTTATAGATAGACAAGATATTAAGTGGCCCATATATAAAACTATGCGCCACAGAAGTTTGGCACTTCAGTGGCGCACGAAACCAATATGCGCCACTAAAGTCCATATTTCTGTGGCGCATATTTTCGTGTGCGCCACTGAAGTGCGAAACTTCTGTGGCGCATAGAGACGTATGCGCCACAGAAGGTTGATGGGACCAAGCAGCAAAAAAAGCGGGAGAAACTTATGTGGCGCATGTGTCCATATGCGCCACAGAAAGTGATATTTCTGTGGCGCATATAGGTGTATGCGCCACATAACACGCATATAGGGGGAAAAACAGATCCCCCCTGTGGATCGCCTTTTCAGTTTTGTTGAAAATAAACAAAAATGATAGAAACTTCAAAAAAATAATTCCTTTAAGTTGTAGTTAGATTTTAGGGTATAGATCTAGACAAAATCGAAAAACATGAATTTCGATGTATTTTGCAAAAATAGGTCATGGCACCGTAAAACGGCTCTAACTTTTGCATACGATGTCGGAAAAAAATCTTTAACCTATCAAAATGATCATCTCGAAATTTTCTACTCGATTTCAACCGCTAGAAGCCATTAAAGATTTTGTAGATTCCCCAAATTCCAAAAGAGTAAAAAGTTATGGCACACAGAAGATTTTTTCCTGCAACAAAATAAAAAAGGGGGAGAAACTTCTGTGGCGCATTTCCCCCATATGCGCCACATAAGTCTTGAGCGGGATTCGAAATTTGAATCCTGTCGGCGCCCTTCTCCCTCCCTTTTTCCTTTTTCTACCCCTCCCCACTTCTTCTCCCCTCCCCACTTCTCCTCCCCTCCACACTTCTCCCCTCCCCACTTCTCCTCCTCCTCCTCCACCAACTCCGGTGACATCCTCCTCCACCACCAACTCCAGCGACCTCCTCCTCCTACACCACCACTTCGGCGACCTCCTTCTCCTCCTCTTCCACCACCAACTCCGGCGACCTCCTCCTCCTCCTCCTCCACCACCACCAACTCCAGCAACCTCCTCCTCCTCCACCACCAACTCTGGCAACCTCCTCCTAGCCCTCCTCCAGCCACCACCACCACCAGCCACCACCACCACCACCAACTCCGGCCAGATCAAGATCTGGACCGGGTTTTTTTTTAAATTTGAAAAAAACTTCTGTGGCGCATATTGGCCATATGCGCCACCGAAGTTTGAGATCTGACCCGCCTTTTTTTTGAATCTTGAAAAAAACTTCTATGGCGCATATTGGCCATATGCGCCACTGAAGTTTGAGACTTCTGCGGCGCATTTTGAAATGCGCCACAGAAGATAGTTATCAGTGGCGAGGTATCAGTGGCGACTAAGATATGCGCCACGAATAGTGAAAAAAGGTGCGCCACTGATAAGCTGTTTCCTAGTAGTGAGTAGTTATCTCTACTAAACCCCTTTCGGGGCCCTCCGTTGCAAATGGCATACCAACTAATGTGTGAGAGACAGACACCCCCTAAGACACTTTATACGGTACAAGCCGTATGTCAAGCGTGGACCAGTCTCGCGAATGAACGCGTAAAGTCAGTTGGGGGCCGCTTCATCAAGCATTACTACGGTATGCACAAGTACACGTGGGAGGGTAACAACTAAAAGATGAACAGCCACACACTATATCTCGTGTGTTCTACCCGTACTAGCATTACTACGCATAGATCTAGCTCTGATACTACTGTAGGGGTTCCGCGCATGAAAACAATAAAATTTTACCCTACGCCTCTGAACCCCTGAAGCTGCCAGGACCTATCTATTAGTAATATAGTAATGGGAGGGGCTTTTCGCGAACTTACCCTTGAAGATCGAAAAGCGTTGTCAACGCTCAGGAGAGCGTGGTTGATGTAGACGAGCCGAAGCCGACATCAAGGTCGTGATGAAGTCCTTGCGCTCCTTGGCTCCAACGACTTGAGTGCCTCAAGTGCGACACCTCGCGGGGAGTTACACACGTCCACCTGACGATGACTCCCGCTTCCCTGATCCAGCAGCAGTTGCAGAAGTAGAGCTCCCGGATCCGAATCCTGCAGCGCGACGGCGCTCCGTGGTGAAGATGTCTCTCGCTGGCACAGTCCAAACTTGGGACCACGGTCACGAGAGAGAGATAGGGGGAGAGAGAAAATATCAATTAGAGGTCCTCCCAAAAGTGGGGAGACCTTTATTGATTATTGATTATTGGTGTATTTATCTTGGCCAAATACCCCACTATATATAGGGGGAGGAGGGGGTACACCCTCCCTCAAAGTCCCGGGGTGGGACTAAAGGAGAGGAGGGGGAGGGGGTGGCCGCCAACCACCTAGTGGGCCCCACGTGGGGGCGCTAGGCCTAGCTGGCCAGCCCCCTTGGCCCCTCCCCCTCTCTCCTTTCCCTAATGGGCACTCTCCCTCCGGAAATTGGCCCATTAAGCCTTTTTGACCTTTAATTGATTTTATCTTTATTAAATAATTATGTATAAAGGATTAAATAAATATTTAACATTCATTCACATATTATTGAACCTCTGTGGCCATGGAACACTTTCCACCTCCATTCCGGACATCCTCCGGACTTACCGAAACCCTTCCGGTTTTTCTCCCTTCTCTTCTTCGGTGATTCCACCGATCCTATAAACACTCTCTAAGCATCATTGAGCCCTTAAGCGTGATACCCCACGGTTCGGGAACACTCCAGACATGGTCGGGACACTCCCGAACCAATGATCGACAGAGGGACCTGGATGGCCATGTGACCCCTGTGCGTTCCACGAAGATCTTTCATCGTTTGAACCGGGACAGTCGTGTCTTATTCCCTTTGTCACTCGATACTTGCATTGCCCGAGATCTGATCAATGACATTACCATGTCGTGTTCAATCTCGTAACTGAACAATGCTACTTGACTCATTCCGACAAGTGATATCCTTATGATCAAATCACATGCTGCGCAGCTATTGGATATAACTTCTCCGAGTGGGCCCTTGAGTATCTTCCCGTCACATGGATAGACAAATCCCGCTCTTGACATATATTGCCTCTACGGTTTCCTCCGAGTACCTGAACACACCTTTATAACCATCGTTTTACCAGATGGCGTTTGATGCTATTTAAGCACTCTCGGGAGACAGTGATTGATATAGCCTCACGGTCTAAGGAATAGTCTACAAGGATCCATTTCTAATCATTGTAACTTCAACTTCGTGACATGATCGGGTCACGATGTTTAGGTTTGGTATTGGACCTCATTTCCAACTGGCATAAATGCCACATGATCAGGAAACATGATCATATGTTGACCAATGAACCAGTGACTAGAGTTTCACTGGGAACCCCTGGTTGTTTGTATATCACACGTGTATTGATGTTTCCACTCAATACAGTTATAGCATGATATAAAACTTAATCATAAACTGTATGAAATATGATAATAGTCCTTACTACTATTTGTCTCTAGGGCATTTTTCCAACAATGAGATCATGTTAATTGCTAACATCAGAAGAGTAACTTGATAACATCAAACGTCACACCGTAAAAGGGTGACTATAAAGGTGGGTTCAGATACTTCGAAGATGTTATGTTGAGGCTCATGGATCAAGAGTGGAATTTGTCAATCCCGATGACAGATAGATATACTCTAGGCCCTCTCGGTGATATCACATTAAGATAGCTTGCAAGCAAGTGATGTGATCACTAGAATGTTATATCACGGGAACGAGAAAAGAGTGCATATCAGTAACGAGATCAAACTAGGTATTTGGATACCGACGATCGAATCTCGGACATGTAATATATCACGAGACAACGGGATTAAGTTACTAATGTTAAAGGTTCTCACGATCACAAAATTCATCGTTGAATGTGTGATACGTCCATTTTGCATCACTATTCTATGTCATAATTCACTGTTATTCATTGATATATTTCACATTGAGAGGTGATACTTATGTTATTTCATCTGTTTTTGCATGGTTGATGACTTTTGGAGCATGGACCGTGATGGCTCAATGCACGACGCCCAGAAAAATGCTTGATGGCGGTGTTGATGTAGAGCTCGTTGGGAACCCCAAGAGGAAGGTATGATGAGCACAACAGCAAGTTTCCTCAGTTATGAAACCAAGGTTTAATCGAACCAGTAGGAGCAAGGAAACACCTCAAAGGTGTTACTAGCTAAGCTTTGGCAGGGCGCACTACCGGTGCTAGTAGCAACGTGGAGACCTGCACAACACAACCACAGAACTTTGTCCCCAACTTGTGATGAGGTTGTCAATCTCACCATGTTTTGCGGAAAACAAAGGATTAAACGTATCGAATGGAAAGAAGTAAAAGTTTGCAGAAAGTAAACACAAAGCAGAAACAATTTATAGATTGTATGTAAAGTAAAGGACCGGGATCCATATTTCACTAGAGGTGGCTCTCCTTAGATAGATAACATGCTGGGTGAACAAATTACAGCGGGGCAATTGACAAACACCGAGAAAGCAATACATGCATATACTAATCATCTTGACTCTTTTGAGACTTGATTGGGCATTACAACATAATACATAGACCGCCATCCAACTGCATCTATCACTAATAATCCACCTTCAGGTTATCATCCGAACCCCCTCCAGTATTAAGTTGCAAGCAACAGATTATTGCTTTACGAACTGCGTGTAAAGTAAACAATACAATTGTTCTATGAACAAAGGATCGTTGTTTTCTCCCTAGTAGCAACAGCACATCTAGTACCTTAGAGATTTCTGTCACTTCCCCAGATTACCAGAGGCATGAACCCACTATCGAGCATAAATACTAACTCTTGGAGTTGCTAGCATCTACTTGGCCAAGATAGCTACTAACAACGGAAAGCATGCAAGATCTCAAATAACAAAGACATGATAGAATCAATAATCAATCTGAAATAGCATCTCAATATCCATCGGATCCCCGCAAACACAACATGTATGAATTACAAATAGATGATATTGATCATGAACGGAGCTCACAAGATCTAAACATGAAATCACAAAGGAGGAGAAACCATCCATCTAGCTACTACATGGATCCGTAGTCCAAGGATGAACTACTCACGCATCACACCGGAGGCTTGCATGGTGATGAAGAAGGCCTCCAGGGTGAATTCCCCTCTCTGGCAGGGTGCCGGGAAGAGCTTCAGATCCCCCCTGATCTAGGGACAGAGACGATGGCGACTACAGACTCTTTCGTGGATTTTTGATCGGGTACCTAGGGTTTTCGTCCCGAGGGCAACTTATAGGCGGAAGGAGAGGCCGAGGGGGTGCTAGGGTCGGCCAGACCACCCCCTGGCGCGGGCCAAGCCTGGCCGCGTGGCCAGGTGGTGTGGTCGGCCCCCAACCCTTCTCCGTCTCGTATTCTGGCACTTGATCCCTTCCGGAAAAATAGGCACTTTGGCTTCTGTCCCGTCCAATTCCGAGAATATTCATTTTCTGACTTTTCTAGAACCAAAAACAACAGAAAACAGGCAGCTGGGACTGTGGCTCTTTTTAATAGGTTAGTCCAAGAAATCATAATAAAAGTACTCCAAAGTTGGAACAAAACACAAGAAAGTGGATAAAACCAAGCATGGAACATCAAAAATTATAGATACATTTGCAATGTATCAATATCCCCAAGCTTAACTCCTGCTCGTCCTCCAGTAGGTAAGTGATAAAAAGAAATAATTTTTGAGGTGACATGCACCATCAAAACTTGATCAAAGTATTTGCAAAACTCAAAGCTGGGATCATAGTACTTCAAAACATGAAAGACAAAGTTCTAGCAATAAGCAAAGAAACTATGATACAACATGAAAAGGCACAAACAAAAGATTCATGAATAACATGCTTTGCAAGACGTTTGTTTGTTTCACATAAAGAAAACATAGCATAATAGTATTCAGCTTGTCCCTCAATAGAGTAGCAAATATAAATGCATAGGACACCTTCAAAGTTCATAAGAGTGACTAGATACAATAGTTTAAAACAAGCAATATCAAAGTATGCATCAATCAACTAGTCTTGGGACAATAAACATAGAACTAAGAATGGCCACTATGCTCTCAAAGTAGTGCATAAAGATAGAAGGTGGAGACTAAATATAATGGTGGAAGAAAAGCCTTTGTAAAAGGAAGTAGGGATTCAAGTCTCATAAAGAGCTTCCAAAAATTATGGTACTTATAGCTTTCAGCTCTCATTGCCCCTATCATAAGCATCTTGAAGGTCATTAAGGTTAAAGTGACAGAACTAAGAGGATATGCTTGACAAGTTATAAACCGAAATCTCATGCCCCTTACTTACGAAGACCGATCCTCATGCTACTCAACTTCAGTCACGAGTAAGCTCTTATCATTGTAAGTATATGTGTATCATTAAGAACCGCCAACGGGGTACCCCTTGCACATGATACGGGAGCTTTCCCATAATCAAAATGACAAGGCAAGCAAACAATGAGCATCTCGGCGATCTTTTTATTTGCTATATGCATAGGTTTTTATTGAGGATGCTTCATAGAGTGCTCATTATGGTGATGCTGCAAGTTTCCACCATGATTAGGCATGGCTTAGGCTAGCGGCCCAGGCGTTTCTCTAACACACATACAAACTCCATGATCTTACAAGTTCCACATTTATTTCACACCACCGGGATCCGTAAGCAAAAGAACATGATATCAACGGGGTACAAAGTACAAGTGCAATGTTGAAAGCGTTCCCCATGAAACATGGTTCTGCTAATTTCAACTTATAAAGTGCAAGCATATACGCAACAAAGAAGGACCCAATGGTTCAAGTTTATTAGAGGCAATAAAGTGTGCCATCAAGTTCGTGAGAGCTTTAATCACTAGTTTTCTCATAACAAGTGAAAGGTAAACAAAAGCATGAATATACTTGGAATAGCATAAGCTAGTAGGTAAGTATGGTGGAATCTTTGGAATAACTTGGTTTAGGGAGTTGGATGCATGAGTGGAACTCATACTTGGTTGTGGAGGCTAGCAAAAGACTGGGAGCGACAAACTAAGAGAGTAACAATGGCCATAATCATGCAGAGCGACAAAACATCATTGATCAAAGCATAAAGTGATACTACAAGTTGAAAACTAAAGGATCATAAAGGCTATGGTGACTTGAGATAGTCATAACATGGTGTGAGCATGCGCCAAGTCAACCCAAATAAAGCATCAAAGGAGAAAACCACTATACTATGCTTTAATATGCTAAAACAACGCATGATTCATCCAAGGCACATTAAGCAATCTCAATTGTTTATAAAAATTCATGCTACAACAAAGAATACTAAGCATAAAGCCAAAACAATATCGAGCATGGCATGACAAAGCATAGGCCACAGTCAAAAACGAGCTCTTTTTACCACATAAGCATAAACTTTCCTACTCTTTTCCAAACCAAACCAAACTATTTGCAAACCAAAGTGTGAAAGAGGGGGTCCAACCAACTTATTCAGAAAACTAAGCAAACCAAGCAAACTAAAAACCAAAACGAAAACGAAAAAGAAGACGCTCCAAGAGAAACACAACTGTGCACGAAATAATAAAAATGAAGCGTTTGGAAGAAACCTGGATTTTTTATTGATGAAGAAGGGGATGCCTTGGGCATCCCCAAGCTTTGACGCTTGTACTTCTTGGATATTTCTTGGGGTGACACGCGTGGAATCCCCAAGCTTGAGCTTTAGTCCATCCTTCATCTCATTACTCATTCCTTCCATACACCTGAAATTTTTCCTTCATACAAAACTTCACACAATCTCATTAGCAACATTAGTGCACTTAAGATAAATAAGTCTCAAGGTTCAGTTCTAACACCAAATAAACTTCCATTAGAACACTAGCTACTGTAGCACTTCCCTCAAAAAGCTCAATTCTCCAAAGGAACTAACAAGAAGCAAATGCAGAAAAATGGCAAAAATCTGTCAAAACAGACCAGCAGGTAAAGATGAATTTTTTCTAAGACCTTCTGTTGCTCCAATAAAAAAGTGTTGAACTAACTAAAGTTAGATAACAACCTGGGTCAGAAGCACAAACAATTACAGCTCAATCCGACATACAGAGCTCTCTCAGGAAATTTTACGGTGCAGCACAGAAATCTGTTTCGGGACATCAATTTTCCCAATCATTACTTCACTCTCGTTAGAGGTTACTCTTGGCACAAAAAGCAAATAAAAAGGATAAGGAGAGGTTATTACTGAATTAATAACTTCCAAGACTCAACTAAAACTCTTGGGTTATCTCCCAACAAGTACTTTTCTTTAACGCCTGTAAGTTAGGCATAAGAACCAAAGAAAGAATCAAGTGTTCTCAAATGAAGAAGCATTAAGACTAACTTTCTTGCCCTTATCTCTCTTATTTTTATTCTTAACCTTGGGTAAAATATGATTTTTTGGTGGAGAAGAAAGGTGCATGGTCCCCTTTCCCACATCTATTATTGCTCCAATGAGTCCTAATAGGGACCTTCCAAGTGTAATTTGTCCTTTTCCTGCATATTCAATAACAAGATAATCAATAGAAATCATTTTCCCAAGGATCTTTGTAAACACTCCTTCAGCTATTCCAAGAGGTAATATGGTAGTATTATTGGTGAGAGATATTTCTTTTCCTCCTTCAACGAGCCCCCAAAGATTCAGAGATTCATAAATAGCTTTGGGCATAAGACAAAATTCAGACATGATACCACAGCGAGCTTGAAAAGTTTCAGTGTTTATCTCAATCTTTACTGTAGGGAACCACTTTGATGGTTCAGAGTTTATTGGAACATAATCATGTTGCTCCCTAAGCGTATTATAGCACCCTTCTAATCTAGTAGTGCTAGCCTCAAGAGTGTCCAACCTAGCAAATATTTTTACGAAAGGAGTATTAGTTTGGCTAGGCAAGTTGTAAGTGAGGATTAATTTCTTTATAGCATTAATGGCATCATCCTCATTACTTTGGAGGAAATCTCCTCCCGCAATAGTATCTAAAGCATATCTATATCAAAGAGCAATCCCAAGGTAAAAACTGCTAAGGAACAATCCTTGAATCATTTTAGGCTCAGTCTTTTCATGTAGATAAGACATTCTAGACCAAGCTTCCTTAAAACTTTCCTCAATTCCTTGTTTAAAAGTGAGAATCATTTCCTCGGGTGACATAGTGATTGGAGCAAGGCTAGACATAGTGGCAACTCAAGATAGGAACTAATTTTTTTGTGTGTTTTCAAATAAGAAAGCAAACAAGTAAAACTAAATTTTTTGTATTTTTTGAAGAACAAAACAAGCAAAGAAAGCAAAATGAAACTAAGCAAAACAAAAACAACAAAGTAAAGAGATTGGTTATGAGGGACTCCCCTTGTGAAGATGTCCTTAATTCCCCGGCAACGGCGCCAGAAAAATCTTTAATGGCGTGTAGTTGACGTGGAGGGTCTTAGAGTTTAAAGTTGTGGTTAGGTTTCTACCTTAATTACTTTCTTGTACTTACGGATGCTTGCAAGGGGTATAATCACAAGTATGTATTAGTCCTAGGAAGGTCGGTACATTAGCACAGGTTCACCCACACAACACTTAGCAAGCTAAAGAAGATTAATCAACTATATGAAGCGAAAGCACTTGAAAGTCTTCCCATGTGTCCTCGAGAACGTTTGGTCATCTTAAGTAATACAACCGGCTTGTCCTTTGCTGCATAAAGGATTGGGCCACTTGCTGCATTTATTCCTGCTGTCTTTTATTTACTCGTACTTTGTTTACTTGCTTTATCAAAAACCCCTAAAAATCCGTTTGCTAAGTATTTGCAGAGAATTCCTGATCCTTACCACTAGCCAGCACCTTCTGCTCCTCGTTGGGTTCGACACTCTTACTTATCGAAAACACTGCAATACACCCCCTACACTTGTGGGTCATCAAGACTATTTTCTGGCGCCGTTGCCAAGGAGTGAAGCGCTATTGGAGAGTGGAACTGGTAAAGGAAACTTCTATTGTGAATATTGTTTACTTCTATTAGTTGCTTTATTTTTGCTATGGATAATTCGCTGAGTTTCTTATTTGGTAATGCTACTACCACTGCTAAGGTAGTAGATGAACCACCACCTGCTGAGAATGATCCTTTCAAAATACCTACAAGAATTATTGGGGATGGAACTGTCCATCCCGGTGATCATTTACTCTTTATGAACGAATTATGCGGGTTGTTCAAGTTTGCAGGTATTACTATAGATAAGGCAAGAAGAAGTTATTTTCACTATCACTGAAAGGAAGAGCTGAGGAATGGTATAAGCTGCTAAAGAATGGTCAAGCTCTTGAATGGTAGGAAATAGTGCCTCTCTTTTATTCAAAGTTTTATCCTCCTAGTGAGATTCATAAAGATCGGAATCAAATATACAACTTTTGGCCTCTTGATGGAGAGAGTACAGCTCAAGCTTGGGGGAGATTGAAGTTACTAATGCTCAAATGTCCCATTCATGAGCTCCCCAACAATAATTTTATCAATAACTTTTATGCAAGGCTCCCTCTACATGACAAGAATTTATTGGATGCTTCTTGTGCTGGATCATTCACTCGCATGGAAGAAGAAGCTAAATGGGACCTTCTGGACCGTATTCAAGACAATGCTGAAGCTTGGGAGAATGACAAAGGTAGGAAGTCAGGTATAAATTATGATTATGAATGCATTGAATCTTTTATGGGAACTGATGACTTTCAAAATATTAGAAATGCTTATGGTCTAGACTCTCAAGCTATTGCTTCTTATTTTAAGGCTTTTTCTTCCTACATTGAAGTGCCTAAAAAGAAGTGGAATAAGTATCATGAACCTTATAAATATATTGCTAAGAGTGTTCCTGCAAGAAATACTGAAGTTTATACTACTAATCATGTCTTACCTAAACCTTACATTGAGAAAATGCCTTTCCTAGTTAAGATAAAGGAACATTCTATGATGGCTAGTATGGTTAATGAAAGTATAATCAAATCTATTGAACCCGATAAACAAATGGTTGATGAACCTATAATAGCAAATGCGAAAGACTTTGTTACTAAATACGAAGAAGAGGGATACACTATCCTTTGTAAGGATACCTCTAATATTGTTTCACATAGTAGTGTTATGAGAGCTAGTATTCATGTGTTTTTTGTTAGAATAAGTGATCATTGCTACGAAGGTCCTTGTGATAGTTATATTGTTAAGTTTATGCATGATACTGAAAGTTACTATGAAAGAGGGAAAAGTGTTCTTATGCATCTCAATAATATCAAGTTTCCTCGTTTTATGCTAAAAGTTTTTATGTTGCACTTCTTTTGCTTTTCTATGCAAGTAGCCTCTGGTTTCAACAACTTGTTTGTTTACAAAATTCCCTTGCATAGGAAGTAGGTTAGACTTAAAACGTGTTTATTTTTGCTTCTTAATGCTCCCTTTCACTTCCATTCATATTCCTAAGTGAGTATCTTCAAAATTATCTTGCCCATCTTAATGGCTATAAATAAAGAGCTTTTTGGGAGAGAACCCAATTTGTTTTTGCTTTCAGTTTGTTTTTGTTTCTTTGAGTCTTGGAAGTTATTACTTAGGTAATAACCGCTCCTATCCGTTTTGTTTGGTTTTTGTCAAGATCAACTTCTAATGAGAGAGAAGTAATATTTGGGGAAGTTGCTGTCCCGAAACAGGATTTTGTGCTGCACCGTAAAACTTCGTGAGAGATCTCTGTATGTCGGATTGAGCTGTAATTTTTTGTGCTCCTGCCCCGGGTTGTTATTTAACTTTCGTTAGTTTTGCACTTTTTTATTTGAGCAACAAAAGATTTTCTAAAAAATTGATCTTTACTTGCTGGTCTGCTTTGACAGATTTTGCCACTCTTGCATTTGCTTCCTTATTCGATTTCCTTTTTGAATTCTTTTTGGGTTTTCGGAAGGAGTTGCTACAGTAGTTTATGTTTTGATGGTTTTCAGTTGAAGTTGGACACAAAAGGTTTTATCACTTCACTTATACTAATATTGCTAATGAGAATTGTGTGAAGTTTTGTGTGAATGAAATTTCCAGGTAGTGGAGATAATGGTATAATAAGGAAGAGAAAGGTTTTATGACTCAAGTAATAAGTGTATGAAGACGAAGATAGTGATGATTATTCAAGTGGTGACTCCGTAAGAATCTACTAGATACCAAATTCAGAGACCTGTAGAGTCCGTTTCCAAATAGGTAACAGTTCTGGTAAGGAAAGTTCCGCGAAAATACAATCCAACTATATTTTTGTAGTTTTTAGTTAATAAGGAAAGCTAAGAAGCGAAAAAGGGACAAAAACGGAGCCAGGGTGGCTCACACCACCCTGTGGCATCTGCCCACCCCTGGCCTCGCCACCAGGTGGTGAGTCCACCCCGGACGCCGCATCCGACTCGTTTTCTTCCAGTACCTTCCTTTTGTTATGAAACTTCGTAATATATAACCCCCCCAGATCCCCTAAGGTTCGTATATTGTGTTTTCATTGTGTTTTCGTTTCAATCTGTTTCTTCCAGGAACTATCTTTGAAAGCTTTTAACCACAATGGTGTCCGCCAAGGATAAACAAAAGGAGCCTATGGAGGAAGATCTCCGAGACCCCGGGAAGGAGAAGGAGATCAAGAGTGAAGGTGAAGAGGAGGCAAGGCGCACCGGCACTACCGTTGCAAGCATTGGAGTGGTGGCGAATCCTGCCAGGATTAGAAGGAGTGCATGGATGTGAACTGGAGGGAAGCCTCCGCCTCACTGTTTGGCACCACAGACACCTTCTCCAAGCACCAAGAGTCCCTTCCATACCTTTATCCATAACCATGCAGGAAAAGAAGACCGCAAGGAAGAAGAGCGGCAAAAGAATAACAAGAGCTGGGATCCACAATCTGACATGATCATGCACCGCATCGAACACAACTCAGAGTTGATTCGTACTCTCACCTTCGAGATTGAGGACTTGGAGAAATTGGTCAAGAAGCTCATCGAGAGGATACCACCACCACCAAAGGAGTAATTCGTCATCAGGTTTGGCATCCCCTTGGTTTGTTCCAAGCTTGGGGGAGTGTCGCGGTATCACATCACTATCTTCTATCTTTTTACCTTATTAGTAGAGTCATATCATGAATAGAGAAGTTATTATGTAGGATGGTTTGCATTATGGAAGTGTCCCCTCTCTCGTTAGATATGTATCCCTTGGTGTGACTTGCCGTTATGGAATATTAATGAGAAGTTCTATCATTTACTCTTTTGCATAGCTTATATTAGTTTTCAATTCGTGGTTATATGATTGATCTTATTGTTAGTATTGGTATCACTTTGGGATCATTGAGTTAATTTAGTTGGTTTTGGCAAACCTGGCTTGGTAAGTAGCACACTATTTTTGAGAGTTGAAAGAAAAGATAAAAGTACTCTAAAGAAATATAATTTCATCATCTTTCTTTCTTGATTTGCTCATAAGTCTAGTATTCTCTAGTTAAGATCTTTTGTGCTTCCAAGGAAGATTGCATGTTTGTCTTTATCATTGTATGTTTGTTTGTTTCCTTCAACTCCTGTACTTGCTACCCAGCCTTGCTAGCCAAAAACCTGTACCGGGAGGGAATACTTCTCGTGCATCCACTCCTTTAAACCAAAACCCGCGCCATTTGTGTCCACCATACCTACCTATTAGCATTATTGCTATTCCAAGTAAATTCTTGTTTTATCTACCACCCAAATTAAACTTGTTATGTGAAAATTAGTGATTAAAGCTCTCAGGAACTTGATGGCACACTTTAATTTTCTTGCATTTAATAACCTGAACCATTGGGTCCTTCTTTGTTGCGTATATGCTTGCGTTTTATGAGTTGAAGTTAGCAGAACCATGTATCATGGGGAACGCTTTCAACGCTACCATGGTACTTTGTACCTAGTTGATATCATGATTCTTTTGCCTATGGATCCCAGCGGTGTGCAATAAAAGTGGAACTTGTAAGATCATGGAGTTTATATGTGTGTTAGAGAAACGCCTAGGCCGCTAGCCTAAGCCATGCCTAATCATGGTGGAAACTTGCAGCATAACTATAGTGAGCATTCTATGAAGCATCCTCAATAAAAACCTAAGCAAATAGCAAATAAAAAGATTGCTGAGATGCTCACTATCTGCTTGCCTTGTCACTTTGATTATGAGATAGCTCCTGTGTCATGTGCAAGGGGTACCCCGTTGGCGGTTCTCAATGATACACGTGTATTTACAATGACAAGAGCTTACTCGTGACTGAAGTTGAGTAGCATGAGGTTCGGTACTCATAAGTAAGGGGCATGAGATTTCAACTTATAACTTGTCAAGCATATCCTCTTAGCTGTGTTACTTTAACCTTAATCACCAAAAGATGCCTATGATATGGATAATGAGAGCTGAAAGCTAGTAAGTATCATAATTTTTGGGAGCTCTTTATGAGACTTGCAATCCCTGCTTCCCTCTGTGAAGGGCCTTTCTTTTTACTTTGTAGTTGAGTCAGTAAACCTATTCCTTTCTATCTCAGCAAGTATTTTGAGATGTTGTGTTTCATTCATTCATATGATGATTTATTCAATCATGTTTTTTATGTTCCTTGTTTTGCACATTGCTCTTATCTTGGTGATTACTACTTTGAAAGCTATCATTGAAAACCAATTATTTGTGAACTTCGGCAAATTGTCTACTATGTCATAATTCACTGTTATTCATTGATATATTTCGTATTGAGAGGTGATACTTATGTTATTTCATCTGTTTTTGCATGGTTGATGTCTTTTGGAGCATGGGCTGCTGCAGTCAGGATTCTGATGGAAAAGGTGTTGTTTGGAGGCAAAATTCGCGAAGATCAGAAAATCCGGGAAAATATACAGAAAATCCTATTTTTCCAGAAGACGAAGGAAGCCAGAAGAGCGGCTGGAGATGGGCCACAGGGGGCCCACACCACCCCCTGGCGCGGGTCAGCCTAGGCCGCGCCAGCAGGTGGTGTGGCCGCCCTGGTCCACCCCTGGCACTCCCCTCTGGCATATATTATCCTCTTGAAACCCTAAGACTCGGGGAGCGACCACAAAAATATTTCGCCGCGTCTACGGGGTGGAAAACACCGAGAGAGAAAGATCTCTCCGGCAGATAGATTTATGCCGGGGGAATTCCTTCCCGGAGAGGGGAGATCGTCGCCATCAACACCACCATCAAGCTGGACTTTATCAGGATCATCATCATCATCACCACCATCACCATCAGCACCCTCATCACCATCTCCATATTGTTGTAACAATTGAGTTGAATCTTGCATAGTTCATAGGGGAAACTTTCTCGGTGTTGATTACTCTTTGTAGTTGATGCTATTGAGTGAACCATTGAATTATTGTTTATGTTCAGATTGTTATACATCATTATTCCATCTCTAATCATGATCCATATGATGTCTTGTGAGTAGTTCGTTTTGTTCTTGAGGACATGGGAGAAGTCATGTTGTTAGTAGTGGAGTTGTGTTGAGAAAGATTCAATAGTTTGATATTTAAGTTGTGGTGTACTTCTTCTAGTGGTGTCATGTGAACATCGACTACATGACACTTCACCTATATGGGCCTAGGGGAATGCATTGTGTATTTGGCTACTAATCGTAGGGGTTTCCGGAGTGGCAGAAACCTAAACCCCCGTTAGGAAACCATTGCATAAGGGACGTAAGGGTCTTAGAGTTTAAAGCTGTGGTTAGGTTTCTACCTTAATTACTTTCTTATACTTACGGATGTTTGCAAGGAGTATAATCACAAGTATGTATTAGTCCAAGGAAGGTCGGTACATTAGCACAGGTTCACCCACACAACACTTAGCAAGCTAAAGAAGATTAATCAACTATATGAAGCGAAAGCACTTGACGGTATTCCCAAGTGTCCTCGAGAACGTTTGGTCATCTTAAGTAATACAACCGGCTTGTCCTTTGCTACAGAAAGGATTGGGCCACTTTCTGCATTTATTATTATTGTCTTTTATTTACTCGTACTTTATTTACCTGCATTATCAAAAACCCCTAAAATTCCGTTTGCTAAGTATTTGCAGATAATTCCAGATCCTTACCACTAGCCAGCACCTTCTGCTCCTTGTTGTGTTCGACACTCTTACTTATTGAAAATACTGCGATACACCCCCTATACTTGTGGGTCATCAATGTGTAGGAGTCAGTATGGATCTCCAGGTCCCACTTCTGATTATTGATTTGAGAGGAGTCTCAATCATGTCTGCATTATTCGCGAACCATAGGGTGACACACTTAAGGGTTGCCAGACACTATTTTGGAGCACATATGTTTCATACGAAAGGATTGCAAAGCACTGGAATTATTTTGATGGAAACCGGAATTGTTTCGGGTGAAATTGCAGAAACTAGTTATGCATGTGATATTGAAATGTTACAAGGGGTTTTATGTGAATGTTTGTCAATTAAAGTAATAAACAAAATTCAGAAGAAAATAAATAAAAGAGTTTTATTAAATGAGATTTGCATTAAATTTGGTGGAAATTTAATGCATGTGAGTGGAACTTTGGGTGGAGGCTAAATTGATGTGAGTGAAGCTTCCACCACATGAATGAGGAAGAGGTGGGGGAACCCCCCATGGGATCCGGCCATGGGAGGGGAGGAGCCCCCCTCTCCTCCCTCACAAAGCACACCTCCTAGTGAAGGATCTCTCTCCCCCTCTAGATATATTCCCCCATGGTCTCGGATTAGCGACATACATGTTCTCGGTGGCATTGCGTCTGGAAGGAGTTGCTGCTTCCGCTGATTCGCTGGAGCGAGGAGGTGGAGGTTGTTCGGTCGCCTGAACGTGTGTGCGAGGACGGATGCGCTTCTGATTTGCGGCGCTAGGACTTCCACACGATCTTGAGATCGGCAAGCGTACGACTACATCATCCATAAGTTCCAACTCGTTAACAAATCCTTGTTGTCTTCAAGGGTAAGTTCTCTATGGATGTATATCCACTCGTTGCTTGTATCTAGTAGATAGATCTTGGCATATAGTTCCCATCGTAGAATTTTTTTTGTTTTCTATGCTACGAACCCAACAGTTTCGGTGTTAAGCGGTTACGCAGCATTGAAGACGGCCTTAGTCCAGCTAAGAGAGCAATTATTAAAGGAAAGAGTGCATTCAAAGCCATGCTGAATGTTGCTCCATTCAGGATTCCTAATGAGCTTGTTGACTTTGTTGCTGGTCATATAACTCCTCGTTTGCGTCAGTACAAGCTTCAGAAAAACTAGATGGTTTTTACCAGGGATATGGTGAGGAAAGTTTTTGGAGTCCGCTGCGGGAACAAGCCAATCGATTTTTCCATCACTGGAGGTGCAGAACTTGATGGTGTTCGGGAATTGTACCATGCTGGCAAGAAAAGGGCAGATATAGCTACTGCTACTGGTATCCTGAAAAAATGTGAAGATACAGATGAGGCAACCATCATTCGTACATGGGATCCTCTCAGCTTGGGCACTGTTGTTTGTCCTAAAAGTTCGAACCACATACCATTGGAATATGTTGCTCTCATGGCTGACCCAACCAAAGCTGATGAGTATGAATGGAATGAGCATATATTGTCATTAGCGATGCAATCGGTGAGCAACATTCAGAAGAAGAAGAAGAAGAGAGCTTGTTTTGCCAAAGGACTCTACCACATTTGAATTCTAGATAACTGGTCCTTTTGTTCTTTTTTTGGTAAGTAGTTTCTCTCTGGTCATGTTACAATTTTTCATTTCATTTGCAGTGTTTTTTGGTGGTTTCCTAACAATGTTTTCGCTTTTTTGTAGATTGCATATATGGACCATTTGGATTTCCCACCGAGCAATCACAACTTTGACAAGTCATTGCCTAGAGTATGCTCAGTTAAGTCCAGTGACTTTGCATTTGTTGTAGAACATGACTGTGGCAGGAAGGTATTGAACAACACTACAATTTTTGGGAGGCGAGAGGTTGGACACTTTACACTCTCAAACATTTACTTTTTTCTTCTTTTGCTATTAATCCTCTTGACATGACTTTTTGTTTTGTTTGTAGTTTTTGCTGCTGTCCTTGACGCCTTATGGTAGTGCCACTATTCGTGATCATGTGAACCAAACCTCCCAAACTGAAGAAGCTGAAGTTAATCCATCTGCCTCATTGAATGAATGGCTAAATTTCCCTAGTAGCCAGGATTTTCAAGTATAATAGATGCTACATTACTATTTTGTTTTTGCTACTTTAGTTCACAGTTTTTTCTTCCGTAGTCTTATTATTCTGCTACTAGGTATACAGTAAACTTATGTAGGTGTTTTCAACTAGTATTCAAAGTATTCTGCTGCATTAATGTATTATTATTGCTAATTTAGTTCACATCCTTGGCTACTTTTTTTTGTTCTGCTACAACTTATACAGCCACATCATGTATGGGTTTTATCTAGTATTCAAAATTATCTGCTGCGTTAGTGTACTATTATTGCTACTTTTGTTGTAGCTATTCTGCTACCTTAGTATTTTTTCATTTGCTACCTTAGTGTTTAGCAGATAACAATATGCAGCATGTGTATATAAAAACTTTTTATGCTACATTAATTTTATTATGTTGCTACTTTATTTTTAAAATTTTGCTACAATACTTATCTTATTTTGCTACCAATTTCTCAATCACCTTGTAGATGTGTCAAACTATATTACAACTATTTATGCTACATTACTTTTTTTTGCTATTTACTTTCACAAACTATGCTTCATTGGTTATATTCCTATGCTACTGCCTTTTCCATGCTTACTAACATGCTTCTATTGTGTTGTTGGCAGGTGCCCCCTCATTTCAAGCACTTGTATGAGAAGCACAAGGCAATTTTTGAAGCTGGTGTTGATGGAACAATGAAGAACTTCTCTGCTGTTCTAAAACGCATGCAGGCTCAACGCATGTCTGCACTTTTGGTTGATGTTGAAGAAGCAAGTAAAAAAGGAGCTAGGCCAAGTGTTGTCTTCCCTACCAATACCTCAGGTTGTGATGATTTATCAGAGGAGGATGATGATTTAGGAACAGAAGACAATGATAATGTCTTTGTTGCATCAAAGCCTGAGAATGATGGTGCCGCTGCAGCTGCGGGTCATGAGCATGCTGATGCATCAGCTGCTGCTTGGGAGCATGATGGGGCTACGACATCTATTGAGGATCATGATGGCATCGCAACTGATATTGGGGAGCATGATATTGCTGCAGCTGCTGCTGAGGAGCTTGCTCAGGCAGGAAAGTGTCTTACAATGCAGGCTGTTGCAACAAAAGCAGTTGATGTACCGCAAACAACAATAATTCTGGATTCTACGACCAAGGGAGCTGATGCTACTGAGCAACCTGATGTTGTTAGCCCTGATAGGTCACCAATTCGCAGCAGCCCTAGGAAGGATATTTCCGATGCAGCATGGAATAGTGCTCTAGATGCACCCTCGTTTGATCTGTTTGAACCCGGGACCGAGGAATATGCAGAGTTTTGCACTTCACAAGCTCTCTAACCTTCTAAATCCAATAATGACTCGACTGCTGCTGTTTCAAAAGCCTTAGAGACTATTCAGTCAGCACCTTCCACTTTGGTCGAGCCTGCAACACCATCTCATCGAATTCCAGCTGGTATGAATGATTTTGTAGCATTTCTACACCTTCATACATGTGCTCCTAATTGTTTTCCTTCATATACAATTTGTTTTTATTTTTGCAATTGTTCTTAACATTGAGTCAAGTGCTAAGTTAGATGTTAGTTTGGGTTTGGTGACACATGAGAATAAGACCAGGTATAAGAGTGATGTCAAGGCAAACCTCACACCTCCAAAGTTGAAAAAGAAGAAGGTATCTCGTGAGGTGGATCAAACTTACTCCACATTTGTGATGCATGGTCAGAAATTCAAGAACCATGCAAAGGATAGGGCACCGTAAGTATTGTTTCAACATGCTTCACTATTTCATTTTGTGGCTACATTTAGAGTAAAGTATTTTTACTAGTCGACAGTAAAATTTATGTTTTGCTACTCTATAGTATTGCTTTTGCTACCTTCCAACTAAGAAGTTGCTACATGTGTTTGTTCGTTTTGCTACTACTGATATTTCCATGTTTACTCTCTGTTTGATTAAAACCTTATGTTGTTGAAAATATTTGCTACTTTTTTTGGTACCTTGCATTTAACTTGTTGCTACTACCCATTAACGCTGTTTTTATTTTGTTGCTTTGTGCAGTCCACCTTTTGTGTAGATTGGGCGGTACTACACCTGCTACAATACTTTCATGACATCTCTTAGGCCGCGTCAAAACCTTGATAGTGAGTTGATGAATGTGTGGATCGAGAAATTCAACCATGAGTCTGCTGTTATTACCAAGAAAATTTTGCGCCAAAAGAGGAAATACGCTTTTACGCAGCACATTGTGGTAGGATGTAAAACATTGATTTTGTTTGCACAACATTCATTACAACTATTCTGCTACACTACTGATAATTTTTTGCTACTTTAGTCTATTTATTTTGCGACCATAGTAATATTTACTTGCTATCAATTTTTCATCATTAGGGATGAACTTTTTAAGCATGTATATTATGTTCTGCAACATTAGTTATATTTTTGTGCTACTTTTATTCCTTCATCTTGCTACAATACATTTATTTTTTTGCTACCACATTTCTAGCCCCATGTAGGCGTGTTACCTTTTTGATGCTACATTACTATTACTGTATTGCTACTTACCTACACACATGATGCTATATTAGTTATATTTATTTGCTCCTGAGTAACAGGGTAGCAATTCCTAAATAGAAGCTCATTGTTGATCCAAAGTTATTCAATGCAAAAGCATGTATGCATGAATTGAAGGAAGAGAATACAAAGTACAAGATTTTCAAATGTGACCTTGTGAGTTTTAACATCCACTTCCTATCTTGTTCAGATTTGCTTCATTCTTTCACTTTTTGCTACCTTATTCTACCATACATTATGCTAAATCATTGTATTCTCCTTGTTACAATGTAGCTATACTTTCCTATTGTGAAACTCAACCATTGGACAGTTCCGTGTATCAATCTAGTAGAAAAACAGATGCACATTTTTGATTCAATGAAAGGTGCCAAGGAGGCTAGTTTGTTGGATGAAAGTGCACGCAATCTGGTTAGTACTTCTTCTATAGTTTCTTTATTGTTATGCTTTTTGGTTGATGGAAGAGTAACCATACAATGTTTCTGTTCTTTATTGCAGTACAAAAACTTTGCTCATCTTGTCAAATAGTCGAAATTGGCAGATAATATTAACTTTGACACATTCCTACTAACCAATCCCGATCACCCGCAACAGACTACAATGTAAGATTTGCTTCCTATCAATCCTTATGACATAGTTTACACAACATAGTTTACATGGCAGCAAACAAATACTACATTACTATTTTATTATTGCTACCATAGTTTACATAGTATGCTACCTTAGAATTCTGCACTTGCTACCTATGTTTTAACATATCTATTTGTTTGTTTTCTGGCAGATTTGATTGTGGATTCTTCTACATCCTCTTCATGGATAACTTTAATGGAAAGGTCATGGCTGAATTCGACAACAACGCAATACCAGATCTGAGGAAGGTTATTGCATCGGATTTGATCGAGGCAAGACAAAAGAAAGGATCCATTCAACAGCTCATGGATGATGAGTTGCAAAAGAAGCGTAGCTAGGGGAGAAAATGTTTGAGCATCTGAAAGGCAGTTTGTTGGAACTTTATTTTGTGATCTTTAGTGTTGTTATCTTGCACTTGTATGGTCAAAAACTCATATAACCGTGGATGTGTTTTGTGTTCTCACAAATTGTCAAGTTGGATGGACAATGGTTTGATCCAGTTGAAATGATATGATTGTCACAATATTATCTATGGCAGAATTGCTAATATTATCTATCTCACAAATGCTGCTGTGAGTGTTTTAGTTTTACTAAAAATAGGCTATTAAAACAAGATAATTTTATGCATCAGGATGATGCTACATGTACACTGAATATATGCTACACAATAGCTACAACAGTGCTACACCTGCTAGTACATGTAGCTGCATGGCTAGAGTTTCAACTCTATTTTCGCAGCATTGCCCGTAAGCAAAGCTTCCATGTAGACACATTGTTGCACTGTGTGACCTTCTTCATGGCAGTATGGGCATTTTTGCTTTCTTGGCTTCCTGTTTGTCTTTGTTGTTGCATCAGTAGTTTTCTTCTTCTTTGGCTCTTGAGCTTTTTTTCCTTCTCTTTGCATTTGCTTCATCACGAAGCTCAACCAATGGTTTGTTCTGCTTTGACTTCTTGGTTGGTCGCCCTTTTGGCTTTACCCTTGCAAGGTTCTTCAACGTGCTACGGGGAGGATCATTACATTTGGTTTTCTTGCTGATTTTTGTTTTCATCATGTTGTGGAGCAATACCTTCCTGTGGTTGAACATTTTCTGACCGTCCTTCTTGCTGCCTTTCTTCTTGCCGCGTTTCTTCTTGATGCGTAGCATTTTTGGTTTTCCTCATGGTTGCTACAATCTGACTCGCCTCATCAATCATTTTGGAAACAACAACATATGTTTCATCACTGAAGCAAGCATACGAAGTGATCTCATTCATCTTTCTGCACAAAGCATTATGCTTGAGAGTATTTGTTCCCGGAATCCCAAATCTGATGCTATTTGTCCCTGGATCAGGTGCAGGTGTTGAGGTTGCAATAGACCACCTATGAAGCATGTACTTATCCGGAATTTGCTGCACATTCAAATGCACCATCACCCTTACTATGTGTGGGCATATAATGCCACACATCTCAAATGTGTTGCACCCACACTTGTAGCACTCATCATTAAGAACAACTTGAACCTGATATGTTTTGACACCATAACCGGGGTTTGGAATGAGGTCAAAACACATGCCCTCACCCTCTGCTTGCACTGGGTAAAACCTTGTTGATATCTCAATCATCTTTTGGAACGTTGTATATATCTCCCTAGTATAAAACTCCAGCCCCTGCTTTTCAATGTTGTAAGTGAAAAAAATTATGTTGATGAAAGCACTGTCAGAATGATGCTACATCAGGTGTTTTGTTTTGCTACAATAGTTGTACAAACATGCTACAAGTGTTTAAAGAAATGCTACTGAACATAAATCTGCAAGGTACAAACTCACCTCCCCCATAGTGGTGTCGTTGTTGTATCCATTGTGAATGTTGCATTATCTTCTCGGTCTGGCATCAAGTTTTGGCACAATTCATATTGTTGCACAAAGTTCCAAACCGAGTCACTTGGGCGAATTAATGTTTTGAAATAGGAGTTTAGTCCTTCAGATCTCCCCGTTGTGCTTGTAAATGGAATGAAACTATGTCTGAAGTAGACAGGCGCCCATGACTTTCTACTCTTCCACATATTCTGAAGATGTGTGGTCTCAGCCATAGCAAAAGTTTGCAACATATGCTGCCAGCATATCTCAAATTCTGCTATAGTGTTCGTGTTGTAAATGCATGAGTAGAACGTTGTAGCAAAAGTGCTACCTTCTACCAAGTGTCGACCAAGCTTTGTTCTCGCTAATCTCAACACATGGAAGATGCAACATCTATGAATTGAATCAGGAAATATGTTTGAAATTGTTGTTGCCATTGCATGGTCCTGATCTGTCATAATATGGTATGGAGCCAAACCGTTCATTGCTTTCTTGATTTTGTTGAATACCCAGATGAATGTGTTAATTGTTTCATTTGGTAGCAAAGCACAGCCCAACACAATTGTGTGTGTGGTTGTTGATGCCCACAAGTGGAGCAAAGGGCATGTTGTACTTGTTGGTACAAAATGTAGTGTCGAAAGTCCTTGTACTTGGGGTACAAGGCCCTTGTCCTGCCATCAACCCAAAATACAGCTGTTACTGCGTTGTCTTTGTCCACCATCTTATCAAAGAAGAATGTCGGGCTCTCTGCTTGTCTCCTTTCAAAGTACTCAATCGTCATGCTCATGTCTCGTTGCGACACTTCCTCCCGTAGCATAGTTCTAATGTTGGACACATCATGCCTAACATAATCGAGGCACCTCGGGTCACCACCGTGCACACTTCTGAGGCATCCCATCATTTGTGTCGTGGTTATGTTTTGATTATGCAAAGTTTGTATGAACTGAAAGTTCTCCTCGGAAACTTTCCTATGAGATCGGTAGTAGAGTCTTCTCCCAATTTGCTTCACCAGTTCGTGTGTGTGATCTGCATTGAAGACTGTTAGAGTCCAAATTCTATTCCTCTTTCCAACTAGCATTCTAGCTTTATAATCATGTCGAAGCACCCTGTTCTTTTGCCTAATGTCTTTAACATCCATCTTGAGGCTAGCTTGTTTGCTACGTGACTTTTGTGCAGTAAAATGACTCGTGTCCATGCTCTCACCTTCTACCAAAGTAGCAACACCAGATGTATCCTTAGTAGCAATTTTTCCTTCAACAGCTGGTTTTCCTGCATGGACACACTCAAAAATCCTACTAAGAATTGCATCCTTTGATGCACCTCTTGCTGTGCTATACTTGGTGTTTCCAATTGTTGAGCCAAAACCAAGCTTAAAAGCATAGTCATTGTACACTTGTTTTGCTACTTCAAGGTCATCAAATGTCATACCAACATACAGAACAAGAGGCTGCGAGCAAATCTCTTCACCAGCTTCTTCACCAGCATCAAAAGAAGCATTGCCACTTGTTGCACTTTCTGCCCTTGTAGCAAACTCTTGACAAGAGTTTCCTGTAGTAGCAGGACCTTCAGAAACAAAATCGGGTGTAGCAAATGCTCCAGCGGCGGCATATCCTTCAACACCATATCCTCCAGTTGGCTGGTTGAGGTCAAATCCTCCGAGTATGCTATCAAACACAAACCCCTGAAATTAAAATAGCAAAATTTCAGTTTGAAACCTTTTGCTACATGATAATATGTTGAAGCTTTAAACCAGAATTGTGCAACCTATTAACATGAAGCAATTTTAGTTGCTGCATAATAGTACTATAGTATATGTACATTACAGTACATGTTAGTTTTCTGCAGAGTAGAAATTTTGATTCATGAATAATATATTCTACTGATTTCACTGCTACTAAATTTGGTACACTACATTACACTATCTAACCGATTTTTGCTACTGGTTTCACTGCTACTTAACAGATTTTTTGCTATTGATTTCACTGCTCTTAACAGATTTTTGCTACTTAGTTTGGTATACTATATTACATGTTCTACTGATTTCACTATAGCATTATGCTACAACGTACATTTTTTCTGCTACCTAGTAGCACCATCTGAAGCAACAATGGTGAGAAACCCTAGCAAGGAAAATTAGGAAGAGATGGAGTGCTCACCGACGGAGCTGGCTGTTCAAGCTCAGGATCTTGGTTGAAAAACACCGGGGGATTTGTGTGCTAGGCTTGATTCGGATGCAGCAACGGCCTCGCGACAGCGGCGCTCGCTGGATCGGAGTCATGGCACCGCCGTGTGGCAGGGTTCGATTCGCCGCTCGAAGAGACGATTGGCTGAGGTCTAAGGTGGTGGATGGCCAGAAGGTGGGGACAATATGGAGGAGCGAAGGTGGCTCATCTCCGGCGCCGCGAGAGGAGATCGACGCCGCGTCGCCCTCCGTCGTCCTCCTAGTGATGCCTCTCCTCGCGACCGGCCCGCGATATGTCTGATCTGTAATTTTGCTAAAACGAAGCGTTTTTTGCTACTGTGTAGCAAAAGCGGGAACGACTACTACTACAGGCGAGATCGGACGGTTCGGGTTGTGTCGATCGGACGCTCCGGACTCGGGGGATCGCGGGATCTATCCCCCGGAGAACGTGTAGCACGACCCTTCGGTAAAATGAAGAGTGAAATGCATCTGCAGTCCTCAAAGTTACCGGTCATGTCTAAAATAGTCCTGGAACTTAGGATTTGCATTACTTCAGTCCTGAAAGTTGCTCTGGATGTCCACCTACGGTCCTGAATACGAATCTCTATCGTATAAAGCTGACGTGGCGACGAAGCAGGCCCACTATGGCGCACCAGGTTGACCCACGATGAGAGAAATGTATCTACGGTCCTCAAACTTGTTGGCCAGCCTGAAGCGGTCCAAAATAAAATATTCTTTAAACTTCAAAAAAAAAAAATTATTCTCTTTATTGAAAAATTACAAATTGTACCTTTTTGGAAACAATAGACGGAGTAGAATAGGATGACACTCTTAGTTTCCAATTCTTATGGTGTTTACGTTATTGAAATTTCTTTAAATGAGGACTTTGAGTATTTTTTTCATATAATTTATTTCATAAATATTTTAGAAATCATTATTTCTGCAAATGTCAACTAGGAATTATATGGCACGCTCCGAAACATTTGCTATGTCCCTTGTTAATCGATTAGCTGGACTTGTATTGATCTGCGGATATAAAAAAATTCGATTTATTTTCTCTTTTTTCTCCTGAGTGAACATACATACATGACGTGCAAGACCATGCCATGCCATGAAAAGACCAATTGACCATGGTCAATATTCTCTAGAGAAGCCAATGTAAAACCTAAAAGAAGTATTGTTTGGCAGAACGGCTCATATATAGACGTATACAAGTACAAATACATAGATCGAATATATCAATATGTACATGTACAAGCTTTGGAAATTTTGAACTATTTTTTTTTCGTTTTAGACTGTTTTAGACGTGACCGACAAGTTCCAGGACCATGGTTTCATTTCTCTTATCGTGGGTCAACCTGGTGCGTTGTACTAGGTCCACTTCATTCCCACATCATCTTTATACTATAGAGATTCGTATTTAGGACTGTAGATGGACATCCAGAACAACTTTCAGGACTGAAGTAATACAAATTCTAAGTTTCACGACTGTTTTAGACATGACCGATAACTTCGAGGACCGTAGATGCATTTCACTCTAAAATGAACTGCGGGACGCGCTGACTTCACTCCGCGTAACAGCCAGAGTTTCTGTGTTTAGGTGTGTTTAGGACAGATTCGGCCGCTCTGCCTGTGGTTTGGTGGAGCGGAGCTCACCCAAACACGTATAATCATTTCTTGGATTGGCGGATGGTAAATGGAAAAAATGATTGCAAGGTAAGCTTAACTTCGATGAGTCCGATTGATCTTTTGAGTATTTTAGGAGGTCTATTCACGACATACAATCCACGGGACATTTGTTGCTTTCGTTGTCTTCCAAGTATCCGCATTTTATATCATCATCGCTCAACTCTGAATCCACTAAAATGACAGCTATTTTGCCTCTAAATGTTAGTCCCTCCGTTTCAAAATATAAGATGTTTTAGCTTTGTAAATGAAGTGTATCTAGACCCCTTTTAGTGTTTAGGTTCATTTCAAATCTAGATAAACCTACATACTAAAAGGGGACTAGATACACTTCATTCACAAAGTTAAAACATCTTATATTTTCAACAGAGGGAGTACATATGAGCCTACGTCATACAATAAGTAACAAGACACATAGCTAATATACACTTGTTTAGAAGTGTCGGGTAAAAATGGTGATGCACTCATTACTACATATATGAAATTGAACCCCTTCATCGATCCATTAGAGAGCCAAATCAGCGTTTGGTACTGTAGATGCGGATCTACAGTGCTCCAGCTGTTTTTTTCACCTTGAATGGCCTGCTTAACACCGCTTTCCCTACGTCCAGAAACCTCCTGTCCTCTCTGGTCCTCGTTTGGCCAATCCCCCAAATCTCTCTGTTTCTCTTCTCCTTTCTCATCCGGACTCCTCTTTCTCTCCTTCCTACCGGCGGAAAAATAGGGGCAGCCTCCATGGCCGTCCGATATATTGCCCGAGCTACAGGGTGGCGCTCCGCTCCTCTCGACAACAGGCCACATATCTCCTCCATGGCTTGGTCTCACCGCCGACGAGGAGGCTTCGACCGTCGTGTGCACTGACGACGGATGCCGTTTGTGGCGGTGACGGCGAGCTGCACAATGGTGTACCACATCAGGCTCCTCGATGGCGGGCCGTTCACTCCCATCATGCTTTCCTTTGCATCTCCTCTGTTCGCCCGCTCCGATTTTGCCGCATCCTCACCCAGGTTTTCTTGGATGTAGTCGGGAATCAGATGTAGGCGTGGCCGTCCATTCTTCCAATAGAGCCGCCGGCTCTATCCACACCATCGCCGTCCTACTTGACCTCACCACATCGCCACCACTTGATGCCTTCCGTACCTTTATATCAACCAAATCTTAATAATCATTTGCCTTTCCGTTAATACGGGCTAGCTGCTTGAGAGGGAAAGCATGACACCATGTGCTTGTAATTTTTTTTTTTCAGTATGTCTTTGTTGTGGAGGCGATTCTTCGTGGAGTGGTGGTTCTTCGGTTTGTGCTACTTCTTCCGGCCTACAAAGCATGTTTCTAATTTTCTGCCGCTACCGTTTGGGGAATGGGGTTCATCTAATCTTATTTTTGGTTTGTTTCTGCTACCTCTTTCCTTTTGATATTTTTCATATTTTTTCTTTTCTTTTTGACGCTGTTCCTTTTTCTGTTGTTATCAGGTTTATACACTGATTTTTTGGTGTTTCGGAATTGGTATCTATGACAATTTTTCTGTTGGTTGGTCTTACAATGGGTGATGATTTGGTTGATCACGATGATCCTTTGCCTGTTGGGCCTCATATGACGACAATTTTCTATCCCATCCGTCCGCTCCGAGTTCTTGGACTCATCTCCTGCCTGTTTATTCTTTACGTTATGATCGTTTTGTGTTGGCTGATGTTGTATATGGACATGCTTGCTTCTGATCTGATGTTACCTTTGATTGCGTTGATCGATCATCTGCCCGATGGTATGTATATATGTTCTGTTCCAGCACCTTTTGTTAGTCAGTTTGTAGAGTTCTGTAATTACTAATGGGTGTTACTTGGCATGACAGATTTTATGATGGTGGCCCTCATCATGTATGTTATCATGAGTAAATTGTTGTTGAACGGGGCATTACTGAATACATGTACTACAAGACCTACAGGCTATATTGCAAACTGTGTTGGTTTCTAAGCTAATTACTACATTTGGTTAATAGTACATGCCATTTATATCAATAGTACATATCAATATTTTTCTCAGATCAAGACTTTTGACTGTAGATTTCAGAGTTGTTGTGGCGAGTCCAAAGTTCCTTGGCTGGATATTTATATTTGCATATTTTCTGCATTAGGAATTTTCAGGAAATACCGACCATAAGGCAGGTCGCGTTTTGCTCCGCCTGACTCCAGCGCCGCTACATATCCGTGTGACCACGGCGCCACCTACAGCAGGCAGCTCTTTGCTCCACCGGTCGCCAACGCTGGCCCGTCTCCCTGTGACCACGATGCCAAGGAAGGCCATACAGCAGGCTTCCCTTCACACCACCGGACGTTGGTGCCACTCTATCTCCGTGTGATGAAGGTTCTCTTGCTTGCTTGCACGTGTATTCATGGATCTAGCTGATTTGATCCGCATACCATAAATAAAAATTATTGCTGCTTCTCATGAATCTGTATTCTTTTACTTGAACTTGAATATGTAACACTTGCTTCTTCTCAGGCCCCTTGTGATATTCCTCTTGAAATAGTCAATTGAAGCGATCATAAAAGTTACGGCTACAGAATGATATATGTGTTTTCTTCAATATTTTGATGGAAATAAATACACTAGATCTTGGCATGTTAAGAAGGTTAGCTGTTCTATTTGCATTTTTCATATACTTAACATACTTAACATTATTGTCCATGCCATGGTAAGAATTGAAGTACTAAATTTCAGTATTTCCATATAGTGGCAAAAAATTATGGAGGAGAGTGGGCTTCATTGTACTTTATTTTGCATATTTTAGTCTTCTGATAGAAGATTGCTCGTGAGCGTCAGTAAAAACTGATCGTCACAAGGCTTACGTATTCTGGTCTTCGAGAATCCTTCTTAAAGCTCTCTTGAGTTTTGAGTTTTAGACATCATACATGTTAATGAACTGATATTAAAACAAATTGGCAGTGGTTCAGTCAGTATATCAGCTATTTTGTTAGCTACTTGCTTATTTCCATAGCTGATCAGATTGAATTTATCTTAGTTTCATCAAACAACTAACTGAATTGAGTTGCTGTTTAATTTATAGGCTTCGTCAATTAATTAGGTTCTAATAAAAATGGGCTTTGGGTGACATTTGAGGTAAGAAGCGCCCGAACCTGGCGACGCTCGGTAACAGGTGTATTGGCTAGGCAGATGTGGAGAGTAGACGTAACACGTTGCTGGCGCGTGGTTGACGTGAGAGCTTCTTCTTCTTCAGTCCCCGACAATGGCGCCAGAAAAATAGCTTGATGGCCCAAAATATATCGAGCTCGTTGGGGAACCCCAAGAGGAAGGTATGATGAGCACATCAGCAAGTTTTTCCTCGGTATGAAACCAAGGTTTAATCGAACCAGTAGGAGCAAAAAAACACCCCAAATGTGTAGCTAGCTGAACTTTGGCAGGGCACACTACCGGTGCCAGTAGCAACATGGAGACATGCATAACACAACCACATAACTCTATCCCCAACTTGCGAAGAGGTTGTCAATCTCGCCGGTTTTGCTAAAAACAAATAATTAAAGGTATCGAGTGGAAGAAAGTAATAGTTTACAGAAAGTAACACAAAGCAGTAAACAATTGATTGTAGATTGATAGTAAAAGAAAGGACCGGGGTCCATAGTTCACTAGAGGTGGCTCTCCTTAAGATACATAACATGTTGGGTGAACAAATTACAGCGGGACAATTGACAAACATCGAGAAAGCATACAAGCATATACTACTCATCTTGACTCTTTTGAAATTCGATTGGGCATTACAACACTATATATAGACCGCCATCCAATTGCATCTATCACTAATAATCCACCTTCAGGTTATCATCCGAACCCCCTCCAGTATTAAGTTGCAAGCAACGGATAATTGCATTACGAATTGCGTGTAAAGTAAACAATACGATTGTTCTATGAACAAAGGATTGTTGTTTTCTCCCTAGTAGCAACAGCACATCTAGTACCTTAGAGATTTCTGTCACTTTCCCAGATTACCAGAGGCATGAACCCACTATCGACCATAAATACTAACTCTTGGAGTTGCTAGCATCTACTTGGCCAAGATAGGTACTAACAACGGAAAGCATGCAAGCACAAATAACAAAGACATGATAGAATCAATAATCAATCTGAAATAGCATCTCAATATCCATCGGATCCCCGCAAACACAACATGCAGAATTACAAATAGATGATCTTGATCATGAACGGAGCTCACAAGATCTAAACATGATAAAACAAAGGAGGAGAACCAGCCATCTAGCTACTACATGGACCCGTAGTCCAGAGATGAACTACTCACGCATCACACCGGAGGCTTGCATGATGATGAAGAAGGCCTCCAGGGTGAATTCCCCTCTCCGACAGGGTGCCGGGAAGAGCTTCAGATCCCTCCCGGTCTAGGGATGGAGATGACGGCGGCTACAGACTCTTTCGTGGAATTTTGATCGGGTACTTAGGGTTTCCGTATCAGAGGCAACTTATAGGCGGAAGGAGAGGCCGAGGGGTTGCCTGGGGCGGCCAGACCACCCCCTGGCGCGTGCCAGGCCTGGCCACACGGCCAGGTGGTGTGGCCGGGCCCCAGACTCTCTCCATATCGTATTCTGGCTCCAGGTGTCCCTCGGTGAAAAACTGACTTTGGCTTTTGTCCCGTCCAATTCCGAGAATATTCATTTTCTATCTTTCCTGGAACCAAAAACAGCAGAAAACAGGCAGCTGGCATTGTGGCTCTTGTTAATAGGTTAGTCCAAGAAATCATATGAAAAGTACTCCAAAGTGTGGGCAAAACATAAGAAAGTAGATAAAACCAAGCATGGAACATCAAAAATTATGGATGCGTTAGCAATGTATCAACATCCCCAAGCTTAACTCATGCTCGTCCTCGAATAGGTAAGTGATAAAAAGAAAGAACAATTTTTGAGGTGACATGCACCATCATAAACTTGATCAAAGTATTTGTAAAACATTCAAAGCTGGGATCATAGTACTTCAATCATAACATAAAGTTCTAGCAATAAGGCACCTAAACTATGTTGCAACATGAAAATGCACAAACAAAAGATTAATGAATAACAATGCTTTGCAAGACGTTTGTTTGTTTCACATAAAGAAAACATAGCATAGTAGCATTAAGCTTGTCCCTCATAGAGTAGCAAACATAAATGCATAGGACACCTTCAAAGTTCATAAGAGTAACTAGATACAAATCGTTTAAAACAAGCAATATCAAAGTTATGCATCAATCAACAAGTCTTCGGACAATGCACATATCAAAGTTATACCCCTTGCCCGATGATACGGAAGAATACCCATATCAAAATGACAAGGCAAGCAGACAACGAGCATCTCAGCAATCTTCTTATTTACCATGGGAATATGGTGCTTTTTCTCTGTTGCCTCTTTTCAAATATCTTTTTTTCTTTTTCTCTTTTTTCTCAATGTCAGACTCTTTTTTTATAAGAAGAATGCTTCATAGACAGCTCATTATGGTTACGCTGCAGGTTTCCACCATGCCAGCATGGATTAGACCAACGGCCCAGGCGTTTCTCTAACACATATACATAACTCCATGGACTTACAAGATCCCCTTTCATTTCACACCGACGACATCCATAGACAAAAGAGCATGATATCAAGTAGGTACAAAGTACAAGTGCAATGTTGAAAGCGTTCCCCATGACAGCATGCTTCTTCTAATCCCCAACAAATAAGTGCAAGCATATACAACATAGACGACACAATTGTTCAAGTTTATTAAGGGCAAGAAAAGTAAAGTGTGCCATCAAGTTCGTGAGAGCTTTAATCACTAGTTTTCTCATAACAAGTTTAATTTGGAAGGTAGATAAAAACATAAATATACTTGGAATAGCATATGCTAGTAGGTAGGTATGGTGAACTCTTTGGACTAACTTGGTTTAGGGAGTTGGATGCATGAGTGGAACTCATACTTGGTTGCGGAGGCTAGCAAAAGACTGGGAGCGACAAACTAAGAGAGCAATAATGGCCATAATCATGTAGAGTGACAAAACATCATTGATCAAAGCATAAAGTGATACTACAAGTTGAAAACTAAAGGATCATAAAGGCTTTGGTGACTTGGGATAGTCATAACATGGTGTGAGCATGCGCCAAGTCAACCCAAATAAAACATCAAAGGAGAATACCACAATAATATGCTTTAATATGCTAAAACAACGCATGATCCTTCCAAGGCACATTAAGAAATCTCAATTGTTTATAACAAGTCATGCTACAACAAATAATACTAAGCATAAATCCAAAACAATATCAAGCATGGCATGACAAAGTATAGGCCATAGTCAAAAACAAGCTCTCTTTACCACTTAAGCATGAGCTTTCCTACTCTTTTTCCAATCCAAACCAAACTATTTGAAAACCAATGTATGAAAGAGGGGGTCCAACCAATTTATTCAGCAAACTAAGCAAACAAAGCAAACGAAAAACAAAAACGAAAAAGAAGACACTCCAAGAACAACACAACTGTGCATGAAATAATAAAAATAAAGCGTTTGGAAGAAACCTGGGATTTTTATTGATGAAGAGGGGGACCCCTTGGGCATCCCCAAGCTTTGACGCTTGTACTTCTTGGATATTTCTTGGGGTGACACGCGTGGCATCCCCAAGCTTGAGCTTTAGGCCATCCTTCATCTCATTACTCATTCCTTCCATACACCTGATTTTTTTCCTTCATACAAAACTTCAAACAATCTTTATTAGCAACATTAGTGCACTTAAGATAATAAGTCTTTAGGTTCAGTTCTAACACCAATAAAACTTCCATTAAAACACTAGCTACTGTAGCACTTCCCTCAAAAAGTAAATTCCCCAAAAAACTCAAAAAGGAACCAACAAGAAGCAAATGCGGAAAATGGAAGAAATCTGTCAAAACAGACCAGCAGGTAAAGACGAATTTTTTCGAATACATTCTGTTGCTCAAATCAAAAAGTGTTGTACTAACGAAAGTTAGATAACAGCCTGGGACAGAAGAACGAAAATGCACGCCTCATAAGGATGTACAGATATTTTACACGAATGTTTACGGTGAAGCACATAAATCTGTTTCAGGACAGCAACTTTCCCAATCATTACTTCTCTCTCATTAGAGGTTATTCTTGGCACGAAAAGCAATTAAAAAGGATAAGGAGCGGTTATTACAGAGGTAACAACTTCCAAGACTCATCTAAAACTTTTGGGTTATCTCCCAATAAGTACTTTTCTTTAACGCCTTTAAGTTAGGCATAAGAAGTAAGAAAAAGAATCAAGTGTTCTCAAATGAAGAAGCATTAAGAGCAAATTTTGTTTTCATAGGAGAGGCAAAATAAATCTTCTCTCTCTTCTTAGGGAAGTGTTTTATACCTTTCTTGAGTGGGAGTTGATATTTAATGGTGCCTTCTTTCATATCAACAATGGCACCAACGGTTCTAAAAAAAGGTCTTCCCAAAGTAATAGGACAAGAAGCATTGCATTCAACATCCAAAACATAGAAATCAACGGGGACATATGCATTGTTAACCATAATAAGAACATCATTAATATCCCCATGAGTTTGTTTTTAGCATTATCATCAAGTGGGACATTCAAATAACAATCTTCCAATGGTGGCAAATCAGGCATATCATAAATCCTTCTAGGCATAATAGAAACACTACTATCAAGATCACATAAAGCTTTGAAATCAAAATCATTCACTTTCGTATTAATGATGGGTTCCCAACCATCTTCTTGTTTTATAGGAATAGAAGTTTTATGTTTCATCTTTTCTTCTCTAATCTTTATGAGAGCATCAGTAATGTGTTTTGTAAAGGCCATATTCATAGCACTAGCATTAGGACTTTTAGCAAGCTTTTGTAGGAACTTAATAACTTCAGAAATATTGCAACCATCAAGATCAAAATCATAATTATTATCTAAGGTAGTAGAGCTATTACTAGCCTCAACACTAGTGGTAGTGATAGTAGAAACACTAATGTTTCTAGCAATTTCATCTTCTCTTTCCCACTTAGCATGCAATTCAGCTAATAGTCTAACATTTTCATCAATTCTAACTTGTATGGCATTAGTAGCTGCAAAGGTATTATCAATATTTTCAGGTTTAGCAGCCATTTTGTTCAAAGAAGATTGAGCTACAGCCAGTGATGCTATATTTGTTTCAGCATTAGAGAGTTTTTCCTCAATAGTTTTATTGAAAGCAGTTTGTTTACTAATAAAGTCTTGAAGCATAAGTTCAAGTTCAGAGGGAGCACTCCTATTGTTGTTGTAGGAATTTCCATAAGCATTACCATTGTTGGGAGGATATGGCTTATAATTGTTGTTACCAAAATTATTCCTGTAGGCATTGTTGCTAAAATTCTTATTTCTTATAAAGTTCACATCAACTTGCTCTTCTTGAGCAACCAAAGAGGCTAAGGGAACATTATTTGGATCAATATGGGCTTTCCCATTAAAAAGCATAGACATAATAACATCAATTTTATCACTCAAGGAGGAGGTTTTCTCAACAGAATTTACCTTCTTACCTTGTGGAGCTCTCTCAGTATGCAATTCAGAGTAGTTAACCATCATATTATCCAGAAGCTTTGTTGCAGCACCCAAAGTAATGGTCATAAAGGTACCTCTAGCAGCAAAATCCAATAGATTTCTTGAAGAATAGTTCAATCCTGCATAAAAGGTTTGGATAATCATCCAAGCAGTCAGTCCATGAGTGGTACAATTCTTTACCAAAGATTTCATTCTTTCCCAAGCTTGAGCAACATGTTCATTATCAGATTGTTTAAACTTCATTATTTCACTTCTCATAGATATAATTTTAGCAGGAGGATAGTATTTTCCAATAAAAGCATATTTGCATTTAGTCCAAGAATCAATACTATTCCTAGTTAGGGAATTCAACCATTCCTTAGCTTTTCCTCTCAAAGAGAAAGGAAACAATTTAAGCTTAATAATATCTCCATCTATATCCTTATGCTTTTGCATATCACATAGTTCAACAAAGTTATTTAGATGAGCAGCAACATCTTCATTACCGATACCAGAAAATTGTTCTCTCATAACAAGATTGAGTAAAGCAGGTTTTATCTCAAAGAAAGTAGCTTCAGGAACAGGTGGAGAAATAGGTGTGCTCATAAAATCATTGTTGTTGGTGCTAGTGAAGTCACACAACTTAGTGTTTTCAAGAGTAGTCTTTTTTTGTGTTTTTAATAAAGAAAGCAAACTTGTAAAACTAATTTTTTATGTTTTTGATAAAGATACAAGCAAACAAAGCAAAAGTAAACTAAGCAAAACAAAAATAACAAAGTAAAGAGATATGAGGGACTCTCCTTGTGAAGATGTCCTTGACTCCCCGACAATGGTGCCAGAAAAATAGCTGATGGCGCGTGGTTGACGTGGGAGATTCTTCTTCTGTCCCTAGCAATGGCGCCAGAAAAATAGCTTGATGGACCAAAATATATCGAGCTCGTTGGCGAACCCCAAGAGGAAGGTATGATGAGCACAACAGCAAGTTTTCCCTCAATATGAAACCAAGGTTTAATCGAACCAGTAGGAGCAAGTAAACACCCCAAATGTGTAGCTAGCTGAACTTTGGCAGGGCGCACTGATACATTGCAAATGTATCTATAATTTTTGATGTTCCATGCTTGGTTTTATCTACTTTCTTATGTTTTGTCCACACTTTGGAATACTTTTCATATGATTTCTTGGACTAACCTATTAACAAGAGCCACAGTGCCAGTTGCCTGTTTTCTGCTGTTTTTGGTTCCAGGAAAGTCAGAAAATCAATATTCTCGGAATTGGACCGGACAAAAGCCAAAGTTGATATTTTTCCGGAAGACTCACGAAGCCAGAAGGAGAGTCGGAGAGGGGCCACAGGGTGGCCACACCACCCCATGGCGCGTGTCCACCCAGGCCGCGCCAGGTCATGGTGTGGGACCCCTGGCCGCCCGCCGACCTTGCCCTCTAGCCTATAAGAAGCCTCCCGAGACATATACCCTAGGTAATCAAGCCTCCAGCCACGAAAAGTTCCGCAGCGCCGCCGGCACCAAAGGGGAGATTCGGGGGACAGAAAGTCTCTGTTCCGGCACCCCGCCGGGACGGGGAAGTGCCCCCAGAGCCATCTCCATCGATCTCCACCACCATCTCCATCACCGTTGCTGATTCCCATGATGAGGAGGGAGTAGTTCTCTCTCGAGGCTAAGGGTTCTACCGGTAGCTATGTGTTCATCTCTCTCTCTCTATGCATGATCTTATTGAGATCATGAGCTTGTAATCTATAGATCTACCTTGCTACCCAAGTGCTTTAATAGATCTCTGCTCTCCCCATGTGTGTGAAAGTGACTGCGTGCACACCATGGTGGCACTTAGGCTAGAGATTACAAATACTTGTTATGAGTTATATTTGGAGTTGGATGTCTTTATGAAATTGTGGTGTTCGTTGGACTCATCTTGTACTCAAGGTGATAGTGTGGGGTTTTCTAGATGGGAAATGCTTACTTTGGGGTGTGTTGTTATGGCCCTACCAACGATTAGTGTCCAACCGGAGAGTAGTTAAGAGTAGTATCATAAAAAGAAGATATTTATATGAGAGTGTTCACTAGTGAAAGTATGATCCCTAGGCCTTGTTTCTAAGCATTGATGCTTTGTTTGCTACTAGATCTGTTACGTGTTTGCTTGCTTCCATCTTTATTTCAGTTTGCCTTTAGTCTTTTCCACGCCATCAAGTTATTTTCTATCACCATTACCACTTATAAATATCCATACCACTTGTATTTCACTATCTCTTTGCCGAACTAGTGCACCTATACACCTGACAAGTGTATTGGGTGTGTTTGGGGTCACAAGAGACTTCTTGTATCTTGATTGCAGGATTGCTTGAGAGGGAATACCTTTGACCACTTCCTCCCTAAGTTCGATAAACCTTGGGTAATCCACTTAAGGGAAAACTTGCTACTGTTCTACAAACCTCTGCACTTCGAGGCCCAACAACTGTCTACAAGAATAGAAGTGTGTAGACATCACGCACTACCGGTGCCAGCAGCAACGTGGATACCTGCACAACACAACCATATAACTCTCTCCCCAACTTGCGATGAGGTTGTCGATCTCACCGGTTTTTGCTGAAAACAAAGGATTAAACGTATCGAGTGGAAGAAAGTAATAGTTTGCAGAAAGTAAACACAAAGCAGTAAACAATTGATTGTAGATTGATAGTAAAAGAAAGGACCGAGGTCCATAGTTCACTGGCGGTGGCTCTCCTTAAGATAGATAACATGTTGGGTGAACAATTTACAATGGGGCAATTGACAAACACCGAGAAAGCATACAAGCATATACTACTCAACTTGACTCCTTTGAGATTTGATTGGGCATTACAACATTATACATAGACCGCCATCCAACTGTATCTATGACTAATAATCCACCTTCAGGTTATCATCCGAACCCCCTCCAGTATTAAGTTGCAAGCAACAGATAATTGCATTACAAATTGCGTGTAAAGTAAACAATATGATTTTTCTATGAACAAAGGATTGTTGTTTTCTCCCTAGTAGCAATAGCACATCTAGTACCTTAGAGATTTCTGTCACTTCCCCACATTACCAGAGGCATGAACCCACTATCGAGCATAAATACTAACTCTTGGAGTTGCTAGCATCTACTTGGCCAAGATAGCTACTAACAACAGAAAGCATGCAAGATCACAAATAACAAAGACATGATAGAATCAATAATCAATCTGAAATAGCATTTCAATATCCATCGGATCCCCGCAAACACAACATGCAGAATTACAAATAGATGATCTTGATCATGAACGGAGCTAACAAGATCTAAACATGATAGAACAAAGGAGGAGAACCAGCCATCTAGCTACTACATGGACCCGTAGTCCAGAGATGAACTACTCACGCATCACACCGGAGGCTTGCATGATGATGAAGAAGGCCTCCAGGGTGAATTCCCCATTCCGGCAGGGTGCCGGGAAGAGCTTCAGATCCCTCCTGATCTAGGGATGGAGATGATGGCGGCTACAGACTCTTTCGTGGAATTTTGATCGGGTACTTAGGGCTTCCGTATCAGAGGCAACTTATAGGCGGAAGGAGAGGCCGAGTGGGTGCCTGGGGCGGCTAGACCACCCCTTGGCGCGGGCCAGGCCTGGCCATGCGGCCACGTGGTGTGGCCGGGCCCCAGCCCCTCTCCGGCTCGTATTCTGGCTCCAGGTGTCCCTCGATGAAAAACTAACTTTGGCTTTTGTCCCGTCCAATTCCGAGAATATTCATTTTCTGACTTTCCTGGACCCAAAAATAGCAGAAAACAGGCAGCTGGCACTGTGGCTCTTGTTAATAGGTTAGTCGAAGAAATCATATGAAAAGTACTCCAAAGTGTGGACAAAACATAAGAAAGTAGATAAAACCAAGCATGGAACATCAAAAATTATGGATACGTTAGCAACGTATCAACATCCCCAAGCATAACTCCTGCTCGTCCTCGAGTAGGTAAGTGATAAAAAGAAAGAATATTTTTTGTGGCGACATGCACCATCATAAACTGAATCAAAGTATTTGTAAAACATTCAAAGCGGGGATCATAGTACTTCAATCATAACATAAAGTTCTAGCAATAAGGAAAATAAACTATGTTGCAACATGAAAAGGCACAAACAAAAGATTAATGAATAACAATGCTTTGCAAGACATTTGTTTGTTTCACATAAAGAAAACATAGCATAGTAGCATTCAGCTTATCCCTCATAGAGTAGCAAACATAAATACATAGGACACCTTCAAAGTTCATAAGAGTGACTAGATACAAATAGTTTTAAATAAGCAATATCAAAGTTATGCATCAATCAACAAGTCTTGGGACAATGCACATAGAACTATGAATGGCCACTATGCTCTCAAAGTAGGTGCATAAAGGTAGAAGGTGGAGACTCAATATAAAAGTGGAAGAAAGGCCTTCATAGAAGGAAGTAGGGATTCAAGTTTCATAAAGAGCTTCCAAAAATTATGGTACTTAATAGATTTCAGCTCTCATTGACCCTATCATAAGCATCTTGAAGTGATTAAGGTTAAATTGAACAAACTATGGTGTATATGCTTGACGAAGTATAAGTTGGAAATCTCATGTCCCTTGAATACGAGGGCCGCTCCTCATGCTACTCAAGTTTAGTCACCGGTAAGTTCTTGTCATCGTAAGTACATGTGTATCATAGAGAACCGCCAACGGGGTACCCCTTGCCCGATGATACGGAAGAATCCCCATATCAAAATGACAAGGCAAGCAGACAACGAGCATCTCAGCAATCTTCTTATTTACCATGGGAATATGGTGCTTTTTTTCTCTCTTTCCTCTTTTCATAATATCTTTTTTCTTTTTCTCTTTTTTTCTCAATGTCCGACTCTTTTTTTAAGAAGAATGCTTCATAGACAGCTCATTATGGTTACGCTGCAGGTTTCCACCATGTCAGCATGGATTAGACCAATGGCCCAGGCGTTTCTCTAACACATATACATAACTCCATGGACTTACAAGCTCCCCTTTCATTTCACACCGATGACATCCATAGACAAAAGAGCATGATATCAACTAGGTACAAAGTACAAGTGCAATGTTGAAAGCGTTCCCCATGACAGCATGGTTCTGCTAGTCCCCAACAAATAAGTGCAAGCATATACAACATAGACGACACAATTGTTCAAGTTTATTAAGGGCAAGAAAAGTAAAGTGTGCCATCAAGTTCGTGAGACCTTTAATCACTAGTTTTCCAATAACAAGTTTAATTCGAAAGGTAGATAAAAACATGTATATACTTGGAATAGCATATGCTAGTAGGTAGGTATGGTGGACTCTTTGGAATAACTTGTTTTTTAGGAGTTGGATGCATGAGTAGAACTCATACTTGGTTACGGAGGCTAGCAAAAGACTGGGAGCGACAAAATAAGAGAGCAATAATGGCCATAATCATGTAGAGCGACCAAACATCATTGATCAAAGCATAAAATGATACTACAAGTTGAAAACTAAAGGATCATAAAGGCTTTGGTGACTTGGTATAGTCATAACATGGTGTGAGCATGCGCCAAGTCAACCCAAATAAAACATCAAAGGAGAATACCACAATAATATGCTTTAATATGCTAAAACAACGCATGATCCTTCCAAGGCACATTAATAATCTCAACTGTTTATAACAAGTCATGCTACAACAAAGAATACTAAGCATAAAGCCAAAATAATATCAAGCATGGCATGACAAAGTATAGGCCATAGTCAAAAACAAGCTCTCTTTACCACTTAAGCATGAACTTTCCTACTCTTTTTTCCAATCCAAACCAAAATATTTGAAAACCAATGTATGAAAGAGGGGGTCCAACCAATTTATTCAGAAAACTAAGCAAACAAAGCAAACGAATAACCAAAACGAAAACGAAAACGAAAAAGGAGACGCTCCAAGAACAACACAATGTGCATGAAACAATAAAAATGAAGCGTTTGGAAGAAACCTGGGATTTTTATTGATGAAGAGGGGGACCCCTTGGGCATCCCCAAGCTTTGACGCTTGTACTTCTTGGATATTTCTTGGCGTGACACGCGTGGCATCCCAAAGTTTGAGATTTAGTCCATCCTTCATATCATTACTCATTCCTTCCATACACCTGAATTTTTTCCTTCATACAAAACTTCAAACAATATTTATTAGCAACATTAGTGCACTTAAGATAATAAGTCTTTAGGTTCAGTTATAACACCAATAAAACTTCCATTAAAACACTAGCTAATGTAGCACTTCCCTCAAAAAGCTCAATTCCCCAAAAAACTCAAAAAGGAACCAACAAGAAGCAAATGCAGAAAAGGGAAGAAATTTGTCAAAACAGACCAGCAGGTAAAGACGAAATTTTTCGAAGACCTTCAGTTGCTCAAATCAAAAAGTGTTGAACTAACGAAAGTTAGATAACAACCTGGGGCAGAAGAACGAAAATGCACGCCTCAAAAGAGGTTACTCTTGGCACAAAAAGTAAATAAAAAGGATAAGGAGCGGTTATTACAGAGGTAATAACTTCCAAGACTCATCTAAAACTTTTGGGTTATCTCCCAATAAGTACTTTTCTTTAACGCCTTTAAGTTATGCATAAGAAGCAAGAAAAAGAATCAAGTGTTCTCAAATAAAGAAGCATTAAGAGCAATTTCGTTTTCATAGGAGAGGGAAAAGAAATCTTCTCTCTCTTCTTAGGGAAGTGTTCTATACCTTTCTTGAGTGGGAGTTGATATTTTATGGTGCCTTCTTTCATATCAACAATGGCACCAACAGTTCTAAGAAAAGGTCTTCCCAAAGTAATAGGACAAGAAGCATTGTATTCAACATCCAAAACATAGAAATCAACGGGGACATAGGCATTGTTAACCATAATAAGAACATCATTAATATCCCCATGAGTTTCTTTTTAGCATTATCATAAAGTGGGACATTCAAATAACAATCTTCCAATGGTGGCAAATCAAGCATATCATAAATCCTTCTAGGCATAATATAAACACTACTATCAAGATCACATAAAGCTTTGAAATCAAAATCATTCACTTTCATATTAATGATGGGTTCCCAACAATCTTCTTGTTTTCTAGGAATAGAAGCTTTATGTTTCATCTTTTCTTCTCTAATCTTTATGAGAGCATCAGTAATGTGTTTTGTAAAGGCCATATTCATAGCACTAGCATTAGGACTTTTAGCAATCTTTTGTAGGAACTTAATAACTTCAGAAATATTGCAACCATCAAGATCAAAATCATAATCATTATCTAAGGTAGTAGAGCTATTACTAGCCTCAACACTAGTGGTAGTGATAGTAGAAACACTAATGTTTCTAGCAATTTCATCTTCCCTTTCCCACTTAGCATGCAATTCAGCTAATAGTCTAACATTTTCATCAATTCTAACTTGTATGGCATTAGTAGCTACAAAGGGATTATCAATAGTTTCAGGTTTAGCAGCCATTTTGTTCAAAGAAGATTGAGCTTCAGCCAGTGATACTATATTTCTTTCAGAATTAGAGAGTTTTCCTCAATAGTTTTATTGAAAGAAGTTTGTTTACTAATAAAGTCTTTAAGCATAACTTCAAGTTTAGAGGGAGCACTCCTATTGTTGTTGTAGGAATTTCCATAAGCATTACGATTGTTTGGAGGATATGGCTTATAATTGTTGTTACCAAAATTATTCCTGTAGGCATTGTTGCTAAAATTGTTATTTCTTATAAAGTTCACATCAACTTGCTCTTCTTGAGCAACCAAAGAGGCTAGGGGAACATTATTTGGATCAATATGGGCTTTCCCATTAACAAGCATAGATATAATAACATCAATTTTATCACTCAAGGAGGAGGTTTCCTCAACAGAATTTACCTTCTTACCTTGTGGAGCTCTCTCAGTGTAACATCCCAAAACTATAATCCAAGTGATCAAGATTCCAAATCATCAAAATTAGGGTTAACAAAAACTTTTCCATTTAAAAATATTAAAGCATTCATATGTGTGTGCATTTAAAACAGAAGTTGTTTTGAATTGCCATGTTTAAGTGATCCATTGATTGTAAAATGATTCTTAGGTGAAATAAACATCATCTAGATCATTCCCAAACAAATCCCAAAGAAAAACAAATCAAAATGAATAAAATAAACAAATGGCCATTTGTGCCATTTAACTACCATGCCTACTTTGGCTATTCCTAGAACTCAAATCCTAATAGAAACAAATGTGGATCTTTGCACACCTTGCTAGTACAAGTAGTGATGTACCAAGGCCCACCTTGTGATCTACCAAAAACTTTCAAACACTAATTTTAAATGGCATTTGAAAATTAAATCTAGTGTAGGTATCAAGATCACACTTATTCAAAAACCACTCAAATGACCTCCATTTTCAAATTCCAAGTAACCACAGATGCTTATGCATGTGACTAACAACTCCACCAAAAATCATCTCAAAATTCAAAACTTGAATTCTTTTGGCCATTTCTACAAACACCTTGTGGGCAAAATTTAAACAAAAACCAAAAACACTATTATGAGTAGTGTTTGGACCAATGTGGTCTCCCATTTTGCAACCAAAGCCACCCCAGTGCACCTCCTACCCTTTTCTAGCCCGGCCACCCACTGTGCACACAACCAAATGGTCATAGCCATTAAGGCCGAGCACCATTGGGCACCCTCACCGGCGACAGCGCGCCACAGCCGCCGCCAGCTTCGCCCACCTTGTCCAGCACGTCGCATGTGGTCCACCTCCACCTCTCAGCCAGCCCCAGCCCGCGGACAGCGCCAGGAGCAGCTAGGAACCGCCACGCCCGGAGCCTGTCTTCCATGCCGACGCTGCCCGCAGAGCGCGCACGATCCCCGCTCGACCAGACCCCGCCTCGCTTCAGCCGCCCGCCTACACGATCACCACCGTCCTAGGAAGCTAACGGACATGCCCGTTTCCCCAACCATGCCCCGTAGTCGTCGGCCGCCGCGAAACACGATGTCGGCAGAGACATCATGCGTGCCGCGCCACTCACCTCTCCCGACCGCAATTCACTGCACACGCACCTCCGTGACACTCGCCAGGGCACCTCCCACCGTCCTAGCCCACTGCCCACACCTCTAGCTCGCTGTGCCGTCGTCATCGGCGAGCACCGCCCATGCTCCTCTGCCGCCTCGCCAAGCCTATAAATAGAGGCCTCCCCAGCACCGTTTCCTTACACCACTCTCATCCCCTTCTTCTCAGAACACTCCCAGAGCCCCACCGGAGCAAGCCGCCGTCCGCAACGTCGGAATTTTGCCGGAGTCTACCACGGAAGGAGGAGAAGGGGGCCGTTGATCAAGGCCACCTCTCGGGACGCCGCCAGTACCAGGAGAACCGCCGTCCTCGACTTGTTCGTTTGCCCGCCTCGCTGACCCTCGCCGGAGCCCCGGTAAGCCGCCCCAGACCCCCACCGAGCCGCTAGGGTTACGCCTCGCCGGCGACCTGTCCGTCGTCGACGACAAGCCCCAGCCGTCGATCTAGGTTCTAATCGCACGGTCCACTTTGCCCCATACCGCTTCGCGTTTAAGGAGTCGCTAACATGTGGGACCCCCTGTCAGTTGTCATCCGCGCCGTGGAGCGCCACTGGGTCGGCCCGTTAGTGTTCCCGCGTGACCCATTTAATTCAAATTTAGATAATTTAGCTGAAACTCAGTTCTGTCCCTTAGTTCAAAAATCAATTCATAAAGTTGTGCAAGTCCAAATTGAGTGAATCCAATTTTGTTGGAAAGCCTCTGAAAAGATCTATCCAAGACCATTGGATTTAATTCATTTAGAGTTAGATAACTCTCCTACTAAAAATAACAAGACAGAAGCTTTTGCTCATTCAAACATTTTTATCAAATCAACCATAATAGCTTTTGAGTTGATTCCAACTCTCAAAAATCACATTTCACCATACCTATATGAATATATAATAATATTAAGGTTTGCATGCAGCGACTTTGGACTAGTACCAAATTAATGGTATATAGGCATTTCTAGTCACTTTATATCATTAAATATTAAACTTAAACATATTAAAATGTGATCCAACCTTTAAATCACATTCCCATATGTTAGAATATGTGGTGATGACATGTGTCCACATGATCCCATATTTTAATTGGAGAATATTAAATCTTAGTTAATTTAAATGAGTACAAATATTCTAAAATAAAAAGAGTGAAACTAGTAAGTAAACCTTGTGATGCTTGTGATGATAATAGATCATCAAAATGTGTGCCTTAGTATGCTAAGTAGACTAGTTAAGCTTTGTTTGGTGATTATATATCATGTATGTATTTATAGAAGATAGTACCGACAAAGCTTTCGAGGAGGAGGAGTTCTACCCGGAGGAAGAGGAAGAAAACTTCAACCACTGCACTACCCAAGGCAAGCTAACACTTGCAAGTATTATACTAGCAAGCCATCATTAACAATGCAAGCTAACCCTTGCAAGCTAGATAACCTAAGCAAGATGCATTAGGCATGCTTTGGTTATACCACTTTGAATATTACCTACCCCAAGTTTTATTTCCAAGTTTTACCTTCTTTACTTTACCAAATTCCCTTACTTGTTTTGAAGGTAGCATAAAAAGTATAAAACTTGACCTATCTAGATAACCTTAGATGTCATTCTATGGCATGATATTGAGATTAGAATTCCACCTTAGTGAACACTCTTAACTTAGTAGCTTAGAGCTAGATTCAAAACTCGTGTCACTTTAGATGGGAATACTAGGTGAAAATGAATTGTGAAAACCTTGGAATGATGAGTCATTCTATTGAAATGTTTTGACATGTGTTGAGAAACACAAATGGTTTATGATGGTGAAAATGTTGAGGCATGAGCCTTAACCCCTTTTACAAAACCGATGGTTGGATTCGGATGCGGTACCATTCCAATTTTACCGTACAACCACAATATCTGAATTGGGTAAGGCTTAGCCGCAAATTTATATGCATTAGTATTAGTTCCCTCGCGGGAGAGGTTGAGCTGAGGCTACCTCTCAATGTTGTCCACCTATGCAGTGCCCAGGATGACAGATGGTCATGGTTGGGAGGCCATACTCATAGAGAGGTGCTTATACTAGGGTGTGTAAAGGAAAGGTTATGTTTGATTATCTGCATACTAAGTATGATGATTCAGGGTTATCTGTGACAAATGTATCGAATCTTGTGCTGAAAATGTACCACCTCTGCAGAGTGTCAAACTATTCCAATAGCCGTGTCCGCGATTATGGATAGTTGGAGTGGCCATACTGTTTTGTTGTCAGATGTTTTCAAAATGACTTATGAGATGACTGATGAATCTTGACTTGAACACAACAAGGTTGTGACTATCACACTAGCTTCCCAACTTAAGTGATTCTAGAACTTTATTTTATCTTCCTTTGTTTCTGAACTCAGCTTAGGTTTCAATATTAACTTTACTAATAAACATAGAGTTAGCTCTTCCACTAGCATTACCTTACTTGTTAGTGGTAGATTGCGAGTACTTAAAGAGTACTCATGGATTTTGTCCCTGGCTATTCTTATGGCCAGACTATGAAGGAGACTACCAAGATGACGGGCAGCAGGACGACTATGATAACCAGGACTATCTGCCTTCGTCAGCATTGCTTGTGCGCCTGAAGATGGACCCCACCGCTACGCTTATTATTTATTCCGATGCTTGTTGTATTAAGACTGGATCATGAGATCCTTTATTCGTGTAAGACATTATTATGGTTTGTAATGGATGATGTACTGTGATATCCAATATGTTATGTCTCGCAAAAATGGTAATCCTGGGATTGCGAGGTATGGCATAACAGGCATCTGGGATTAAAACCCCGGGTGTTGAAAAGTTGGAATCAGAGCCATCCTGACCATAGGAGACCCTAGTTAGAATGAACGTCTAAACCAAAAACATAGTTTCAAAAACCAAAGTGAGTATTTATGAAAAACTATTTCCTCTCTTATCCTTGGCAATTCCTTCTTTCTCAAAAATTCATGTTCCTTCAAATTCTTACATTACTACCTAAAACTTGACACACTTGATCACTTCACTAACTTCCTCATCCTTAATTCTTGTAGAGGTAGTCTCAGTTCAGCAAGTTCTACCAGCTGGGAAACCGAGGTCAGCTGATCTTCGAGAGGGATCTGGATTCACTGTCAGAACTCTTGGGTCGCCCACATCCGGAGTTTCTTGGAGCTCAACTTCCTGGACCTCCAGGAGGAGATTTGCAATGGCTGGTCACCGCTGATCTTCGAGGAAGTATCGAAGCACCAATGTCTAGGAGAATCCAGTTCTCCGTCAGAGAGAACAACTGGCTAGATGGATTAGCCAGGGCAATGCATGAAGCTCTCGCACGTCTATGTGTCCTCAGTGTCAACCAAATCCAAGGAACCCGTTTTGCTCACTATGCAAGGCGTGACTTCATGGGGATGCCAATGGAGATGCCAAGTCACCTAGAATTGAGGCGTCAAGTGGAGAACCTTGACTTCTTGCTGCACAACAGATAGCAGGAACTGGACAATGCTAGGGAGTTGGCCAACCACAACCGTTCCATTGCCGACCAGAAGGCCCAAACTTTCTCACTGCTTGTCAAGGACCATCAGTATCTTCGCCGCCAGCGCGAGAAGAAGGATTGCATCATCGCCCGTCTTCGCAAGAAGGTGGCTGACCTCGAGAAGACCGTCAAGGAGCAAGAAGCTCAGGTTGCAGCAAAGGAGGAAGAAGATGAGGGTGAAGACATCCAGGGAGATATGGATTCTTACCTCAGCAATGATGATGACTTTCTGGAGGAGGATGCCGTGGACTTCTACACCGACGATGAGGACTCCGACTTCATCGATGATGAGTAGATGCACTAGAGCACTGTCGTAGCATGAGATGTATCGGTCCCACTGTATCGTAGCTTGTAGAATGGTTCTTAAAACCATATGTTTTCCTTTGTTGTTGTGGTGTGTGTGTGTTTGTATCGTGTGCCTTGTTTGAATGAATGAAATGAATTTAGTTGCAAAACCTGAGTCAAACTCAAAATTTTAGCTTTGAAACCAAAACCATGAACCTTAGAACTTTCCCTCTTATCCCTTTATCTATCTCAATCTTCAGATGACTCGTGGAAACCCCGGAGGGAGCAGTTCATCGCAGGACCCAATGCTGCAGCTTATGCAGATGTTAGTTGCAGACTGTGAAGCAAGCAGGGTAGAGCGCCAAGCCAACTTAGCAACACTGCAGTAGATAGCCTAGATGGCCCAAAATAACCTAGGGCATGGAAATCAGGATCATCAAGGATCCAAGCTGAAGAACTTCCAGAATACCAATCCCCTGATATTTAGCACTTCAGAGAACCCATTAGATGCTGATGACTGGTTGCAGACGATGGAGAATAATTTGGAGGTAGCCAGAGTTGATGACAACGAGAAAGTTCTCTTTACCACCCACTATTTGGCAGGAGATGCAAGAGCCTGGTGGAATAGCATCCGCCTAATGAACCATGGTCAAGTAATGACATGGGAAGCCTTCAAAATCAAGTTCAGCCGCACCCGCGTGCCCCAGGAACTAGTCACCCGAACGAGGGATGAATTTAGAGAATTGAAGCAAGGCAGAATGACTGTGGTGGAATACCGTGACAGATTCATGTCCTTAGCAAGGTATGCACCTGATGAGATCAACACGGAGGAAAATAAGAAGGAGAGATTCCTGAACGGACTGCATGATGAGATGCAGGCTGTACTCGACAACATCCGCTTCGAGGATCTCGAAGAGCTAGTCGACTCTGCCATTCAGATGGAAGGGAAGATTAATCAGGCAAACGACAACCGCAAGCGTCGTATGATGCACCAAGATGGATCCAACAGTCACCAGAAGTACCGTCCCAACCCCTCTCTAGGGTATGCACCAAGGAACAACCGGCCCCCAATGTCTCGCCCAAGCTACCCCAACCGTAGCGGAGGCAATGTGAAGTCTGGAGGGAACAACAACAAGTCGGCAACACCAGCAATTTCAACCGTGCACCTCCCAAGAGCAACAACAACAACAACAACAACACTGCACCCAGAACTAGAAGCAATGTTGTGCCTGTCGCACCTAAAGACAAGTCCCAGATAACTTGTTTCGAGTGTGGAGTGAAGGGCCACTACTCCAATGAGTGTCCCAAGAAGACTGCCGCCACTGCCAATGTGAATGCCCCAGCTCAACAGCAGCGTCGTGTTCAACTAGCGAGAAGATTTGCCCTAGGGAACCCTCACAACCGCAACGGCCGTCTCTTCCACATGAACGCCGAGGAAGCCCAAGAAGCGCCAGATGTAGTGCTGGGTATGTTTTCTGTCAACTCAGTTTTAGCAAGAGTGTTGTTTGATTCTGGAGCATCGCATTCATTTGTCACCGAAGAATTTGCATGCACTAGTAAGATTCACCCAACCAACTTGAAGCATGTCATGATAGTTCAAATCCCCGGTCCAACTACAAAAGCTAGAAAAATTTGCAAAGTTGTGCCTATCAGAATACATGGGACAGATTTTTATGCCAACCTAATCGTACTCAGAACCAAAGGATTGGAAGTAGTACTAGGTATGGACTGGATGTCAAGGCATAAAGGACTGATAGACTGTGCTAAGAAAGAGATCACCATGACCAGTAGCTCTGGAGTCACAGTAGAGCATATATCTAAAACCTTACCTCGTCAATTCAAGTGCAACAAGAGTCTAGCCCTACCCACCATAGACCAAGTCAGAGTAGTATGTGAATACCCCGACGTATTCCCAGATGAATTGCCAGGTATGCCCCTGGATAGGGATATTGAGTTCATTATCGAACTAATCCCCGGAACTGAACCCATAGCCCACATACCATATAGCATGAACCCCTCAGAGTTAGTAGAGTTGAAGAAGCAGTTGGATGCTATGTTAGCAACAGGCTTGATTCAACCAAGCGCATCGCCATGGAGATCACCAGTGTTATTCGTCGACAAGAAAGATGGAGGCAACCGTTTGTGCATAGATTACAGAAAGCTAAATGACGTCACCATCAAAAACAAGTACCCTCTGCCAAAGATAGAAGATCTATTTGATCAGTTGGATGGTGCCCATGTATTCTCAAAGATTGATCTTAGGACTGGTTATCACCAACTTAAGATTCGTGCAACGGATATTCCGAAGACCGCCTTTACTACTCGTTATGGTTTATATGAGTATACGGTCATGTATTTTGGATTAACCAATGCCCCTGCTTATTTCATGAATCTCATGAATAAGATCTTTATGAATTTCCTAGATAAGTTTGTCGTTGTGTTTATCGATGATATCCTTATCTACTCCAAGTCAGAAGAAGAGCATGAGCAACATCTGAGGATCATCCTAGAAACCCTGAGAGAACATAGGTTGTATGCCAAGTTCAGCAAGTGTGAGTTTTGGCTGAAAGAAGTAGGATTCCTAGGACATATTGTGTCTGCCGGGGGAGTCTCTGTTGATCCCGCCAAGATCAAAGATGTCGAAGAATGGGAAGCCCCAACCACTCAAACCCAAGTCCGTGCATTTCTCGGATTAGCGGGATATTACCGCAAGTTCGTCGAAGGATTTTCGCGCATCACCAGACCCATGACCCAATTGTTGAAGAAAGACAAGAAGTTTGAATGGACCGACAAATGTGAAGCCAGTTTCCAAGAACTGAAGAAGAGATTGATTTTAGCCCCAATATTGATCATGCCAGATATCAAGAAGCCGTTTGATGTGTATTGTGATGCATGCAAGATTGGTCTCGGATGTGTATTGATGCAAGAAGGAAAAGTCACGGCTTACCTGTCTCGGCAACTGAAGCAGCATGAGCAGAACTATCCGACCCATGATCTTGAGTTAGCAGCCGTAGTTCTAGCATTGAAGACATGGCATCATTATCTTATGGGTAATCGTTGTGAGATTTACTTAGATCACAAGAGCTTGAAGTATATTTTCACTCAGAAGGAGCTGAATATGAGGCAAAGGAGATGGATAGAGTTAATCAAGGATTATGACCTTGACATTCACTATCACCCCGACAAAGCCAATGTGGTAGCGGATGCTCTTAGCAGATTGCCGTGTAGACTAAACACCATGATCAGTTTAGAACTGAGCTAGTTAGCAAAGGATTTTTAGCTAGCATTGAACTTCAACCCACATTAATCAGCCAAATCAAGGAAGCCCAGAAGGGAAAAGAAAGTATCGACGGAATCAAACATCGTATTGGTACAGGAAAGGTACCTAGATTCACCGAAGACAAAGAAGGAGTTATGTGGTACAAGGGTCGTATCTGTGTGCCAGCAGATTTGGAGCTAAAGCAAGTTATCATGCAGGAAGCTCATGATACTCTTTATTCTATCCACCCCGGAGGAACGAAGATGTATCAAGATTTGAAAGAGCAATTTTGGTGGCACAAGATGAAGAGAGAAATCGAAAGCTACATCGCCAAGTGTGACATCTGTCAAAGAGTCAAAGCAGAGCATCAGAGACCTGCAAGACTGTTGCAACCATTTCAGATTTCGGAATGGAGATGGGATTCCGTCAGAATGGACTTTATCACCGGTTTGCCTACTTCTAGTAGAGGAAATGACTAAATCTGGGTCATCGTTGATAGACTGTCCAAGGTAGCTCATTTTATACCTGTCAAGACAACTTACCAGAGTTCGAAGCTAGCAGAGCTGTACATTACTAGAATTGTTAGTCTGCATGGAACCCCCAAGACCATAGTATCGGATCGAGGAACCCAATTTACCTTGAGATTTTGATAGAAAGTCCAAGAAGGATTAGGAACCAAGTTGAATTTCAGCACTGCTTATCACCCGCAAACCGATGGACAGACTGAGAGAGTCAACCAAATCCTAGAAGATATGTTGAGAGCTTGTGTGTTAGAGTATGGATCAAAATGGGAAGACTGTCTGCCTTTCACAGAATTCTCATACAACAATAGTTATCAAGCTAGTTTGCAAATGGCACCATTTGAGTTCCTATACGGAAGAAAGTGTCGTACCCCTTTGAATTGGTCGCAAGTAGGAGATAGTCAGATTTTTGGACCCGACATTCTCCGAGAAGCCGAAGAGAAGGTTCACAAAGTCCGTGAGCACCTCAAGACTGCCCAATCCAGACAGAAGAGTTATGCTGACAAGAGAAGGAGAGACCTGACTTTCAATGTCGGAGATTTTGTATATCTCAAGGTTTCACCATTGAAGGGAACACAACACTTTAGTCTGAAAGGAAAGTTAGCCCCTAGATATATCGGACCTTTCAAGATTCTGAATCGCCGAGGAGAAGTACCGTATCAACTGGAACTGCCAGAGGAGATGTCAGCCATCCACAATGTGTTCCATATCTCGTTACTTCGCAAATGCCTAGAAGTGCCGAAGAAGACTGAAGTTTTCAGGAACATTGATCATCGAGCTGTTGATATCAACAAGGACCTGACCTATCATTAAGTACCCATCCATATCTTGGAAGAAGCTTACGGAACCACCAGAACCAGGAGTATCAAATTTCTCAAGATTCAATGGAGCAACCATACCGAAGAAGAAGCCACTTGGGAGTGAGAAGATTACATTAGGACAGAGTTCCTAGATCTCTTTAGTTCCTAGTTTTTCTTTCGTAAATCTCAGGACAAGATTTTGTTTAAGGGGGGAAGGTTTGTAACATCCCACAACTCTAATCCAAGTGATCAAGATTCCAAATCATCAAAATTAGGGTTAACGAAAACTTTTCCATTTAAAAATATTAAAGCATTCATATGTGTGTGCATTTAAAATAGGAGTTGTTTTGAATTGCCATGTTTAAGTGATCCATTGATTGTAAAATGATTCTTAGGTGAAATAAACATCATCTAGATCATTCCCAAACAAATCCCAAAGAAAAACAAATCAAAATGAATAAAATAAACAAATGGCCATTTGTGCCATTTTAACTACCATGCCTACTTTGGCTATTCCTAGAACTCAAATACTAATAGAAACAAATGTGGATCTTTGCACCCCTTGCTAGTACAAGTAGTGATGTACCAAGGCCCACCTTTTGATCTACCAAAAACTTTCAAACACTAATTTGAAATGGCATTTGAAAATTGAATCTAGTGTAGGTATCAAGATCACACTTATTCAAAAACCACTCAAATGACCTCCATTTTGAAATTCCAAGTAACCACAGATGCTTATGCATGTGACTAACAACTCCACCAAAAATCATCTCAAAATTCAAAACTTGAATTCTTTCGGCCATTTCTACAAACACCTTGTGGGCAAAATTCAAACAAAAACCAAAAACACTATTATGAGTAGTGTTTGGACCAATGTGGTCTCCCATTTTGCAACCAAAGCCACCCCAGTGCACCCCTACCCTTTTCTAGGCCACCCACTATGCACACGACCAAATGGTCATGGCCATTAAGACCGAGCACCATTGGGCACCCTCACCGGCGACAGCGCGCCACAGCCACCGCCAGCTTCGCCCACCATGTCCAGCACGTTGCCTGTGGTACACCTCCACCGCCCAGCTAGCCCCATCCCGCAGACAGCGCCAGGAGCAGTCAGGAACCGCCGCGCCCGGAGCCTGTCTGCCATGCCGACACCGCCCGTAGAGCGCGCACGGTCCCCGATCGACCAGACCCCGCCTCGCTTCAGCCGCCCGCCTACACGATCACCACCGTCCTAGGAAGCTAAAGGACATGCCTGTTTTCCGGACCATGCCCCGTAGTCGCCAGCCGCCATGAAACTCGCCATCGGTAGAGACATCGTGCACGCCACGCCACTCACCTCTCCCGACCACAATTCACTGCACACGCACCTCCGTGACACTCGCTAGGGCACCGCCCACCATCCTAGCCCACCGCCCACACCTCTAGCTCATTGTGCCGTCATCACCGGCGAGCACCGCCCATGCTCCTCTGTCGCCTCGCCGAGCCTATAAATAGAGGCCTCCCCAGCACCGTTTCCTCACACCACTCTCATCCCTTTCCTTTCAGAACACTCCCAGAGCCCCACCTTAGCAAGCCGCCGTCCGCAGCGCCAGAATTTCACCGGAGTCTGCCGCGGAAGGAGGAGAAGGGGTCCGTTGATCAAGGCCACCTCTCGGGACGCCACCAGTACTAGGAGAACCGCCGTCCTCGACTTGTTCATTTGCCCACCTCGCAGACCCTCGCCGGAGCCCCGGTAAGCCGCCCAGACCCCCACCGAGCCGCTAGGGTTACACCTCGCCGGCGACCTGTCCGTCGTCGACGACAAGCCCTAGTCGTCGATCTAGGTTCTAATCGCACGGTCCACATTGCCCCATACCGCTTCGTGTTTAAGGATTCGCTAGCATGTGGGACCCCCCTGTCAGTTGTCATCCACGCCGCGGAGCGCCACTGGGCCAACCCGTTAGTGTTCCTGCGCGACCCATTTAATTCAAATTTAGATTTATCTAATTTAGCTAAAACTCAGTTCTGTCTCTTAGTTCTAAAATCAATTAAGAAAGTTGTGCAAGTCCAAATTGAGTGAATCCAATTTTGTTGGAAAGCCTATGAAAAGATCTATCCAAGCCCGTTGGATTTAATTCATTTAGAGTTAGAGATCTCGTCTAGTAAAAATAACAAGACATAATCTTTTGCTCATTCAAACATTTTTATAAAATCAACCATAATAGCTTTTGAGTTGATTCCAACTCTCAAAAATCAAATTTCACCATACCTATCTGAATATATAATAATATTAAGTTTTGCATGCAGTGACTTTGGACTAGTACCAATTAATGCTATATAGGCATTTCTAGTCACTTTAAATCATTAAATATTAAACTTAAACTTATTAAAATGTGATCCAACCTTTAAATCACATTCCGATATGTTAGAATATGTGGTGATGACATGTGTACACATGATCCCATATTTTAATTGGAGAATATTAAATCTTAGTTAATTTAAATGAGTAGAAATTACTTTTCTCAAACAAAAAGAGTGAAACTAGTAAGTAAACCTTGTGATGCTTGTGATGATAATAGATCATCAAAATGTGTGCCTTAGTATGCTAAGTAGACTAGTTAAGCTTTGTTTTGTGATTGTGTATCCCGTATGTATTTATAGAAGATAGTACCGACCAAGCTTTCGAGGAGGAGGAGTTCTACCCGGAGGAAGAGGAAGAAAACTTCAACCACTGCACTACCCAAGGCAAGCTAACACTTGCAAGTATTATACTAGCAAGACATCATTAACAATGCAAGCTAACCCTTGCAAGCTAGATAACCTAAGCAAGATGCATTAGGCATGCTTTGGTTATACCTCTTTGAATATTACCTACCCTAAGTTTTATTTCCAAGCTTTACCTTCTTACTTTACCAAAGTCCCTTACTTGTTTTGAAGGTAGCATAAAAAGTATAAAACTTGACCTATCTAGATAACCTTAGATGTCATTCTATGGCATGAGATTGATATTAGAATTCCACCTTAGTGAACACTCTTAACTTAGTAGCTTAGAGCTAGATTCAAAACTTGAGTCACTTTAGATGGGAATACTTGGTGAAAATGAATTGTGAAAACCTTGGAATGATGAGTCATTCTATTGAAATGTTTTGACATGTTTTGAGAAACACAAATGGTTTATGATGGTGAAAATGTTGAGGCATGAGCCTTAACCCCTTTTACAAAACTGATGGTTGTATTTGGATGCGATACCATTCCAATTTTACCGTACAACCACAATATCTGAATTGGGTAAGGCTTAGCCGGAAATTTATATGCATTAGTATTAGTTCCCTCGCGGGAGAGGTTGAGCTGAGGCTACCTCTCAATGTTGTCCACCTATGCAGTGCCCAGGATGACAGGTGGTCATGGTTGGGAGGCCATACTCATAGGAGAGGTGCTTATACTAGGGTGTGTAAAGGAAAGGTTATGTTTGATTATCTGCATACTAAGTATGATGATTTAGGGTTATCTGTGACAGATGTATCGAATCTTGTGGTGAAAATGTACCACTTCTGTAGAGTGTCAAACTATTCAAATAGCCGCGTCCGCGGTTATGGACAGTTGGAGTGGCCATACTGTTTTGTTGTCAGATGTTTTCAAAATGACTTATGAGATGACTGATGAATCTTGACTTGAACACAACAGGATTGTGACTATGACACTAGCTTCCCAACTTAAGTGATTCTAGAACTTTATTTTATCTTTCTTTGTTTCTGAACTTAGGTTAGGTTTCAAAATTAACTTTACAAATAAACATAGAGTTAGCTCTTCCACTAGCATTACCTTACTTGTTAGTGGTAGTTTGCGAGTACTTAAAGAGTACTCATGGCTTTTGTCCCTGGATATTCCTATGGCCAGACTATGAAGGAGACTACCAAGATGACGGACAGCAGGACGGCTATGATAACTAGGACTATCTGCCTTCATCAGCGTTGTCTGTGCCCCTGAAGATGGACCCCACCGCTACGCTTATTATTTATTCCGATGCTTGTTGTATTAAGATTGGATCATGAGATCCTTTATTCATGTAAGATATTATTATGGTTTGTAATGTATGATGTACTGTGATATCCAATCTATTATGTCTCGCAAAAATGGTAATCCTGGGATTGCGAGGTATGGCATAACAGGCATCTAGGATTAAAAACCCGGGTGTTGACACTTAGTATGCAATTCAGAGTAGTTAACCATCATATTATCCAGAAGCTTTGTTGCAGCACACCCAAATTAATGGTCATAAAGGAACCTCCAGCAGCAGAATCCAATAGATTTCTTGAAGAATAGTTTAATCCTGCATTAAAGGTTTGGATAATCATCCAAAAAGTCAGTCCATGAGTGGGACAATTCTTTACCAAAGATTTCATTCTTTCCCAAGCTTGAGCAACATGTTCATTATTAGATTGTTTAAACTTCATTATTTCACTTCTCATAGATATAATCTTAGCAGGAGGATAGTATTTTCCAATAAAAGCATCTTTGCATTTAGTCCAAGAATCAATACTATTCCTAGTTAGGGAATTCAACCATTCTTTAGCTTTTCCTCTCAAAGAGAAAGGAAACAATTTAAGCTTAATAATATCTCCATCTATATCCTTATGATTTTGCATCTCACATAGTTCAACAAAGTTATTTAGATGAACAGCAGCATCTTCATACCAATACCAGAAAATTGTTCTCTCATAACAAGATTGAGTAAAGCAGGTTTTATCTTAAAGAAAGTAGCTTCAGGAACAGGTGGAGCAATAGGTGTGCTCATAAAATCATTGTTGTTGGTGCTAGTGAAGTCACACAACTTAGTGTTTTCAAGAGTAGTCATTTTTTGTGTTTTTCATAAAGAAAGCAAACTTGTAAAACTAAATTTTTATGCTTTTGATAAAGAAACAAGAAAACAAAGCAAAAGTAAACTAAGCAAAACAAAAATAACAAAGTAAAGAGATTGGTTATGAGGGACTCCCCTTGTGAAGATGTTCTTGACTCCCCGGCAACGGCACTAGAAAAATAGCTGCTGGCGCGTGGTTGACGTGAGAGCTTCTTCTTCTTCTGTTCCTGGCAACGGCGCCACAAAAATAGCTTGATGGCCCAAAATATATCGAGCTCGTTGGGGAACCCCAAGAGGAAGGTATGATGAGCACAGCAGCAAGTTTTCTCTCAGTATGAAACCAAGGTTTAATCAAACCAGTAGGAGCAAGGAAACACTCCAAAGGTGTAGCTAGCTGAACATTGGCAGGGCGCACTACCGGTGCCAGCAGCAACGTGGAGACCTGCACAACACAACCACAGAACTCTGTCCCCAACTTGCGATGAGGGTGTCAATCTCAGCGGTTTTGCTGAAAACAAAGGATTAAATGTATCGAGTGGAAGATAGTAATAGTTTGCAGAAAGTAAACACAAAGCAGTAAACAATTGAGTGTAGATTGATAGTAAAAGAAAGGACCGGGGTCCATAGTTCACTAGAGGTGGCTCTCCTTAAGATAGATAACATGTTGGGTGAACAAATTACAGCGGGACAATTGACAAACATCGAGAAAGCATACAAGCATATACTACTCATCTTGACTCCTTTGAAATTCGATTGGGCATTACAACATTATATATAGACCGCCATCCAATTACATCTATGACTAATAATCCACCTTTAGGTTGTCATCCGAACTCCCTCTAGTATTAAGTTGCAAGCAGCAGATAATTGTATTACGAATTACGTGTAAAGTAAACAATACGATTGTTCTATGAACAAATGATTGTTGTTTTCTCCCTAGTAGCAACAGCACATCTATTACCTTAGAGATTTCTGTCACTTCCCTAGATTACCAGAGGCATGAACCCACTATCAAGCATAAATACTAACTCTTGGAGTTGCTAGCATCTACTTGGCCAAGATAGCTACTAACAATGGAAAACATGCAAGATCACAAATAACAAAGACATGATAGAATCAATAATCAATCTGAAATAGCATCTCAATATCCATTGGATCCCCGCAAACACAACATGTAGAATTACAAATAGATGATCTTGATCATGAACGGAGCTCACAAGATCTAAACATGATAACACAAAGGAGGAGAACCAGCCATCTAGCTACTAAATGGACCCGTAGTCCAGATGTGAACTACTCACGCATCACACCGGAGGTTTGCATGATGATGAAGAAGTCCTCCAGGGTGAATTCCCCTCTCCGACAGGCTGCCTTGAAGAGCTTCAGATCCCTCCCGATCTAGGGATGGAGATGACGGCGGCTACCGACTCTTTCGTGGAATTTGATCGAGTACTTAGGGTTTCCGTATTAGAGGCAACTTATAGGCGGAAGAAGAGGCTGAGGGGGTGTCTGGGGCGGCCAGACCACCCCCTGGCGCGGGCCGGGCCTGGCCCCACGACCAGGTGGTGTGGCCGGGCCCCCCAGCCCCTCTCCGTCTCGTATTCTGGATCCAGGTGTCCCTCGGTGAAAAACTGACTTTGGCTTTTGTCCCGTCCAATTCCAAGAATATTTATTTTCTGACTTTTATGGATCCAAAAACAGCAGAAAACAGGCAGCTGGCACTGTGGCTCTTGTTAATAGGTTAGTCTAAGAAATCATATGAAAAGTACTCCAAAGTGTGGACAAAACATAAAAAGTAGATAAAACCAAGCATGGAACATCAAAAAATATGGATACGTTAGCAACGTATCATACATGCAAAATCTACTATGTATTGTCAATTCGTGTTCATATATGAAGTCTTGGTTGTAGACAACGCTTCATCCTCTAATCTTGACACGGTTTCCTGTGATGGATGCAGGGATGTGCAAGCTGCGAGGTTAATGGCTGTAGCACCCCGCTAAAATCACTACTAGAAAATCGCTGTGTTTTTATTTTGTGCATCATCATGATCGCATGCTCATGTCATCCTGCCATATTGCATTTGAGCATCGTCATGGCATCATGCATTATCATGCTCATCATGCCACCATGCATGGAACCTATTATTAAATCATTGCATTCAAATTGTTACACTTGTGTTTGGTTCTTGATATCTGTATTTGAGCTTGACATTGCTTCCTCTCTACTTTAACCTTCCTCTATTCTATCTCTAGTTGATGCCATCTGATATGGAACCATGATGTCCAAATTCTATTACTTGAGTCTTGCCATTTTTATATCTGCCAAAATGCCCAAATTGAGTTGGGGGCATCATCTCTTCAATTCTCTTTATCATCAACTTGCCAATCTATCTAGTCCTTATGATCATTTTCAATTCTACCACATATGACACATGGGTTCCATTTGTTTTTGCCTTATGGTTTAAATCACATCTATTCGAAGAATATGTGGATCTATTTAATACCATGAGGCCATCTCTATTCCATCTCTCTTCTTCTTGGTTTGTTAATCTTCTCTATATTCCGTTCTTGTTCGGGCCAATCTCTATTGTCAGTCTATTTTGATACCATATCTATTTGATATCTTTTATTTCTATCTTCCATATATATTATCTCCCCAATGGATATACTCCATATTCTATGCTATTTATGAGCCACCCTCGACATCTGGTGATCTTGCCATATTCTCTACTTCTCTTCTTCTATTAAACCCTTTTATATATCTCCTACCTCTTTTACTTCTACCACACGTACATGCCACTCTATACTCCATCCATATACTTGCCAGCTCTTTTGTTGTACCATACATATTGAGCTGTCTCCTTTTTATTAATTCGAAATAAAATGATAATAATATTGTTCGGTCAATTATAAGACTATAAAAGGCTTCTTATTTTTACTAAAAATAAAAATAGGCAAAAAAGCCCGTCTAAAATTTTGGTTCAAAACTAGACCCATCTAGTCTACTTTGGACTAGATAAATATCTTAATCCTCTTCTTACTCCCCAGACCCTAGCCTCCAAATCTGAGACAATTCCCCATCATCTAGATCTAGACTCCCCTCCTTTTGCCACCCTTCTCCTCCAAATTTTTCTTGTCGTCGGTGTGCCGCTGTTCCAGCAGTCTAGTGCGCCGGGATTTCTCATAGTTGGATAATTGTTGAGAGCCCCAACACATGAATCCATGGTACTGCTGCTTGCTCTCTTCGATCCATGCCAAGCAGGGCACACGACCAGGTAGACTCGATCCGCGCATCTCCAGCAGAGTTCACTTCACGCCTGGCTTCCTATTTTTATCCACATGCGTGCTAGCTAGAGAATCTAGCTTATTCTTCCATTTGTGAGTGATTTGCAGCAGACGGGCTCGCTTCGCATGGTCACATCTCCATTGCCAGGCCCTATGCTCAATTGCTCTTTGACGGCAGTAGAAGCCAGCCGACAGGCCCCTACCTCCTCCTTGGCCCGCATCCCTACCTCCTACAGCGAGCAGCAACCGCTTGCAGATCCTCCCGCAGGTCGACCCATCATGACCCGGCGCTGCGCCCTGCGAAACACTGGAGCGTGTCGTCGTCCTGTCTTGCATCTACAGGTACCAACCTCCCTGGACTTTTCCTTCGCCTACAATCGACATCAACAAATAGGCATGCAGTTTGTTGTGGTAGCCGACCAACACCATGCCGCCTCTCGTTCTATATGCAGGTCAGAGCCGGGAGGTACTTCATACCTAGTAGCAGCGCAGTTCAACAACACTCCATTTTTCCTACGGTGTTCTGGCACACAGAGTGTTCGCCAAAATGCTGGCAGGAGTTTTGGCATCGACATATCTTCTTCCGGCCTTTTCTTTATCTGTCGTGGTTCTCCTATCCTATCATGTTTGACTCCGATTCATCATGCCACACTGGAGTTTGCCATTCGCCGCCGCCACCTTTCTGACAAGATCTTCGTCCCGGCATCTGCTATTCCACGCCATTGACTAGCTACGTTACTTCAACTACAACTTGAAGACTGTCTCCCATCTCTCCGGTCCGAGCTGTGAGACACCCACGCTACCCCTATTTTCATAAAAATGTCATATTATTTTGTCGCATTAAAATATCCATGCTCGCATACATATCATGTATTTGGAGAGTATTTAGACGATTCACCTAAATTAAATATGGAGGCCATATGAAGGCAAATCTAGTCTTATATTGCCTTTATTTAAATTTGTGTAGCGAACCGATGCCATGCTTTGCCTTGTTATTACAACATTTAAATTATGGGGTACCTAAACAACATGAACCTATTAATTAATTGTCGGGACCCCGGTTCCGCTTAATATTGCCTAATTGCATCGCATCTTTTCCATGTCATGCATCATATCATAAACATGCCGACTCTTCTGCCGTAGTATTAAATAGTGCAACCGGTGTTTCTTTTAGTGCTTTGCTTCTTCGCGGATCAGGCCGTTGGGTGGATGCGAGTATCGAAAAGTTCTCTGGATATGAACCTTAGGCAGTGTTTCCCAGGCGAGCATCCCTTCCCATTCTACCTATTTTGCATTTATAGTCTTTATTTCCTCCCGTTGATCTATTGCTATCTGTGTCGCGATGCTTTAGTGTTCCGTACCAGATATATTCCGTGCAGCCTTTTATATTGCCATGGACACATCCTATTGCCTATTGTTTGATAGATAGTCGGCTCTGCGAGTCGTAGTTGCTTGCTTCTGTGTTGCTTCGCGTCGTGTCGTTCCACCGTTGATAGAAGGTTGGCACATGCTTAATGGTGGAGAAGCTTAACGGTGGAGATGATCATGGCTTACATTATAACTTGTTAATTAAAGTGCTGGAAATAGATATAATGCAGAGGCACCGGTGGGTAATAGTCAATATTTGGTTTTAAACCACCCACTTGTGTCCACCTAGGACCCGAGTTCTTGACACCTGTTCCGAGATCGAGCGTGCTAACCACAGGTGGGGTGTGTGGGCACCCCCATCGGTTTACTACCTGATTTCAAAGTATTGTACCAGGGGCCACAAGTAGTTTGGGGCTTTATTACTATTCTATACTTATGCCATGCTTTACTGCTTTGTTTAAGATTGTGCGTGGAGCACCTGTACTATTTAGGATGTGGAATGTTTTCGCGGTATCGACAAGCCCAGTCATACTTTTCGGGTTCCCAGTCGTTTACAGCCATTGGCACAAACCCTGGGTCCACCTCGGAGCCGTCCGACTTCGTTGCGGGTAGCTTAGTGGGGTGTCCCCCCATGTACTTGCTTTGGGTCTGGGAAACGTCATGACTTAGGCCCCGCCGACATACCGATCGGTGTATGTTAATTGATCTAGCAAAAAGGGTCGAAGTGCGTGTGGATACTTTGGTGCACCCCTGCAGGGTTAAATCTTCTCGAAAAGCCGTGTCCGCGGTTATGGACGACTTGGAGCACAGTTTCTCGATCATAGACGACTATAACTAAAGTTTACTGTTATAATTTGACTTACATCAGAGATGACTAGTAAGTTGGATAACTGCCATGGAAAGATTAAATAAAACTGCCAACCGTGTGAGTTTCCTCGACTTGACTTCCTCGTTTGGTCTCGAGGGGAAATACCAGGATGGGTATGTTTGGTGTTAGTGTCAGGTTGGATCCGAATAGGTCTCTCTTATCTCTCTCTAATAGTCGCCAGTATTACAGAGTCTCTATAGGTTGTTTAGTGTCGCTGCGCTGCCGCTTCAGACCACCATACCTGTGTAGGCGAGGACCGCCGAATTCTAGCCTCGCCATGTACTGGCCTCAGTACTGACGCTCCTCTTATTCCTTTGCCCTTTGTCGGCACCCCTTTTGTTTTAGCAGGTTTGAGATCGACGTCGTTAGCAGGGTTACCCTTCCGGCTTGGCCTGGGCAGGGTTATGGATGCCATTGGTTATTCTACAGGGCTCTTAGCCCCATTTGCATCTTGTCCGTACTCGGTCGCTGTATCGATTTCAAGGTGATTTGGATCTTTGTATTGTATATCTGTATTCTTGACTCGTTGAGTCGCTGTTGCATATATATCTATTATGTGGGTCCCATCGAGGACTGTTGTGTAATGGTATTACTTCGTTTTCCACCCGCACGAAAGTGCCTGGTGGGCGCCCTTGAATCGTTTCTATGCGGGTTTGGCGGAAAGGGCTAAAACTTGCATAGGGCCGATTCGAGGGTGTTACAGAGTGGTATCAGAGCTTAGCAGTTGCGATACCCCACTGGTCCAGCCTGTAGGATAACCTAGCTAACGGCTGAAGTAGAGTGTCAAACTATTTTGCAAAATCGATTCGATAGATCTGATTAGGTCTGGTTTTACTCCTTACCCTCTGCTATTCTCCTCTTATCTCTGCGTGTTTTGAATCTGCTCTCTTATCTTTTCTTCGAGTCTAGGATTTCTCGTGGTTGGGTTTTCCGTCGTACCTTCAGGGTTTCGCTTCCTCCTTTGGTAATGGTGCTTCTACATCCGGTTTTCGTGCTCTCCGAGGAAACCTTCATCTGATGAACTCCTCTTTGTCCCTTCTTGTGCCTTCTGGAGTTTCCGAGACGACGTCATCATCAACTACGCTAGATCCGATGCAGAGTCTGCATCGCTCCTTTGTTCCGAACCTCGACTGTCGAGATCTTCAGTCTGATTCCGAGAGTTGGTTGCATAATTCTGCTATTCATGTACGGAGTAATGATATGAGTGCGGGATGGAGTCGCGACCATACCACTACTCTGATCATTCGCTTTTGTATATTCAATCGGTGGATTCAGCTATTTACTCCGTCCACGGAAGCTAGAGGTGGCTTTATTTGTTGATATCTCTACCTTCACCCTTTGTTCCCGGAGTGTCCTCTCGACGATCACGGACAACGACCTCTTGTTAGTAGTGTCGCGAGGATCTACACGAAGCGAGAAGATTTAGATCGCCGACCTCCTTCCCGGTACCATGGGGCGGATCTCGAGGGCGAGATCCCTTGTTAGTGGTGTCGAATTGTAGCACCCCGCTAAAATCACTACTAGAAAATCGCTCTGTTTTATTTTGTGCATCATCATGATCGCATGCTCATGTCATCCTGCCATATTGTGTTTGAGCATCGTCCTAGCATCATGCATTATCATGCTCATCATGCCACCCTACATGGAACCTATTATTAAATCATTGCATTCAAATTGTTACACTTGTGTTTGGTTCTTGATATCTGTATTTGAGCTTGACATTGCTTCCTCTCTACTTTAACCTTCCTCTATTCTATCTCTAGTTGATGACATCTGATATGGAACCATGATGTCCAAATTCTATTACTTGAGTCTTGCCATTTTTATATTTGCCAAAATGCCCAAATTGAGTTGGGGGCATCATCTCTTCAATTCTCTTTATCATCAAGTTGCCAATCTATCTAGTCCTTATGATCATTTTCAATTCCACCACATATGACACATGGGTTCCATTTGTTTTTGCCTTATGGTTTAAATCACATCTATTCGAAGAATATGTGGATCTATTTAATACCATGAGGCCATCTCTATTCCATCTCTCTTCTTCTTGGTTTGTTAATCTTCTCTATATTCCGTTCTTGTTCGGGCCAATCTCTATTGTCAGTCTATTTTGATACCATATCTATTTGATATCTTTTATTTCTATCTTCCATATATATTATCTCTCCAATGAATATACTCCATATTCTTTGCTATTTATGAGCCACCCTCGACATTTGGTGATCTTGCCATATTCTCTACCTCTCTTCTTCTCTTAAACCCTTTTATATATCTCCTACCTCTTTTACTTCTACCACACGTACATGCCACTCTATACTCCATCCATATACTTGTCAGCTCTTTTGTTGTACCATACATATCGAGCCGCCTCCTTTTTATTAATTCGAAATAAAATGATAATAATATTGTTCAGTCAATTATAAGACTATAAAAGGCTTCTTATTTTTACTAAAAATAAAAATAGGCAAAAAGCCCGTCTAAAATTTTGGTTCAAAACTAGACCCATCTAGTCTACTTTGGACTAGATAAATATCTTAATCCTCTTCTTACTCCCCAGACCCTAGCCTCCAAATCTGAGACAATTCCCCATCATCTAGATCTAGACTCCCCTCCTTTTGCCACCCTTCTCCTCCAAATTTTTCTTGTCGTCGGTGTGCCGCTGTTCCAGCAGTCTAGTGCGCCGGGATTTCTCATAGTTGGATAATTGTTGAGAGCCCCAACACATGAATCCATGGTACTGCTGCTTACTCTCTTCGATCCATGCCAAGCAGGGCACACGACCAGGTAGACTCGATCCGCGCATCTCCAGCAGAGTTCACTTCACGCCTGGCTTCCTATTTTCATCCACATGCGTGCTAGCTAGAGAATCTAGCTTATTCTTCCATTTGTGAGTGATTTGCAGCAGACGGGCTCGCTTCGCATGGTCACATCTCCATTGCCAGGCCCTATGCTCAATTGCTCTTTAACGGTAGTAGAAGCCAGCCGATAGGCCCCTACCTCCTTCTTGGCCCGCATCCCTGCCTCCTACAGCGAGCAGCAACCACTTGCAGATCCTCCCGCAGGTCGACCCATCATCACCCGGCGCTGCGCCCTGTGAAACACTGGAGCGTGTCGTCGGCCTGTCTTGCATCTACAGGTACCAACCTCCCTGGACTTTTCCTTCGCCTACAATCGACATCAACAAATAGGCCTGCAGTTTGTTGTGGTAGCCGACCAACACCATGCCGCCTCTCGTTCTATATGCAGGTCAGAGCCGGGAGGTACTTCATACCCAGTAGCAGCGCAGTTCAACAACACTCCATTTTTCCTACGGTGTTCTAGCACACAGAGTGTTCGCCAAAATGCTGACAGGAGTTTTGGCATCGACATATCTTCTTCCGGCCTTTTCTTTATCTGTCGTGGTTCTCCTATCCTATCATGTTTGACTCCGATTCATCATGCCACACCGGAGTTTGCCATTCGCCGCCGCCACCTTTCTGACAAGATCTTCGTCCTAGCATCTGCTATTCCACGCCATTGACTAGCTATGTTACTTCAACTACAACTTGAAGACTGTCTCCCATCTCTCCGGTCCGAGCTGTGAGACACCGACGCTACCCCTATTTTCATAAAAATGTCATATTATTTTGTCGCATTAAAATGTCATAAAAACGTACCAGATATATTCCGTGCAGCCTTTATATTGCCATGGACACATCCTATTGCCTATTGTTTGATAGATAGTCGGCCCTGCGAGTCGTAGTTGCTTGCTTCTGTGTTGCTTCGCGTCGTGTCGTTCCACCATTGATAGAAGGTTGGCACATGCTTAATGGTGGAGAAGCTTAACGGTGGAGATGATCATGGCTTACATTATAACTTGTTAATTAAAGTGCTGGAAATAGATATAATGCAGAGGCACCGGTGGGTAATAGTCAATATTTGGTTTTTAACCACCCACTTGTGTCCACCTAGGACCCGAGTTCTTGACACCTGTTCCGAGATCGAGCACGCTAACCACAGGTGGGGTGTGTGGGCACCCCCATCGGTTTACTACCTGATTTCAAAGTATTGTACCGGGGGCCACAAGTAGTTTGGGGCTTTATTACTATTCTGTACTTATGCCATGCTTTACTGCTTTGTTTAAGATTGTGCGTGGAGCACCTGTACTATCTAGGATGTTGAATGTTTTCGCGGTATCGACAAGCCCAGTCACACTTTTCGGGTTCCCAGTCGTTTACAGCCATTGGCACAAATCCTGGGTCCGCCTCGGAGCCGGCCGACTTCGTTGCGGGTAGCTTAGTGGGGTAGCCCCCCATGTACTTGCTTTGGGTCTGGGAAACGCCATGACTTAGGCCCCACCGACATACCGATGGGTGTATGTTAATTGATCTGGCAAAAAGGGTCGAAGTGCGTGTGGATACTTTGGTGCACCCCTGCAGGGTTAAATCTTTTCGAAAAGCCGTGTCCGCGGTTATGGACGACTTGGAGCATAGTTTCTCGATCATAGACGACTATAACTAAAGTTTACTGTTATAATTTGACTTACATCTGAGATGACTAGTAAGTTGGATAACTGCCACGGAAAGATTAAATAAAACTGCCAACCGTGTGAGTTTCATCGGCTTGACTTCCTCGTTTGGTCTCGAGGGGGAATACCAGGATGGGTATGTTTGGTGTTAGTGTCAGGTTGGATCCGAATAGGTCTCTCTTATCTCTCTCTGATAGTCGCCAGTATTACAGAGTCTCTATAGGTTGTTTAGTGTCGCTACGCTGCCGCTTCAGACCACCATACCTGTGTAGGCGAGGACCGCCGAATTCTAGCCTCGCCATGTACTGGCCTCAGTACTGACGCTCCTCTTATTCCTTTGCCCTTTGTCGGCACGCCTTTTATTTTAGCAGGTTTGAGATTGACTTTGTTAGCAGGGTTACCCTTCCGGCTTGGCCTGGGCAGGGTTATGGATGCAATTGGTTATTCTACAGGGCTCTTAGCCCCATTTGCATCTTGTCCGTACTCGGACGCTGTATCGATTTCAAGGTGATTTGGATCTTTGTATTGTATATCTGTATTCTTGACTCGTTGAGTCGGTGTTGCATATATATCTATTCTGTGGGTCCCATCGAGTACTGTTGTGTAATGGTATTACTTCGTTTTCCACCCGCACGAAAGTGCCTGGTGGCGTCCTTGAATCGTTTCTATGCGGGTTTGGCGGAAAGAGGTAAAACTTGCATATGGCCGATTCGAGCGTGTTACAATGGCCTAACTGAACGTAAATTAGATTTCAGTAGTGGAAAGTTCAGTCTATCATTCACAAAAAGGTATGTCCATTAGCTCGTGTTCTTTGATTAAAAACGGAGGGCATACAATGGAATCTTCAGGTTCATGGTTCATGCAATATTAGTAAGTTTCAGTTGGTGTAATTTTTTAATAAGATGGTCGATCTTGCTATCCTATAGTAAAAGTTTATCTGTCTAGCCAGATTGCAAAATAGACATCGACTAATTCCACATATTTTAGTTTGACATAATAATATAAATGGAGTACTGACTAACATGCTGTTCTTAACTGAATTTTCCTCTTGCCTTTGACTTCAGAAGATGTGCTCAATTACATGAGTGAGCAGTAAGAAACTGAGATTTTGAACCGATGATAGGGGATTCATCTTTCATTATGAAATTCTATTCTTGATGCCGTGAGGATGTTGGTTCTTTTAGTTTTTATATGGACATGGAAAACTCAGATCAACCAAACCATTTGGTATCATATGTTGTGCCCATGTTCTACTTTTTGTCATGATATACCTCTCAAAGGTTATTTCTGTGTTTTCTTAGCCGCCATCCATCTACATAGTGTTATGTCGAATCATGGTAACTATCAGGTATTTATTTCAACAATGATATCTTGGCAGTATTTATTTCAGTTGTCATGTCTTAGCTTATGCCACTTGATTTGGGTCAGGGAGAAGTTATCTGCTAGCAGCAAATATTCCGCTTTTATGTCAGTTGTAGTAGTTTAAAGTTCATGTGCATTCATATGTAATGGACTAATGGTGACTTCATTGTAGCTATTTTTTTTTAAAATAATACATTTTTTAATCAATTTCACGAATATCATGCAGATTAAGGAATTTACGAAAGTATTGCACTGTCGTTTTTTCAAAAAACGACTCGGGCTTGTCGTTTTTTGAGGACACGACACAGCCGCGCCGTCTTTTTAGGCACCGAAAGCAGCGCCTAGGACCCACCCTGCCAGCCTGCAGCGCGACAGACGCTCCGGCCGTTGCCTGGAAAGACGACCCAGCGCGCATCGTTTTATGGCAGGACGACGAGCCCGTGTCGTTTTATGGTAGAACGACGAGCCGCGTCGTGTAACGGTCGAATGACGAGCCGCGTCTTTAATACACGCGCGCCGCGCCCAGCCCCGCGCACGCCTCCTTCCTCTCCCTCTGCGCCGCCTAGCCCCTGCTAGCTGCGCACGCCTCCTTCTTCCCCGCCCAGCTCCTGCTAGCTCTTCTCCCCTGCTGCTTCTTCTCCCATGGAGCTGTTCCCATTTGCTGTCACACTTTGCTCTGTTTTCCACTAAATTTGCTGCTGAAGCTAGTAGATTCCCGATCTACTTGTGGCATAGTCTGGTGTAGCAATTTGAGGCGTTTTCGTGGAGGATTTTCTTGGAGTTCTTGAGGTGCAATGGCTATGGTGGAGTCTGGGGCAGGGGTTGAGGCAGCTGCACGGTGGAGTCTCGGGCTGGAGCTTGAGGCAGCTGCACGTTTGAGCGGAGGCAGCTGCACGGCAGGATTTCGCACGCTTCAAGGGTAAACTCTAATTTCTTGCTAACTACAGTCATTTGTGTTTGTTTATCTTCTCGGTAGTTCTGGATGTTGTATGTTAGCGCTCCGCGATGAACTGCTAGATTATAAGTATATTTGTGGGCTATGCCAGATTATTCGGCTATAGGATTATAATTATATTTGCGGGCTATGCAAGATTATTCGGCTATAGAAATATTAGTTTATTTTTTAGCTAAAATCTGCCACTGTAGGTCATTTGACAAATTGTGGTATTTTTTTAGGCCTGAAGTTATGTCCAGTAATATAGTGTTTAGGTTCTACTATGGTGACGGTGTCGTGAAAACAAACCATAATGGAGTTGATTTGAGCGATTTCAATTGTATTCATGAAGTGCTCCAGGATCCTGAAACCATCCCCATTATTGAGCTGCAAGATTGGTTATGTGCTCATTTAGGACTCCCTCCCACCCATACTGTCGGTGTGCATGTATTATGGACAAAGTCAAGGATTAAACCTGATTTTTATTTGAGACCGATAGAAGAGCAAGCTAAATGGGTCAAATGGGTGAAAGCCTGTCTGCATAGGGTAGTTAACCCCAGTGTCTTAGTGCTTCCTGTGGCGAAAGAGCCTGTTTATGATCAGGGCCAGAGTAGTCAGACACACCATGCTGGTGGTGGTTATGATCATGAGCAGAGCAGTCAAGCCGAAGACAGAGGTGGTGGTGGCTACTATAATGACCAGAGCAGTCAAGGCCAAGATGGCGGTGGTGATTATGAACCTGGGTAGAGTAGTTATGCACACACCGATGGAGGTAGTTATGAACCTGGTCAGAGTAGTTTTGCACACACTGAACATGAATCAGCTGAAGGTAGTCAAGGGACAGGAGAAGATATTTTCAGTGGTGGGGTCGATGAGGACGAGATACACGACGGTTGGTTTCAAGATCAGATGGAAGCCAAAGATTCAGAAGGGTACAGTGATAGCTCTTATGATTCCGCTGAGTCTGATCAGGAGGACCAACCTATTCCGGCATCATGGAATCAAGACCACACAGCAGCGATGAATGTGAATGATGGGCACGATTCCTCGTGGCACTATCATGCCAACAACATCTCCATTGGTGCATTATATCCTAGCAAGAGGCATCTACAGGAAGCAATCGTTGAGTGGGCATTGTCCACGCAGCGGGTTTTCAAAACAAAGGTGTCATCCTAGCAATATTTGACTTTGGTTTGCGAGGTAGCTAGGTGTCCTGCCAGGGTCCATGCCCATGTTCCTCGATATGACACCAACTGGAAGGTTAGCGATGTTGTGCAGCACACATGTCAACTTGACAATGTCCTGCAAGACCATCGTAATCTCACGTCAACCCTCCTGGCTAGACTGTTATACACTGAGATAGTGGAGACCAAAGCCATGGTGGTGAAAGCTATCATCAACAAAGTTGCTATCAGATTTCGCTACAATATATCTTATGGAAAGGCTTGGAGGACTAAGCAGAGGGCACCGGAGACAAGATTTGGTTCGTTTCGAGATGGATACGACTGTGTTGTTCGGATGCTGCAGACACTGCAGGCTAGGAATCCAGGCACATACCTCGACATCCAACACTTAACATTGCCTCAAGAACCCAATTTGAGGGTGCTGCATCGATTGTTCTTCTCATTTGCTATATGCATATAAGCTTTCACTCACTGTCGACCAGTCATTTGTGTAGATGGAACATTTCTCACTGGCAAGTACAGGGGCCAGATATTGACTATTATAGGTCAAGACGGGAACAATCAAGTTGTTCCACTTGCATTTGCTTTCGTGGAGAGCGAGAACACCGAGAGTTGGGTATGGTTTTTCAGGCAGCTGAAGATAGCAGTTGTGAGGGATGTACCAAATGTATGCGTCCTACATGACAGGCATCCGGGTATACTCAGCACGATAAGGAAGCTGACTCAGCCCGCTCCAGATGAACCAACTCCATGGCTAGACATGTAGAGTCGTTGGTGCATGCGGCATCTAGGGGCTAACTTTTTCTCACAGTTCAGGAACAAGGCCCTTATGAACCTATTCAAGAAGCTTGCAAGCAGAACCAAGCGTGGAAGTATATCAAGTGTCAGGCCTATCTAGATGAATTCACAAAAAAACATGTTAGGCAGAGGAGAGCAGCTAGAGCAGCAGCTATGGCGGCTCATGCGGCCGCGGTAGCTGCACAGACAGTAGCTGGAGCAGCACCACCCGAGGAAGAACCAATTGCTCTTTGTGATTTGCCGGGATTTGACCAACCTGGTACTAGGAGGAGGCCTGGCAGACGGATTAAGAATTTTCAGGAATGGATAGAGCACGAGCCTGCGGAGAGGTGGTCTCTGTTGCACGCCACTCATGGTGCTAGGTTTGGCGTCATGACTACAAATCTTGCCGAAACTTACAACTTCGTCTTGAGAGGAAGCAGGGCTCTGCCATTAACAGCTATTGTGGAGTGTATTTTCACCGGAACGTTGAAGTACTTCAGAGACAGACTCTAGCTTGCTCAGATGCATATCATGAACAACTCAAACACGAGGTACTGTTCAAAGATAATGGATTACATGAATGCCAAAATAGAAAAGGCTCGGTCTATGCAAGTCGTCGCCATCGGTAATCAAGAACCAAGATTTGAGGTTCGCCTCCCTTCCAACAGGATCGGATCTGGAGAAGAGGTAAAGACACAAGAGGTGAGGATAGGCAATGAGGCTTGGCCGACGTGTGAGTGTACCTGCAACAAACCCAAGCTGCTACATCTGCCTTGCTCTCATGTACTTGCTGCGTGTGGGCGGTTAGGTATGGATGCGAGATCGTTTGTGTCTTCTTATTTTCTTAAGGAGTCGGTGATCAATACATGGACTGGCGAGATGATGGGATATAGAGCATGGGGCAATTTTAACAAAGTAAACCCCGGTGAAAGGATTTACATCCCAGATCCTGAACTAATGCAGACAGGCAGAGGAAGGCGACAATGTGTTCGGATCCGTAATGATATGGATGAATCTGAAGCCGGGGGCCCTACTAGACAATGTTTTCTATGTAATCGTTTTGGTCATAGAGACACCAATTGCCATATCTTCGGGACTGGAGGAGCGACTCCTCGTGGACGTGGCAGACGTGGCAGGCGAGGAACAAGAGGTAGAGGCAGAAACTAGTTTTGAATTTGTAATTCGTATGGAACCATGTTTTAAATTTGTAATTCGTATGAAACTATGTTGTAAGTTTGTAATTCGTATGGAACTATGTTTTAAATTTGTAATTCGTATGGAACTATGTTGTAAGTTTGTAATTCGTATGGAACCATGTTTTAAATTTGTAACTTATGGAACCGTGTAGAGCTTGTCGTTTGTTCAAAAAACGACGGTGTATTATATCCGTAAATTCCTTTTTTGGCGTAATATTCTTGAAATTAATTAAAAATAATGTATTATTTAAAAAAATTTAGCCTTCATTGTACATATGTAAGAAAACTAGAGTATTATAACATAGATATAAAAAATAGCCGACTGATTGATCTTTCTACATCTCACAGTGCCAAAGGAGGTTATCGTCATCCTATCCTATGACGAGGAAGACAGCGGCGGAGGCTACTGACAAGCACAACAATAACCGCACCGTCAGGATATCTCTGCGTACAAGAGCAATACGAATTAGAATCTCTAGATGATCTACCCTCTCTACAATGTAGCTCTAGCAAATCCATAAACCTGCAAAAAACTCTATGGGCACCGTCTGCACACCTTAAATCAGTTCAGTTAGACCATGTATTGTTCCATCTGGCCCAGTCCAGTGTATATATGTGTCGTTATCCACTTAAAGTATTCATGCTTCTATTGTATAAACATATGTCCATAGACACTGATTTTGAAACTCTTGCACCCCCATAGTCTGTTAACCAGCAAGCATGTACATAGATTTCTTAATACCGATCATACCAACCAAAAGATGTAAAGGCACGCGGCGCGGTGCGCCGCGCCATGTTTCCTAGTTCAAACTTAACAACCAGAGACCAAGGAATAACACGCATGATTATAAATGTACTACTCCATCCTGCCTAAATTAATCGAGTCGTATTTTTCTAGATTGATAGTCCATTCATTTTAAAATATAAGATTTTTCAGTTTTTGTGAAATAAATGTATCTAGACTTTTTTGTGTGTAGGTTTGTATGAACTTACGCACTAAAAGACGTCTAGATACATTCGTTTTACAAGAGCTAAAACATTTATTATAAAAAGAAGGAGTATGTATTTATACACTGAATCCGGGTAACAAATGCGAGTCAGCTAATTCCGAACAGAGAGTATTAAATCATTTAACTTTGGTGATTAAATATTTCATTTTAAGGCCTCGTGGCAGGCACCACATCCTATCTACAGAAAGATCGATCGGGTACGGTTGAATAGAAAAAAGGTGGATAATGGTGGTACTCACTCAGTCAATCTCATAATCCATTGCTAAAGAAAAACCACCCAGTCTCCCTCAAAAAAAGAAAAAAAGAACCACCCCGTCACCTACCTCCCGACCGCCCTGTGAGCTGCTGCCCATGTCTCCCACCGTTCCCCATTCCTTACTCCCAAATCCTATCTCAACCTCGCCCCTCCCCTTTGTCCCTAGCTATAGCGCGAGAACTCTACGCACCCCTGCTCTTCCCCGCCCCATCCCGTCGAATCCGGTCGCCGAAATGCCCGCGGAGGCATATGAGCTCGTCATGGTCGCGGGCGAGCCGGCGCTAGGCGCTGTCGGAGGCGGACGCGGGTGCGGAGCCGGACATGCACACGGACACGGAGGCGGACTCGGAGGCATGGGACTCGTCTCCACTGGAACGGCGGCCACAGCAATCGCGCGTCGGAGGGATCCACGGGCTGACCACAAAAAGTACAAGGTCAAATCCTCTTTCTCGTTTCTCTTTCCAAGTTGTTGATCTGTCTAGGCCAGAGTGATCTTCCCAATCTAAATATGAGGATTGGCTACCTAGAGCATTTTCAAAGCCTGGGCACGCCATGCGCAGTCGCGGTCATCCAGTGTCATCGGTCTTGCTTTTGCAGTTCGTCCTCGTGAGCTAGTCGGACAGGGGCAGGCAGATAGATCTTGGGTACGTAGTTTGGCCTGGCGAGCAGACAAACAGGCAATAGACATATCAATCTCTTTCTTAGCAGAGGCAGATGGGTCGATCGGTTCCACTTTCATCGATTGTGGCTTCTTGACCTGTTAGTATGTCAGGCAAGCTGACCCGTGGGTTGTGTCCTATGTTGCTCAATGCCTCAAACAGCAAGGAAACAAGCGTAATGTGGCCCAATTATAGAACTGCGTAGGTTTGTATGCCTCGAATCGTGAATTGGACAATAAAATCAAGCACACCAACTTTCCCGTAGGTTAACGTCTGTATATAAAAACTACATGTTACACAATATATTTGGCAAACATAACTTTTGGTTTGGCTATCAATAGGGGAAGATAACTTTCGCTCGGGCTGTCAGTATTTGACACTAATGGTAGCTTTGATCAGATCTGCAATGTGTTTCTAACGAATATGCTTTCATAAGAAAACGGTTTCTAACGAATATACTTTTTTTTTATAAAAAAAACAGCTAATCATCTTTAACTTGTTATTCCCATGCAACACAAAATTGGACGTTTGATGGATATAATCCATATTTGCTCTGAACTTCACGACACCTACAGTTACATCTTCCTTGATTTATCTAACAATATTTATTCTTTGTGTTCTGTATTAGGCACTAATGGTAGATTTATATGCTTTTTGGTGCTGAACAATCACAAAAGGAAGAGCAAGCAGCCAACCAGATGAGTAACTAAGGATATAAAAGAGAAGGAAGAAGAAAAATAAATCGGTAACTACGCTTCAAGGGTAATCTTCCATTTACTCCCAAAACATTGTAATTTGATGCATGTATTTATTCCCTTAATAAAATTGATACCTTGCTTGCATATGTGTTATGAGGTGTGTTGGATGAGAGAGAGGGGGGAGGGAGCAGATCTTGAGTGAGGAAAGGAAGCTATTAGTCTAAGTTGTATTTCTTGTTGGAGGTTCTAAATAATTTGTTAGTGTTCTTCCCAGACCCTGTTTTGGTTATGCACACATTCTCACGAACGCACACACACTTGTTTCATGATTCTAGTCTAGGTAAGTTCCAAAGTTGGGGTTATATTTCATCATGTTCAGATACAATTAGAGAGAGCGAGTGAGTAAATGGGGTCTTTCTCTTAATGCTTAATCTAGCAGTGTAGGTAATTGCTAAACTGAACCATAAGATCAGATCTAGATCGTTTGCCGCAGAAGACTATAATACACATAGATTCGATGAATGGGCACCTGCTGACCACTTGAGAGAAATATTCTACAGAATGGGCCTTGATGACAAAGTGTGCGAATAATGGTCCGAGTCACCTGTTTGGCTGTGTTGTTTTAATAGGTGATGTTGAGCTATATGTACCTCCTGTCTGTGGAAAGTTGTTGCTTTATCCAGGCACGTACACTTGCAAGGTCTAAGTCTAAACGGAGTGGCTGAGGATAAACCTGAAACAAAATACACAGTTTGTTCTTAACTTTTCTGCGTATGTTCAGTAATTGTTCTTGTCTAGGTAGTAGATTACACATGTACGCACTGCCTGCCGCTCCTTCAAAATTCAGTCAATTTGCTTTCTATTTAACTACCCAGGTCAATATGGAATAGACAAGGTTTTTTGTGTATTTAATTACCCTTTGCTTTTTATTTAACTACCCAGGTCAATATGAAATCTTCCTGATTCAATTTATTAGCCTTTTTAGAACAGGGAAAAAACTGTTAACTGAGCCTGATCGTGCGGTGATAATTGCATGTTGTGCGTTTTGATGGGTGTGTAGTAGAGAGTAGAGATAGAGGTGAGAATTTCACTAGTTTGGGTATTTTGTTGCTCTAATTTGCAGGCATGGACAAGATCAGGTTCGAGAGCCTTACAGGCAAGATCACGTGGAACTCAATAAATTTTGATGAAAAGACATATGAAAGAGGTAATAGGAATACATCATCCCTAATAACAAATGATATTTCCTGCGCTCTAATTTTGCCGAGGATTAGAATGATTATAACAGATGTCTTCACAATCTTTCACGTGTATGTGTGTCGTGTGACGGGCCGAGAAAAAACAGAAGTACAGTAGCACTCCAGCAAGTAACACTCTAGGAAAATAAATCAAGAACTAACAAGAAATAATGCAATAAAATTGCACATATAATTAATAATTGGCAAACTATAAACATTCAATCAATATTTGTGGTAGTAGAGAACCTGCAGATGTTATTTTGTGTAGTTTTGTGACAGCTGATTGTCCTGTAGCTGGTGTAGGTGTCAAAGTGTCATATATGTTCAGGAGCGCAGCAGTTTTTTTCCTGCTCACGGGATTGTCGTTGTGGCTTCAAAATTGCCTCTCTATTTTGTGCATAATATAATCTTGCCTTTTGCCTCTTTATCTCTTTAGGATTTGCATATTGATGAAAACAGTAATTAGTATATCAAAACACAGGTGTGTATGCAGTAGTTGATCATCATCATTACCAAGTAGTTGATCATCGTTAGCAAGAGATATGGAGACCGGTGTTTGTGATTCGTTTTCTTGGACATCGATATCGGCAGGAGCAGCAGGCATCATTTGCTCATTAGTAAGCAGATTTGATGAAGCAGGTTTGTTTTGAAGGGCCTCACACCATCGTTTCTGGATATCATCTGCATGTCCTGCATAATATTCTCTGTCTCTAATCCTCTTCCGTTCTCTGGGTCTGTAGAGGTACAGACCGTTATTTAGCAGTAGAACACCAATATTGTTCACTATACATGATAAAATAGAAGTACTCATTGCCATTGGTTGCTGATATTACCCAAGGAACGGGTGTTGCTTATATCCTGATATGGTGTGTGCACCCCATCGCGAGTGGAAAATGACATACCAGTTGGTTGTTGTAGCATCCCATCTGTCTAACATATGTAATGCTACATGGTCTAGTAATATAATGGCTACTTCCTACATATAATTGTTGCATCATAATTATATCATGCTCATGTCATCATGCCATCTTGCATTTGAGCATCATATTAAATCCTTTTCATTTGGTTCTTCTCTCATATGCATTATTAATTGTATTTGGCTCTTGATACATTGTATTTGGTTCTTGATAAATGCTAGATGCCCAAGTTGAGTTGGGGGCATATCTTTTATTCAACTCCATCACCTTTCTTTGTCACCACCTTATAATTCCACCATCCTAGTTAACCATGAGCTATTTTTTTCTTTCTTTTGGGCATTTAATCTAGCTCATGTGGGTTGGGATGGATCCATTACTATTTCCACATGCTCTCATATATGCATCATGTTGTCTTCACATTATTGATATGTGGAGCCACATTGGCATGCATTATGAGTGTTGCCCTTTTCCTAGTTTTCAAATGGATTATTCTGGATTTATGGGATATTTTTGGGACTATTAAACATCTAGTGAAATATACACACTAGCAAGTCCCAATTATATTCAAACATGATCATCTCCTTCTACTCCACATGGAACATCCAAATTTTATTTCCTTTTAACTCCTTTAGCTTGGCTTCAATTCCATTCTTGGGATGCATGGGAATAAATGCCATGAGGTGTTATTTTGTTGTCACAAAATCAAACATGGCTTCTACTACCCATGCATGAGCCATGCACACTTGTTTTTCCTTCTCTCTTTACTCTCTTTTAATCTCACTTGGCTTTGGTTGAGTTGAATCAAACCCTAAACCACTCTTTTTCTACCTTCCACCCTCACTCTCTTTATCCATCACCAAACCCCACCCATGTGCTTGATCTTATTTTGCTCATGCTCCAAACCCTAACCACTCACCTAGCCTCTCTCTCTCTAATCTCTCTCTTAACCTTAGCCGAACCACCCCCCTCTAGTGTAAACCCTACCCGAGCCTCCCATGCTCAACCTGGCCCGAGCTACCCATCTACTCCCTACCCTAACCCTAACCACCCCCCTCTCAAACCCTAACCTAACCAAGCCCCAAACCTAGCTCCATGCCAAGCATGACCTAGCTAACCCGACCCTCTTTCTCTCCCTCTCTCCCTGCCGTGCTATCCCCACCCCGAGCTACCCCTCTCTCCCTGGCCCACCTGGCAGCCTCCACCCTACCCTGCCCTGGCCCCTCACGTCGAGCACGTGAGGGAAGGAGAAGGAAAGGTGGCCGAAGCCACCTTTATCCACCCCGAGCCCCACGGCATCCCCCTCTCTCTCCCGTCCCTATCTACTCCCTCTTCCTCGTCTGGTAGCAGCCCCAGATCCCCAGGGCCTCGCCCTTCTTCTCCCCACCACCTGTCTGCCGGCGCTCCTCTCCAACTCCGGCTGCCGTCGGTCTCACCTTTCCCCTCCTCGTTCAAGCCGGCGGCGTGGCGATTTTTGGTTGTCGAGGAAGCCAGCCAGTTCCCCTGCGTCGTCCCCGTCCACGCCAGCGAGGAGGAGACGCCCAGGCCGAGCTACACCTCGACGCGCCGCCGAAACCCTAGCCCGGCCGTCCGTCTGCATCGTCGTCGCCCCGCTGTGTCATGTTCCGATCCGACCACTCCGACGACCCCGCGGTGAGCCCCGCTTCCTCCTGGACACTTCCCCTCTCCCGATGACGCGCAGACCTCGCCGGACTTTGCGCCGAGCGCTCTCGGTGCGCCAGCGTGCGCGTGCTTCTGCCCGCCTCCACGCCGCGCCACACCTCACCTAACGCCCCTGTCCCCTCCTAACACCAAGCCCAAGCCACCGTAGCGGCTTCGCCTCTGCGCGCGCGTCCTCGCGTCGCAGGTTCGATCCCCCGCGCCGCACCGTCCACTGCCGCGCACGGATCTGTCCGTCGGACAGAGAAGATCCACAGTGCCTTACGCACTTTGCACAAACCCCTCCTCTTTTATTTTTCCTCAAGCCACAATCCTCACGAGCCTACCTGCCAGCCGCTGTGTACATTTTACAAAAAGAGACCCTGGTTTTCGTAAACATCAACCCGCGCTCCAGTCCGTACCCACCTGTCAGCTTCTGCGGGCTCAGCCACTGGCACGTTGGCCTCTACCCACAGGTCCCACCTGGCAGTCACATAGGCTAGGTAAACTGTGGTGTAAAAAGTTTTCTGCGCGCTGCGACGCCCAGTTAGCGCCGGCCCACCCGTCAGTGACTTGGGCTAGATCTGGCAGGGTGTAAAAAGTTCTGACGATTTTCTGTTTAAATAAAATAATTTCAGTAAATGTTTAAATACAAATTCAAATCTGTTTTTAAATAACTTTTAAATTATAAATCCAAATAACACAAATGATATATGTTTTTGAATCAGAAAAATATGAGGAATTCAAATATGCCATTCAAAATATTATTTGAGCACTTTAAAATTTCGAGATGATTAAAATTACAAATAAAATGCCCTTTTCTTAATAAATTAATAACTTTAATTCTACAACTCTAAATTTGACAAATAATATGTCTAAATCGATCAGCGCGACGAGCCCGTTCTATCTATGCACTCCTTGTTCTGAATTGAAGCATGCATCATGCTATATTTAAAAATCAGAACTGTTTATGGCAATAAAACTTGACTAAACAAATAATAAAATGCTTTATTCTTGTACCCCACACCTCACCATGCCATGCTACTTTAAAGCCATGTTAATTGTGCATCATTCATCATGGCATGCTTGTTTGCTTGTCGCATTTTAATTCATATGCTTGTGCACTTTATTTATGTTGGCCCTTATTTGTTTGGTTCTTCTTCGAATAGATGCCCAGCAGGAGAATTATCAGGAATCACAGGAGTTCTACCTAGATCTATCTCTCGCTTCAACTGAGCTGCCATGCAAGCACTACCACATGCTTGCATACATATAGTACCTATTGCCTCTATCTTATTCTTGCATCATTGAGTCGTGATTGCATTAAATTGAATCTTAAGTACTGCATAGCCTTTACTTTTAAACCCCACCGAAGCTTGTTCCTCCATCCCATGAGCCATTACTACAGGAGTTGTTTGAACCATGCGAGTCGTAGAAAAGCATGTGTAGGGTATGTGAGTGTCTGATGGACAACGAGGTACCTAAACAACATAACGTGAGTAGTAATGGGATAACTAATGAAAGAGGCACCGGTGAGCAATATCTGCTATTTGGTTTTTTATGCTCACTTGTGTCTCGTAGGACCCCGAGTACTTGATTCCTGTTCCTTGACTATTCGCACTATCCACATCCGGGAGGCCTTATGGACCCCCCCTGAGCCAGAGCTTGATTCATTCTCATTTCTTGGAGCCACAAAGTAGTTTGAGGCTTTGTTACTATCCTGTACTTATGCCAGACTTTACTGTTTTATTTAAGATTGTGCGCGGAGCACCTGTACTGTTTTGGATGTGGAGTGTTTTCGCGGTATCGACAAGCCCAGTCACATTTTTGGGTTCCCAGTCGTTTACAGCCATTGACGCAAATCTTGAGTCTGTCTCGGAGTCAGCTAGCTTTGTTGCGGGTAGCTTAATGGGGTGCCCCCTTGAAATATTACTGAATCCTGTGATCGCTTTGTCGTGAATGCCTCGTTTGATTCTGAGTTGGTTTTTCCGAGGTTGATCGAGTGTGTTGCTATTTGTGCACCCCTACAGGGTAAATCTTTCTGAAAGCCGTGTCCGCGATTGTGGACGACTTGGAGCACAGTTTCTCGATCATAGACAAGTTTAACTAAAGTACCGCTTTTAAATTGACTAAGTACCTGACTTGTAAATAGTGCAATACTCATGGAATGGTTAATAAAACTGCCAACGGATGGGGGTTGTTCGTTCGCTTCCTCGTTGGTAAGCGAGGGGGCGGATGGATCTGTTAATTATACTGTTATAACTGTTGTTCTTAATTCACGGACATCCGTCTATCATTGGTTAGGCGAATGGTTAGCGAGTATCTATAGACTTGTTAGATATTATCTTCTGCTGCAATTGCGTCACCCTAGGTTGTGTTCCCTTTAGAGGCATAAAGACTTGCTGAGTGCCCTAGGGTCTCACACGATAAATTGTTTGATTCAAATGAATAGGTGTACTCGCAAGATGGATACTGGGTGGAGGAGACGGATGATGTTGGCAACGATCACTCGGTGTAGAGATTCCGGGAACAGGGATCCGTGAGATCTGTGGGCGGGATGTGTTTATTTATGTGGCATCTTATGGCGATTTGCTTCTTATCCGTATTCGGATCTTGTTATCCGCTTCCGCTTGATACTCTGATGTTTGATGTATGAGGAGCTATCCTAAAATATTATCTCTATCTAGGATATTTGAATCTTGTCGTATGACGTTGCTATATTTCTATTTCTTTTAGATGGAATGGCTCTGATGACTGTTGTATGTGGCTTGCATACATACTCATTTGTATATGTAGTTGATCCCATCGCCTGCCGATTACGCCGTTCGTTCTCGTCCCGATGATCTGAAAGTGGTTAGGACGGCCGAAAGGTCTACCGTGAGTGGCCCCGGGCCCCACAGTACTATTTTAACCACTTTCGCTCATCCAGGCATGTAACTAAGAGCATAATTCACCGAGGTAGTTACAATTGGTATCAGAGCCTACCCGCCCTTCAGGGTCTTAGCCAAAATGGTCGTTGTCAGTTTAGCAAATATTTTTTATAGTTATGTATACTAAGGAAAAACAAAACGTGAGAGTAGGACTGATTCCATTTTTCTTCTTACCTACCCACCCACTCTTTTTCTGGTAAGGAAGTGTAACGTTTTCAATCCTCTTCTAAAATTCAAACTAGGATTCACGTGTTCTGGGTTCCGTAGTAGCATAGGTTGTGTGTGGGTGTGTGTGTGTGTGTGAATTTTTTGTCTATCTGTTGCATCCAAATGTTATCGCTATCTGCCTTTTGGGTATCAACTGTTGGTACATTCCATACCGACAGGCCTTTGTAAACCGACGCGATCTATCTGATTCGTTGTATACCGGTGCGATCTGTCTTACTCTTTGTTATCCGACGTTATCTTGTTTGGGGTGTTCGTTTCCGTAGTTAATAATCTTTAGGTTCATCTTAAGAAGGTGTTGGGATATGTGTTTTACTGATTCATGTGCGGAGTAATGATTTGAGTGCGGGATGGAGTCGCGACCATACCACTACTTTTATCATTCGCTCTTGTATATTGAATTAGTAGAGTTACTAATCTTGATTCGTTAAGTGGTTTTGCGCATATAGTGATATTTTAATGCCGAAATTTGCGGAAAATTTTTCTTTGTTAGTTTGTGTATCACACTCCTTGTTCAGTCGTGTGCGATATGCTTAATATCTTCTAGGTGTCTTGAACTTTGTTGATATTTTAATATCATCTCAGTGAATTGTATCCTTTAATCTCGGTTAATTCCATTTTGGTACTATTTTGGATTATTATTATTCTCTATTATAGTACTGACTTGTGTTTTATATCAATCACAGGATGACACCACCAGGACATACCACCTGAACTGGGGGCTGCTTTGGCAAGTATTGCAAATGCCTTGGGCACTATGCAGCAGAATCAGCAGCGGTTCGAAGAAAGTGTCAGGAGGAACGAGTTTGTTCCGCTACCTCCACCTCCCAAGCAAGGAGACATTAAGAGTTTTCTCAAGTTCAACCCACGCCAATTTGAGGTGTCTGATCAGCCACTTGATGCGGATGATTGGCTGCGTGAAATATCAAGGTTGTTGATGATTGCGGATGTTCCCGAGCAAGAATAGGTCAAATGTGCCACTCATCTTCTGAAGGGAGATGCAGCTTTGTGGTGGGAAAATTACCTGAAGGCAGACCTCTCTGGTTTTCAGCCTACTTGGGAGCAATTCACTGCGGCTTTCAAAGAGCAATATCTGTTAGAAATTGTCATGGAAAGGATGAAGGAAGTGTTTCTCAACCTCAAGCAGGGCAATGACAATGTCAATACCTACATCAGAAACTTCATGAACCTTTCTCGGTATGGTGGCGATGAGATCTCTGATGACAAGAAAAAGCAGAAGAGGTTCAGGCAAGGACTCAATGCTTCAATCAAATATGCAATCACTCATGTAAGGCCGGCGTCTTTTCTGGAACTCTAACACACAGCTCTGCAGGAAGAAGCAAGTAGGCAAGTGTTTGAGGAGTCAAAGAAACACAGCCGCGATGCAGCAAGCTCTTCAGCTATGACAGCTCCTTCTAAGCGTCGTGTCTGGGTTCCTAACACCCCACCGTCGCTCCCGGCTCCACCAAGACCGTCAAGCTACGCGGCAAGGCCACCAAACTCCTTTACTGCGGCTCCTAGGGACTACAACCACAACTACCCTGGAGCGCCTGGCGGAGTCCCTGGCTACGTTGCTCCACGTCCACCTGGTGCTTGCTACACTTGTGGAAACACTGGGCATCAGCACTGGAATTGTCCTATGAACAACAAAGCTCTTCCTCCACCACCTCTTAGACCTGCGGCAAGTTCTTCTATGGTTCGTGCACCTCCACCTCGGGCTCTCAACATCAACACCAAGCCTGGGTCTACGGTTGCTCGTGCCAACTGTGTCAACGTCGCTCAAGCAGAGCATGCACCTGGAGTTGTGATGGGTATGCTTCCTGTTAACTCAGTTCCTGCACGAGTTTTGTTTGATTCGGGTGCATCACATTCTTTTATTTCTCACAAGTTTGCAAATGAGAATGAGTTAGCAATGGATCCTCTCCCCAAGCGTTTAATGGTCATTTCTCCTGGAGCAACAATGGCATCTTCTAAAATCAGCCATAACAATCAAATTGAGATTGGTGGTTCTTCGTTTCCGGCTTCCTTAATTATTCTAGGCAACTCTGACATTGATGTTATATTGGGCATGGATTGGTTAACAACAAATGCAGCTGTGATTGATTGTGCTGAACGCTCGGTTTCTCTGAAAATTCCTGAAGGCCATATAGTCTATTCTCCAAGTCTGACTCCTGCAATTCAGCTTTTCTCTTTGGCGGCTCTGAATGATGATGCTATGGAAGGTATTCAGAGTGTTTCGGTGGTCTATGAGTTTCCAGATGTCTTTCCTGAAGAGTTGCCAGGTATGCCTCCGGATCGTGAGGTCGAGTTTGTGATTGAACTTGAACCTGGTACCGCTCCTATCTCCAAGCGGCCTTATAAAATGGGTCCTGCTGAGTTGGCTGAACTCAAACGTTAGCTGGATGAACAAGAGAAGTTGGGTTTCATTCAGCACAGTACTTCTTCTTGGGGTAGCCCAACCATCTTTGTGAAGAAGCGAGACAAGACTGATAGACTTTGTGTTGACTATCGGGCTCTCAATGCTAAAACCATCAAAAATAAATAACCCCTTCCGCGGATTAATGATCTCTTCGATCAGCTAGCTAGAGCTGTGGTTTTCTCTAAGCTTGATTTGAGAAGTGGGTATCATCAAATCAAGATTCGCAAGAAAGATGTTCCTAAAACAGCTTTCCCCACCCGCTATGGCCTGTATGAGTACACGGTCATGTCTTTCGGTCTCACCAATGCACCTGCCACCTTCTCGAGGCTTATGAACTCGGTTTTCATGGAGTATCTTGATAAGTTCGTTGTGGTCTATCTGGATGACATTCTAGTCTATTCTAAGTCAAAAGAAGAACATGAAAAACACCTTTGGTGTGTCCTAAACAAGCTTCGTGAGAACCGTCTGTATGCAAAGTTCTCCAAGTGTGAGTTTTGGCTGCCTCAAGTCACCTACCTTGGTCACGTCATCTCTGCCAAGGGCATTGCCGTTAATCCAGAAACTATTAAGACAATTGTTGATTGGCTACCACCCATAAATGTCAAAGAAGTCCGGAGTTTCCTTGGTTTGGCCAGTTACTGCCGTCGCTTCGTTCAAAACTTCTCGAAGATTGCGAAGCCTCTTACCGATCTCCTCAAGAAAGGCAAGAAATACCTTTGGACTCTTGCATGTCAAGCAAGCTTTGAAACACTCAAAGAGAAGCTCACTTCCACACCAGTCTTGATTCCTCCAGATACATCAAAGCCTTTCCAGATATTCTGTGACGCCTCATTGCAAGGATTGGGTGTGGTCCTTATGCAAGAAAAACAAGTTGTTGCTTATGCCTCTCAACAGTTGAAGACGCATGAGATCAATTATCCTACACATGACCTCGAGCTCGCAGTAGTTGTCTTTGCTTTGAAAGTATGGAGGCATTACTTGCTTGGCAACCGTTGTGAGATCTTTTCTGATCACAAGAGTCTGAAGTATATCTTCACACAGCCTGATCTCAACCTTCGTCAGAGAAGGTGGATTGAAGCAATTAATGATTTCGATTTGATCATCAACTACACTCCGGGCAAAGCTAATGTGATGGCCAATGCTCTCAGCCGAAAAGCTTATGTCAACAATCTCATGGTAGAAGAACAACAGCCTCTCTTGTGTCAGGAATTCCGCAAGCTCAACCTTAAAATTGTGGATCAAGGGTATCTTCTGAACCTTCTGGCAACCCCACTCTTGAAAGAAAAAGTTCGATCCATTCAACTTGGTGATCCTTACACTAAAAAGATCATCTCCAACATTCAGCTTCCGAAGTATGAGTCTTTCCACGTTGACGACCAAGGCACTCTTTTCTTTGAACACCGGATGTTTGTTCCGAACTACCCGGGTTTAAGAGAGCAAGTTCTTAATGAGACGCATGATTCTGTTCTTTCTATCCACCCTGGCAGCACTAAGATCTACATGGACTTGAAAACACAATATTGGTGGCCTGGGTTGAAACGATATTGTGCCAAGTATGTCTCGGAGTGTGTTGTCTGCCGCAGAGTTAAAGCTGTCCATCAGAAACCTTCCGGTCTTCTACAGCCATTGAAGCCTCCGGAATGGAAATGGGAGAAAGTAGAGATGGATTTCATAACTGGTTTTCCAAGGTCGCAGAAGGGCAACGATGCGATCTTTGTTGTCATCGACAAGCTTTCTAAAGTAGCTCACTTCTTTCCCATCAAGGAAACAATTTCTGCAATTCAGTTGGCTGAGCTCTATATCAACAGAATTGTCTCTTTGTATGGGGTTCCTCTTGAGATCAGTTCAGACCGTGGAAGCATCTTCACTTCCAAGTTCAGGGGAAGTTTCCAAAATGCTTTGGGAACAAAATTGAACTTCAGCACAGCTTACCACCCTCAGTCGCAAGGACAAGTTGAAAGGATCAATCAGATTCTAGAAGATATGCTCCGTGCTTGCGTTATCTCTTTCGGCATGAAGTGGGAAGAATGCCTTCCTTATGCTGAATTCTCTTACAACAACAGCTTCCAGAAAAGTCTAAAGATGGCACCATTTGAGGCTCTCTATGGTCCCAAATGCAGAACTCCGATTGGTTGGTCGGGCGCAGGTGAAAGAATATTGTTTGGCCCCGACATTGTAACTCAAGCAGAGGAGAAGGTTCATATCATTCTTGAAAATCTGAAGATTGCTCAAAGTCGCCAGAAGAGCAATTATGACAGAAAGCACACGGACATGGAGTATGTCCCTGGTGATATCGTTAACCTTCGTGTCACTCCCATGAGAGGCACGCACCGCTTTGGTATCAAAGGAAAGCTGGCTCCTAGATACATCGGTCCATTAAAAATTCGTGGAAGAAGAGGAGAAGTGGCTTATGCTCTTGAGCTCCCTGAAAAACTCAAGGTTCATGATGTCTTTCATATCTCTCAGCTCAAAAAGTGTTTCAAGGATTCCGGCAGGACCGTGGACCATGAAATCATCAATCTCCAAGAAGATATGTCTTATCAAGAACACCCCATAAAATTTTTGGAAGTCGCAGAAACGACTCGCAACAAGTCCATCAAGTTCTGCAAAGTGCAGTTGTCACACCATTCCGTTGATGAAGCCACTTGGGAACGCGAGGAGGAGCTCCGTGCCAAGTATCCTACCCTCTTTGAGTCTTCTTCTTCTTCCTAGAATCTCGAGGCGAGATTCCTCTTTAGTGGGGGAGAGTTGTAGCATCCCATCTGTCTAACATATGTAATGCTACATGGTCTAGTAATATAATGGCTACTTCCTACATATAATTGTTGCATCATAATTATATCATGCTCATGTCATCATGCCACCTTGCATTTGAGCATCATATAAAATCCTTTTCATTTGGTTCTTCTCTCATATGCATTATTAATTGTATTTGGCTCTTGATACATTGTATTTGGTTCTTGATAAATGCTAGATGCCCAAGTTGAGTTGGGGGCATATCTTTTATTCAACTCCATCACCTTTCTTTGTCACCACCTTATAATTCCACCATCCTAGTTAACCATGAGCTATTTTTTTTTCTTTTGGGCATTTAATCTAGCTCATGTGGGTTGGGATGGATCCATTACTATTTCCACATGCTCTCATATATGCATCATGTTGTCTTCACATTATTGATATGTGGAGCCACATTGGCATGCATTATGAGTGTTGCCCTTTTCCTAGTTTTTAAATGGATTATTATGGATTTATGCTCATGTAGGGCTATTTTTGGGACTATTAAACATCTAGTGGAATATACACACTAGCAAGTCCCAATTATATTCAAACATGATCATCTCCTACTCCACATGGAACATCCAAATTTTATTTCCTTTTAAATCCTTTAGCTTGGCTTCAATTCCATTCTTGGGATGCATGGGAATAAATGCCATGAGGTGTTATTTTGTTGTCACAAAGTCAAACATGGCTTCTACTACCCATGCATGGGCCATGCACACTTGTTTTTCCTTCTCTCTTTACTCTCTTTTAATCTCACTTGGCTTTGGTTGAGTTGAATCAAACCCTAAACCACTCTTTTTCTACCTTCCACCCTCACTCTCTTTATCCATCACCAAACCCCACCCATGTGCTTGATCTTATTTTGCTCATGCTCCAAACCCTAACCACTCACCTAGCCTCTCTCTCTAATCTCTCTCTTAACCTTAGCCGAACCACCCCCCTCTAGTGTAAACCCTACCCGAGCCTCCCATGCTCAACCTGGCCCGAGCTACCCATCTACTCCCTACCCTAACCCTAACCACCCCCCTCTCAAACCCTAACCTAACCAAGCCCCAAACCTAGCTCCATGCCAAGCATGACCTAGCTAACCCGACCCTCTTTCTCTCCCTCTCTCCCTGCCGTGCTAGCCCCACCCCGAGCTACCCCTCTCTCCCTGGCCCACCTGGCAGCCTCCACCCTACCCTGCCCTGGCCCCTCACGTCGAGCACGTGAGGGAAGGAGAAGGAAAGGTGGCCGAAGCTACCTTTATCCACCCCGAGCCCCACGGCATCCCCCTCTCTCTCCCGTCCCTATCTACTCCCTCTTCCTCGTCTGGTAGCAGCCCCAGATCCCCAGGGCCTCGCCCTTCTTCTCCCCACCACCTGTCTGCCGGCGCTCCTCTCCAACTCCGGCCGCCGTCGGTCTCACCTTCCCCCTCCTCGTTCAAGCCGGCGGCGTGGCGATTTTTCGCTGTCGAGGAAACCAGCCAGTTCCCCTGCGTCGTTAGCGTCCACGCCAGCGAGGAGGAGACGCCCAGGCCGAGCTACACCTCGACGCGCCGTCGAAACCCTAGCCCGGCCGTCCGTCTGCATCGTCGTCGCCCCGCTGCGTCATGTTCCGATCCGACCACTCCGACGACCCCGTGGTGAGCCCCGCTTCCTCCTGGACACTTCCCCTCTCCCGATGACGCGCAGACCTCGCCGGACTTTGCGCCGAGCGCTCTCGGTGCGCCAGCGTGCGCGAGCTTCTGCCCGCCTCCGCGCCGCGCCACACCTCACCTAGCGCCCCTGTCCCCTCCTAACACCAAGCCCAAGCCACCGTAGCGGCTTCGCCTCTGCGCGCGCGCCCTCGCGTCGTGGGTTCGATCCCCCGCGCCGCACCGTCCACTGCCGCGCACGGATCTGTCCGTCGGACAGAGAAGATCCAAAGTGGCTTACGCACTTTGCACAAACCCCCCCTCTTTTATTTTTCCTGAACCCGCAATCCTCACGAGCCCACCTGCCAGCCGCTGTGTACATTTTACAAAAAGAGACCCCGGTTTTCGTAAACATCAACCCGCGCTCCAGTCCGTACCCACCTGTCAGCCTCTGCGGGCTCAGCCACTGGCACGTGGGCCCCTACCCACAGGTCCCACCTGGCAGTCACATAGGCTAGGTAAACCGCGGTGTAAAAAGTTTTCTGCGCGCTGCGACGCCCAGTTAGCGCAGGCCCACCCGTCAGTGACTTGGGCTAGATCTGGCAGGGTGTAAAAAGTCCTAACGATTTTCTGTTTAAATAAAATAATTTCAGTAAATGTTTAAATACAAATTCAAATCTGTTTTTAAATAACTTTTAAATTATAAATCCAAATAACACAAATGATATATGTTTTTGAATCAGAAAAATATGAGGAATTCAAATATGCCATTCAAAATATTATCTGAGCACTTTAAAATTTCGAGATGATTAAAATTACAAATAAAATGTCCTTTTCTTAATAAATTAATAACTTTAATTTTACAACTCCAAATTTGACAAATAATATGTCTAAATCGATCAGCGCGACGAGCCCGTTCTAACTATGCACTCCTTGTTCTGAATTGAAGCATGCATCATGCCATATTTAAAAATCAGAACTGTTTATGGCAATAAAACTTGACTAAACAAATAATAAAATGCTTTATTCTTGTACCCGACACCTCACCATGCCATGCTACTTTAAAGCCATGTAAATTGTGCATCATTCATCATGGCATGCTTGTTTGCTTGTCGCATTTTAATTCATATGCTTGTGCACTTTATTTATGTTGGCCCTTGTTTGTTTGGTTCTTCTTCGAATAGACGCCCAGCAGGAGAATTATCAGGAATCACAGGAGTTCTACCTAGATCCATCTCTCGCTTCAACTGAGCTGCCATGCAAGCACTACCACATGCTTGCATACATATAGTACCTATTGCCTATATCTTATTCTTGCATAATTTAGTCGTGATTGTATTAAATTGAATCCCAAGTACTGGATAGCCTTTACTTTTAAACCCCACCGAAGCTTGTTCCTCCATCCCATGAGCCATTACTACAGGAGTTGTTTGAGCCATGCGAGTCGTAGAAAAGCATGTGTAGGGTATGTGAGTGTCTGATGGACAACGAGGTACCAAAACAACATAACCTGAGTAGTAATGGGATAACTAATGAAAGAGGCACCGGTGAGCAATATCTGCTATTTGGTTTTTCATGCTCACTTGTGTCCCGTAGGACCCCGAGTACTTGATTCCTGTTCCTTGACTATTCGCACTATCCACATCCGGGAGGCCTTATGGACCCCCCTGAGCCAGAGCTTGATTCATTCTCATTTCTTGGGGCCACAAAGTAGTTTGGGGCTTTGTCACTATCCTGTACTTATGCGAGGCTTTACTGTTTTATTTAAGATTGTGCGTGGAGCACCTGTACTATTTTGGATGCGGAGTGTTTTCGTGGTATCAACAAGCCCAGTCACACTTTCGGGTTCCCAGTCGTTTACAGCCATTGACGCAAACCTTGAGTCCGTCTCGGAGTCAGCTAGCTTTGTTGCGGGTAGGTTAATGGGGTGGCCCCCTGAAATATTACTGAATCCTGTGATCACTTTGTCGTGAATGCCTCGTTAGGTTTTGAGTTGGTTTTTCCGAGGTTGATCGAGTGTGTGTTGCTATTGGTGTATCCCTGCAGGGTAAATCTTTCTGAAAGCCGTGTCCGCGGTTATGGACGACTTGGAGCATAGTTTCTCGATCATAGACAAGTTTAACTAAAGTACCGCTTTTAAATTGACTAAGTACCTGACTAGTAAATAGTGCAATACTCATGGAATGATTAATAAAGCTGCCAACGAATGGGGGTTGTTCGTTCGCTTCCTCGTTGGTAAACGAGGAGGCGGATGGATCTGTTAATTATACTGTTATAACTGTTGTTCTTAATTCCCGGACGTCCGTCTATCATTGGTTAGGAGGATGGTTAGCGAGTATCTATAGAATTGTTAGATATTATCTTTTGCTGCAATTGCGTCACCCCAGGTTGTGTCCCCTTTAGAGGCATAAAGACTTGCTGAGTACCCCTAGGGTCTCACACGATAAATTGTTTGATTCAGATGAACATGTGTACTCGCAAGATGGATACTGGGTGGAGAAGACGGATGATGTTGGCAACGATCACTCGGTGTAGAGATTCGGAGAACGGGGATCCGTGAGATCTGTGGGCGGGATGTGTTTATTTATGTGCCATCTTATGCCGATTTGCTTCTTATCCGTACTCGGATCTTGTTATCCGCTTCCGCCTGATACTCTGATGTTTGATGTATGAGGAGCTATCCTAAAATATTATCTCTATCTAGGATATTTGAATCTTGCCGTATGGCGTTGCTATATTTCTATTTCTTTTAGATGGAATGGCTCTGATGACTTTTGTATGTGGCTTGCATACATACTCATTTGTGTATGTAGTTGATCCCTTCGCCTGCCGATTACGCCGCTCGTTCTCGTCCCGATGATCTGAAAGTGGTTAGGACGGCCGAAAGGTCTACCGTGAGTGGCCCCGGGCCCCACCGTACTATTTTAACCACTTTTGCTCATCCAGGCATGTAACTAAGAGCGTAATTTACCGAGGTAGTTACAGTTGTTCACTATCCTGTGAATATGCATATCAAGAAATTTAAAAGAACTATATCTTGTGACATATATAAAGATGAACACCGTGTAATGAAGGGACGGATTAGTTGCCAAGCAATAATAAATATAATATTGTACTACTTTTAGCTGTGCCAGATTAGTTTAGGGAGGCAGCCATACAAGTGCAGCTTGTAAATACTGAAGGAAAGAATGAAACGAAGTCCTATAACTCACATGTTGTTCACGGCCTTGATTATTCTTTGTTGCTATAATGGTTATAATATGAGGAGGAGATATAGAGTATATGACATACTATCACTATATACATTTTCCCAGATGGTTGGCTTGTAAGTTTGTCCCATTGGTTTCTCTAGATTATTGTGCTAGCATCTGTCCCCTGGTGGATTGGTTAGCATATATCTCTTACTGCTTGATCTCTGTTTTTCTTTTAAAAATATATATTTCTAGATTGTAAATATTTTCTACCCTTTTCTTTAATATAATTGAAATCACACAGTAGTTGGCTCACCTCTTGCTTCCCTGATAAAAACGATTGTTCTGCTCAAATAGATTCTATGCACATTGCATTTCAATCTAAAATGTATGCATCTTGTTCTGCAGCTAAACAATCATTGCTTACAATTCAGGCTTGATTAACCAACCCTATTCGTTGCTCTTAATAGGGTCTGAGCACTTGGTGCATGATATATGGGATGTTGGACTTCAACATTAACAAAGGCCGTCTTTTGGTAACCGGTAGTTTTGGGTTTCTTTCCTTGTGTGTATATAAGTATCCCTAGGAGCAATTTGATACCTTCTATGAGATTAATTGCTTAAGTGCAATATATGCATATTCCTCAAAAATTGTTGACTTGGATGTTATGTATTTTTTTCAAGTGCATTTGAGTTCAAGTTGTTGTCATGTGATTCGGAGATATCGTTTTAGAAAAGTATCATATTTGTCATACTCCATATATTTCTTGGTCATATAGAGTATATGACATTCTATAGCTATATTCTGTCTCACGCCTTGATTCTTGCAGACTGGATAGATGGCAAAAGGCAAGAATTGGGCAACAAACTCATCTACGTGCAACCCTGCTTAACCTGATGTTTTTCTAAGAATCAGAGAGGACAACTATGTGAGTGTGATCTGCTCTGCAAATGTACATGTGCCTTCATTTGCCGGGTTGTTCATTTGAAAAGCTATGTGACAAATCTAGTGTTTATTAACAAATTAATATATAAAGTTGTCGTTATTGACTATGGCTATGTGACAAATCTAGTGTTTATTAACATTTGAATGTCATGATATGGTGGTGTTGCATATTCATTACGGGCTTGTTTGATTCATAGGAATTGTATAGGAATTATGTAGGATTTAAATCCTATGGGAATTTTTCCTATATAATTGTTTGATTCATAGGAACACATCCTATAGGAATAATTCCCATAAGAATCTTGTAGTGCAATTCCTATAGGAAAATAACATTAGATCAGACCTCATGAAAAAATTCGTTTGCTACATCAAACACAATTCCTCTTCCCATAGGATTCAAGTTGGCATGACATCTCAACCCTATATTTTTCCTATTACTATACTTTTCCTATCCTATGAATCAAACAAGCCCGACATAGGATGGCGAATGTCATGACAAATCTTCTGATAATCATGCAAGCAATGGTTTGTTTCTAAAAGATGTATTGTCACCGTTTATAGGATGGCGCATCTAGAGATGCGATGGAGGGGCACCCGCACACCCGACGGTGCGATGCAGCAGGGTGAAGGCGGTGGCGAAGGCAGCGATGACAGTGACGGCGATATCGTCATCTAGGCTGGCATGATGGCAGCGGCGAGGAAGGTGGCGATGGAGTCATCCAGGAAGGCGTTTGACGGCGACGGTGGCGAAGGCGGTGATGGCGGCTATGGTGCCGTCAAGTGCAGCGATGGAGTCATCCAGGAAGGCGTTGATGGTGACAGCGGCGATGATGGAGGAGAGGGGGACAGAGGCGACGAAGGCGGAAGCGGTGACGACCTAAGATGCGTGGGTTTAGGGATACAGATCGTGGGTGTGATTGTTTCCTTATTGTATTATTTTCTTTAACCAAGCGGTACGTGGGTGGGTTCCCATGCGCAGAGCACAGTCCAGCAAAGCCTATTGCGACGTGCACCCAGGCTGGGTACTGTAAACCGTTGGATGGAGATATCATTTGGTTGTAAATGACTATATATGTCTGTTTGGGTGTTTGTAGCAAAGTTTTTGTTGGTGCCTTTATTAGTAGTAGAGATAGAGATAACTTTTCTGCGTATGTTCAGTAATTTTTCTTGTCTAGGGTAATAGATTAGACATGTACGCACTACCTGCCGCTCCTTCAAAATTCAGTCAATTTGCTTTCTGTTTAACTACCCAGGTCAATATGAAATAGACAAGGTTTTTTGTGTATTTAATTACCCTTTGCTTTTTATTTAACTACCTAGGTCAATATGAAATCTTCCCGATTCAATTTATTCGTGCGGTGATAATTGCATGTTGTGCGTTTTGATGGGTGTGTAGTAGAGAGTAGAGATAGAGGTGAGAATTTCACTAGTTTGGGTATTTTGTTGCTCTAATTTACAGGCATGGACAAGATCAGGTTCTAATTTGCAGGCATGGACAAGATCAGGTTCGAGAGCCTTACAGACAAGATCACGTGGAACTCAATAAATTTTGATGAAAAGACATGTGAAAGAGGTAATAGGAATACATCATCCCTACTAACAAATGCTATTTCCTGCGCTCTAATTTTGCCGAGGATTAGAATAATTATAACAGATGTCTTCACAATCTTTCACGTGTATGTGTGTCGTGTGACGGGCTGAGAAAAAACAGAAGTACAGTAGCACTGCAGCAAGTAACACTCTAGGAAAATAAATCAAGAACTAACAAGAAATAATGCAATAAAATTGCACATATAATTAATAATTGGCAAACTATAAACATTCAATCAATATTTGTGGTAGTAGAGAACCTGCAGATGTTATTTTGTGTAGTTTTGTGACAGCTGATTGTCCTGTAGCTGGTGTGTATGTGTCAAAGTGTCATATATGTTCAGGAGCGCAGCAGTTTTTTTCCTGCTCACGGGATTGTCGTTGTGGCTTCAAAATTGCCTCTCTATTTTGTGCATAATATAATCTTGCCTTTTGCCTTTTTATCTCTTTAGGATCTAGATATAGATGAAAACAGTAATTAGTATATCAAAACACAGGGGTGTATGCAGTAGTTGATCATCATCATTACCAAGTAGTTGATCATCGTTAGCAAGAGATATGGAGACCAGTGTTTGTGATTCGTTTTCTTGGACATGGATATCGGCAGGAGCAGCAGGCATCATTCGCTCGTTAGTAAGCAGATTTGATGAAGCAAGTTTATTTTGAAGGGCCTCATGCCATCGTTTCTGGATATCATCTGCATGTCATGCATAATATTCTCAGTCTCCAATCCTCTTCCGTTCTCTGGGTCTGTAGAGGTACAGACTGTTATTTAGCAGTAGAACACTAATATTGTTCACTATACATGATAAAATAGAAGTACTCATTGCCATTGGTTGCTGATATTACCTAAGAAACGGGTGTTGTTTATATCCTGATATGGTGTGTGCACCCCATCGCGAGTGGAAAATGACATACCAGTTGGTTGTTCACTATCCTGTGAATATGCATATCAAGAAATTTAAAAGAACTATATTTTGTGACATATATAAAGATGAACACCGTGTAATGAAGGGACAAATTAGTTGCCAAGCAATAAAAAATATACCACTGTACTACTCTTAGCTGTGCCAGATTAGTTTAGGGAGGCAGCCTGGCTCGCCTCTTGCTTCCCTGATAAAAACGATTGTTCTGCTCAAATAGATTCTATGCGCATTGCATTTCAATCTAAAATGTATCCATCTTGTTCTGCAGCTAAACAATTATTGCTTACAATTCAGGCTTGATTAACCAACCCTATTCGTTGCTCTTAATTGGGTCTGAGCACTTGGTGCATGATATATGGGATGTTGGACTTCAACACTAACAAAGGCCTTCTTTTGGTAAACGGTAGTTTTGGGTTTCTTTACTTGTGTGTATATAAGTATCCCTAGGAGCAATTTGATACCTTATATGTGATTAATAGCTTAAGTGCAGTATATGCATCTTCGTCTAAAATTGTTGACTTGGATGTTATGTATTTTTTTCAAGTGCATTTGAGTTCAAGTTGTTGTCATGAGATTCAGAGATATCGTTTTAGAAAAGTATCATATTCGTCATACTCCATATATTTCTTGGTCATATAGAGTATATGACATTCTATAGCTATATATCTGTCTTACGCCTTGATTCTTGCAGACTGGATAGATGGCAAAAGGCAAGAATTGGGAAGCAAACTCATCTACTTGCAATCCTGCTCAACATGATGTTTTTCTAAGACAACTATGTGAGTGTGATCTGCTCTATATATGTACATGTGCCTTCATTTGCCGGGTGAAATGGATCGTATGGGCACCTAGAGGGGGGGGGTGAATAGGTGCTACACCAATTTTTAATTCTTTTTCAGTTTTAGGCTTAGCACAAAGGGTAAATTCTTTAGATAGACTATTGGGTGGAATTTCCCTATATGCAAACCTACCTACTAGCGAGTGGAAGAGGAACGAGTAAACTGAAGTGAAGCACGCGGAGACACATGATTTGTTTGACCGCAGTTCCTTCCTTGTTAAGGGAAGTACGTCTGCGTTGGAGGGGTGGGCGGTACTAAGACCACCACGCCACAATAGGCCTCACCCTGTTCTCCGATGGATCTCGCCACAACAGGCCTAATCCACCTTCCATTATAGGTACCCTTCGAGGCGGGCACCGGCGCCTTTACACAACTAGCGGGGCAACAACTCCACAACAACTTGGAGGCTCCTGAAATGACAACAAGCTGCCATAAAAACAAACTTATCAAATACAATAAACAAGATCTAGGTATTGACAAGAATACTAGATCATGGATTTCTCCAAGTGAATGGAGAGGAGTTGAAGCGCTTGATTCTTGATGATGATGAACTTCTCCTCCTTCAATTCCACCAAAGATCAAGACCTTCGGGTGGTTGAAGTGGGAGATCGAGATTTAGAGCTCTTGCACAAGGTCTGGTCAAATTTGAATGAATCAAGAGTTCTGAACGTTGAGGAAGAAGGGGTATTTATAACCCCCTTCAGAAACCAGCCGTTGCAGACTTTGGGGGCCGGATTATCCGGCCCAAGTGAGGGCCGGATTATCCGGTTTGGGGAAACTCCGCCCCAGACTCGGAATATCCGCTAGATAATCCGCCCCCTCTCCGAGCGTCGCGCCGAGCTTTCCCTTGATCAACTTCTGGGGGCCGGATTATCCGGCCCAGTGCGATGGCCGGATTATCCGGCCTGGGGAAGAAAAACCGCCCCAGTTCGGATTTTCCGGGAGAAAATCCGACCGGATACCGAGCGACGCGCCTTGGCTCCTTTTGCTCGAAAACTAGGGGCCGGATTATCCGGCCCATGCGACACCCGGATTATCCGGCCTGAGGAGGAAAAACCACCCTAGTTCGGATTTTCCGGGAGAAAATCCGACTGGACCCCGAACGACGCGCCTTGGCTTCCTTGAGAGATGAGGTAGGCCGGATTATCCGGCCTTTGGTAGGGAGGATTATCCGCCCCCATCAAAACTTCTTGCACACTTAGCACACATGAAAAGTTTCCATAGTATTGTTATCTAACACGCAAAACATAGGAAAACATGAAATGTTCTTTCAATCTCCCCCTTTTTGGTGTTAGATGACAATACCAGGATTTGCAGGAGAAAGACACAAGATGGACAGAGATAACTTATGAAAGAGACTCCCCCTCAATGTGTGCATATTAGAGTTTTGCATTGGAATACAAATGCACACAAATAGGAGAATCTATTCCAAAGACATGTGAGCAAAAACACATACCACCGAAGTAGAGAATAGGCATCCTTGACATAAATCACAATTATTACCGGATAACCAATATGAGCACGCGTTCCGTGATATACCTCCAGCAATAGGATATGAATAAATAGATCCATAAGCACACTCCATGATATGAAGTCCATAGGCATAGCATAATCCAGACAACCACAAAGAGTCTCAAACAACCAAATCACGAATTTAAAGTTCAACGCTAAATGGGCATAAGCAAGAAATAACGAATAGAAAAGTGCAAGTGCTTATGCCCGACCCATGCAAATCCACGGACAACCTAATAGAACTACTTCTCCCCCTTTGGTACCGAGACACCAAAAAGGGAGAAGAGCGATGCTGGCGCCCGATGGGATCACTCATCGTAGCCCTCGTCCTCGTCCTCTTCTTCATGCTCTTCCTCATCCTCATCTTCAAGTTCCTCAGTGTCACCTTACTCATCTTCATTAGCAGCGGGCGCAGAGGGGAACAAGTGACGCTCCAGCTCACCATAGTTCAGCCCGGAGGAAGAGTTCCACCGAGCATACGGAGTGGGAGGTGTAGGAGCCGGAGGAGCACCCGAAGCACTGGACACGTGGTGAAGAATGAGCTGCTGGGAGTGAGCCAACTCATGGCGCTGCCTGTAAGCCTCGTATTGACCCTTGCGCGTGTCCACGCCCATGCAGAGAATGTGACGCTGGAAGCAGTTCAGCTGCTTGATCTCACGGGCCACGGGAGGCACTGGGGGCCTGTGAGCATCCCTCATGAGGCCCTCAGGAGCAGAGGAGGGGTGAGAGGTCTTCCGAACCTTGTTGTATATCTTCTTGGCCTTGTGCACCGAGTCAATGTGGAACTCCTCAGCAGGAAGCAAGTGGCGGATGAGCATCATAATGTAGGGCGCATAGGGAATGGACAGACGGTTGAACATAGCATCACACAGCTCATGGTAGATGAAGTCCATGACATCCAGCCTGTACTGCACTGACTCGTCCTCGCAAGAGGCAACCTCATGAGAAAATTGAAGTAGCTGAACAAGGTGACCACGGATGCTGTCATTGTTGCCCCCACTCGGTGTAATAGAGTCACGGAAGAGACCCACCAAAGCAGCATAGATGGGAGCAAGACCAGCCACAGTACCGACAATACCATTCTCCACAGTGCACGGAGAGAGAGCAGCATCCTTGTTGGGCTTCAACTGAGTGATGATGCGGTGGCCACTGGCTCTATCCCTGCTGCGGAAGGAGTACCCCAGAACCTCAGTAAACACGTGAAAATAAGTAGTCATTGGCCTATCATGAGTCATCCACTTCATAGTGCGACGCTCATCCCCACAAATCACCAAAGTGGAGAAGAACTGCTTCACCACCTCAGAGTCAAAGGAGCACTGGAGAGACATGAGATGGTGCAGACCCATCCTCTCAGAAACATACATCGCATCCACAAGATGCGCCTTCTCCAAAGCATCAGCAAGTACCAGAGGATGCATAGGCCTAATGTTCAGCCTGGCATATATGTCTTCATAAATCTCCTTCTGTTCTGCACACCAAAAATGGGTATCCCCCAGCTCAACATCACGAGGCAGCTGTAACACCCTCAAATCGGCCCTATGCAAGTTTTAGCCCTTTCCGCCAAACCCGCATAGAAACGATTCAAGGATGCCCACCAGGCACTTTCGTGCTGGTGGAAAATGAAGTAATAACATTACACAACAGTCCTCGATGGGACCCACAGAACAGATATATATACAACAGCGACCCCCTGAGTCAAGAATACATATATACAATACAAAGATCCAAATCACGTTGAAAACGATAGATCGTCCGACTACGGACAAAATGCAAATGGCGCTAAGAGCCCTGAAGATTAACTAATGGCGTCCATAACCCTGCCCAGGCCAAGCCGGAAGGGTAACCCTGCTAACGACGTCGATCTCAAACCTGCTAAAACAAAAGGGGTGCCAACAAAGGGCAAAGGAAAAAGAGGAGCGTCAGTACTGAGGCCAGTACACGGCGAGTCTAGAATTCGGCGGCCCTCACCTATATAGGTATGGTGGGCTGAAACGGCAGCGCAACGGCACTAAACAACCTATAGAGACTTGGTATCACTGGCGGCTATTAGAGAGGGATAAGAAAAACCTATTCGGATCCAACCTGAGACTACACCAAACATACCCATCTTGGTATTTCCCCCTCGAGACCAACGAGGAAGTCAGACCGAGGAACTCACACGGTTGGCAATTTTACTCATTCCGTTTTAGTTGTAGCACTTACTATTCAGATAGACAACATGAGTCATCCTGAAGCATAAGTAGTGGGCAGTTTAATTACCATTCCATTGTAGTTGGAACATTTACTAGTCAGGTATCATTGTTCTGAGGAATCCCAAAACCCAGCAGTTGTTGGCACTTTTATCACATTCCATTGGAGTTGCAATACTTACTAGGCAGATATAACAAACAACCCAGATCCAGCAGTTGTTGGCATTTTCCGTTATAGTTGAATCTGATTACTAGTCATATATTAAGTCAAGTTTATAGCACTACTTTAGTTATGCTTGTCTATGATCAAGATACTGTGCTCCAAGTCATCCATAACCGCGGACACGGCTTTCAGAAAGTTTTACCCTGCAGGGGTGCACAAATAGCAACACACACTCGATCAACCTCAGAAAAACCAACTCAAAACCCAACGAGGCATTCACGACAAAGCGATCACAGGATTCATAAATATTTCAGGGGGCCACCCCATTAAGCTACCCACAACGAAGTTGGCCGGCTCCGAGACGGACCCAAGGTTTGCGCCAATGGCTGTAAACGACTGGGAACCCGAAAGTGTGACTGGGCTTGTCGATACCGCGAAAACACTCCGCAATCCTAAACAGTACAGGTGCTCCACGCACAATCTTAAATGAAGCAGTAAACATGGCATAAGTACAGGATAGTAATAAAGCCCCAAACTACTTTGTGGCCCCAAGAAATAGAAATGAATCAAGCTCTGGCTGAGGGGGGGTCCATAAGGCCTCCCGGATGTGGATAGTGCGAAAAATCAAGGAACAGGTATCAAGTACTCGGGGTCCTACGGGACACAAGTGAGCGTGGAAGAACCAAATAACATCTATTGCCCACCGATGCCTCTGCATTAGTTATATCTAGCATTTTAATAGTTGTATTTAAAGTCATGATCAACTCCACCATAAACATCTCCACCAATAAAAATCTACCAACATACCAACAACTGTGGTACTCGACAACACGAGATCGCACCTGAGCAAGCAACTACGACTCGCAAGGGCAGCTATCTACCAAACAACATGTAATAGGAGGTGTCCAAGGCAATATAGAGTCTGCACGGTATATATCTGGTACGGAACACTAAAGCATCGAGACACAGATAGCAATAGATCAACAGGAGGAAATAAAGACTATAAATTCAAAATAGGTAGAAGGGGGAGAGATGCTCGCCTGGGAAACACTGCCGGAGATTCATATCTGGAGAACTTGTCGATACTCGCATCAACTCATCGGCCTAATCCGCGAAGAAGCAAATCACTAAAAGAAACACCGGATGCACTATTTAATACTACGGCAAAAGATCCGACATGATTATGATATGATGCATGGCATGGCATAGATGCGGTGCAACTAGGCAATATTAAGCGGAACCGGGGTCTCAACAGTTAATTAATAGGTTCAAGTTATTTAGAACCCCCGCAACTTAAATGTTGTCTTAACAAGACAGAACATGGCATCGGTTTGCTACACCAATTTAAATGGAGTCCGGGATGCGACAAAGATATCCCGCATAAACACTCCATATTTAATTATGAGGTGAATCGGCATAATGCCCCCAAACCACGATGATATGCATGCGAGATGAACAATTAATATGCAACAAGTTTTATATATAGCATTTATAAAATAGGGGCTCGGGAAAAGGGTTCACACATCGGGGTTCGGAAGATCTTGGGTTCCCGGGGTTCGGGGTTCGGTCTCAGGGTTCGACGGGGAAACGGTTCGACAGGATCGGTCTCGGACATCGGAAGGAGAGCTTGGAGTTCCGGGAAGAAGGACTTGGTTTGGCGTTGGGGAGAATCGGATTCGCCCTTGTCGGTGTCGATCTTGTCGTCGCGAAGATCTTGTCGGGTCCGCGTATCGGGTTGGTCTTGGCGTTCGAGATGAAGAACTTGGCGTCCTCGAGGAAGTACTTGGCGTATCCGTGTCGACGACCTTGGCGTCCGGATTCTCGGGCATCGGATCCGGGAAGAAGTACTTGTCGCATCTGTGGATCGGGCCTCGGGGTCGAAGAACTTGGCGCGCCAGGGTCTCGGCATTCTCGGATTCGCGTCGGCGTGCTCGGCGTCGTCGGGTCCTAGGAAGAAGGCCTTGAGGGTCCAAGTCGAAGAAGGACTCGGGGTTGCCGAACTCCATCTCAACCATCATCACGGCATCGGTCGACGAAACGGAAGTAGATCCTGACATCCATGGCTCGGTATCGAATAGGTGGAGATCTTGTCGGTGAGACGGTCTTGGCGTCTTAACCTCGCACAGGATATGGTTCCTTTTTCCGGTCTTGGAAATCAAGAATTTGCACCGAATCATATTTCCCACTAAGGATCAAGGCAGCATCAGCTCTCTAAAACAAACATAGACACATGTCCCTGTGGTTACTGCTTGTGCACAAGCGCTTAAGCACACAAGGTCGTCGAGGCCAACTTGATGCGGCCCAGCGTTTATACAGCGGCCGAGGTCAGTGCTGCGTGGGACGAGGACAAGGCGGAGGGCGCCCTCGGCGGCGACGAGGTGAGACAGTGACTGGCACCTTGACAGCCGCGAACGCGAACGCGAGGACACGGAGGAGAGGGCGCGGCTCTGCAGGTAGGGGAAGGCAGTGGCGAACAACCCGGCGGCGGGAGGCAGACACGGTGGTGGCGGAGATGGTCATGGTGGCGCCTGCGGCAACGGACGGAAGAGAGGGCTGCGCCACATGGAGCTCGCGGCCGACGACGAGCTCGCGGGTGCGGCGGACGGTGGCTGGGCTCGAGCGACAATGAGGAGGGCGGCTTTGGCGTCGCTACAGGGGAACGGGAAGGCGATGGTGTCCAGAGGGCGACGACGGCCGCTGGCCGCAAGGAGGCACCAGGGGCGGAGCTTGCTCGCGCCGGAGTTGACCGAGGAGACGCAGCCGTAGAGGAGTGTCGACCTGGAGAGCTTGGCGAGGCCGGCGAGGGAGGCGGCGACGAGCACGGGCGGAGGAGGAGACCGGAAGGCCGGGGCCCGGGCGACGGTTCGCGGAAGAAGACGGGAATAGAGGTGGCGGGGCCGGATGTACGGAACGGCGGTGAGGGGGCAGAGAGGCGGGGCCGCACTTGAGGGAGGCCGGCGACCGCAGGAGGTGGAGCTCGCGAGTCGGCGACGCGGCCGTGCTGCGGCGCGCCAAGGCGGTGGCGGGCAGGGAGCGAGGGGGGGGGGGGGGTCGCTCGAGGAGGCGGACGACATGGCACTGGCGACGGTCTGGGATCTGGCAGCGGCGAGGAGCTGGTGGGCGAGAGGGAGGAGAGAGGAGCGGGAGCCGGCGGGGAGGACGAGAGGTAGGTGGCGGCGGTGGGAGTGGGTCGGCTGGGTGTGGGTTGGTTTTAGCTTTAGGGTTTGGAGGTGGCCGGCTGGGCTTTCGGGGCTGGCGGGCTGCCTCCTAAAAATAATTTAAATATTTTATTTACTAAAAACGAGGCTTTTGCAAACCGTTGGTAGACAAAACAAAATATTCCGGAGACCCGGGTTTTAATTTGAATTAAAGACGGGGCATTTAGAAAACAAAAACAGACTTTTCGAAAATAGTTTTATGCAAACAAACGCAAGATGACATGACGATGCTCAAATGCAAGGTGGCATGATGACATGAGCTTGCGGTCATGATGATGCAATGCACAAAAACACCGCGATTTTCTAGTAGTGGTTTTAGCGGGATGCCACAGCAGCTCAGCAAACAAGTCATGGTGACGGATGGCGGAAAAGGAGACTGCATCCAAAGCCCTGTAGTTGATCTTGGGCTCCTTGCCCTTCCTCTTGGACACCCCCTTCCTAGTCCTCTTGGATTGTTCAGCCATTCGCCTCTCTTCGTTCTTCCTTCTCCTCAATTCAACTTCGTCCACTAGGTTACCTTGACCGTCGTCTCGAAAGTACTTGGCGCGAGGAGGCGCTTGTAGGTCTTGGAAACACCGGAACCACCTGTGAGGAGAATAAGGGCGATAGCAAGGGGATAAGCATACACACAAGTCCAGGAGAGAGCATGGAAAAAGTAGTCAAAAAGTTCATTGGGCAAAAACTACTCAATGCATACACATAGTGAAACTGAAGCAGAATTGAATCTGGCAGGCCGGATTATCCGGCCTGGCCAGGGGAGGATAATCCGGCCCTGGCAGAAATTTTCGATTCCACCAAGATTGCATGCAAAAAAGTAGATCGGACCTAGAAACTGCAAGACTACAATTTCTATGCGAAAACACATCCTTCTAGACAACGTTCCACCCAACAAGATACACATCTAGCCAAAGATGGGGAGAGAGGGAGTTACCCTCACTCATTGGAGGAAGAACACGGAGGAGAAGGTACCCGAAGGCGCGGAGAAGAAGATCCGGGGAGGCCCGGAAAATCCGGTGGCCGGAGAGGCTCCGGGGAGGGTGAGGGGCGGCAGGCGGCGGCTGTGGAGGAGGAGAGGGCTGGGAGAGAAGTGCTGCTCGATATGAGCCCTTCCCCCGAGCCCTGCCCTTTAAGATCAAATCCGCCAGGGCCGGATATCCGGCCAACACTTGGGCCGGATTATCCGGCCTAAATTCTGGGATTCTGTTATACACAGAACCAGGCCCGCGCGTCCCCAAACAACACCCCCACAAGGTGTGCAAGGGACTTGTGTGCAAGAATAGATGGCTTAGGGGTAGGGAAGGCTTAGGATTAAGAGAGCCAAACTGAGATGGTACTCGACACTCAAAATTGCAAAATCCAAATCAAATAAAAAACAAGATTGAGTGTAATTCCCATAAGAACATGAGAAAGCAAATAACATCCAAAAAGATCCAATTCTCCACAAGGGAGAGGGCGGTGGCCGAAGCCACCTTGTTGGAGTGTATGGTGTGACACCGCGAAGATATATCTTGGGTTCACGACCAATACGCATCAATAAGCTCACATATCATAACATGATATTAAGAGAAATGATATATCTTGCTATTGGAATTATGGGCAGAGGGTTAGCCCAATGAGTTAGGACCACACTCTCCCTATATCCATGCCCACACCTAGACCAAACAAGGATTGAGGTGTACGAGTGAGTGCATGGGTAATCAAGACAAGCTCCCGGAATCAATGATATTTAGCTCATTCCTCAAATAGCAGAATCTTGCTTCATCAAGTGGCTTTGTAAAGATATCCGCCAGTTGGTTCTTCGTGCTCACAAAAGATAGATCAATATCGCCTCGAGCAACATGGTCACGAATAAAATGATTCCGAATCTCAATATGCTTCGTCCTTGTGTGCTGAACTGGATTGTACGCAGTTTTGATAGCACTTTCATTATCACATAAAAGAGGCACTTTGTCACAATTGACACCGTATTCCTTTAAAGTTTGCCTCATCCACAATAATTGAGTACAAGCGCTGGCAGCAACAACACACTCATCTTCAGCGGTGGATAGAGATATACAATTCTGCTTTTTGGATGACCAACATACAAGAGATCTTCCCAAGAATTGACAAGCTCCAGAAGTGGATTTCCGATCATCCTTATCACCAGCCCAATCCGAGTCAGTATAACCACATAAAGAGAAATTGGAGCCCTTGGGATACCAGAGACCAAAGTTGGGGGAATGAACCAAATCTCGAAAGATCCTCTTGACCGCCACTAAGTGGCTTTCTTTAGGAGCTGCTTGAGACCTTGCACACACTCCCACACTCAACACAATATCGGGTCTAGATGCGCAGAGGTAAAGAAGAGAGCCGATCATGGACCGGTATACCTTTTGGTCCACATCTTTACCATGAGGGTTAAGTTCAAGATGACACTTTGTCTGCACCGGAGTGGCGACACCATTCAGATCCGTCATCTTGAATCTCTTGAGCATGTCTTGGAAGTACTTCGCTTGATTAATAAAGGTTCCTTCTCTAAGTTGTTTGATCTCGAATCCAAGAAAGAACCGTAATTCCCCCATCATAGACATCTCAAACCTGTCAGTCATAAGCTTTGAAAATTCATCGTTAAAAGCTTTGTTAGTAGAACCCAATATGATATCGTCTACATATAGTTGGCATACGAAGAGCTCCCCCTTAACCCTCTTAGTAAAAAGAGTGGGATCGATTTGCCCAACTTCGAAGCCACGATCTAACAAAAGCTCTTTAAGGTGCTCATACCACACACGTGGGGCTTGTTTAAGGCCATAGAGTGCCTTATCGAGTTTGTAGACATGGTTCGGAAAGTTAGGATAATCAAACCCTGGGGGTTGCTTTACGTATACCAACTCATGTAGAGGACCGTTAAGGAAGGCACTCTTGACGTCCATTTGTTGCAACTTAAAATTATTATGAGCAGCATAAGCAAGTAGGATACGGATGGACTCAAGGCGAGCCACAGGAGCATAGGTCTCGCCGAAGTCAATGTCCTCAACTTGGGAGTACCCTTGTGCCACAAGTCTTGCCTTTCCTCACAACAATGCCATTCCCATCTTGCTTGTTCTTGAAAATCCAGTTGGTGCCGATAACATTGCGGCACTCTTTGGGTTTCTCCACTAGTTTCCAGACTTTGTTGCGCTCGAAATTATTCAATTCTTCATGCATAGCAACAACCCAGTCTGGATCTTCAAGAGCTTCAAAAACCTTCTTAGGTTCCACCATGGAGATATGAGCTTGATGCTCACCAAAACTGGCCAATTCTCTTCTTGTAGAAACCCTTCGTCGAAGATCACCAACAACCTTGTCGAGAGTGTGACCCCTCAACTCAAGGTTACGATCAGCCCGAGCCTTGCGACGAAGTTCAATAAGTTTGTTGTCTCTTGGAGGAGGAGATTCATCACTTGAGTCTTCATTGGAAGCATATTCTCCGCCTTGATCAGTAATTGGAACATCAGTAGCAGGTGGTGGAGATGCATGCCCTTGAGGTGAATCCGTAGCCGTAGCAGGAGGCTGCAAAACTGGAGAGTCAGGGCCGGAAAATCCGGCCGATGGAGAGGACGGAAAATCCGGCCTGGGAGTACTTGCAGCAGCTTCATCAGGAAGCCTGGGACTTGCTTGAACTGGCGAGGAGCCGGATAATCCGGGGCTAGCCGGAAAATCTGGCCTAGAGCTTGCGTTGATATCTTCACCACCAGGAGCAGCAAGGTCAGCTGGAGCAGGGTGGCCAGATAATCCGGTGTCAACCAGAAAATCCGTCCTGGAGCTTTCTGGAGCATCTTGACCTTCAGCAGTTCATGGAGATGGTGTAGAAGTTGCCCCCGTGGTTGGAGCATGTTGAGTATGTGTCGATGAGGGCTCTATATGAGTAGAGCATTGTCCTTCCCGGTCCACCACAAGGGGTTCCTCAATGGGGCGGAAGAATCCCACACCCATTCTTCTTATGGCATCTTGGGGTATTTCAACATCTGCATCACAAACACCAACTTGCTCCACACGGGAACCGTCATTTTCTTCGAACACCACACTACAAGATTCTACAACAGTTCCGTAGAGCTTATTGTAGACTCTATAAGTGTGGGATTCGGCACCATAACCAACAAAAATACCTTCTAAAGCCTTAGATTCAAACATAGATAAACGAACTCCTTTAATAAGAAAGAAACACTTACACCCGGATACTCAAAAGTATGAGATGTTTGGCTTGTTACCGGTAAGTATTTCATACGGAGTCTTGTCCAAGATCTTGCGGAGGTATAAACGGTTGGACGAATGACAAGTCGTAGAGATTGCTTCAGCCTAGAAGTTATATGGAGATTTAAATTCGGCTAACATTGATCTTGCCATGTCCATTAGAGTTCGATTCTTCCTCTCGGCTACACCATTTTGTTGAGGGGTGTACGCAGTGGAATATTGATGTCTTATCCCCTCTTCACTTAGGAACTCATTTAAGGTGTAGTTCTTGAACTCCAAGCCATTATCACTCCTTATAGCCAGAATGGGGACGTTGTGTTGACGTTGAACCTCGTTGGCGAAGTCGATAATAGTTTGTTGAGTTTCACTCTTCAACTTGAAGAAATAAACCCAAGTGTATCTTGAGTAATCATCAACAATCACTAGACAATACTTCTTCCCACCGAGGCTTGCATGAGATGGAGGTCCGAAGAGGTCCACATGAAGGAGCTCCAAAATCCTTTTTGAAGAGATAATGGTTTTCCTTCGATGAGGTGAATCATGCATTTTCCCTTCAACACACGCCCTGCAAACACGATCTTTGGCAAAAGAGACATTTTCTTTTAGTCCAAGAATGTGGCCACCCTTGTGGAGACTTTGCAAAGTTCTCATATTGACGTGGGCTAGTCGGCGATGCCATAGCCAACCCGCGTCAGCCTTTCCGAAAAGACACAACGGGCCTGTAGTGGTTTTCCCCGAAAAGTCCACCACGTATAGGTCGTTTTCGACATATCCCACGAAAGTGACTTTTAGAGACTTGCTCCACAAGAGTACCACTAAATCAGCATCAATGTAAACTGCAAAGCCTATCTTACCAAGGGCACGAACTGAAAGTAAGTTATACCCGAGGGTCTCAACAAGCATGACGTCCACGAGAGAGATATCGTGAGCCACCACAACCTTGCCAAGACCCAATACCTTAGATTTTGACTTGTCACCATAGGAGACGGTAATGTGATCAAGGTATGGCCGCATCTCCGTGATGATCTCCTTGCTTCCGGTCATATGACCCGTATAGCCGCTATCGAGTACCCATTTAGAACCACCGGAAGCATAGCCCTCAGATCCTCTTGCCATTAGGCAAGTGGCGTTGTTGTTGATGGCGTTCTCGTTCGGCGAGTCGAATAGAGAGGAGGGAGTTGATGTGGTGGCTATAGCAGCCACTTCGCGGGAACTATCCTCATCCTCTTCATCTTCACTTGCGGAGGAGTATTCCTCTTGAGCTACAAGGACAATCTTGGGTTGCTTCTTGAAAGGGCCATTCTTCTTAATAAACGACTTCTTCTTAGGAGCTTTAGATTTCTCTTTAAGAATGAGCCTGCCACCATTGTCTTCTCTACTTTGATAAGGACACTCGGCAACAAAGTGCATTCTATCTCCACAGTTGAAGCAAGTTCTCAGTCTTGGGCCACTTTCTCTTCTTCCATATGACCCGTTCTTGCGCTCAAGGTCAGACTTGGCTTTGGCAGGGTCCTTCCAAAAGTTCCTTGCATAGAATGCCATGTACTCACCATGAGCATGTTTGACCTCATCAGGGCAGTCCATGGATACCCCTTCAAAAGCTTCTTCATCTTCCTCTTGCTCAACAACATTGGCTTTGAGAGCTACATTGACACCCTTTTGCATTCCAATGGCCCGAGCACGGGCATCTTCAGCATTCTTTGCCGCCACCTTGAATGACGCCATTTCTTGCATGAATTCATTGGATGTCATTTGATGATAGTTGTGTCTACCTTGAAGGATCTTCAAATCCGTTGGCTCGAAAGGCATTAAGGCACTCACATACTTTCTTTTTATCCATGCATCATCAATGTGAGTGGCCCCATGCTTCCGAAATGTTGTTGCGATGCCCTTGAGTCTTCTATACATGTCCTCATGGTTTTCACCATCCAACATGTAGAATCCCTCAGCTTCATTACTAAGAGCAGCATACCTGTTTCTTCTCATGCTTTCATTTCCAACGAAAAGGTCCGTAAGAGCATCCCACGCCTCTTTAGCTGTGTTGAGATGTTCAATGTGTGGCATGTCCTTGGGACCCACACCCAGCTGTATCATGTGGAGGGCGGTGGCATTCAACTGGCTATCCACAACTTCCCTTCTCGTTAGATTGGTTTGATCTCCAATATGAAGACCTTCTTCAATAACCCTCCACAATTCAATAGAGGAGCTGCACACATGAGATTTCATTAGGAATTGCCATTGATTAAAAGAGGATGAAGTGAGCTTGGGTGGATCACCCCTATTGTTTATATGAGGATGAGGGATAGGTGGGTCAGGGGAATATACGTGGCGAACCTCATTATATTCCTCCTTACCACTTCCCTTTTTGGAGGTGGAGCCATTTAGTTTTTCACCTTCCACATCATCATCCTTGGATCCGGTGTTACCCTTTTCCTTAGATGATGGTGTGGGAGCCTCAGAGGAGGATGGAGATGGGGCTATGGATGATGTGAGGCGAGCAATCATTTGATTCATCTCCTCCATCTTGGCCTCAAAGGATTTCAACAAGGTTGTTTGCAACGACTTGAGATCATCCATTGTGACCTTATCCATAGCCTCATTTCCATCATCCTTGGTACCCATACTACTCTTAGGCGGTTAAGCCCGAATTAAGAGCTGGGGCTCTGATACCAATTGAAATGGATCGTATGGGCACCTAGCGGGGGGGGGGGGGTTGAATAGGTGCTACACCAATTTTTAATTCTTTTTCAGTTTTAGGCTTAGCACAAAGGGTAAATTCTCTAGATAGACTATTAGGGTGGAATTTCCCTATATGTAAACCTATGTACTAGTGAGTAAAGAGCGAGTGGAAGAGGAACGAGTAAACCGAAGTGAAGCACGCGGAGACACATGATTTATTTGAGCGCAGTTCCTTCCTTGTTAAGGGAAGTACGTCTACGTTGGAGGGGTGGGCGGTACTAAGACCACCACGCCACAAAAGGCCTCACCCTGTTCTCTGATGGATCTCGCCACAACAGGCCTGATCCACCTTCCACTATAGGTACCCTTCGAGGCGGGCACCGGCGCCTTTACACAACTAGCGGGGCAACAACTCCACAACAACTTGGAGGCTCCCGAAATGACAACAAGCTACCACAAAAACAAACTTATCAAATACAATAAACAAGATCTAGGTATTGAAAAGAATACTAGATCAGGGATTTCTCCAAGTGAATGGAGAGGAGTTGAAGTGCTTGATTCTTGATGATGATGAACTTCTCCTCCTTCAATTCCACCAAAGATCAAGACCTTCAGGTGGTTGAAGTGGGAGATCGAGATTTAGAGCTCTTGCACAAGGTCTGGTCAAATTCGAATCAATCAAGAGTTCTGAATGTTGGGGAAGAAGGGGTATTTATAACCCCCTTCAGAAACCAGCCGTTGCAGCCTTTGGGGGCCGGATTATCCGGCCCAAGTGAGGGCCAGATTATCCGGTTTGGGGAAACTCCGCCCCAGATTCGGAATATCTGCTAGATAATCCGCCCCCCTCTCCCAGCGTCGCGCCGAGCTTGCCCTTGATCAACTTCTGGGGGCCAGATTATCCGACCCAGTGCGAAGGCCGGATTATCCGGCCTGGGGAAGAAAAACCGCCCCAGTTCGGATTTTCCGGGAGAAAATCCGACCGGATACCGAGTGACGCGCCTTGGCTCCTTTTGCTCGAAAACTGGGGGCCAGATTATCCGGCCCATGCGACACCCGGATTATTCGGCCTGAGGAGGAAAAACCGCCCCAGTTGGGATTTTCCCAGAGAAAATCCGACTGGACCCCGAACGACGTGCCTTGGCTTCCTTGAGAGATGAGGTAGGTCGGATTATATTGCCTTTGGTGGGGCGAATTATCCGGCCCCCTCAAAACTTCCTGCACACTTAGCACACATGAAAAGTCTCCATAGTATTGTTATCTAACACGCAAAACATAGGAAAACATGAAATGTTCTTTCAATCTCCCCCTTTTTGCAGGATTTGCAGAAGAAAGACACAAGACGGACAAAGATAACTTATGAAAGAGACTCCCCCTCAATGTGTGCATATTAGATTTTTTGCATTGGAATACAAATGCACACAAATAGGAGAATCTATTCCAAAGACATGTGAGCAAAAACACATACCACCGAAGTAGAGAATAGGCATCCTTGACATAAATCACAATTATTACCGGATAACCAATATGAGCACGCGTTCCGTGATATACCTCCAGCAATAGGATATGAATAGATAGATCCATAAGCACACTCCATGATATGAAGTCCATAGGCATAGCATAATCCAGACAAACACAAAGAGTCTCAAACAACCAAATCACGAATTTAAAGTTTAACGCTAAATGGGCATAAGCAAGAAATAACGAATAGAAAAGTGCAAGTGCTTATGCCTGACCCATGCAAATCCACAGACAACCTAATAGAACTACTTCTCCCCCTTTGGCATCGAGACACCAAAAAGGGAGAAGAGCGATGCTGGCGCCCCATGGGATCACTCATCGTAGTCCTCGTCCTCGTCCTCTTCTTCATGCTCTTCCTCATCCTCATCTTCAAGTTCCTCAGTGTCACCTTCCTCATCTTCATCAGCAGCGGGCGCAGAGGGGAACAAGTGACGCTCCAGCTCACCATAGTTCAGCCCGGAGGAAGAGTTCCACCGAGCATACGGAGTGGGAGGTGTAGGGGCCGGAGGAGCACCCGAAGCACCGGACACATGGTGAAGAATGAGCTGCTAGGAGTGAGCCAACTCATGGCACTGCCTGTAAGCCTCGTACTGACCCTTGCGCGTATCCACGCCCATGCAGAGAATGTGATGCTGGAACCAGTTCAGCTGCTTGATCTCACGGGCCACGGGAGGCACTGGGGGCCTGCGAGCATCCCTCATGAGGCCCTCAGGAGCAGAGGAGGGGTGAGAGGTCTTCCGAACCTTGTTGTATATCTTCTTGGCCTTGTGCACCGAGTCAATGTGGAACTCCTCAGCAGGAAGCAGGTGGCGGATGAGCATCATAATGTAGGGCGCATAGGGAATGGATAGACGGTTGAACATAGCATCACACAGCTCATGGTAGATGAAGTCCATGTCATCCAGCCTGTACTGCACTGACTCGTCCTCGCAGGAGGCAACCTCATGAGAAAATTGAAGTAGCTGAACAAGGTGACCACGGATGCTGTCATTGTTGCGCCCACTCGGTGTAATAGAGTCACGGAAGAGACCCACCGAAGCAACATAGATGGGAGCAAGACCAGCCACAGTACCGACAATGCCATTGTCCACAGTGCACGGAGAGAGAGCAGCATCCTTGTTGGGATTCACCTGAGTGATGATGCAGTGGCCACTGGCTCTATCCCTGCTGCGGAAGGAGTACCCTAGAACCTCAACAAACATGTGAACATCAGTAGTCATTGGCCTATTATGAGTCATCCACTTCATAGTGCGACGCTCATCCCCACAAATCACCAAATTGGAGAAGAACTGCTTCACCACCTCAGAGTCAAAGGAGCACTGGAGAGACATGAGATGGTGCAGGCCCATCCTCTCAGCAACATACATCGCATCCACAAGATGCGCCTTCTCCAAAGCATCAACAAGTACCAGAGGATGCATAGGCCTAATGTTCAGCCTGGCATATATGTCTTCATAAATCCCCTTCTGTTCTGCACACCAAAAATGGGTATCCCCCAGCTCAACATCACGAGGTAGCTCAGCAAACAAGTCACGGTGACGGATGGCGGAAAAAGAGACTGCATCCAAAGCCCTGTAGTTGATCTTGGGCTCCTTGCCCTTCCTCTTGGACACCCCCTTCCTAGTCCTCTTGGATTGTTCAGCCATTCGCCTCTCTTCGTTCTTCCTTCTCCTCAATTAAACTTCGTCCACTAGGTTACCTTGACCGTCGTCCCGAAAGTACTTGGCGCGAGGACGGCGCTTGTAGGTCTTGGAAACACCGGAACTACATGTGAGGAGAATAAGGGCGATAGCAAGGGGATAAGCATACACACAAGTCCAGGAGAGAGCATGGAAAAAGTAGTCAAAAAGTTCATAGGGCAAAAACTACTCAATGCATACACATAGTGAAACTGAAGCAGAATTGAATCTGTCAGGCCAGATTATCTGGCCTGGCCAGGGGCGGATAATCTGGCCTTGGCAGAAATTTTCGATTCCACCAAGATTGCATGCAAAAAAGTAGATCGGACCTAGAAACTGCAAGACTATGATTTCTATGCGAAAACACATCCTTCTAGACAACGTTCCACCCAAAAAGATACACATCTAGCCAAAGATGGGGAGAGAGGGAGTTACCCTCACTCATTGGAGGAAGAACGCGGAGGAGAAGGTACCCGAAGGCGCGGAGAAGAAGATCCGGGGAGGCCCGTAAAATCCGGTGGCCGGAGAGGCTCCGGGGAGGGTGAGGGGCGGCAGGCGGCGGCTGTGGAGGAGGAGAGGGCTGGGGGAGAAGTGCTGCTCGATATGAGCCCTTCCCTCCCGAGCCCTGCCCTTTAAGATCAAATCCGCCAGGGCCGGATTATCCGGCCTAAATTCTAGGATTCTGTTATACACAGAACCAGGCCTGCGTGTCCCCAAACAACCGGGGGCCGGATTATCCGGCCCATGCGACACCCGGATTATCCGGCCTGAGGAGGAAAAACCGCCCTAGTTCGGATTTTTTGGGAGAAAATCCGACTGGACCCCGAACGACGCGTCTTGGCTTCCTTGAGAGATGAGGTAGGCCGGATTATCCGGCCTTTGGTGGGGCGGATTATCCGGCCCCCTCAAAACTTCCTGCACACTTAGCACACATGAAAAGTCTCCATAGTATTGTTATCTAACACGCAAAACATAGGAAAACATGATATGTTCTTTCACCGGTTGTTCATTTTAAAAGCTATGTGACAAATCTGGTGTTTATTAACAAATTAATATATAGAGTTGCTGTTATTGACTATGGCTATGTGACAATTTTAGTGTTTATTAACATTTGAATGTCATGATATGGTGGTGTTGCATATTCATTACATAGGATGGCGAATGTCATGACAAATCTTCTAATAATCATGCAAGCAATGGTTTGTTTCTAAAAGATCTATTGTCACCGTTTATAGGATGGCGCATCCAGAGATGCGATGGAGGGGCACCCGCACAGCCGACGGTGTGATGCAGTAGGGTGAAGGCGGTGGCGAAGGCAGCGATGACAGTGGCGGCGATGTCGTCATCCAGGCTGGCATCGATGGCAGCGGCGAGGAAGGTGGCGATGGAGTCATCCGGGAAGGCGTTTGACGACGACGGTGGCGAAGGCAGTGATGGCGGCTATGGTGCCGTCAAGTGCAGCGATGGAGTCATCCAGGAAGGCGTCGATGGTGACATCGGCGATGATGGAGGAGAGGCAGGCGACAAAGGTGGGGGGGGGGGGGACGGCTAAGGCGATGAAGGCGGAGGCGGTGACGACCTAAGAGGCGTGGGTTTAGGGATACATATCGTGGGTGTCATTGTTTCCTTATTGTCTTATTTTTTTAACCAAGTGGTACCTGGGTGGGTTCCCGTGCGACAGAGCATAGTCCGGCAAAGTCTATTTCTACGTGCACCTTGGCTGAGTACTGTAAACCGTTGGATGGAGATATCATTTGGTTGTAAACGGCTGTATATGTCTGTTTGGGTGTTTGTAGCAAAGTTTTTGTTGGTGCCTTTTTTAGTAGTAGAGATAGAGATAACTTTTCTGCGTATGTTCAGTAATTGTTCTTGTCTAGGGTAATAGATTAGACATGTACGCACTGCCTGCCGCTCCTTCAAAATTCAGTCAATTTGCTTTCTATTTAACTACCCAGGTCAATATGAAATAGACAAGGTTTTTTGTGTATTTAATTAGCCTTTGCTTTTTAGGTCAATATGAAATCTTCCTGATTCAATTTATTAGCTTTTTTAGAACAGGGAAAAACGGTTAACTGAGTCTGATCGTGCGGTGGTAATTGCATGTTGTGCGTTTTGATGGGTGTGTAGTAGAGAGTAGAGATAGAGGTGAGAATTTCACTAGTTTGGGTATTTTGTTGCTCTAATTTGCAGGCATGGACAAGATCAGGTTCGAGAGCCTTACAGACAAGATAACGTGAAACTCAATAAATTTTGATGAAAAGACATGTGAAAGAGGTAATAGGAATACATCATCCCTACTAGAGATAGAGGTGAGAATTTCTCAAGGAGGTTATGGACGATTAGAGTAGAACTGTCTGATGCTATCCTCACATATCTCCTTCAATTTGGTTTTGTCAATACTTTGTTCTATAATATAAGATGTTTTAGCTTGTGAGAACTGGATATATCTAGACGTATTTTAGTGTAAGTTCACTGCAAATCTACACACTAAAATATGTCTAAATAGATTCGTTTCACAAAAACTAAAATATCTTATATTTTAGAAGGGAGTAATATATATCACCTGATTTTTTTAATTTATGTTATTTCTCCCTATTTGATTCAAACCAGAATATCAGAATGTCAACTGCTAAAAGTGGTGAGCCAAAGGTGATGTTTTGGACAGTAAACACGTGTTGCATCCATTGCGGAGAGTGAATTGGATATTATGTCGAAATGTTAGTTCAAGATCAATGAGGCAAAAAATAAACTCAAAAGCGAGTTAGACTTCGCCACTCATGCTATGTTGGAGTAGATAATTTTTTGTAGAATTGGTAGTGGGATTATTCATGTCCAAACTTTTTTGGAGAAAAATTTGAATCACACAATGTTTGCTATCAAATTGTTAACATTCTCTTCCGTTGCAACGCACATGCATGTGTGCTAGTTAACACCAACGAGGCGCTGCACATGTACGAAATTCGCAATCTGACCTTTCCCCCACAACACACATCTATATCTATACCTGTACCTCTCTCTATATATATAATAAAAATGGAAACGCTTCTCTCTTCGTCCTCCACTTTAATAAAAAGATGAACACTTCTCTCTTTGTCCGTCCACTTTACGCCTTCCTTCATCCGTCTGGACGCTTTCCTATGTTTTCTTTTCACGCAAATTATGAGTCAAGTAGGAGTCTACTCCTTTGCTCCCCCAACCAAGTTACATAGTTGGTCTCTACACGAGTTGGACATTAATTGATACATCATATATAGGCATGCTTCCCCATGACCCCAAGTACGCCACTGACCTGGTTGCGAGCTAGCCATCCATGCCTGTGATATTGGATCTTGGATTCCGTTGCGTTGAGCCCTAGTTGCAGGTCCCAATCCGAGTGTACCTGGACTTCGCTGTGCTCATCGGATTGATGACAAGTACGCCATGAGGGGGTCCTCGGGGCATGGAGAAAGATGGGGTGTGAGACGACGGTGTTCCGGGGCGGTGAGCACACAAGCTTTACCCAGGTTTGAATCCGCTTGCGGTGGACGGAACCTACTCCTGCTAGCAATCCAGTAATACGGCAGAGCCAGAAGTATAGATTACAAGAGAGGTTTCACCTATGCGAGTTGAGGTTGTGGTTGTCGATGCCCTAAAGGCATATCCCTAGGACGACTTATATAGTCATCTAGTCCTAGGGTTACAGGAGAGTCCTATCCGGCTATGATACAGAGTCGGTTAAATAGAACATCTTGGACTACAAGTAACACTAAAGGTTTAAGTCGGTAAGTCTTCTGGGCCTTCCTGTAGCCGAATGGGCTTCCAACTTCTCTCCCTGACCGGGCCACCCATGAAGCATAACTCTAACTCGAAGTGGGCCACCCTAGTCAGTGAGTCACAGTGGGTATACCCGAAAATTATATCACCAACCTTACTTGCCCGATTTCAAACTTAGCTAGAACTTAGTCTTTGATGCAACCAGATGTCAGTCAAGGTCTAGTCTTGTCATTGACAAACATTCTTGTCAGTGTGACCGTTGGTGGGTCCGCTTCACGCAGAACTGAGGCACCATTTTAATTCATGCACAGGAATCGAGGCGATGCACCCTTCGCGAGGAAGTTACTTTGCTCTTTCCCTGACGCATGGCGCAATGCTCGTGTGTTTACACTAATATTGGCACATATGAGGCTTATAAGGGTTTTAATTATCCTCATTTTTCTCTCACCTGTGCCATTGTCTTTCTTTTCCCCGAGCCAAAATCTGCACCCCAATCTCCTCTTCCTCTCTGCCCCCAAATCTCCACAGCGTCGCCCACCTAAGGTCATATTCTCTGGCGAGATGGCAGATGCATCAAGCTCCGATGCGGCGGCGCCTACGGCTACGGCGGAAGACAGAGGCCATCGTAGGATCTGGATCCCCTATGTCCTGGACGACGAGAAGCTTCACGGCGTCGAGGCAGAAGGTCTCCTCCGCGCTGGCGAGTGGCAGGGTGGCTTCGGTGATCCTCTTCCCACCCCTCATAATGACGAGCGAGTACACTTTGGCATTCACCTTGATCGAGGTTTGCACCTTCCTCCCTCGGATTTCTTTTTCAAGGTGATTTCTCATTATGGCGTTCAACTCCACAATCTTCCTCCCAATTCGATTCTAGAGCTTAGCACCCATGTCTCTCTTTGTGAGGGTTATCTCAGAATCAAACCGAGTCTTACTTTATTCCGGTACTACTTTAGTACTAGGAAAAAATACATCACCGCCAGCATTCCATAAATAACCGGAACACTTAGCTTAGTCCTTAAGACATACTGAGTCTATCCCAAGGTCATAGCTAGTGAGTCAGTGAAGAGATGGTCGTCCACATTTTTCTATCACAAGGATAAGCCGGTTCCTGGCAAGCAGGAAGGCTTGCTGGCTTTTGTTGATGGTGCTGCCGCTCCCCAAGAATCATGGGACACGGAGGCACTGATTCTTACTAAAAATTTGATCCGGGCCAAGAGGCGGATTGAATTTTTGATGAAGCATAGGGGACTGAGGGGGACCGACTTAGTCCATAGCTGGCTAGCTTGTCGGATTCAACCCCTTCATCACCGTGGGGATTGGCTGATGAACATGATCACTAACAGCAGAAAGACAGCCTGATAATTAGTCGGCTCTCATTCCCTCCAAGGAATACGAGTCCTAGATTAGGTGGTTGATCAAGAAGCTGATAAACTAGAAGATTCCAAAGGTCTCTCTCTAGACATGTTCATGATAGAGAAGCCCTTGACCCCAGTAAGATTTTTCGACTGACTCATCTTGTACTTGTTCATTTGTATGTTTTATTAGCAATGCTGAGATAATACGTCTTTCGGCTCGTTGACCTCCCTAAGTCGGAGCTAGCTCCCCTCGAGGGATATCCACCTGAGGATCCAGTTCCTTGGGAAGATGAAGAGCTTGAAGTGCTGTCAGAAGCTCTTACCCAAAAGCGTAAAGCTCCACTTGTGCAAGCTGGCCCACAAACTATGCCAGTTATCAAGAAGTAAGTTCTTCCATCAAACCATGTATTTTTGTTTATGTTCTTTCCAGGTCATAACAATCTTGTTCTGTTATTATCCAGATATAAATCAATTATCAAAGGGAAAGTAAAAGGAATGCCAGGAAAAGTTCTGTGCCAGCAGAAGCTAACCATAGTTCCGCCTGCTGCTACGCCTCTGACTCCCAACCCCAAGTCATCATTAGCGTCGGAGGATGCTCTGTCTCCACGCACTGAAGATATTGTGGTTCAATATGAAGATCCAGTGAAGCAAAGTTCACAAACCAACATCACCATGGGTGACTCGGAAACTGATAAGGGTGAACCCTCTAGGGGTAATGATCCCTCAGCCTGAAAACCTTCTACAGAATCCGGGTATCGCCAAGCTTGGCCTTACTCGGAAAAGCGTAGACGAGATCCAAAAGTTGGCCCTACACTGTTGGAGACCAGAAATATTATAGCTGAAGAAGAAGCTCAAGAAGCTGAAGATGTGAAGCTTCTTGAGTTGCTGGATCAAGTCCATCTTCACGACGAGAAGCTGAAGGTTGGTGCAGTTCTGCCTCCACCTATCATCCCCATAACTTTCACCGAGAAGGTTTCTGCTGATATCAATAGTAGCCTCAACAAGTTGCAACACGAGCATTTCGTAAGTCATTTTTCAACTCTTTTTATTGTATTTATATTATATCCTCTAGCCCCCAAGCATGGATAGAACTACAAATCCGAGTTTATGCTTTAATAGGATGCCAAAGAACGAAGCAGTCTAGCCCCCAAGTGTTAAGGGGTGACCTCAAGGGTGGCCCGATCTTCACAGATCTCATGGTCAAATTGATGGGAAAGCGAGGGGAAAGGGAGAAGGTAGCAGAAGCGGACTCACACCTCATGAAGAACACGATAAACACATGCAAAACTCACACGATACAAGGCTGATTGCTCCCGCCTGTGGCCACCGGTCCGATAGAATCCTCGCAAGGAAAGATCGGTCAACACGCTCCCTCGATCCCAAGCGGAGAGGGACGAACACCTTGGAGAGGGTCTTGACGTCTTGGCAAAGGGCACTAATGCCAAGGCCTTGTACAACGAGGGAGGCGCGATGCAAACTCCAACAAGGTGGTGACGATAGTCGATCCTCTTTGGTAGAAGGGGATGAGGCAAAACTAGAGATTCCACAAAGGGTTTTTTTCTTTAGTCTATCATCTATGCCTAGGGTTACATGAGGGGGTGGGGGCACTATATATAGGCCAGCCACATAACAAGGGGTACTTTAGGAAATAATATTAGGGTTTCTAAGGATAAGAGGGGTACATGGGCCGGAGGCCCAGCTCAAGGCGCTCAGGCCCATTCCACTTAAGTCAGAGACTCCGGGGTGCAAGGGCTGGAGACTCTGGGGGTAGCCAGAGACTCCGTGGTGAAGCACGGTCTGTGGGGTGGACTTTCGGGTGGCATGCAGAGACTTCCAGGCAGGCGGCCAGAGTCCGGTGCGAAGGGTCGGAGACTCTAGGGTGGCTGGAGACTTCGCGGTGGACGTCGCTCTCCGGACTTGTCTCCGGAGGGGTGTACCAAACGCTCTAGGGGCGAGTCCGGAGTCTTTACTGGAGTCCTGGCCCGAGACTCCGGGGTTGGAGGATGGAGACTCCGGGCTTGAGGGCCGGAGACTCCGGGGCTTCAGCTACTGCTTCTTCTGTCTTCTCTTCCAAGCCTCCGTCTTGTCAGGCTTGGTGCTGCTGGCTTCCTCCCTTGCCTCCGTACTTGTCGGTGTGAACCTATCATGATAATGGGACGGAGTATGAAGTAGTATAGCATTCACAAGGGTAGGAAGTGGGCTCATATATAGGAATGGATTCACCTTTGGAGTCCATGATGACTTGGCCATAAGTTGGAGACCATTATCTGGTAACGACCGAAGGTCGGGCTACATCATCTCCCCCTTCAAAAAGAGTTGTCCTCGACTCTACATGCTCATCACAAAGTACAAGATGTCGAGAGACCTTGTTGATCCTGGGGTTCACCATATAGTCATCCTCGGGAAGATTTAATTGACAACACCTCAATGTTCCTTCACCTTCCATGAAGCCTACAAATCTCACCACAAAAGCGAAGCAACACTCAAAGCGTAGCCAATTCATGAAGATTATAGCATGAATACTCAAGTAGAAGGAAGTCACCTTAGGATGTAGAGATGGCTCGTTGAAGGGCTACCATAGGTAACCTCTTCGGTTCGTCTCGTCAACTCTTTATCCATAGAGGTTGACGCGGAAGCAATTGTACCTTCACACAACAAAGTCCAAGAAAAATATGTTTGTGTGTGATAGAGGAGCATGTCATTTGGGACATGTCCATTCTTTTTCACAACACTATTAGCATAGCTCAATTATAGCAAACGAAATGCATATGCAAGTTCAAATTGTATGGGAATTGTTTAAACATCATCTAAATGTGGGAACTCAAAAACTTCATAGAACGTCTTAGTGTGGCACTCAAAGCAATTGACTAAAATATTGAACAACATGTTTGATGCAAAGCATGCAAAAGGTATCAGGGCTGGGTTCGATCTTGAACTCACTTGGGGATGCTCTCTAGAGCACTTTTTATTAACTCGTGCTCAACCAAGGTTGACATTCTTGTGCAGGTAACTACACACATCATAAATAAAAGGAAGAACATGTGTGCATGGTGGAGAAACACACCATCCATCATGACGTATCTCTTCTTGTGCACATCACCATTAATGTCAATCAAGTATGAAATAGATGCATGGTGAGTATGCAAGTGGGGAACATGCTTATCATGGCAATCATCAAAATCTCCAAGATTTGCTAAAGCTATGGGGGCCATCTCAACGGACAACATATGATAATTATTGTTGCAAGCAAAGCAAGTGAAATAGCAAGTATTCATCTTATTGGAAGCAACGGGAGAAATTGTAAAACATTCATGACAAAGCATTGTCCGAGGGGTATGATCATCATTGCAAGCAAAACATTGGAAAGAGCAATTGTTCAACAAGGTGAAAGCAATGATTTCATCAACGTAATGTTTAGGGCATATCATGTCTATGGAAATATCATGACAATAAAAGGAATCCACATGGTCATCATGATGCATAGCAAGATTAACACATAGAAATAAGAGTGGAACATATGTCATGTCACAAGTATCATCTATAGCATGCCAATCATCGCAAGTCATCATGTACACTAGTGGGATCATGGCATCATCAACACCCGTATTCTTACCTTGTTCATACCTCTCATATGAAGTGGGTGTTGTGGTAGTATTTTCCTCCATGTGGGCGACTTATTCTTTCTCCATGGTGATGGAATCATCTTCATGCACCATGTACGTGTTCTCTTTAGGATGCATCATCATCTCCAAGCTTGGCGCTTCTTGATCCATGGAACCTAGCACATCATGACATAACACCCTACAGGTAGAGGGTAAGTCGTTAGAAATCAAAGTGGTCTCACATGACCTATCAACTACCACTCTCAACTCACTCGGTGTATCACTCATGTCCTCCAAATGGAAGCACTCAATCTCACGTATGGTGAAGTCGGTCATCTCACTCTTGTTTTCACTCGAGTGGGCTAAGTGGCTCTCATGCTCACATGGGATTGGTACCACATCATCACTCAAGGATATAGGGATAGGTTCGGTGTCCTCAACTCCATGCGCCTCCTTTGGTGAAGGGAAAGTCCCATGCTCACCATTCTCAACCTTGTCATCGCCATCTTGTAGTGTCGTCTCTTTACTTGGAGCTCGCTCATCCTTCACCGTGGCCACCTTGGCTTGTGTAGACATCCTTTTGACGTACTCGTCCAACTTGGAGAAGTAGAGGTCTTCATCTTCCTCATCCATGAAGTTGCATGCGTCATCTAGGACGTCAAGGTTGGGCATTGAAGCTTGATGGCGTGGAGGAGAGCTTTCTCTTGGTGCCATTTTGGTGGTGGCACGAGTAGTGGAAGGTGCCTTTTGATGGTGTTGACGGAGGTCATTGGCGTGCCTTGCCAAAGGTTGATGTAGATGGCATACTTGGTCATCCACATGACGCTCGCGACGATGCTCCTTTTTCTTGGCACTCTTCTTGGTGAGGCATTGTAATGAGCGCAAAGCATCATTAGTCTTGGCCATCATGCTCATCGTTTTGGTGAAATCATTGTCCATTTCGTGCTTGAAGTTGGCCATTTGATGGTGGACCTTGGTGCTCTCGAGGTGGAAGCTCCGTCTTGGTCGACATGACTTGAGGAGCCTGTCGTTGTCGTTCTTGAAGTCGTCCATGCTTGGGGAGTTATTGTTATTGTAGAACTCCATATCACCCAAGCACGTGGAGAAATTGTCAGTGTAGTGCTCCATCATGTCATCCATGCTTGTGGAGGCACATGCATGGTGGCTCATCGTGGATTCTTCATAAAAATCATCCTCGGTTCCGGAGTCCCTAGACATGATTCACAAGACCAAGTGGTGTATATGGAAGTGGTAGGGGGTTAGGGATGCAACGTCAAACCTTACTTTACCTTGGAAGATAGTATCGTGCAAGTGGCAACACTTGAGAGCAATCAAAAACCAAGTATGGTGAAGTTCACGCAGAACACCAAAACCAACTAACCACTAAAACACACACACACAAAACTTATGGTGGATAGGTATGTAAGGTGGCATGTCCAAGAACAATCCGAAATCAAGATATTGTAATGGCAAGTAAATAACCATGATAATCACAAAGCAAACCAAGTCAATCCACAAGATAGGAACTATATACAAAGAAACACACACGGTGGAAAAAATGGGACTTGTGCGATGGAGAAAGTGAGCTAAGAACCAAATGATTACCTAGCGAAGACTATAAGTTCGTGTCACACAAGTGCAAGGAGAGACACTAGTTCGATTGCATTAAAGTTGGTGGGCTACAAGATATGCACAATAAGTACCACATATTTGATGTTCATCGAGCTTGCGCTTCCTATTCTATGAGGCACTTGTTTGTTTGTTTGTTTCTTTTTTTCTTTTTCTTTTTCTATATTTTTCTCTTTTTCTTTTATTTTTCACTTGCCCCTTCCTTGTGCCAACACTATACAAGGTAACTATATGAGATAGCGTGCTCACAACTTTTGCTCGGAATTCTACAAGTATCAAATGTGCATATCCCAAGAAATCATAGGAGGAACTAGTCTCAATAGGTGTTTGTTAAACACAAATATAGTGTGGCTCACAAAGGAATGCAAGTGGGGAGAAGCCTCGGAATTTATATACCTTTTCTCGCCGATCTTCACCCTTAATTGGTGCATTCTGCCTTGCTGACAGAATTTGGTTGGGGTAGATAGCATGAACGACCTAGATCATGATGTAGATATCCTTCTCCTCTTCAAAACGAGCTAAAAAACACCAAAATCCGAGTTCCTATGCAAAAGTTATGCTCAAAACCGTGAAACAGATTTGCTGTCAGTAGGGGGGCGGAGACTACAGGGTGCAGGGCCAGAGACTCGGGGGGTCCGAGGCCAGAGACTCCAGGGTCGGGGTCTGTAGCGCGTCCAGAACTCACACGGGATGCATTTTGGTAGAAAAACTCAAAGGAAAACCTCAAATTGATGGGAAAATCAAGGAATTAGGCTATGGGAACACAAGGGAAGGTAGACCAACAAGTTTAGCAAGTAATCCACGGATCAAAACCTACCAAAACGTACTTAAATCCCAGATCGATCCAAAACACGAATTGGGGTTATTTTTGGTGGAATTTTTGAATTTATGGGAAAAGACCAAATCGATGAGAAATCTGTGGCAACCAAAAGCTACTGAGACGAGATGTTAAGGGGTGACCTCAAGGGTGGCCCGATCTTCACGGATCTCATTGTCAAATTGATGGGAAAGAGAGGGGAAAGGGAGAAGGTAGTGGAAGTGGACTCACACCTCACGAAGAACACGATGAGCACACGCAATACTCACATCATACAAGGCCGATTGCTCCCGCCGGTGGCCATCGGTCCGATAGAATCCTCGCAAGGAAAGATCGGTCAATGCCCTCCCTCGATCCCAAGCGGAGAGGGACGAACACCTTGGAGAGGGTCTTGACGTCTTAGTAAAGGGCACCGATGCCAATGCCTTGTACAACAAGGGAGGCGCGATGCAAACTCCAACGAGGTGGTGACGATAGTCGATCCCCTTTGGTAGAAGGGGATGAGGCAAAACTAAAGATTCCACAAAGGGGTTTTCTTTAGTATATCATCTATATAGGCCAGCCACATAACAAGGGGTAGTTTAGGCCATAATACTAGGGTTTCTAAGGATAAGAGGGGTACATGGGCCGGAGGCCTAGCTCAAGGCGCGTAGGCCCATTCCACTTAGGACGGAGACTTCGGGGGTGGACGGAGGCTCCGGGGCGAAGCGCGGTCTCCGAGGTGGACTCCGTAGTGGCATGCCACGACTTCTAGGCAGGAGACCGAAGTCCAAGCTAGAGTCCTGGGGCGGAGACTCCGGTGCGAAGGGTCGGAGACTCTGATGTAGAAGGCCGGAGACTCCGTAGTGAACATCGCTCTCTGGGCTTGTCTCTAGAGGAGTGTACTGAATGCTCCAGGGCGAGTCCAAAGTCTTTGCCAGAGTCCTGGCCAGAGACTCCGAGGTTGGAGGCCGGAGACTCCAGTCTTGAGGGCCAGAGACTCCGGGGCTTCAGCTGCTGCTTCTTCCGTCTTCTCTTCCAAGCCTCTGTCTTGTCGGGCTTGGTGCTCCTGGCTTCTTCCCTTGCCTTCGTACTTGTCGATGTTGAAAGGGAAATGGACGATGCCCAGAGGGGGAGTGAATAGGCGTTTTAAAATTATTATGGTGTAGGATCTAATAAATACGGAATAAAACTTAATGTTTAATTTATCAAGCCAAAACCTATATTCACTAGGTTCACTAAGTGCACCAACAACCTATGCTAAGCAAGACAAGCAACAAGGTGATAGCGAGATATAATACTTCAAGCACGATGGCTATCACAAGGTAAATTGCATAAGTAAAGGGCTCGGTTAAGAGATAACCAATGGACACGGAGACGGTGATTTGTTTCTCGAAGTTCACTTCCAAAGAAGCTATGTCTCCATTGGAGAGGTGCGATGGTGCAATGTACTTCGAATGCCACAAATGGCTCACCTTGAGGTGTGGTGGCTCGATGCTCACCCAATGCCACACAAGGCCTCACCCCAAGATGCGAAGGCACGCAACACACCGACGTCATAAAAAGCTCACCCTATTCTCCAGTGAGCTCGCCACAAAGGCCTACTCACATTCCACTATGGGACACTTGAGGGCGGTCACCGAACCTATACAAAGCTTGGGGCAAACTCCACAACTCAATTGGAGGGCTCCTAAGAAATGCCACAAAGGCTACAAGCTTGAGGAACTCCACAACAATTGGAGCCCCCAAGAACAATGCCACAAAAGGCCACAAGCTTGAGGAATCTCCACAACTCAACTGGAGGCCTCAAGAACACACCACAACTCCACATATCCGTCTAGGGTTCCAAGAACCCAAGAGAAACAAGCACAAGAGCTTGAACTCACCGAATCTCCGAGGAGAACTCAAACTTATGCACCAAATGCAAGAGGAAAGTCCTACACTCTCAAATTCCACCAAAGCTACAAAAGCTATTGGGGAATAAGAGAGGAAGAACACAAGAGGAGAATACAAAACTCTCCAAGATCTAGATCCCAAGGATTCCTTCACAAAGAAGGGATTTGGTTTGGTGGGGGTTGTAGATCTAAATCTCCTCTCTCAAATCCCTCAAATAGATGCAAGAATCATGAGAGGGAGAAGGGAAGAGGGCAAGCTTTTGAAGGTCAACAATGGAGGAGAGAGAGTGGAAGAGCTAGCAAAAATGATCTCCAAAGTTGGGGAAACTATGGGGAAGAGGAGGTGTAACTACCTCGGTAAACTACGCTCTAAGTTGCATGCCTGGATGAGCGAAAGTGGTTAAAATAGTATGGTGGGGGCCCAGGGGCCACCCACAGGTAGACCCATCGGCCGTCCTAACCACTTCCAGAACATCAGGACAAGAACGAGCGGCGTAGTCGGCAGGCGAAGGGATCAACTACATACACAAGTGAGTATGTATGCAAGCCACCATACAACTGTTCTCAGAGCCATACCATCTAAAAGAAATAGAAATATATTGCAACGCCATACGGCAAGATCCAAATATCCTAGATAGAGATAATATTTTAGGATAGATCCTCATACATCAATCAACAGAGTATCAGGCGGAAGTGGAAGTCAAGATCCGAGTACGGATAAGAAGCAAATCGACATAAGATGCCACATAAATAAACACATCCCGCCCACAGATCTCGCGGATCCCCATCCCCGGAATCTGTACACCGAGTGATCTATGCCAACATCATCCGTCTCCGCCACCCAGTATCCATCTTGCGAATACACCTGTTCATCTGAATCAAACAATTTATCGTGTGAGACCCTAGGGTACTCAACAAGTCTTTATGCCTCTAAAGGGGACATATACATGGGGTGATGCAATGGCAGCAAAAATATAATAGCGAAAAGTCTATAGATACTCGCTAACCATCCGCCTAACCAAAGATAGACAGATGTCCGTTAATTAGTAGCAACAGTTATAACAGTATAATTAATAGATCCATCCTCCTTCTCGCTTACCAATGAGAAAGCGGACGAACAACCCCTCCGTTGGCAGTTCTATTAACCATTCCGTGAGTATTGCACTATTTACTAGTCAGGTACTTAGTCAAATTAAAAGCGGTACTTTAGTTATACTTGTCTATGATCGAGAAACTGTGCTCCAAGTCGTCCATAACCGCGGACACGGCTTTTAGAAAGATTTACCCTGCAGGGGTGCACAAATAGCAACACACACTCGATCAACCTCGGAAAAACCAAATCAAAACCCAACGAGGCATTCACGACAAAGCGATCACAGGATTCAGAAATATTTCAGGGGGCCACCCCACTAAGCTACCCGCAACGAAGTTGGTCGGCTCTTGAACGGACCCAGGGTTTGTGTGGACGGCGGTAAACGACTGGGAACCGGAAATTGTGACTGGGCTTGTCGATACAGCGAAAACGTGTCATGATCCAAAACAGTACAGGTGCTCCACGCACAATCATAAGTAAACAGTAAAGCATGGCATAAGTACATGATAGTAATAAAGCTCCAAACTAATTGTGGCCCCAAGAAATAGAAAATGAATCAAGCTCTGGCTCAGGAGGGTCCATAAGGCCTCCCGGATGTGGATAGTGCGAATAGTCAAGGAACATGAATCAAGTACTCGGGGTCCTACGGGACACAAGTGAGCATGAAAAACCAAATAGCAGATATTGCTCACCGTTGCCTCTTTCATTAGTTATCCTATTACTACTCAGGTTAAGTTGTTTAGGTACCTCGTTATCCATCAGACGCTCACATACCCTACACATGCTGTTCTACAACTCGCATGGCTCAAACAACTCCTGTAGTTATGGCTCATGGGATGGAGGAACAAGCTTCGGTGGGGTTTAAAAGTAAAGGCTATGCAGTACTTAAGATTCAATTTAATGCAATCACGACTCAATGATGCAAGAATAAGATAGAGGCAATAGGTACTATATGTATGCAAGCATGTGGTAGTGCTTGCATGGCAGCTCAGTTGAAGCGAGAGATAGATCTAGGTAGAACTCCTGTGATTCCTGATAATTCTCCTGCTGGGCATCTATTCGAAGAAGAACCAAACAAATAAGGGCCAACATAATTCTCCTGCATGCTTCAATTCAGAACATGGAATGCATAGTTAGAACGGGCTCGTCGCGCTAATCGATTTAGACATATTATTTGTCGAATTTGGAGTTGTAGATTTAAAGTTATTAATTAATTAATTAAGAAAAGGCCTTTTTATTATATTTAAACAATTTTCGAAAATTGAAAGTGCTCAAATAATACTTTGAATGGCATATTTGAATTCCTCACATTTTTCTGATTCAAAAACATAAATTATTTGTATTATTTGGAATTACAGATTAAAAGTTATTTAAAACAGAATTTAAATCATATTTAAACATTTTCTGAAATTGTTTTTATTAAACAGAAATACGCAGACACTTTTTATACATAGGCCGAGCTAGCCATAGCCACCGACATGTGGGGCCGCGCTGAGCTGGCGAAAAACCGCGCGCAGAAACTTTTCTCACCGCGAGCTGACCCAGCCACAAAGATTGACAAGCGGACCGGTGACTGCGGGTCCACCGCGCGTGTGCGCCAGCCGGGGCTGGACACGTGGCGGATCCGGGGGACTGCGGGATTAGGTTTAGGGATCCTGGGGTACCTTTTTGTAAAACTTCCGTGGAGGCAGACAGGTGGGCCTGAGGAAGCGCGGGTTGAGAGGAATAAAAAGGTGGGGGGTTTTCTATAAAGCTGCCAACTGCCCACTGTTCCTCTTCCTAACGAAACTGACGAACGGACGGTGCTCGACAGGGACGGTGCGCGGCGCGGGGGATCGAACCCGCGACCTGCGGTTCACGCACAGAGAGGCGGAGCCACTGCAGTAGGGAGAGGGATGTTGACAGGAGAGCGGTAGGCGGCTAGATAGGCTGCTGTGAGGCGCGGCGACGAGCAGACGCTCGTGCACGCCGGCGCACAGAGACCGCTCAACAAAAATACCAGTGTGAACATGCATCGACGGCGAGAGAGGGGATGTCTAGGAGGGAGGGTGGCTCACCGCGAGGTGGTCGGCGGTGGTGGATCGGGCCGGGGAGTGGTGGATCGGCGATGATGCAGACGGCCGGTCGGAGTTAGGGTTTCGGTCGGCTTCGTCAACGTTCCGCGGTACAGGGGCTTCCTCCTCCTCGCTGTTGTGTACGGGGCGACGCAGGGGATCGTGCTGAGCTTCCTCGACACCCACAACGCCACACCCGCCTCCTCGAACTGGAGCAGGAAGCCGATGCCGAGGTGGTGGCCGGCGGTGAAAGGGAAGGTGGCAGGGGGAGAAGGGAGGAAGGTGCGGCATGGGGCCTGGGGCAGGTGAAGGCAGAGGAGAAACAAGGGGAGGTAGGTAAGGACGGGGCAGGAGGGGTTGCTGCACATGGGGAGGCTCGGGTGGAGGTAAAGGTTGCTCGGCCACCTTTCCTCCCTCTCCACGCTCACGTGCTCGTCCGGCTCGGCCAGGGGTTGCAGGGGCTACATGTGGGGTCAGGGCGAGGCCAAGGAGGGCTGGCTCGGGTGTGGGGTCGGCCTGGCAGGGAGAGAGAGAGAGAGGGTGTGGCATGGACCTAGGGTTGGAGGGGCTTAGGTTAGGGTTGGTGTTAGGTTAGAGAGGGGTAGCTAAGGCCAGGTTAGGGTGGTGCCTCCGCATGGAGGGGTAGATCATGGGGTGGTGGTGTGGTGAAGGTTAGGGTAAGGGGTGAAGTTAGGGTTTTAACTAGATCATGCAAGGGGTGGGTTTTAGGGTTTTTAGGGTATGATCTAACAAGATCCATCAAGTATGTGGTGATGGCATGGAGAGTGAGATGAGAGAAGAGGTGGTGAGAGGGTTTTTGAGATGAGGCAACAATATCATGTGCATGACCAAGCATAAGGAAGAAGAAGATGGATATGGAGGTGATCTCACATGATCATGCATGGATGAAGGGAATGTGGTGGAGTTGAGCTCTTGATGCACATGGCAAGAAAACAAAGAGCAAGATGAGGAAGGTTTAGGGTAATAGCAAAAAGAATAGAGCCAACAAGAATTGATTCTCAAGGGACCATGATCCACTCAAAAATCCAAGTAAAACCCAAAAGAATAGAATGGTGGTGATTGTTGCATGGCCCATGCATGAGCATTAAATGCCATGTCTAACCTTGTGAAAACAAAATAATAATCATGGCATTTATACACATGCCTTCCAAAATATGGAGTAAGGCCAAGCTAAAGGAAAATGGAAGGAGGTTCCATGGGGAGTAGATGGAGATGATCATATTTGAATATAATTTGGACTTGCTAGTGTGTATGTCCCACTAGGTGTTTAATAGTCTCAAAAATATTCCAACATGAGCATACATTCCAATACAATCCATATGGAAGCTAGAAAAAGGGGTACCACTCATAATGCATGCAAAGTTGGCTCCACATATCAATAATGTGAAAACAACATGATGCTACCGTGAGGGCATATGGAAAATTGAAGTGGATCCATCCCAACCCACATGAGCTAGATTTAAAGGCCAAAGGAAAAGTGTAAAAGCTCATGGATAATTAGGATGGTGGAATTATAAGGTGGTGACAAGGTAAAGGTGGTGGAGTTGAATAAAAGATATGCCCCCAACTCAACTTGGGCATCAAGCATTTATCAAGAACCAAATACAATATATCAAGAGCCAAATACAATTAATAATGCATATGAGATAGAACCAAATGAAAAGGGTTTTATATGATGCTCAAATGCAAGGTGGCATGATGACATGCTCATGATATAATTATGATGCAACAATTATATGTTGGAAGTAGCAATTATATTACTAGACCATGTAGCATTACATATGTTAGACAGATGGGATGCTACAACTCTCCCCCACTAAATAGGAATCTCGCCCCGAGATTCTAGGAAGAAGAAGAAGAAGACACAAAGAGGGTAGGATACTTGGCACGGAGGTCATCCTCGCGTTCCCATGTGGCTTCATCAATGGAATGGTGCGACCACTACACCTTGCAGAACTTGATGGACTTCTTGCGAGTCCTTCTTTCTGCGACTTCTAGAATTTTTATGGGGTGTTCTTGATAAGACAGATCTTCTTGGAGATTGAAGAGTTCATACCACGGTCCACGGTCCTGCCGAGATCCTTGAAGCACTTCTTGAGTTGAGAGATATGGAACACATCATGGACCTTGAGTTTTTCAGGGAGCTCAAGAGCATAAGCAACTTCCCTCTTCTTCCACGAACTTTGAAAGGACCGATGTATCTAGGAGCCAGCTTTCCTTTGATACCAAACTGGTGCGTGTCTCTCATGGGAGTGACACGAAGGTAAACGAGATCACCAGGGACATACTCCATGTCTGTGTGCTTTCTATCATAGTTGCTCTTCTGGCGACTTTGAGCAACCTTCAGATTTTCAAGAATGATGTGAACCTTCTCCTCCGCTTGAGTTACAATGTCAGGGCCAAACAATGTTCTTTCACCTGCACCCGACCAACCAATCGGAGTTCTACATTTGCGACCATAGAGAACCTCAAATGGTGCCATCTTTAGACTTTTCTAGAAGCTGTTGTTGTAAGAGAATTCAGCATAAGGAATACATTCTTCCCACTTCATGCCGAAAGAGATAACGCAAGCACGGAGCATATCTTCCAGAATCTGATTGATCCTTTCAACTTGTCCTTGCGACTGAGGATGGTAAGCTGTGCTGAAGTTCAATTTTGTTTCCAAAGCATTTTGGAAACTTCCCCAGAACTTGGAAGTGAAGATGCTTCCACGGTCTGAACTGATCTCAAAGGAACCCCATACAGAGAGACAATTCTGTTGATATAGAGCTCAGCCAACTGAATTGCAGAAATTGTTTCCTTGACGGGAAAGAAGTGAGCCACTTTAGAAAGCCTGTCGATGACAACAAAGATTGCATTGTTGCCCTTCTGCGACCTTGGAAAACTAGTTATGAAGTCCATCTCTACTTTCTCCCATTGCCATTCCGGAGGCTTCAGTGGCTGTAGAAGACCGGAAGGTTTCTGATGGACAACTTTAACTTTGCGGCATACATCACATTTCGAGACATACTTGGCACAACATTGTTTCAACCCAGGCCACCAATATTGTGTTTTCAAGTCCATGTACATCTTAGTGCTGCCAGGGTGGATAGAAAGAACAGAATCATGCGCCTCCTTAAGAACTTGCTCTCTTAAACCCGGATAGTTCGGAACAAATATCCGGTGTTCAAAGAAAAGAGTGCCTTGGTCGTCGACGTGGAAGGACTCATACTTCGGAAGCTGAATGTTGGAGATGATGTTTTTAGTGTAAGGATCACCAAGTTGAATGGAGCGAACTTTTTCTTCCAAGAGAGGGGTTGCCAGAAGGTTCACAAGATACCCTTGATCCACAATTTCAAGGTTGAGTTGGCGGAATTCCTCGCACAAGAGAGGCTATTGTTCTTCCACCATGAGGTTGTTGACATAAGCTTTTCGGCTAAGAGCATCGGCCATCACATTAGGTTTGCCCGGAGTATAGTTGATGGTCAAATCAAAATCATTAATTCCTTCAATCCACCTTCTCTGACGAAGGTTTAGATCAGGTTGTGTGAAGATATACTTCAAACTCTTGTGATCAGAAAAGATCTCACAACGGTTGCCAAGCAAGTAATGCCTCCATACTTTCAAAGCAAAGACAACTGCTACGAGTTCGAGGTCATGTGTAGGATAGTTGATCTCATGCGTCTTCAACTGTCGAGAGGCATAAGCAACAACTTGTTTTTCTTGCATAAGGACCGCACCCAATCCTTGCAATGAGGCGTCACAGAATATCTGGAAAGGTTTTGATGTATCTGGAGGAATCAAGACTGGTGTGGAAGTGAGCTTCTCTTTGAGTGTTTCAAAGCTTGCTTGACATGCAGGATACCAAAGGTATTTCTTGCCTTTCTTAAGGAGATCGGTAAGAGGCTTCACAATCTTCGAGAAGTTCTGAACAAAGTGACGGCAGTAACTAGCCAAACCAAGGAAACTCCGGACTTCTTTGACATTTTTGGGTGGAAGCCAGTCAACAATTGTCTTAACAGTTTCTGGGTTGACAGCAATGCCCTTGGCAGAGATGACGTGACCAAGATAGGTGACTTGAGGCAGCCAGAACTCACGCTTGGAGAACTTTGCATACAGGCGGTTCTCACGAAGCTTGTTTTAGGACACACCGAAGGTGTTCTTCATGTTCTTCCTTTGACTTAGAATAGACTAGAATGTCATCCAGATAGACCACAACGAACTTATCAAGGTACTCCATGAAAACCGAGTTCATAAGCCTCGAGAAGGTGGCAGGTGCGTTGGTGAGACTAAAATACATGACCGTGTACTCGTACATGCCATAGCGGGTGGTGAAAGCTGTTTTGGGAACATCGTCCTTGCGAATCTTGATTTGATGATATCCACTTCTCAAATCAAGCTTAGAGAATACCACAGCTCCAGCTAGCTGATCGAAGAGATCATTAATCCGCGGAAGGGGATATTTATTCTTGATGGTTTTAGCATTGAGAGCCCGATAGTCAACATAGAGTCTATCAGTCTTGTCTCACTTCTTCACAAAGCTGGTTGGGCTACCCCAAGAAGAAGTACTGTGCTGAATGAAACCCAACTTCTCTTGTTCATCAAGCTGACATTTGAGTTCAGCCAACTCAGCAGGACCCAATTTATAAGGCCGCTTGGAGATAGGAGCGGTTCCAGGTTCAAGCTCAATCAGAAACTCGACCTCTCGATCCGGAGGCATACCCGACAACTCTTCAGGAAAAACATCTGGGAACTCACAGACCACCGGAACACTCTGAATAGCTTCCATAGCATCATCATTCAAAGCCGCCAAAGAGAAAAGCTGAATTGCAGGAGTCAGACTTGGAGAATAGACTATATGGCCTTCAGGAATTTTTAGAGAAACCGAGCATTCATCACAATCAATCACAGCTGCATTTGTTGTTAACCAATCCATGCCCAAGATAACATCAATGTCAGAATTGGCCAGAATAATTAAGGAAGCCGGGAACGAAGCGCCACCAATCTCAATTTGATTTCCATGGCTGATATGAGCAGCCCTCATGTTTGACCCAGGAGATTGTACCACAAGACGATGCAATAAGGGGACCATAGCCAGATCATGCTCATGCGCAAACTTGTGAGAAACAAAAGAATGCGAAGCACCAGAATCAAACAAAACTCGTGCAGGGACTGAGTTAACAGGAAGCATACCCATCACAACTCCAGGTGCATGCTCATCTTGAGCGACGTTGACACAGTTGGCACGAGCAACCGTAGACCCGGGCTTGGTGTTGATGTTGAGAGCCTGAGGTGGAGGTGCACGAACCATAGAAGAACTTGCCGCAGGTCTTGGAGGTGGTGGAGGAAGAGCTTTGTTGTTCATGGGACAACTCCAGTGTTGATGCCTAGTGTTTCCACAAGTGTAGCAAGCACCAGGTGGACGTGGAGCAGCGTAGCCAGGGACTCCGCCAGGCACTCCAGGGTAGTTGTGGTTGTAGCCCCTAGGAGCCACGATGAAGGAGTTTGGTGGCCTTGCCGCATAGCTTGACGGTCTTGGTGGAGCCGGGAGCGACGGTGGGGTGTTAGGAACCCACACGCGGCGCTTAGAAGGAGCTGTCATAGCTGAAGAGCTTGCTGCATCGCGGCTGTGTTTCTTTGACTCCTCAAACACTTGCCTACTTGCTTCTTCCTGCAGAGCTGTGTGTTAGAGTTCCAGAAAAGACGCCGGCCTTGCATGAGTGATTGCATATTTGATTGAAGCATTGAGTCCTTGCCTGAACCTCTTCTGCTTTTTCTTGTCATCAGAGATCTCATCGCCACCATACCGATAAAGGTTCATGAAGTTTCTGATGTAGGTATTGACATTGTCATTGCCCTGCTTGAGGTTGAGAAACACTTCCTTCATCCTTTCCATGACAATTTCTGACAGGTATTGCTCTTTGAAAGCCGCAGTGAATTGCTCCCAAGTAGGCTGAAAACTAGAGTGGTCTGCCTTCAGGTAATTTTCCCACCACATAGCTGCATCTCCCTTCAGAAGGTGCGTGGCACATTTTACCCATTCTTGCTCAGGAACATCCGCAGTCATCAGCAACCTTGACATTTCACGCAGCCAATCATCAACATCAAGTGGCTGATCAGACACCTCAAATTGGCGTGGGTTGAACTTCAGAAAACTCTTGATGTCTCCTCGCTTGGGAGGTGGAGGTAGCGGAACAAACTCATTCCTCCTTACACTTTCTTCGAATCTCTACTGGTTCTGCTGCATTGCTCCCAAGGCATTAGCAATACTTGCCAAAGCAGCCCCCAGTTCAGGTGGTATGTCCTCCTCAGAACGGCGTGGTGGTGCCATCCTGTGATTGATATAAAACACAAGTCAATATCATAATGGAGAATAATAATAATCCAATATAGTACCAAAATGGAATTAACCAAGATTAAAGGATATAAATTACTAAGATGATATTAAAATATCAACAAAGTTCAAAGCACCTCGAAGATATTAAGCATATCGCACACGACTGAACAAGGAGTGTGGTACACAAGCTAACAAAGAAATTTTTTCCACAAATTTCGGCATTAAAATACCACTATATGCGCAAAACCACTTAACGAATCAAGATTACTAACTCTACTGATTCAATATACAAGAGCGAATGATAAAAGTAGTGGTATGGTCGCGACTCCATCCCGCACTCAAATGATTACTCCGCACATGAATAAGTAAAACACATATCCCAACACCTTCTTCTTAAGATGAACCTAAAGATTAGTAACTACGGAAACGAACACCCCAAACAAGATAACATCGGATAACAAAGAGTATGACAGATCGCACCGGTATACAACAAATCAGATAGATCGCGTCGATTTATAAAGTCCTGTCGGTATGGAATGTACCAACAGTTGATAACTAAAAGGCAGATAGTGATAACATTTGGATGCAACAAATAGAAAAGGAATTCACACACACACACAAAACCTATGGTACTACGGAACCCCGAGCACGTGAATCCTAGTTTGAATTTTAGAAGAGGATTGAAAACGTTACACTGCCTTACCAGAAAAAGGGTGGGTGGGTGGATAAGAAGAAAAATGGATGCAGTCCTACTCTCACGTTTTGTTTTTCCTTAGTATACATAGCTACCAAAAATATTTGCTAGACTGACAACGACCATTTGGCTGAGACCCTGAAGGGCGGGATGGCTCTGATACAAATTGTAACTACCTCGGTAAACTACGCTCTAAGTTGCATGCCTGGTATGAGCGAAAGTGGTTAAAATAGTACGGTGGGGTCCCAGGGGCCACCCACAGGTAGACCCGTCTGCCGTCCTAACCACTTCCAGAACATCAAGACAAGAACGAGCGGCGTAGTCGGCAGGCGAAGGGATCAACTACATACACAAGTGAGTATGTATGCAAGCCACCATACAACTGTTCTCAGAGCCATACCATCTAAACGAAATAGAAATATATTGCAACGCCATACGGCAAGATCCAAATATCCTAGATAGAGATAATATTTTAGGATAGATCCTCATACATCAATCAACAGAGTATCAGGCGGAAGCGGAAGTTAAGATCCGAGTACGCATAATAAGCAAATCGGCATAAGATGCCACATAAATAAACACATCCCGCCCACAGATATCGCGGATCTCCATCCTCGGAATTTCTACACCGAGTGATCGTTGCCAACATCATCCGTCTCCTCCACCCAGTATCCATCTTGCGAATACACCTGTTCATCTGAATCAAACAATTTATCGTGTGAGACCCTAGGGGTACTCAGCAAGTCTTTATGCCTCTAAAGGGGACATATACCTGGGGTGACGCAATGGCAGCAAAAATATAATAGCTAAAAGTCTATAGATACTCGCTAACCATCCGCCTAACCAAAGATAGACGGATGTCCGTTAATTAGTAACAACAATTATAATAGTATAATTAATAGATCCATCCTCCTTCTCGCTTACCAACGAGAAAGCGGACGAACAACCCATCCTTTGGCAGTTTTATTAACCATTCCATGAGTATTGCACTATTTACTAGTCAGGTACTTAGTCAAATTAAAAGCGGTACTTTAGTTATACTTGTCTATGATCGAGAAACTGTGCTCCAAGTCGTCCATAACCGCGGACACGGCTTTCAGAAAGATTTACCCTGCAGGGGTGCACAAATAGCAACACACACTCGATCAACCTCGGAAAAACCAAATCAAAACCCAACGAGGCATTCATGACAAAGCAATCACAGGATTCAGAAATATTTCAGGGGGCCACCCCACTAAGCTACCTGCAACGAAGTTGGCAAGCTCCAGAACGGACCTAGGGTTTGTGTGGATGGCGGTAAACGACTGGGAACCCGAAAGTGTGACTGGGCTTGTCGATACAGTGAAAACGTGTCACGATCCAAAATAGTACAGGTGCTCCACGCACAATCATAAGTAAACAGTAAAGCATGGCATAAGTACATGATAGTACTAAAGCCCCAAACTAATTGTGGCCTCAAGAAATAGAAAATGAATCAAGCTCTGGCTCAGGGGGGTCCATAAGGCCTCCCGGATGTGGATAGTGCGAATAGTCAAGGAACAGGAATCAAGTACTCGGGGTCCTACGGGATACAAGTGAGCATAAAAAACCAAATAGCAGATATTGCTCACCGGTGCCTCTTTCATTAGTTATCCCATTACTACTCAGGTTAAGTTGTTTAGGTACCTCGTTATCCATCAGACGCTCACATACCCTACACATGTTGTTCTACGACTCGCATGGCTCAAACAACTCCTGTAGTAATGGCTCATGGGATGGAGGAATAAGCTTCGGTGGGGTTTAAAAGTAAAGGCTATGCAGTACTTGGGATTCAATTTAATGCAATCGCGACTCAATGATGCAAGAATAAGATAGAGGCAATAGGTAGTATATGTATGCAAGCATGTGGTAGTGCTTGCCTGGCAGCTCAGTTGAAGCGAGAAATGGATCTGGGTAGTACTCCTGGGATTCCTGATAATTCTCCTGCTGGGCGTCTATTCGAAGAAGAACCAAACAAACAAGGGCCAACATAAATAAAGTGCACAATCATATGAATTAAAATGCGACAAGCAAACAAGCATGCCATCATGAATGATGCACAATTTACATGGCAATAATGTAGCATGGCATGGTGAGGTGTGGGGTACAAGAATAAAGCATTTGATTAATTATGTGGTCAAGTTTTATTGCCATAAACAGTTCTGATTTTTAATAATGGCATGATGTATGCTTCAATTCAGAACATGGAATGCGTAGTTAGAACGGGCTCGTCGCGCTGATCGATTTAGACATATTATTTGTCGAATTTGAAGTTGTAGATTTAAAGTTATTAATTAATTAAGAAAAGGCCTTTTTATTACATTTAAACAATTTTTGAAAATTGAAAGTGCTCAAATAATACTTTGAATGGCATATTTGAATTCCTCACATTTTTCTGATTCAAAAACATATATTATTTGTATTATTTGGAATGATAGATTCAAAGTTATTTAAAACAGAATTTAAATCATATTTAAACATTTTCTGAAATTGTTTTTATTAAATAGAAAAACGCAGACACTTTTTATACACAGGCCGAGCTAGCCACAGCCACCGACATGTGGGGCCACGCTGAGCTGGCGAAAAACCGCGCGCAGAAACTTTTCTCACCGCGAGCTGACCCAGCCACAGAGATTGACAAGCGGGACCAGGGACTGCGGGTCCACCGCGCCTGTGCGCCAGCCGGGGCTAGACACGTGGCGGATCCGGGGGACTGCGGGATTAGGTTTAGGGATCCTGGGGTACCTTTTTGTAAAACTTCCGCGGAGGCAGACAGGTGGGCCTGAGGAAGCGCGGGTTGAGAGGAATAAAAAGGTGGGGGGTTTTCTGTAAAGCTGCCAACTACCCACTGTTCCTCTTCCTGACGAAACTGACGAATGGACGGTGCTCGACAGGGACGGTGCGCGGCGCGGGGGATCAAACCCGCGACCTGCGGCACGCACACAGAGAGGCGGAGCGGCTGCGGTAGGTAGAGGGATGTTGACATGAGGGCGGTCGGCGGCTAGATAGGCTGCTACGAGGCGCGGCGACGAGCAGATGCTCGTGCAGGCCGGCGCACAGAGACCGCTCGATAGAAAGACCGACGTGAACAGGCATGGACGGCGAGAGAGGGGATGTCTAGGAGGGAGGGTGGCTCACCGCGAGGTGGTCGGCGGTGGTGGATCGGGCCGGGGAGCGGTGGATCGGCGACGATGCAGACGGCCGGCCGGAGTTAGGGTTTCGGTCGGCTTCGTCGGCGTTCCGCGGTATAGGGGCTTCCTCCTCCTCGCTGTTGTGTACGGGGCGACGCAGGGGTCCGTGCTGAGCTTCCTCGACACCCACAACGCCACGCCCGCCTCCTCGAACTAGAGCAGGAAGCCGATGCCGAGGTGGTGGCCGGCGGTGAAAGGGAAGGTGGCAGGGGAGAAGGGGAGGGAGCTGTGGTGCGGGGCCTGGGGCAGGTGAAGGCAGAGGAGAAATGAGGGGGAGGTAGGTAAGGACGGGGCAGGAGGGGTTGCTGCACACGGGGAGGCTCGGGTGGAGGTAAAGGTGGCTCAGCCACCTTTCCTCCCTCTCCACGCTCACGTGCTCGTCCGGCTCGGGCAGGGGTTGCAGGGGCTGCAGGTGGGGTCAGGGCGAGGCCAAGGAGGGCTGGCTCGGGTGTGGGGTCGACCTGGCAGGGGGAGAGAGAGATGGTGTGGCATGGACCTAGGGTTGGAGGGGCTCATGTTAGGGTTGGTGTTAGGTTAGAGAGGGGTAGCTAGGGCCAGGTTAGGGTGGTGCCTCGGCATGGAGGGGTAGATCATGGGGTGGTGGTGTGGTGAAGGTTAGGGTAAGGGGTGAAGTTAGGGTTTTAACTAGATCATGCAAGGGGTGGGTTTTAGGGGTTTTAGGGTATGATCTAACAAGATCCATCAAGTATGTGGTGATGGCATGGAGAGTGAGATGAGAGAAGAGGTGGTGAGAGGGTTTTTGAGATGAGGCAACAAGATCATGTGCATGCCCAAGCATAAGGAAGAAGAAGATGGATATGGAGGTGATCTCACATGATCATGCATGGATGAAGGGAATGTGGTGGAGTTGAGCTCTTGATGCACATGGCAAGAAAACAAAGAGCAAGATGAGGAAGGTTTAGGGTAATAGCAAAAAGAATAGAGCCAACAAGAATTGATTCTCAAGGGACCATGATCCACTCAAAAATCCAAGTAAAACCCAAAAGAATAGAATGGTGGTGATTGTTGCATGGCACATGCATGAGCATTAAATGCCATGTCTAATCTTGTGAAAACAAAATAATAATCATGGCATTTATACACATGCCTTCCAAAATATGGAGTAAGGCCAAGCTAAAGGAAAATGGAAGGAGGTTCCATGGGGAGTAGATGGAGATGATCATATTTGAATATAATTTGGACTTGCTAGTGTATATGTCCCACTAGATGTTTAATAGTCTCAAAAATATTCCAACATTATACTTTCCAATACAATCCATATGGAAGCTAGAAAAAGGGGTACCACTCATAATGCATGCAAAGATGGCTCCACATATCAATAATGTGAAAATAACATGATGCTACTGTGAGGGCATGTGGAAAATAGAAGTGGATCCATCCCAACCCACATGAGCTAGATTTAAATGCCAAAGGAAAAGTGTAAAAGCTCATGGATAATTAGGATGGTGGAATTATAAGGTGGTGACAAGGTAAAGGTGGTGGAGTTGAATAAAAGATACGCCCCAACTCAACTTGGGCATCAAGCATTTATCAAGAACCAAATACAATATATCAAGAGCCAAATACAATTAATAATGCATATGAGATAGAACCAAATGAAAAGGGTTTTATATGATGCTCAAATGCAATGTGGCATGATGACATGAGCATGATATAATTATGATGCAACAATTATATGTAGGAAGTAGCAATTATATTACTAGACCATGTAGCATTACATATGTTAGACAGATGGGATGCTACAGGAGGCTCTTTAATAGGGTAAGAGAAATCTGTCCGTTTCGACTAGATTCGCGCCCCACCGGAACTACCGGTGCCCCACCAGTAGTACCGGTAAATAGAAACACAAGTTACTGAACAAAAACTAGATTTACCGAAACTTCGGGCGGAACTTGGGCTGGTAATACCGCTCAAGCAAAAACGTTGGACAAGATTGCACGAAAACTTCAATAACTTTTGACTCCGGACTCCGATTTTGATGATCTTGGGCTCGTTTTGAAGAAAACAAAAAAACTATACAAGATTATACAAAGAAAGATCATAGTACAACAAGGGAGGATAAAAATAAAATGGTGAAAGTTATGACCTCTCAGAAGCGACGAACCGGTAAAACCTCCAAAACCCAAAACGCAAGAAGTTGAGCTTGGACACTCCAATTGGGATGAAACCAATTTTGTTGGAAAGATAATAAAGAGTAGAATCCAACGAAAGGTGAAATATTGGTTATCACAAAGGGAGAAAATATCATGAATATATATGTGAGATATCTCCCAAGGTGTGGAGCCGGAAAATCCGCAAGATCTAAAACGCAAAATGATATGCAAGGGAAATCCGTTTTTGATGAACTAGAGCTTGTTATGAAGATAACCACAAGATCTAGATCCTCACATGGAAAAGAACCAAAAAACAATCAAGAAAGATGGTACCATGCATGTAAAGGTTTGAGCTCTCTCCAAAAGATATGAACGAGTCACCCTCTCGAGAGCCCCTCTTGATAGTACGGCTATCTATCCTAAACCCGGTCTCCCAACACTACAAGAGACCGGTAAAATAGAAAACCTATCATGATCATACCTTTGCCTTGAGCAATCCACTTGAGCTTGATGTAGGCCATCTTGTCTTTCTCAAGATGGATCGCCTTTCTTGATTGCTCTTGCTCGCTCTTGCTTGATGAAGACTTAAGAAGTGCTCCCCTATACTCCATGGAGAAACCTCCTTTTTGAACTTGTCTTCATCACACCATGATCTCCGAGGATGGCAAGCTCCAAGCATGATATCTTTTAGAGATGGTGCATCTTGAGCTTGCACTTCATTTCTGGATGATGTCTTGAAGATAGCCATGAGGAACTCCATCTTATTCTTCTTCTACTTGATTCCAATTGGCACAAACCCTTGGATATTGCTTCTTGTTGGGCCACGTAGAGATAAACAAAAAATTTCCCTACGCGGTGATCCCAATATCCAGCTCAGGTAGAAGGCCACGAGGATTACCACTAGACGTGCAGTTGCAGAATTGATGAAGCACGTCACTTGATGCAGTGCAGTCCTCGCGATCCGTTCCGGTTCCACGATCCGTTCTTTCTTCACGATCGTCAAAGTGCTGAATGTACAGCACCTCCGCCCGTATCCTCACATACGAGGAGGAGCACCGGTGATGGACTGCTAGGTCCGGTACGGCGGCGACAAGACGGACTGGGGCTAGGGTTTCCAACACATGGAGTGAACTAACCTTGTGCTCTAAGCACCTGCCCCAGCTTATATAGGGAGTGAAAGTGGGCTCCACTCACTTGTGGCCCATTCACTAAAAGGCCTATATTAGCCATTGCAAGTCTCACTTGCTTACTAAGTCCATGTCTCTATTTGGGTCCAACCCAAATAGGTTTCCTGTTTGGGTCTAACCAAAACTTGCTCCCGCTCTTAAGTGTGTGACCCGACAGGCTCATGGTAACCCGGACACGATTCCGCGTGTGCTGGCGACCGGCGGCGAGGCAGACCTTGGGGGAGACGTGGCCGAGCTTCCCGAGGCGATTCGGCCGGGCCACGGAGGCGGCCACGCGAGGGCCTGGAGGGCGTTGTGGCGGCGGAGTTCAACGACGCGGCGAGGACGAGCGCGCAGCAGAACACGGCGGCACGCGGGGACGGGGACGCGGCCATGCGATAGGTGTTGGCGGTGCTTGGGGTCGAGTCTGGGGCCTAGAACAGGAGCGTCGCAAGGCGTCATGGGTCTGAGAAGAGGGGCCAGCAGCAGCATAAGGAGGCGGGGCCGCGACGATTGAGGCGGGAGGGCGCCGGAGCTGGTAGACGCAGAGGCCGGCGGGGCTCGGCCCGAGGAGGACGAGAGGCTGGCGGCGAGGCGAGCCCGATGGCGGCGGTCCGGGTCAAAGCAGAGGGTGACGGCCGGAGGCGAGCGGGAGGAGGCCGGAGGGAGGCCGCCGTGAGCCGAGGCGGGCGAAGCCGCGTGAGCGCGGCCGTCGAGAGCGAACGGCGGAGGGAGGCGACGAGGGGCAGAGGGAGCTCGGGCCCGGGCGGACAGAGGCCGGCGAAGGGCGGTGCGGAGCTTGGCGGCCGGTGGCGAGCAAGGAGAAGGCGGCATCACCTGGGGTTGGGGAGGGGGCGTTCCTTGCGGGGAGAGACGAGAGGGAGAGGCGCGGTGGGTGGTGGGCCAGGGCTAGAGCGGGGGTTGGGCGCGTGGGGGAGCGAGCGCGTGCGGGCTGAACGACGCGGTCGCTGCGTGGGCCCAGGGGAGCGGGCGGCTGGTGTGCGTGCGTGCGTTGTGTGTCGGCGTGTGTTGGAGGGAGTTGGTGGCTGGGTGTGTGGGGTTTGGGATAGGTGTGTGAGGGTGTGGAGAGGAGGTGGGGCCAGGAGGGGTGAGGTGGCGTGCTGCTATTGGATGGGGTGAGGTGGATGTGTGAGGTGGAGAGAGGAGATTGGTCAGGGTGAGGTGGAGGGAGGCTGGGTAGGATAGGGTGGGGTAGGTTAGGGATTAGGACCAGATATTTTTAGACTAGGGTTTGGAGTTGGCCGGCCGGGCTTTCGGGCCTGGCTGGCTGCCTCCCAAAAATAATATAAACTTTTATTTTAATTTAAAAATAGACTTTTGTAAATAGTTTTTCGACAAATAAAAGACCCGGGAAAGACCAGAGTTTTGATTTGAATAAAGACGGGGGATATTTTAGAAAATAAAACTAGGCTTTTAGAAAATAGTTTTAGACAAACAAATGCATGATGACAACGATGCTCAAATGCAATGAGGCATGATGACATGAGCATGCAGTCATGATGATGCAATGCACCAAAAACACCTCGATTTTCTAGTAGTGGTTTTGCGGGGCACCACATCCTGCAAAAACAAGTTATGCATAGATACGATATCTACTGGCGTTGTGAAACTCGCACCGACATCTAAGGCGCTACGACAGGGCGAAGCCGGGGATCGAAGGGGCAGCGCCCGACGATTTTTCCGAAAAACGCAGATCTCATCTGCATTCCGGACATGGATTTCATCATCGGATAAAACAATTTTACCCAAATCCGATCCAGACTCCGATTCGATCAAACTCTTTGATCTTCGATCACTGCATCCGGGTTTACGTGTCACAGTCTACCCCGATGGCGGAAACCGGCCGGTAGGGGTATGTCATTCCACGACCTTAGCAGTTAGATCACGGAAACCAGATCATCCATTCCCCCGAGTACAGTTGATCCAACCAACTTTGTACAAAACCGATCTATCTCATAGATCGACCACCAAAACTGAAATTACATCCAATCTAACGCCAACCGCATATCACATATGCGCGATCTTGAGCCTAAAACCAGAAGCTAACGCTCTGATACCACTGTTGGGCCACGTAGAGATAAACAAAACTTTTCCCTACTCGGTGATCCCAAGATCCAGCACAGGTAGAAGGCCACGAGGATTACCACTAGACGCGGAGTTGTGGAATTGATGAAGCATGTCACTTGATGCAGTGCACTCCTCGCGATCCGTTCCGGTTCCACGATCCACGATCCGTTATTTCTTCACGATCGTCAAAGTGCTGAACGTATAGCACCTCCGCCGGTATCCACACGTGCGAGGAGGAGCGTCGGCGATGGACTGTTAGGTCTGGTACGGCGGCGACATGATGGACTGGGGCTAGGGTTTCCAACACATGGAGTGACCTAACCTTGTGCTCTAAGCACCTGCGCCCCAGCTTATATAGGGAGTGAAAGTGGGCTCCACTCACTTGTGGCCCATTCAGTAAAAGGCCTATATTAGCCATTGCAAGTCTCACTTGCTTACTAAGTCCATGTCTCTATTTGGGTCCAACCCAAATAGGTTTCCTGTTTGGGTCTAACCCAAACTTGCTCCCGCTCTTAAGTGTGTGACCCGACAGGCTCATGGTAACCCGGACACGATTCCGAGTCTCACTCGTGATCGATCAGTTGGTAGCGGCTCCTAGCAGAACATGCCAACTCCCAAGTACCAATAAGTCATGACGACATACCTTTCCAATGCGACTTTCGTCTGAGCCCCTTTTGCCTCACGATATACCTTGTCGGACTATAGGCGAATTATCGTCATCCCTTAAATAGTCCGACTCTCTTTCTCGATCCGAGATAAGTGATTCATCCGACTAACTCTTAGTCGGCTGCCTCGGTTAACACTTAACCGTGACGCGCATGGCCATGCTTTCCGAATCATATCTTCCGAGAGGGCCCAGAGAATATCTCTCCAGATGGAGGGGCAAACTCCCGTCTTGGTTATTCACATCACGCAGCTTGATTCTCAGTCGACCCGAACTCCGCCTTTATAACTGCCGAATGACGGAACAACGTTTGACAGAACCTAATTCAGAGATCCTCAACTCGGATTGTGCAATAACCTCAGGTCTAAGGATTACATTGATTGAGACATGCAAATGACGACTTGTTCGTTGCATCTCAATATGGGTCAGTTCGACTCGCTAAACTCTTTAGCCGAATCCGTGTAAGTCGGAATAGCATCTCCATGCCCATGACAAGTGGAACCTAGTCATCTGCCAACTTTCACATTGGTCCAAGTTGTGTGTCTGGCACAACCTCAATGACCAAGGACAATTAGTATGAACAACATGAATATGTAGTTCCACAATCAAATCACATATTCGATGATACATATCAGCAGTTCATACATGGACCATAACCTTACGAATACGCAGGAATATCATCATACATGATTGCCTCTAGGGCATATTCCGAATACTTCTTGTTTTCCAACCTTGAAACCAACACATGGTCCAAGCGATGCCAATGGACAAACCTACAAGTGAAACTCAATTTACACATTAGTCAATAGGGATTATCATTAATTACCAAAACCACACATGGGGGCATACATGCCCTTTCAGGTGTGAACCTATCATGATAATGGGACGAAGTATGAAGTAGTATACCATTCACAAGGGTAGGAAGTGGGCTCGTATAGAGTAATGGATTCACCTTTGGAGTCCATGACGACTTGGTATAAATTGGAGACCATGATGTGGTAACGACCCTAGGTCGGGCTACATCACCAAGGCTCGTGCTGAAATTTAGTTAAATATAACAGCCCAAGTCTTAGTAGATTTCTGACTCTGGTTATCATTCTAACTTATAGAAAATTTATGATTATAACCAGGAATTGTTAAAGAACGTCTACAAAAAACAAAGAGAAATCAAATCTCTCCAGCGTGAAAATGCTCAGTTGAAAGTTGAGAAGGATGAAAATGCTCAGTCGAATTCGACTAACTTGTATGCCTCTGTAACACCCTTGAATCGGCCATCTACAAGTGTTAGCGATTCCCGCCAAACCCGCATAGAAACGTTTCAAAGATGCTCACTAGGAAATTCCGTGCGGGTGGAAAACAAAGTAATATCATTACACAATAGTCCACGATGGAACCCAGAAAACATATATATACTACAACGACTCCGTGAGTCAAGAATATAGATATACAGTACAAAGATCCAAATCACCTTGAAAACGATACGACATCTAAGTACGGATAAGATGCAAATGAGGATAAGAGCCCTGAAGAATAACCAATTGCATCCATAACCCTGCCCAGGCCAAGTCGGAAGGATAACTCTGCTAACAACATTGAACTCATACCTGTTAAAACAAAAGGGGTGCCGACAAAGGTCAAAGGAAAAAGGGAGCGGTCAGTTCTAAGGCTAGTACATGACGAGTCTAGAATTCGGCGGCTCGTGCCTACATAAGTATGGTGGACTGAAGCGACAACAAAGCAGGCACTAAAAAAACTATGGAGACTCGATACAACTGTCGGCTATCAGAGAGGGGTGAGAAAGACATATTTGGAACCAACCTGATACTAACACACAACATACCCATCATGGTATTTCCCCCTCGAGACCAAAGAATAAAATCCTTCCGAGGAAACTCATACAGTTGGAAATTTTATTCATTCATTCCATGGTGGTTATCCAACTTACTAGTCATATCAGATCCAAGTCATATTACAGCAGCAATCCTTTAGTTATAGTTGTCTATGATCGAGAAAGTGTGCTCTAAGTCGTCCATAACCGCGGAAACGGCTTTTCGAAAAGATTTAACCCTATAGGGGTGCACTAAGGTATCCACACGCACTTCAACCCTTGTTATCAGATCCGATATGAGCAAGATTCTGAACGTACACCCAACGGTATGAAACGGGGCTTCGGATACGATGTTTCCCACACCCAAAGCAAGTACATAGGGGCCACCCCACTAAGCTACCCGCAACGAAGTCAGCCATCTTCGATACAGACCCTAGGTGTGTGACAACGGATGTAAACGACTAGGAACCCGAAAGTGTGACTGGGCTTGTCGATACAGCGAAAACGTTGCACGAGGTTCCTAAACAGTACAGGAGCTCCACGCATAATCGTAAAAAAACCTTTAAAGCATGGTATAAGTACATGATAGTAATAAAGCCCCAAACTAGTTTATGGCCCCTAGTACAATACTTTGAAATCAGGTAGTAAACCGATGGGATGCCCACCCACCCACCTGTGGTTGGCGCGCTCGATCTCAGAACAGGTATCAAGAACTCGGGTCCTAGGTGGACACAAGTGGGCGGTTAAAAATCAAATGTTGACGATTACCCACCGGTGCCTCTGCATTATATCTATTTCCAACATTTTAATTGATAAGTTACAATAAAATCTATGATCATTTCCACCATTCAGCATGTAACAACCTCCCAACAATGGTGGAACATCGACGACGCGGAGCAGCACCTGAGCAAGAAACTATGACTCACAAGACCAACTGTCTAACAAACAATAGTCAATAGAAGGCGTCCAAGGCAATATAGAGGCTGCACGAAATATAAATGGTACGGAAACTAAAGCATCGCAAACCGAATAATGGGACGAAGTATGAAGTAGTATACCATTCACAAGGGTAGGAAGTGGGCTCGTATAGAGTAATGGATTCACCTTTGGAGTCCATGACGACTTGGTATAAATTGGAGACCATGATGTGGTAACGACCCTAGGTCGGGCTACATCACCAAGGCTCGTGCTGAAATTTAGTTAAATATAACAGCCCGAGTCTTAGTAGATTTCTGACTCTGGTTATCATTCTAACTTATAGAAAATTTATGATTATAACCAGGAATTGTTAAGGAACGTCTACAAAAAACGAAGAGAAATCAAATCTCTCCAGCGTGAAAATGCTCAGTTGAAAGTTGAGAAGGCTGATGCTGAAAGTAAGTTTTCCGACAATCTCTTCTCGAATTTATGCTTCAGTCGAATTCGACTAACTTGTGTGCCTCTGTAACACCCTTGAATCGGCCATCTGCAAGTTTTAGCGATTCCCGCCAAACCCGCATAGAAACGTTTCAAAGATGCTCACTAGGAAATTCCGTGCGGGTGGAAAACAAAGTAATATCATTACACAATAGTCCACGATGGAACCCAGAAAACATATATATACAACAACGACTCCGTGAGTCAAGAATATAGATATACAGTGCAAAGATCCAAATCACCTTGAAAACGATACGACATCTAAGTACGAATAAGATGCAAATGAGGATAAGAGCCCTGAAGAATAACCAATTGCATTCATAACCCTGACCAGGCCAAGTCGGAAGGATAACTTGCTAACAACATTGAACTCATACCTGTTAAAACAAAAGGGGTGCCGACAAAGGTCAAAGGAAAAAGGGAGCGGTCAGTTCTAAGGCTAGTACATGACGAGTCTAGAATTCGGCGGCTCTCGCCTACATAGGTATGGTGGACTGAAGCGACAACAAAGCATGCACTAAACAACCTATGGAGACTCGATACAAATGTCGGCTATCAGAGAGGGGCGAGAAAGACGTATTTGGAACCAACCTGATACTAACACACAACATACCCATCATGGTATTTCCCCCTCGAGACCAAAGAATAAAATCCTTCCGAGGAAACTCATACAGTTGGAAATTTTATTCATTCATTCCATGGTGGTTATCCAACTTACTAGTCATATCAGATCCAAGTCATATTACAGCAGCAATTCTTTAGTTATAGTTGTCTATGATCGAGAAAGTGTGCTCTAAGTCGTCCATAACCGCGGACACGGATTTTCGAAAAGATTTAACCCAATAGGGGTGCACCAAAGTATCCACACGCACTTCAACCCTTGTTATCAGATCCGATATGAGCAAGATTCTGAACGTACACCCAACGGTATGCAACGGGGCTTCGGATATGATGTTTCCCACACCCAAAGCAAGTACATAGGGGCCACCCCACTAAGCTAACCACAACGAAGTCAGCCATCTTCGATACAGACCCTAGGTGTGTGACAATGGATGTAAATGACTAGGAACCTGAAAGTGTGACTGGGCTTGTCAATACAGCGAAAACGTTGCACGAGGTTCCTAAACAGTACAGGAGCTCCACACATAATCGTAAAAAAACCTTTACAGCATGGTATAAGTACATGATAGTAATAAAGCCCCAAACTAGTTTGTGGCCCCTAGTACAATCATTTGAAATCAGGTAGTAAACTGATGGGATGCCCACCCACCCACCTGTGGTTGGCGCGCTCGATCTCAGAACAGGTATCAAGAACTCGGGTCCTAGGTGGACACAAGTGGGCGGTTAAAAATCAAATGTTGACGATTACCCACCGGTGCCTCTGCATTATATCTATTTCCAACATTTTAATTGATAAGTTACAATGAAATCTATGATCATCTCCACCATTAAGCATGTAACAATATATGAATATCTCTCTAGATGGAGGGGCAAAATCCTGTCTTGGTTATTCACATCACGCAGCTTGATTCTCAGTCGACCCGAACTCCGCCTTTATAACTGCCCAATGACGGAACAAGGTTTGACATAACCTAAGTTGGAGATCCTTAACTCGGATTGTGCAATAACCTCAGGTCTAAGGATTACATTGATTGAGACATGCAAATGACGACTTGTTCGTTGCATCTCAATATGGGTCAGTCCGACTCGCTAAACTCTTTAGCCGAATCCGTGTAAGTCGGAATAGCATCTCCATGCCCATGACAAGTGGAACCTAGTCATCTGCCGACTTTCACATTGGTCCAAGTTGTGTGTCCGGCACAACCTCAATGACCAAGGACAATTAGTATGAACAACATGAATATGTAGTTCCACAATCAAATCACATATTCGATGATACATATCAGCAGTTCATACATGGACCATAACCTTATGAATACACAGGAATATGATCATACATGATTGCCTCTAGGGCATATTCCCAACAGTCTCCCACTTGCACTAGAGTCAATCTTCCGACATCACATGTCTAGGCATCTAATGCCCATTGCTCTCAGGTGCACCTCATGCTTCGGCTGTGGAAGTGGCTTTGTCTATGGATCCGCAATGTTTGCATCTGTGTGTACTTTGCATAACTTGATATCACCTTGATCCATGAACTGGCGAATAAGGTGGTACCGCATGAGTATATGTTTGTTCTTCTGGTGTTGTCTAGGTTCCTTAGCTTGTGTAATAGCACCATTGTTGTCACAATACACGTCTAACGGATTAGACGAGCCTTGAACCACACCAAGATCCATGAGGAAATTCCTCATCCAAACGGCTTCCTTTGCCACCTCCGAGGCAACAATATATTTAGCCTCTGTTGTAGACGCAGACACCGTTTCTTGCTTGGAACTTTTCCAGCTCACAGCCCCTCCGTTTATCACAAACACATATCCGGATTGCGAACGAGAATCATCTGAGTCAGTGAGATAACTCACATCCGTGTAACCCTTTACACTGAGTTCATCCTCACCTCCATAAACCAGGAACATATCCTTAGTCCTTCTCAAGTACTTGAGGATATTTTTAGCCGCTGCCCAGTGGATTTCTCCAGGGTCATCCTGGTACCTGCTCACAACACTTAGAGAATAGGAAACATCCGGCCTAGTACAAATCATAGAGTACATGGTGGATCCGATTGCACAAGCATACGAAATCGCACTCATCCGACTTCGCTCATCAGTTGTCGAAGGACACTGAGTCTTGCTAAGTTTTACGCCATGGGACATCGGTGAGAACCCCTTCTTAGACGATTCCATGTTGAACTTGTTCAACACTTTTTCCAAATATGTACTCTAACTCAATCCAATGAGTTGCTTTGATCTATCTCTATAGATCCGGATTCCTAGTATGTAAGTCGCCTCACCCAAGTCTTTCATTGAAAAACTCTTTTCCAATGATTCCTTGGTCTCTTGCAACATCTGGACATCATTTCCAATCAATAATATGTCATCCACATATAAGATCAGAAAGTTTACTTTGCTCCCACTAAACTTCTTGTATAAACAAGAATCATGATCACTCTTGATGAAGCCAAACGATTTGACTACCTCATCAAAGCGAATTTTCCAATTCCGAGATGCTTGATTCAACCCATAAATGGATTTCCGAAGCTTGCATACCTTGTCAGCATTAGCCGGATCGACAAAACCCTCGGGCTGTATCATATACACGTCCTCGGTTAAATTTCCGTTAAGGAAAGCCGTCTTGACATCCATCTGCCATATCTCATAGTCGAAATAGGCTGCTATAGCTAACATGATCTGAACTGATTTAAGCATCGCTATAGGAGAGAAAGTCTCATTGTAGTCAACTCCTTAAACTTGTCGGAGCCCCTTCGCGACAAGCCGTGCTTTATAGATAGAAACATTTCCATCCATATCAGTTTTCTTCTTAAAGACCCATTTGCACTCAACGGGTCTTACATCGTCTGGCAGATCAACCAAGTTCCAAACTTGATTTTCATCCATGGACTTTAATTTGGATCTCATGGCTCCAAGCCATGACTCAGAATCAGAACCCACCATCGCTTCCGAATAAGTTGTCGGCTCATCACTGTCCAACAACATCACATCACGGACACTTCGCAATCTAGCCGATCTTCGCAGTGTCGGTGCAGTTTCCGGCTCAGGTACCACGTCCGGCTCAACCTCTAAGGCTTTTGCCGACTCGCTGCTAGCCGGCATCTCTCTAATTTCTTCGAGATGCACCGTACTCCCGCTGACTCCCCGACTGAGAAACTCTTTCTCAAGGAAGACACCGTTTCGAGCGACAAACACTTTGCCCTCTTCTCGGTTGTAGAAGTAGTAACCAAAGGTTTCCCTCGGATATCTCACGAAAATACACTTATCCGACTTAGCTGTAAGCTTGTCCGACTGAAGTCCCTTGACAAAGGCTTCACAACAATCCTAAGAAAAGACAAACTTGGCTTCTTGCCAGTCCACATCTCATGGGGTGTCTTCTCTACCGACTTTGATGGTACTCTGTTTAGTGTGAACACTGCAGTTTCTAGACAATAACCCCAAAATGATAAAGGCAGATCTGTCCGACTCATCATTGACCGTACCATGTCCAACAAGGTCCGATTCCTCCTTTCCGACACACCGTTTCTCTGCGGCGTTCCTAGAGGAGTGAGCTGGGGAACTATTCCACAACTCTTCAGATGGTCATCAAACTCATGGCTCATGTACTCGCCTCCTCGGTCCGACCGAAGAAACTTTATTTTCTTGCCAAGTTGATTTTGTACCTCATTCTGGAATTCCTTGAACTTTTTAAAGGCTTCCGACTTATGTTTCATCAAGTAGATATATCCATATCTACTCAAATCATCAGTGAAGGTAATGAAGTACTCATAACCACCTCTAGCTGTCGTGCTCATTGGGCCACATACATCACTATGTACTAGTCCCAATAAGTTGGACGTCCTTTCACAACTCTTTGCAAAAGGTGTCTTGGTCATCTTGCCGAGAAGGCAGGATTCGCATGTCTCAAACGACTCTAAGTCGAATGAAGTTAGGAGTCCATCATCATGGAGCTTCTTCATGCGTTTCCAACTTATATGACCAAGCCGACAATGCCAAAAGTAAGTCATATTCAGATCATTTGGTTTCAACCTTTTCACATTTATGTTATAGATAGATTCACTATCAAGATTCAAATTAAATAACCCGTCCCGGACGGGCGCAAAGCCATGAAACATATCATTCAAATATAAAGAACAACCATTATTCTTTATATTCGACTCATAGCCCTGTCTCATCAAACATGAGGCATAAATGATGTTTCGACTAAGCACTAGAACATAATAACAATTATTTAGCTCCATTATGAATCCAGAAGGTAAATGAAGTTGCATTGTGCCGACTTCCAACGCAGCGACTCTCGCTTTGTTTCCGACTCTAATGTCAACCTCGCCTCTTGCAACGCTTCTAGTTCTTACCAGTCCCTGCAACGAGTTGCAGATGTGAATGAATGATTCGGTATCATATACCCAAGAACTACCAGGTGCATCAGCAAGATAAATGTCTATGACATTGCAAACAAGCGTACCTGAGCCGGAAGTCACACCTCCGCTCTTGGCTTTATCAGCCAAGTACTTTCTGCAATTCCTCTTCCAGTGGCCATCCGACCTGAAGTAGAAGCAAGTGGATCCGGCTGCAAGAGATGGCTTAGTCCCTGAGGAAGCGCTTTGGACTGGGTCCTCTGCCTTACCTCCTGACTTTGCCTTCTTCTTCTTAGTCCAAGAACTCTTCTTGAATTTAGCCTTGTTTTGTACCATCAACACTTGACTGGCACCTTTCTTGAGATCTGCCTCAGCCTGCTTGAGCATCCCATCTAATTCCGTGAGCTTCTTATCCATACCATGCATGTGGTAGTTCGATATGAACTGGCCATACGCACTAGGAAGAGAGTTCAGAATTATGTCAGTAGCGAACTCTTCGCTAATGGGGTAGGCAAGCCTTTCCAGAGACTGCACGTAACCAACCATCTTGATCACATGCGGACTCAGTGGATCGCCATCCTTAAGCTTGCAGCTCAACGAAGCCTGAGAGACTTGATACCTCTCAGTCTTTGCCTGAGCCTGGAACATACTTTTGAGGCTTTCGATCATATCGTAGGCCTCAACATTATCTAACTGCTGCTGCAAGTCCGGTTCCATGTGAGCAAGCATAAGACAACTAATCTCCGTGGATTCATCACAAATCCGACGGTAGGCATTGGTGGCTGCGACAGTCGCATTCTCATCCGGCTCAGCTGGAAGTGGGTTGTCTAGGACACGGTCCCTTTTTTATTGTTTGAGAACAATTCTCAGATTATGATACCAGTTGGTGAAATTAGTTCCATTCAGCTTGTCTTTCTCTAAGATGGTTCTCAAAGCAAAACCGAAATCTGAGGAAGACTGCTAGGTGCCATTGATCTACAACAGAAAATATGCAAAACACTTAAGACATGTATCCATAAAAGAGCAAGTATATCAAACACTTTAATATTTATGCTCCCACTAGAACCAACACCCCTCAGATGGTTACTTAGTGATTCAGGACCCTAAATAAGCAAGTCGACTAGTGAGCTTTAGCATCACCGCTAGCCGTCAAGTGATCTAGGTAGACAACTCCTTGTCAATCGTATCTCATACGACTCCTGTTGGATGGGTGGCATCACATGCCCCGGATTCCATCCGACCTTTCCCTAAGTCCCACAACCGTTGTAATAGACCTGTCTAGATTACCAAGTGCTTCTGCTGTAAGAGTCCGACTCGAACCCACCTTGTCGGAAAGAATTGATAGCACCTCAATTTTATGAGCCTACTACCAAAAATGTCCGACTTGTGATGGTGCAGCACTGGCGGGGAAACCGACTAGACCTTCTTTGAGGGATTACTTTCTACCAACTATCTAATAGAGGTAAATTAGAGACATAACAATAACACAAAATAAAGCAATTGTAATGTGAAATGGTATGGCTCTCTTCATGGTGATCTCCATCTCCATAAAGCATGTAATCCGACTCGTGTCAACTCTTGTCACGTGCCATCTTACACCATGTAGCCGACTTGTACACCAACTTGCATGCCTTCCGGATTCTCCAAATAGCTACACTAGCTTGTAATGCAAATTACACAGAGAATCCGACACGCAGGCCGTTATACAATAAGATGATAGCACCTAGGCTCCAGCCGGCTGACAAAATCCGTGATTCGCAGATCACATATGGATTACACACATCACATGCACATAAGCCATACCATTCACAACATCATCCTGTGTAACACCCTCGAATCGGCCCTATGCAAGTTTTAGCCCTTTCCGCCAAACCCGCATAGAAACGATTCAAGGACGCCCACCAGGCACTTTCGTGCGGGTGGAAAAACGAAGTAATACCATTACACAACAGTCCTCGATAGGACCCACAGAACAAATATATATATACAACAACGACTCCATGAGTCAAGAGTACAGATATACTATACAAGATCCAAATCACCTTGAAAACGATAGAGCATCCGACTACGGACAAGATGCAAATGGGGCTAAGAGCCCTGAAGAATAACCAATGGCGTCCATGACCCTGCCTAGGCCAAGCCGGAAGGGTAACCCTGCTAACGACGTCGACCTCAAACCTGCTAAAACAAAAGGGGTGCCGAGAAAGGGCAAAGGAAAAAGAGGAGCGTCAGTACTGAGGCCAGTACACGGCGAGGCTAGAATTCGGCGGCTCTCGCCTACATAGGTATGGGCTGAAGCGGCAGCGCAGTGGCACTAAACAACCTATAGAGACTCGACACAACTGGCGGTTATCAGAGAGGGATAAGAAAGACCTATTCGGATCCAACCTGAAGCTAACACCAAACAAATCCATCCTGGTATTTCCCCCTCGAGACCAAACGAGGAAGTCAGACCAAGGAACTCACACAGTTGGCAATTTTATTCATTCCATTATAGTTGAAGCACTTAATAGTCAGGTATAGATAGCTTGAGTCATTCTGATAGCATAAGTAGTGGGCAGTTTTAATCGCCATTCCGTTGTAGTTGGAACATTTACTAGACAGATATAATTATCCTGAGGAATCCCAAAACCCAGCAGTTGTTGGCACTTTTATCACATTCCATTGGAGTTATAAAACTTACTAGGCAGATATAACAAACAACCTAGATCCAGCAGTTGTTGGCATTTTTAATATCCATTCCGTTATAGTTGAATCTGATTACTAGTCATATATTAAGTCAAGTTTATAGCACTACTTTAGTTATGCTTGTCTATGATCGAGATACAGTGCTCCAAGTCGTCCATAACCGTGGACACGGCTTTCAGAAAGTTTTACCCTGCAGGGGTGCACAAATAGCAACACACACTCGATCAACCTCGGAAAACCCAACTCAAAACCCAACGAGGCATTCACGACAAAGCGATCACAGGATTCAGAAATATTTCAGGGGGCCACCCCACTAAGCTACCCGCAACAAAGTTGGCCGGCTCCGGAACGGACCCAGGGTTTGTGTGGACGGCTGTAAACGACTTAAGAAGTGGTTTGAGCTCTCTCCAAAAGATACGAACGAGTCACCCTCTCGAGAGCCCCTCTTGATAGTACGGCTATCTATCCTAAACCCGGTCTCCCAACACTACAAGAGACCGGTAAAATAGAAAACCTATCATGATCATACCTTTGCCTTGAGCAATCCACTTGAGCTTGATGTAGGCCATCTTGTCCTTCTCAAGATGGATCGCCTTTCTTGATTGCTCTTGCTCGCTCTTGCTTGATGAAGACTTAAGAAGTGCTCCCCTATACTCCATGGAGAAACCTCCTTTTTGAACTTGTCTTCATCACACCATGATCTCCGAGGATGGCAAGCTCCAAGCATGATATCTTTTAGAGATGGTGCATCTTGAGCTTGCACTTCATTTCTGGATGATGTCTTGAAGATAGCCATGAGGAACTCCATCTTATTCTTCTTCTACTTGATTCCAGTTGGCACAAACCCTTGGATATTGCTTCTTGTTGGGCCACGTAGAGATAAACAAAAATTTTCCCTACGCGGTGATCCCAATATCCAGCTCAGGTAGAAGGCCACGAGGATTACCACTAGACGTGCAGTTGCAGAATTGATGAAGAACGTCACTTGATGCAGTGTAGTCCTCGCGATCCGTTCCGGTTCCACGATCCGTTCTTTCTTCACGATCGTCAAAGTGCTGAATGTACAGCACCTCCGCCCGTATCCTCACATACGAGGAGGAGCACCGGTGATGGACTGCTAGGTCCGGTATGGCGGCGACAAGACGGACTGGGGCTAGGGTTTCCAACACATGGAGTGAACTAACCTTGTGCTCCAAGCACCTGCCCCAGCTTATATAGGGAGTGAAAGTGGGCTCCACTCACTTGTGGCCCATTCACTAAAAGGCCTATATTAGCCATTGCAAGTCTCACTTGCTTACTAAGTCCATGTCTCTATTTGGGTCCAACCCAAATAGGTTTCCTGTTTGGGTCTAACCCAAACTTGCTCCCGCTCTTAAGTGTGTGACCCGACAGGCTCATGGTAACCCGGACACGATTCCGCGTGTGCTGGCGACCGGCGGCGAGGCAGACCTTGGGGGAGACGTGGCCGAGCTTCCCGAGGCGATTCGGCCGGGCCACGGAGGCGGCCACGCGAGGGCCTGGAGGGCGTTGTGGCGGCGGAGTTCAACGACGCGGCGAGGACGAGCGCGCAGCAGAACACGGCGGCACGCGGGGACGGGGACGCGGCCATGCGATAGGTGTTGGCGGTGCTTGGGGTCAAGTCTGGGGCCTAGAACAGGAGCGTCGCAAGGCGTCGTGGGTCTGAGAAGAGGGGCCAGCAGCAGCATAAGGAGGCGGGGCCGCGACGATTGAGGCGGGAGGGCGCCGGAGCTGGTAGACGCAGAGGCCGGCGGGGCTCGGCCCGAGGAGGAGGAGAGGCTGGCGGCGAGGCGAGCCCGACGGCGGCGGTCCGGGTCAAAGCAGAGGGTGACGGCCGGAGGCGAGCGGGAGGAGGCCGGAGGGAGGCCGCCGTGAGCCGAGGCGGGCGAAGCCGCGTGAGCGCGGCCGTCGAGAGCGAACGGCGGAGGGAGGCGACGAGGGGCAGAGGGAGCTCGGGCCCGGGCGGACAGAGGCCGGCGAAGGGCGGTGCGGAGCTTGGCGGCCGGTGGCGAGCACGGAGAAGGCGGCAGCACCTGGGGTTGGGGAGGGGGCGTTCCTTGCGGGGAGAGATGAGAGGGAGAGGCGCGGTGGGTGGTGGGCCAGGGCTAGAGCGGGGGTTGGGCGCGTGGGTGAGCGAGCGCGTGCGGGCTGCACGACGCGGTCGCTGCGTGGGCCCAGGGGAGCGGGCGGCAGGGCGGCTGGTGTGCGTGCGTGCGTTGTGTGCCGGCGTGTGTTGGAGGGAGTTGGTGGCTGGGTGTGTGGGGTTTGGGACAGGTGTGTGAGGGTGTGGAGAGGAGGTGGGGCCAGGAGGGGTGAGGTGGCGTGCTGCTATTGGATGGGGTGAGGTGGATGTGTGAGGTGGAGAGAGGAGATTGGTCAGGGTGAGGTGGAGGGAGGCTGGGTAGGATAGGGTGGGGTAGGTTAGGGATTAGGACCAGATATTTTTAGACTAGGGTTTGGAGTTGGCCGGCCGGGCTTTCGGGCCTGGCTGGCTGCCTCCCAAAAATAATATAAACTTTTATTTTAATTTAAAAATAGACTTTTGTAAATAGTTTTTCGACAAATAAAAGACCCGGGAAAGACCAGAGTTTTGATTTGAATAAAGACGGGGGATATTTTAGAAAATAAAACTAGGCTTTTAGAAAATAGTTTTAACAAACAAATGCATGATGACAACGATGCTCAAATGCAATGAGGCATGATGACATGAGCATGCAGTCATGATGATGCAATGCACCAAAAACACCTCGATTTTCTAGTAGTGGTTTTGCGGGGCACCACATCCTGCAAAAACAAGTTATGCATAGATACGATATCTACTGGCGTTGTGAAACTCGCAACGACATCTAAGGCGCTACGACAGGGCGAAGCCGGGGATCGAAGGGGCAGCGCCCGACGATTTTTCTGAAAAACGCAGATCTCATCTGCATTCCGGACATGGATTTCATCATCGGATAAAACAATTTTACCCAAATCCGATCCAGACTCCGATTCGATCAAACTCTTTGATCTTCGATCACTGCATCCGGGTTTACGTGTCACAGTCTACCCCGATGGCGGAAACCTGCCGGTAGGGGTATGTCATTCCACGACCTTAGCAGTTAGATCACGGAAACCAGATCATCCATTCCCCCGAGTACAGTTGATCCAACCAACTTTGTACAAAACCGATCTATCTCATAGATCGACCACCAAAACTGAAATTACATCCAATCTAACGCCAACCGCATATCACATATGCGCGATCTTGAGCCTAAAACTAGAAGCTAACGCTCTGATACCACTGTTGGGCCACGTAGAGATAAACAAAACTTTTCCCTACGCGGTGATCCCAAGATCCAGCACAGGTAGAAGGCCACGAGGATTACCACTAGACGCGGAGTTGTGGAATTGATGAAGCATGTCACTTGATGCAGTGCACTCCTCGCGATCCGTTCCGGTTCCACGATCCACGATCCATTATTTCTTCATGATCGTTAAAGTGCTGAACATATAGCACCTCCGCCGGTATCCACACGTGCGAGGAGGAGCGTCGGCCATGGACTGTTAGGTCTGGTACGGCGGCGACATGATGGACTGGGGCTAGGGTTTCCAACACATGGAGTGACCTAACCTTGTGCTCTAAGCACCTGCGCCCCAGCTTATATAGGGAGTGAAAGTGGGCTCCACTCACTTGTGGCCCATTCAGTAAAAGGCCTATATTAGCCATTGCAAGTCTCACTTGCTTACTAAGTCCATGTCTCTATTTGGGTCCAACCCAAATAGGTTTCCTGTTTGGGTCTAACCCAAACTTGCTCCCGCTCTTAAGTGTGTGACCCGACAGGCTCATGGTAACCCGGACACGATTCCGAGTCTCACTCGTGATCGATCAGTTGGTAGCGGCTCCTAGCAGAACATGCCAACTCCCAAGTACCAATAAGTCATGACGACATACCTTTCCAATGCGACTTTCGTCTGAGCCCCTTTTGCCTCACGATATACCTTGTCGGACTATAGGCGAATTATCGTCATCCCTTAAATAGTCCGACTCTCTTTCTCGATCCGAGATAAGTGATTCATCCGACTAACTCTTAGTCGGCTGCCTCGGTTAACACTTAACCGTGACGCGCATGGCCATGCTTTCCGAATCATATCTTCCGAGAGGGCCCAGAGAATATCTCTCCAGATGGAGGGGCAAACTCCCGTCTTGGTTATTCACATCACGCAGCTTGATTCTCAGTCGACCCGAACTCCGCCTTTATAACTGCCGAATGACGGAACAACGTTTGACAGAACCTAATTCAGAGATCCTCAACTCGGATTGTGCAATAACCTCAGGTCTAAGGATTACATTGATTGAGACAAGCAAATGACGACTTGTTCGTTGCATCTCAATATGGGTCAGTTCGACTCGCTAAACTCTTTAGCCGAATCCGTGTAAGTCGGAATAGCATCTCCATGCCCATGACAAGTGGAACCTAGTCATCTGCCAACTTTCACATTGGTCCAAGTTGTGTGTCTGGCACAACCTCAATGACCAAGGACAATTAGTATGAACAACATGAATATGTAGTTCCACAATCAAATCACATATTCGATGATACATATCAGCAGTTCATACATGGACCATAACCTTACGAATACGCAGGAATATCATCATACATGATTGCCTCTAGGGCATATTCCGAATACTTCTTGTTTTCCAACCTTGAAACCAACACATGGTCCAAGCGATGCCAATGGACAAACCTACAAGTGAAACTCAATTTACACATTAGTCAATAGGGATTATCATTAATTACCAAAACCACACATGGGGGCATACATGCCCTTTCAGGTGTGAACCTATCATGATAATGGGACGAAGTATGAAGTAGTATACCATTCACAAGGGTAGGAAGTGGGCTCGTATAGAGTAATGGATTCACCTTTGGAGTCCATGACGACTTGGTATAAATTGGAGACCATGATGTGGTAACGACCCTAGGTCGGGCTACATCACCAAGGCTCGTGCTGAAATTTAGTTAAATATAACAGCCCAAGTCTTAGTAGATTTCTGACTCTGGTTATCATTCTAACTTATAGAAAATTTATGATTATAACCAGGAATTGTTAAAGAACGTCTACAAAAAACAAAGAGAAATCAAATCTCTCCAGCGTGAAAATGCTCAGTTGAAAGTTGAGAAGGATGAAAATGCTCAGTCGAATTCGACTAACTTGTATGCCTCTGTAACACCCTTGAATCGGCCATCTACAAGTGTTAGCGATTCCCGCCAAACCCGCATAGAAACGTTTCAAAGATGCTCACTAGGAAATTCCGTGCGGGTGGAAAACAAAGTAATATCATTACACAATAGTCCACGATGGAACCCAGAAAACATATATATACTACAACGACTCCGTGAGTCAAGAATATAGATATACAGTACAAAGATCCAAATCACCTTGAAAACGATACGACATCTAAGTACGGATAAGATGCAAATGAGGATAAGAGCCCTGAAGAATAACCAATTGCATCCATAACCCTGCCCAGGCCAAGTCGGAAGGATAACTCTGCTAACAACATTGAACTCATACCTGTTAAAACAAAAGGGGTGCCGACAAAGGTCAAAGGAAAAAGGGAGCGGTCAGTTCTAAGGCTAGTACATGACGAGTCTAGAATTCGGCGGCTCTTGCCTACATAAGTATGGTGGACTGAAGCGACAACAAAGCAGGCACTAAACAAACTATGGAGACTCGATACAACTGTCGGCTATCAGAGAGGGGTGAGAAAGACATATTTGGAACCAACCTGATACTAACACACAACATACCCATCATGGTATTTCCCCCTCGAGACCAAAGAATAAAATCCTTCCGAGGAAACTCATACAGTTGGAAATTTTATTCATTCATTCCATGGTGGTTATCCAACTTACTAGTCATATCAGATCCAAGTCATATTACAGCAGCAATCCTTTAGTTATAGTTGTCTATGATCGAGAAAGTGTGCTCTAAGTCGTCCATAACCGCGGAAACGGCTTTTCGAAAAGATTTAACCCTATAGGGGTGCACCAAGGTATCCACACGCACTTCAACCCTTGTTATCAGATCCGATATGAGCAAGATTCTGAACGTACACCCAACGGTATGAAACGGGGCTTCGGATACGATGTTTCCCACACCCAAAGCAAGTACATAGGGGCCACCCCACTAAGCTACCCGCAACGAAGTCAGCCATCTTCGATACAGACCCTAGGTGTGTGACAACGGATGTAAACGACTAGGAACCCGAAAGTGTGACTGGGCTTGTCGATACAGCGAAAACGTTGCACGAGGTTCCTAAACAGTACAGGAGCTCCACGCATAATCGTAAAAAAACCTTTAAAGCATGGTATAAGTACATGATAGTAATAAAGCCCCAAACTAGTTTATGGCCCCTAGTACAATACTTTGAAATCAGGTAGTAAACCGATGGGATGCCCACCCACCCACCTGTGGTTGGCGCGCTCGATCTCAGAACAGGTATCAAGAACTCGGGTCCTAGGTGGACACAAGTGGGCGGTTAAAAATCAAATGTTGACGATTACCCACCGGTGCCTCTGCATTATATCTATTTCCAACATTTTAATTGATAAGTTACAATAAAATCTATGATCATTTCCACCATTAAGCATGTAACAACCTCCCAACAATGGTGGAACATCGACGACGCGGAGCAGCACCTGAGCAAGAAACTATGACTCACAAGACCAACTGTCTAACAAACAATAGTCAATAGAAGGCGTCCAAGGCAATATAGAGGCTGCACGAAATATAAATGGTACGGAAACTAAAGCATCGCAAAACGAATAACAATAGATCAAAAGGAGAAAGTAAAGACTATAAATTAGGTGGTCTAAGTTGTTTATGTACGTCGCAATTTAAATGTTAACTTAATAACGCAAAACAAGGCATAGATTCACTACACAAATTTAAATGGAACTAATATAAGACTAGATTAGCCTCCATATAGTTCCATATTTAATTACTAGGTGCATCGGTAGTTAATTAAAACCACATGATATATGATACACATGAATGGTTTTAATGCATACAAAATTTACATGGCCTTTTATTAAAGAAATTAAGGATTGGATCGAGGTCTCACAGGTTTGGTCGGAAAGACAAAGAGACATGTCTTCGGATTATAGATGAATGCTGGAAGTAGTGTTTTGCCGAAAAGTAATCGCATTGGTACTCTCTAGATGTTCCTGGAGTCGGAGTAGACAAAAAGGATGTCGGTAAGAAGAAACAATAGTCAATACTTTCTACAGGAGTTTTGTCGAACAGGTTATAGGCACCACGAAATTTACGTGATGAGAGGCACTGCCTCGCTCACGACCGTGACTACCTGATACACTGCAGATGCAGAGATTAACGACCTGGACTTTCACTGGTCGACATCGTCGCGTCCGTGACATGGTGGTGGCATGTGGCGGCGGGGTAAGTTCGGCTAGCCGAACACCCACTGGTACGCATGGAGGGGCAAGGCCCAAGACCAGAGCAAGGACGCATGCCCTGGCGACTGTCGGCCAAGGCGCCAGGCCGCCTGCAGACACGAAGGAGGGGAGCCTTGGGGCGCGCGGCCTGCGGCGCGCAGGACTAGGTGGAGTGGTGGCGTGCGGTGATGTGCAGCTAGGAGGTGATAGGATCTGGCGGTGGTGGCAGGGTTGTAGATGGCGCCGGTGTGCCGTGGTAACATGGCCAGAAGGAGCTGGTCGGGTGTTGATCTGGTGCTACACGGCAAGCAAGGAGGCAGGGTGCATATGGCAGGAATAAGAGTAGGCCCATGCGCGCACACAAAATATCAGCTGAACTGCGATGGATCAATTGAACTGGCACGGGAACCAAGGACAAAGTAGATGATGGTACATGGAGCTCTAGCTAGCTGCATATGTTGCTGTCGACGGGGAAGAAAAAGAAAACGACGGCGCAGCGCTGTAGAATAAAAGAGATCACCGACGGTGGAAAAATAGAGGAGGAAAACGAGAGGAACAAGTGAGGAATGTTAGATCTAGATTTGCTCAGACTTTGGGGCTAGGGTTTTTGGGAGAAAGAAGAAGGGAATTGGAATATTTATATAGTCCAAAGTAGATTAGATGGGGGTAGTTTTGGGTTAAAAATTTAGATAGGCTTTTGTTCCAACTTAATTTTTATAAACACATAAATATTTTGTGGTCTTGTAACATATATGAAAATATTGTTTCGTTTTAGTTTAGAACTAAGAAAAGAGTGACTGGTTTATAAAACCATGGGAATATTTTAGCAAAACCAAATAGGTCTTTAGCAAACTAATTTGTAGTTAAAATATGCAAATAAAATACGCATGAGAGCATGGGGATCATGTATATGGCACATGTGGTAGGGTTTGAAAAGAATAGAGAAAGAGGTATACGACAAGGATCAAAATATCAATTAAACAAGATAGATGTTTAAAAAGTATCAAATAAAAGACTCGAATAGAGGTAGAAGAAGTAGAAAATATCACATACGGAACAAATTAGAAAATAACCAGGTTGAATAAAAAGAAGATGCACACAAAAATATAGATATAGGAGTAGGGGATAAGAATACAAGAATAAAGAATGAGGAGGAATGGTCACATATATTTGAGAGGATAGAATGTAGCACGGTAAGAATATGAAGTAGAATATATGATATGGCAAGATTAGAAAGGATAGATCCACACACAACATATGGACATGAATTAAACCAAGCCAAAAATAGAATGAACCCATATGGTACCATGTATGGTGGAAATAAGGCAAGATCATTATGACAAGATGTGATGGCATGTTAGTAGATAGAATGAATTCAAAAGATATGTCCCCAACTCAATTTAGACATTTTGATAAGATACAAATAGCATGACTCGATTAAATGTAATTTGGACCTGATGATTCCGTAACAAATGACACCAACTATAGATAGAATAGAGTGGGGCCAAAATAGAGAGGCAAATACAAAGATCAAATATAATTTAGCAATGCCCAAATACAAGCCATAATTATAATGCAAAAATTTAGGTAATATGTTCCATAAAATGTGGCATGATGAACATGATGATGATGTCACAGTGATGCATAAAATAAAAACAACAAACGATTTTCTAGTAGTGGGTTTCCCTCGGGTGCAACAATTCGACACCACTAACAAGGGATCTCGCCCTCGAGATCCACCTCATGGTACAGGGAAGAAGGCTGATGATCTGGATCTTCTCGCTTCGTGTGGATCCTCACGACACCACGAACACTGATTGTTGCTCCATCTTTAAATCATCGACACCACCAACAAGAGATTGTTGCTCATGTTCATTGAGAGAATAGTTTGGAGGAACAAAGACGAAGACAAATGTCTCAAAAGATAAGGCCACCTTTAACTTCGATAGAAGGAGAGAAAAAGGTGCCATCTAATCCACTGCAATGTACAAGAGATAATATAATGCGTAGTCGGTATGGGGGCCAATCCATCACACACCCACACTACTCCGCACATGCAGTAGAAAATCGTGCAACCCGTTCTCAGAATTCAGACTAAAGATCTTTACAAGTGATGTTTAGAAACAAAGGAGTGATACGGGATCTTCATCGGATCTGACGTAGGTGATTTCACCGCGTTACAAAACTCTAGGAGATATAAAGAAAAAATTTATTGAATTTTTGGTCCACCGAAAGGTACATAGAGGGAGATTCCTTAGATAGCATGAAGACCAGATGTTGAAGCATCGTTACAAGAGGATGGAAGCGAAACCCTAAAGGTACGACGGAAACCCAACCACGAGAATTCCTAGACTCGAAGGCAAGATAAGAGAGCAGATTCAAAACACGCAGAGATAAGAGGAGAATATCAGAGAGGTAAGGAGTATAAGCAGACCTAATCTAATCTATCCAACCTATTTTGCAAAATAGTTTTGACATTCTACATTGTCTGTTAGATAGGTTATCCTACAGGCTGGACTAGTGGGGTATGGCAACTACTGAGGTCTGATACCACTTTGTAACACCCTTGAATTGGCCCTATGCAAGTTTTAGCGATTCCCGCCAAACCCACATAGAAACGATTCAAAGATGCCCACTAGGCACTTGTGTGAGGGAGGAAAACGAAGTGATATCATGACACAATAGTCCATGATGGAACCCACAAAACATATATATACAACAATGACTCCATATGTCAAGAATATAGATATACAATACAAAGATCCAAATCACCTTGAAAACGATACGACATCTGAGTACGAATAAGATGCAAATGGGGATAAGAGCCCTGAAAAATAACCAATAGCATCCATATCCCTGCCTCGGACAAGTCAAAAGTGTAACCCTGCTAACGACGTCGAACTCATACCTGTTAAAACAAAAGGGGTGCCGACAAAGGGCAAACGAAAAAGGGAGCAGTCTGTACAAGGCCAGTACACGACGAGTCTAGAATTTGGCGGCTCTCGCCTACATAGGTATGGTGGACTAAAGCGACAGCAAAGCATGCACTAAACAACCTATAGAGACTCGATACAACTATCGGCTATCAGAGAGGGATAAGAAAGACCTATTTGGAACCAACCTGATACTAACACCTAACAGAGTCATCCTAGTATTTCCCTCTCGAGACCAAACGAGGAAGTCCTTTCAAGGAAACTCACACAGTTGGCAATTTTATTCATTTATTCCATAGGGGTTATCCAACTTACTAGTCATATCAGATCTAAGTCATAATATAGAAGCAATTCTTTAGTTATAGTTGTCTATGATTGTAACATTCTAGCATTAGAGCTTAGAAATAAGCTGAGATAAAGTGTGTGCATTGCATTCATGGATAGAAAATCTGGATATTTTTCTCGCTTTTAAATAAAACTTGTCAAAGTGATTGCAGCTTCTCTTAACTTAGTAGAACTAAAGTAGATCATCAAGTTAACTGCGATAAGTTTCAATATGACATTTGCTAAAACCTTACTTTGGGTAATATAATCTGATCTAAGGGTAGATCAAATGTAATAAAACTAAGTCACAACACACTAATTAATAAGGAGTACTTGATATTCTAGAGATCATTAGATGGTATTCCATACCACAACCCAAGGATGAAGACTTAATTATCTAAAGATGATATCAAGGTATTATCTACCACAAACCTTGAATAGCAATTTAAGTATATAACCTAAGTAAAAGAAACTCATAACTAAATCTTCAAATACTTACTTGTCATAGTTATTCCTACCACGGGTATCATGGTAGTTCTTAAACATTAACTCTTATTACAAATAGACTAGAAAGGGAAGTCAAACCAAGACCATCCATCACATACCCTTAGTGTCATGTTAATAGATGACAATCCTATTTAACCAAGTCCTAGTGTCTATTGATCATCAATGTGTGTGATCAATGCTTGACCTAGCACTTATTGACTCATAGCCTTTGATCTATTATATTGACCTTCCAAAGACCTTAAGTAAACTAATAAGAAGAAGGAACTAGTTATTGTAGAGTATGCCATCATCAATGGAATGTGATCTTTGGTGGAGATCAAACCATCTGATGTTGGAGGAGATAACTCACTCATGATTTAACTAGAAGAAGTATCTAAACCCAAGAATTAACTAATATTTGAGAAGTTATAAGAAAGCTAGTAGTGTTAGAGTATCAAGTAATAACCTTGTTAAACCTAAAGTAAGTTTCCTTAACAAGAAATCCTATAGAGAGACTAGTACAAGTCTACTACTTAGTGTTAATAGATCTTGATCTGATAATTAGAAGCCTAAGCTTGGTATGATCAAAATATGGCGGTCATTATTCTCAAGTCACTTGAGAATAGATGACTAGGTGTTGAAGAAGAGTTGTGAGTATACCAAATTAGGCAAAAACCTAGTAAGCTGAATCATCTAGCTTGATCATGAGTAGTCAAGCTAGGGTATGATGAAGTATACAATATGAGTTGTATGAAGTAGTTGAAGGCATAGAAGTTTAAACAAACTAATACAAGAACACACTTGTATTATGGGAGTAGTACCATACCTATACTAGACGATTATTATCATATGTGAGGTATGGAGAGAAGTGTAATCTTGCAAGCCATGGAAATAGATGCAAGGTAAATATGAAGGAGTTTATGGAATGAAGTTAGTAATAACTATTTTGGTGGATCTATCAGAGGTAGTTAAGTGATGGAAGTTATACTAGGACAAGAATGAAGGAGTAATGTTGAAGTGACATGACCATGCCATCATATGATGATGGATGTGGTGGAGTCAGATGATTGTCTTATTCTGGAAGATGTGATCTTTATGAATAAGATAAGAGAGATTGATAGAGTATATTTAGGAAAGGAATTCCTTATCTCAAGATAAGCTTAGTAAGGTATTAAGGTAGGAGTGCTTTAGAAGCCTTAACCAAGATCATATCCAACCATGACAAGACCCAAGTCTACCTATTTGTTTAAAACCCCAGAATAAAAAAAGGTAGTTAAATTAATTCCTATTTTTAAGCAGCCAATGGATAGTGTCATGGGGTAGCCCCGTGGGTGGCCCGATCTTCACAGATCTCATGGTCAAATCGATGGGAAAGCGAGGGGAAAGGGAGAAGGTAGCAGAAGCGGACGCACACCTCGCAAAGAACACGATGAACACACGCAAAACTCACACGATACAAGGCCGATTGCTCTCGCCAGTGGCCACTGGTCCGATAGAATCCTCGCAAGGAAAGATTGGTCAACGTGCTCCCTCGATCCCACACGGAGAGGGAAGAACACCTTGGAGAGGGTCTTCACGTCTTGGCAAAGGGACACTGATGACAATGCCTTGTACAACGAGGGAGGCGCGATGCAAACTCCGACGAGGTGGTGACGATAGTCGATCTCCTTTGGTAGAAGGGGATGAGGCAAAACTAGAGATTCCACAAAGGGGTTTTTCTTTAGTCTATCATCTATGCCTAAGGGATACATGAGGGGTGGGGGCTCTATATATAGGCCAGCCACTTGACAAGGGGTAGTTTGGGAAATAACTCTAGGGTTGCAACATAATAAAGGGGTACATGGGTTGTGGCCTAGATCTAGTGCGCGCAGGAACCATGGTGACCGGTAGTACCAACCCTCGGGTCTGGTAGTACCGGATGGGAGCGGTAGCAGCTTCAGGCGTCGCGGTAGCTCTGGCTCTAGTGGCAGGTGGTCTCCAGGTCTGGTAGTACCGGTTGTGCAGCCTGGTAGTGCTGCTTGGGGCCGGTAGTACCGCAAGCCGGTACCTGGGCACCCAGAGGCGATGGCGCGGGCTTCAGTCGTGTCCGGTAGTACCGCTAGGGTCGAGCGGTAGTACCGGGGCGCGGTAGTACCGCTGATGGGAGCGGTAGTACCGCTCGCGTCTGTCTTCTTGGGTGACTTGGGGATGAGCTTGGACTTGGCGTTGTAGATGTAGTAGCGTTCGTAGGATAGGCTGCATTAGCTCCCCCCTCCGAAAAGAGTCATCCTCGGCTCTATACGCTCGTCATGTAGAGGTGGTCGAGAGACATTCTTGATCCTGGGGTTCACCATGTAATCGTCCTCGAGAAGCTTGATGTGGTAACTCTTCAATGTGCCTTCACTTTCCATGTAGCCTACAAATCTCACAACAAAAGCGAAGAAACACTCAAAGAGTAGATAATTCATGAATATTATAGCATGAGTCTTCAAGTAGAAGGAAGTCACCTTAGGTTATGGAGATGGCTCATTCAACGGCAACCATAGGTAACTCTCTTCGATTCGTCTTGTCAACTCTGTCCATAGAGGTTGATGTGTATATTCTTGTACCTTCACACAACAAAGACCAAGCAACATATGTTTGTGTGTGATACAGGAGCATGTCCTATGTGGCATGTCTATTCTTGTTCACAACACTATTAGCACAACTCAAGTATAGCAAATGGGATGCATGTGCAAGATCCAAGTGCATGGAAATTGTTTGAACATCATCCAAATGTGGGAAGTCAAAAACTCCATAAAGCGTCTTAGTGTGGCATTCAAAGCAATTGACTAAGATATAGATCAACATCTTTGATGCAAGAGTAGGATAATTCGGCAAAAACACATGCGGAAGAATATCCAAAGCAACATGATTATGTGTGCAAACCAACCATTGGAAAGAACAATTGTTCAATATGTTGGATGCAACATGTTTGGAGTATCATAAGCAAAAACACAAGCAAAATGTTTGCAAACAAACCAAATGTGTCGTCAGATTGAGGACAAGTACGCCATGAGGGGGTCCTCGAGGCGTGCGGAAGAGAGGGGTGTAAGACGTACGGTGTTCCGGGACGGTGAGCACACAAGTTTACCCAGGTTCGAATTCGCCGGCTTTGGACGGATCCTACTCCTGCTAGCAATCCAGTAATACGACAGAGCTGGAATATGGGATACAATGGTTTCGCCTATGTGAGTTGAGGGTCTAAAGTATTGGGTTATGCCCTAAAGGCTCTCCCTAGGATGGCTTATATAGATATCCGGCCTAGGGTTTACAGGAGAGATCTATCCGGCTACGAGTAAGAGTTGGTTATAGAGTACATCTTGAACTACAAGTAACATTATGGGCCTAAGTTGGTAAGTCTTCTAGGCCTTCCCGTAGCCGGATTGGACTCCGTCTTTCTCCCTGACTGGGCCGCCCATGAAGCAAAGCTCTAACCCGAAGTGGGCCACCCTGGTCAGTGAGGAACTGTGAGGATACCCGGAAAGTATATCCCCAACAGCACCCCCTGGAGGCCTCCAAGATCCAAAGTCAGATTCATCATTGTCTAGCTTGATCTTTGGCTTGCAGAATCTTGAAGGGTTCCTGAAACTTCACAACAAAAAATATGATCCGGGTCTTAAAAATAAGTCGGACCTATCAACAGGTTACTCGGATTTTCCAGCTTGATTTCAAACTAGGCCGGAACTTGGTTTCTAACGCCACCTGACACAAGTCATTGTCAAGTCACGTCAGCTGACAGGCATGCCGTCAGCATGACCATTAGTGGGTCCGCGGTCAGCGGAACCGAGGCGCCGTTTCAATGCGTGCGTGGAGATCGAGGCGACGCTATCATCGCGTGGGTCCTTCCCAGTTCCTTCCATGACGCCTGGCGGTTACACTGTAGCATTTGCACGAATCTTGGCACAGTTAGGTGGATATAAGGGGTTAGGATTTTCTCCTTCTCCTTCCACCAGTCCTTTGCCTTTTCCTCTCCTCCCAATCTCCCTGCGCACAGAGATCCCCCGTTCCTCCCCCACAGAACTCCTAGCGTTGCCACTTTTAGGTCATCTTCTCGCCGGAGAAATGGCTTCATCTTCTTCCTCCGGCTTGGCGGCAGCGGCGGCGGTGGCGACGACGGAAGCGGTGTCAGAGAAAGAGAGCTTCCGTGGGATCTGGATCCCTTGCGCGCTCAACGACGAAGGTCTGAAGAACGTGGAGAAGGAAGGGCTCCTTGCCGCCGGCGACTGGCGGAGCGGCTTCGAGGAAACCGTCCCCAACCCGCGCGATGGAGAGCGGGTCCACTTCGGCACCCATCTCGATAGAGGTTTGTCATTTCCTCCCTCGGAGTTCTTCTCCGAGGTGATTGATCATTACGGAGTTCAACTCCATCATCTTCCTCCCAACTCTCTCTTAGAGATGAGTGCGTACGCTTCGTTGTACGAGGGCTTTCTCGGCATTAGGCCGAGTATGACTCTTTTCCGGTATTATTTTCATGTCCGGAGAAACTCCATTACCGCCGGTGTTCCTTACATCACTGGCACTATTAGTTTTTCGCTTAGACGCGAGCGCACGTATCCCAAAATTCTAGCCAGTGACTCGGTCAAACAATGGCCAGCTACATTTTTCTATCATAGGGATATTCCGGCTCCCGGCAAAGCCACTGCTTTTCCGGCTTTTGTTGACGGAGCTGCCACGGCCCAACCTTCTTGGGACGAGGCTGCTCCGGCTCTTTCCGACGAAATGATCCTCGCTAAGAGGCGGATCGTATATTTGATCAAACACAAGGGACTGAGGGGACCCGACTTGGTCCAATGCTGGGTCTCACGTCGGATCCAGCCCCTTCAGTACCATGGGGATCGACTGATGCACTCCATTACGTCATCCAAAAAAGACTCCCTCCGCATCATCGCCAAATCCTACACCACTCAAGGCTACATAAGCCAGATCAAGTGGCTGATCTGGGAGCGGATCGAGAGGAGAATCCCGGAGGTTTCTCTAGATATGCACACCGCGGAAAACCCCGTGGTGCCGGTAAGTTTCTATCAGTACCCCTTTTTATGTGTTTCAATCTTCGAGTTATTCTGCAATACTGATATGTTTTCTTCTTTTCAGCTTGCTGACCTCCCCAATTCGTAATTTGCTCCGCTCGAAGGATATCCTCCTGAGTTTTCTCAGGAGACAGAGGTGGTCCCATTGCCAGACCTTGCGCTCAAGAAGCGTAAAGCTCTGACAGTGGCTATTGGCACAAAGGAGGTGCCTGTTGTGAAGAGGTAATTTTCAGTCACAACTTCCGCCTTTGTACTTTACTCAAATGCCTTTCCGAGATGTAACGTTTCCGACTTTACTACATTCTTAGAGCAAAGCCGCTCATCAAGGGCAAGGGGAAAGGGATTTCTTCAAAGCCCCTGCGACAGACGAAGCTTACCATAGCTTCTCCTGCTGTGGCTCCTCCGACTCCTACCTCTCAACCTTCCGCAACGCCGGTGATCACTCCTTCTCCGGTCGTTGCAGAAGATCCGGCTCCTTCCACGGAGCCTGCGATCCTTGAATCGCAAACTGACGTCACCATGGGTGAGTCAGATTTAGATAAGGGTGAACCCTCTTTGGGTAATGATCCCTCGGCAAAAACCTTCACCGAGAACCTTCTCAGCAATCCGGAACTTGTCAAGTTTGGCCTATCCTGGAAATCTGCAGAAGAGATCCAGCGGCTAGCTAGGCAATACCTGGAGAAAAGAAATTTTTCTACCGAAGAAGAAGCGCAAGAAGCAGAGGACATCAAGTTCTCTGACCTTCTCGCCCAAGTGCACCTTCGCGACGAGAGGATTAGGTCTGGTGAGCTTCCAACAGCCCCAGCGATTCCTCTAACTCTCGCTGAAAAGGTGGCCGCTGAAGTGAACGCGGGTTTGGATAAGCTCACCCGCGAACAATATGTAAGTCAGAATTCCAACTCCTGTTTTTTCCTTTATTTTATATCATATCCTCTAGCCCCCAAGCATCAAGTAGGATATACAATCCGGGTTTATGCTTTATTAGGATGCCAAAGAACGAAGTAGTGTAGCCCCCAAGGCTCGTGCTGATATTAGCAAAAATATTAGCCCGAGTCTTAAGTAGCTTTCTGACTTTGGGTATTCTGACTTACAGAAAGTATGTTCCTATAACCAGGATTTATTGAAGAATGTTTGCGATAAGCGGAGAGAGATCAAAGCTCTCCGGCTTAAAAATGCTGAGCTAAAAGTTGCCAAGAATGAGGCCGAAGGTAAACATTTTGAGACTCAAACTTTTGTCTTTGTATTTTCAATGTCGATTTTTTCTGAACAGTTGTTCTTTTTGAGTTACAGCGCTGGTGAAACAATCATGCGCCATGATTGAAGAGGACGAGAACCTCAAGACCTTGGTGGTGGAGAACAAGGAGCTTCGCCAAGAGCTGGATAAGCTCAAGGTGGATCATGAAAAGAGCATAGCTCAAGTCCTTGAATCCTCGCCAGTTCATGAAAAGGAGTTACGCGTAGTTCTGTGATGAAAAGGAGTTACGCGTAGTTCTGTGATGCTGTCCTGTGATGCGGTTCTTGAATAATTGTCTTCCCGGCGTTCGGGGTGATGATACTGCGCCCGGACGTAATGGGATCTTACGCCAGCCGATGCCGGATCTGTGCGACATTGGTCGGAATCCGAGACCAATTTTTGACTCCGGGACAGGGTGACCTTTTGCTGCTCTAGTCCCTTGTTGAGTAGTTTGATACCCAAACGGATCTCCTCCGGTCCTGGATTAGCCGATAGAATTTCTCGGGCCGCCACGGTATTCTGTACTAGGGTTGGGTAAACCCAATCTCCATTGCTATCTTTCCGTGGCTTCCCCATCTCATCTCCAAAAAGGACGGCACGAACACGTGGGAATTGGTCGTCATTAGTGTGACGCTTCCGTGTCTTCTGATGCAACCGAGACATGTAGTCCTTAGTTGACATGTGTTTCTTCTCCACCTCGATGTTTTTGGCTTCATCGAGGAGTTGTTGACGACGTGCTTCTAGGGCTTGCGTCCAGCTCATCCACAGTAAGTTCTGCGGCTGTAGGGATATGTGTGGTTAATGCAGCATCGATGAGTTTACACGCACCTTCGGTGATCACGTGTCCATACACCGATGCTTCTTTTTTCGGCTCTTCTAGGATAAGTGCTCCATCCGAGTCTTCATCATATTCCTCGGCAATCGGCTCCTCTGTCAGAGGATCTTTTGCCGGGGTCTTGTTCTTCTTGTTCCGCTTCTTTGCCTTCTTGGCAGCGCTGGTAGCAAAGATGGCTTTCGGTCCGTTTCCCAGAGTCAAGCTCTGATCGGTACTTTCGGACATCTGAACCTCGGGATTATCTCTGACGTCCATGTCATCCTGCGCTTTGGGAGAGTGTTCCCCGGATCCTTCATCCATGGCTTCTCCTTCTTCTGCAGCTTTGGAGTTATACTCCTCTTCATATTCCGCGGAGAACTTTCGAAAATCTGCTGACGTCATAGATTCATCCGAGGATGCGGGAACGTCAGCGTTTGTTCCAATTGCCTCCAGCATAGAGTCGGTGTTTTCTCCAGCATCGGCAGAGCCGGATCCGGATCCCACGTACCCGACGAAGTGCGACGCGTGCTTCCTGAGGTACCTGCGGCCTTCGCGGCCAGCCATGTCGAAACTTTTGATGGTCTCGAGGATTGCATCCGCACTTTCGCCTTACAGTATCATACGTTTTAGTGTGTACCTCAGAAAAGGCCTGTCTGTCCCGGCGTCATTAGAGCTAGAATCAGTGTCGTTGATATGCTCCTCCTGAATTTCGACTTCCACGGGTGGGTCGATCTGGGATCCGGCTTCTCCAGGGAGATCCACTCCAGATTCGACTTGGACCGCTAGGTCTTCTTCAGGCTCGGATTTCTCCACTATCTCTGCAATTGGTGCGGGCTGGGTGGGATTAGGGTTTTCTGAGATCCGAAACTCTGCCGCCTCCACGGACAAAGGGGACCCAGAAAATTCTTCTGCCTCTATCATCACCGCTGGGGTGGGTTGGGCAGGTTCAGCGAAACCGATGTAAACATCGATCTCGCCAAAAGACATGATTGTGTAGGCGGTCACGGCCTCCCTAGCCGGAATCCAAGTCTCGTCGAGAACGATGAGAGGGACATCGTTGGCATAGAGGATGCGACCGACGACGATAGTCTCGCTGATTCCGATTCTTGCAGATTCCGCTCGGAACGCAGATCTAAAGCTCACTTGCCCCACGGTGGGCGCCAACTGTCATCGGATTGAGGACAAGTACGCCATGAGGGGGTCCTCGAGGTGTGCGGAAGAGAGGGGTGTGAGACGTATGGTGTTCTGGGACGGTGAGCACACAAGTTTATCCAGGTTCAAATCCGCCTGCTTTGGACGGATCCTACTCCTGCTAGCAATCCAGTAATACGGCAGAGCCGGAATATGGGTTACAATGGTTTTGCCTGTGCGGGTTGAGGGTCTAAAGTATTGGGTTATGCCCTAAAGGCTCTCCCTAGGACGACTTATATAGATATCCGGCCTAGGGTTTACATGAGAGATCTATCCGGCTACGACTAAGAGTTGGTTATAGAGTACATCTTGAACTACAAGTAACATTATGGGCCTAAGTCGGTAAGTCTTCTAGGCCTTCTCGTAGCCGGATTGGACTCTGCCTTTCTCCCTGACTGGGTCGCCCGTGAAGCAAAGCTCTAACCCGAAGTGGGCCACCCTGGTCAGTGAGGAACTATGAGGATACCCGAAAAGTATATCCCCAACAAAATGAAAGAGAAAGTGGTCCTTATGTTTGTTGCAACAACAATACGAGAGACTTGGAAGATCTCATGACAATACATGCTCATAATGGCAATATGGTTGCACACAAAACATTGGAAAGATAAATTGTTCAACATTTTTGTTGCAACACACAAAACATCAATATCCAATAGCAATGAAACATGATTGTCACAATGTGAAATAATACCATTAACATGCTTGCAAGCTAACCATAGGAAAGAGCAATTTGCCAACATGAAAGATGCAAAGCATGCAAAAGGTACCAGAGCTGGGTTCGATCTTGAACTCACTTGGGGGATGCTCTCTAGAGCTCCTTTTGCCAACTCGTGCTCAACCGAGGCTGACATTCTTGTGTGGGTACCTACACACATCATAGATAAAAGGAAGAACGTGTGTGCATGGTAGAAAAACACATCATCCATCATGACGTATCTCTTCTTGTGCACATCACCATGAGTGTCTATCAAGTATGAAATAGAGGCATGGTGAATATGCAAGTGGTGGACATACTTATCATGGCATTTACCAAAATCTCCAAAATTTGAGAAAGTTATGGGGGCCATCTCAATAGAAAGCATATGATAATTATTGTTGCAAGAAAAACAAGTGAAAGAGCAATTGTTCATCTTATTACAAGCAATGTGAGAAATTGTAAAACATCCATGACAAAGCATTATCCAAGGGGTATCATTTTGATCATCATTACAAGCAAAACATTGGAAAGAGCAATTGTTCAACAAAGTGCAAGCAATGATATCATCAATGTAATGTTTAGAGCATAGCATGTCTATGGAAACATCATCACAATCAAATAATTTCACATGTTCAACATTATTTAAAGGCAAAGTATCACATGAAAATATCAATGAAGCATATGTGATATCACAAACATTATCCATAGCATGTCAATCATCACAAATCACCATGTCCACTAGTTGGATCATGGCATCATCAACACCTGTATTCTTACCTTGTTCATACCTCTCATATGAAGTGGGTGTTGTGGTAGTGTTGGCCTCCATGTGGGTGACTTCTTTATCCATGGAACCTAGCACATCATGGTATAACACACTAGAGGTAGAGGGTAAGTTGTTAGAAATCAAAGTGGTCTCACATGACCTATCAACTAGCACTCTCCACTCACTAGGTGTATCGCTCATGCCCTCCAAGTGGAAGCACTCAATCTCACGTATGGTGGATTCACTCATCTCACTCTTGTTTTCACTCAAGTGGGCTAAGTGGCTCTCATACTCACATGGGATTGGTACCACATCATCACTCAAGCATATGGGGATTGGCTCGGTTCTCCCAACTCCATGCGCCTCCATTAGTGTAGGGAAAGTCCCATGCTCACCATTCTTGACCATGTCATCGCCGTGTTGCACCTTGGCTTGTGTAGTCCTCTTGATGTACTCGTCCAACTTGGTGAAGTAGAGGTCTTCGTCCTCCTCATCCATGAGGTTGCATCTAGGACGTCAAGTCTTGGCGTTGAAGCTTGATGGTGTGGAGGAGAGCTTGCTCTTGGTGGCATTTTGGTGGTGGCACGAGTAGTTGAAGGTGCCTTATGATGGTGTCGACGGAGGTCATTGGCGTGCCTTGCCAAAGGTTGATGTAGATGGCACACTTGGTCATCCACCCTCGCGACGATGCTCCTTGTCCTTGGCACTCTTCTTGTTATGGTGGTGCCTTCTTGAGCTTGGTTGAGCATTATGGATGGTGCTCAACATGTATTCTTCGTCTTCATGGTGAAGATGCCTTGAACAACGTCTTGTATCCTCTTGATGTTGGCGATGATCTCTAGAGGATGTATGTTGATGAAGATTCTTGCTTCGTGGTGCCTCTTTTGGAATATGATGTTGGGGCGCCACTCTTCTTGTAGGCGGTGGCACTTGTTGCCTTGGAGTTTGTTGCACTTGATGCCTTCGAGGTTGTGGTGCTTCGCGCCTTAGAGATGGTGGTGCTTGGTGTCTTGGAGATGGTGGTGCTTGACGGCTTGGAGGTGATGGTGCTCGTCGCCTTGGACATGGTGGCGCATGATGCCATGTAGATGTCCATGCTTGACGCCTTTGAGGTGGATCATCGAAGTAGGTGGTTCCCTCTGGTGTGGCACGCTTGGCCTTTAAGGTTATGGTTTCTTGATGATGCGTCTCTTCTAGCTTGGCGTAGTAGTCCTCCATCTCCAAGCGGTGGAGGTATTCTTCATGGCTCATGGAAGAGCCCTCGAAGTGGGTGAAGCTCGCCATGTCCTCCATGCTTGGTGAGACGTCGTCGTTGTAGCACTCGAAGTCATCCATGCTTAGGGAGTCGTTGTTGATGTAGAACTCCATATCACCCAAGCATGTGGAGCCATTGTCGGTGTAGTGCTCCATGCATGAGGAGCCATTGTTGATGTAGAGCTCCAGTTCCTCCATGCTTGAGGAGCCATAGTTGATGACGTGCTCCATGTCTTCCATGTATGTGGAGCCATCATAGGTGTAATGCTCCGGGTCCTCAAAGCATGAGGAGCCATTGTCGGTGTAGTGCTCCACCATGTCCTCTATACTTGTGGAGTCGTAGTCATGGTGGCTCATCATAGATTCTTCATAGATATCATCCTCGGTTCCAGAGTCCCTAGACATGATTCACAAGACCAAGTGGTGTATATGGAAGAGGTAGGGGGTTAAGAATGCAACGTCTATCCTTACTTTACCTTGGAAGATAGTATCGTGCAAGTGGCAACACTTGAGAGCAATCAAAACCAAGCAAAGTGAAGTTCACGTGGAACACCAAAACCAACTAACCACTAAAAAACACACACACACAAAGCTTATGGTGTATAGGTATGGAAGGTGGCATGTCAAGAACCAATCCGAAATCAAGATGTTGTAATGGCAAGTAAAGAACTACGATGATCACAAAGCAAAACAAGTCAATCCACAAGATAGGAATATGTACAAGGAAACACACACGGTGGGATAAATGGGACTTGTGCGACGGAGAAAGTGAGCTAAGAACCAAATGATTACCTAGCGAAGACTATAAGCTCGTGTCGCACAAGTGCAAGGAGAGACGCTAATTCGATTGCAATAAATTGGTGCGCTACAAGATATGCACAATAAGTACCACCTATTTGACGTTCATCGAGCTTGCGCTTCCTATTCTATGAGGCACTTTTTTGTTTCTTTCATTTTCTTCTTCTTTTTTCTATTATTTTTTTCCTTTTCTTTTTCTTTTTCACTTGCCTCTTGTGCCAACAACTATACAAGATAACTATATGAGATAGCGCGCTCACAACTTTTGCTCGGTATTCTATAAGTATCAAATGTGCATAACCCAAGCAATCATAGGAGGAACTAGTCTCAATAGGTGTTTTTTGAACGCAAAGATAGTGTGGCTCACAAAGGGATGCAAGTGAGGAGAAGTCACGGAAGGTATATACCTTTCATCGTCGATCTTCACCCTTTATTGATGGATTCCTCCTTGCTCACAGAATTTGGATGGATTAGATAGCATGAACCACTGAGATGATGACATAGATCTTTTTCTCCTCTTCAAAACAAGCTAAAGAACACCAAAATCCGTGTTCGTATACAAAAGTTATGCCCAAAATGATGAGACTGAAATCTAGAAATTCTGCTGTTTTCTCTCTCTACCGGGCGGTAGTACCGGGTTTCTGAGCGGTAGTACCGGTCTTCCGGAGGCCCGGTAGTACTGTTTAGGTACCGGGGATGTGCGGTAGTACCAGGTTTTGACCCCGGTAGTACCGGATGTCGCAGAAACACCCAGTTTTGACGCGATTTCGTGATTTTGGTGCGATTTGGGTGGCAAATCTTAAAAAAAAATCCAAATCTGAGGGGTAAATGATGAAATTGGGCTATGAGAACGCATGGGAAGGTAGATCAACAAGTTTAGAAATTAATCCACAGATCAAAACCTACCAAAATGCACTCAAATCACATACGGGTCCAAATCACGAATTGGGGCTATTTTTGGTGGAATTTTCAAATGTAAGGGGAAAATATCAAATCGAGGAGAAATCCGTGGAAACCAAAAGCTGCTGATACCAGATGTTATGGGTAACCCCGTGGGTGGCCCGATCTTGACGGATCTCTTGGTCAAATCGATGGGAAAGCGAGGGGAAAAGGAGATGGTAGCGGAAGCGGACGCACACCTCGCGAAGAACACGATGAACACACACAAAACTCACACGATACAAGGCCGATTGCTCTCGCCGATGGCCACCGATCCGATAGAATCCTTGCAAGGAAATATCGGTCAACGTGCTCCCTTCATCCCACACGGAGAGGGAAGAACACCTTGGAGAGGGTCTTGACGTCTTGGCAAAGGGACACCGATGCCAAGGCCTTGTACAACGAGGGAGGCACGATGCAAACTCCGACGAGGTGGTGACGATAGTCGATCCCCTTTGGTAGAAGGGGATGAGGCAAAACTAAAGATTTCACAAAGGGGGTTATATTTAGTCTATCATCTATGCCTAAGGGATACATGAGGGGTGGGGGCTCTATATATAGGCCATCCACTTAAGAGGGGTAGTTTGGGAAATAACTCTAGGGTTGCAACATAATAAAGGGTTACATGGGCTGTGGCCCAGATCTAGTGCGCGCATGCACCGTGGTGACCGGTAGTACCGGCCCTCGGGTCCGGTAGTACCGGATGGGAGCGGTAGTAGCTTCAGGCGGGGCGGTAGCTCTGGCTCCAGTGGCAGGTGGTCTCTAGGTCCGGTAGTACGGGTGGTGCAGCCCGGTAGTGCTGCTTGGGGCCGGTAGTACCGCAAGCCGGTACCGGGGCATCCAGAGGCGATGGTGCGGGCTTTAGTCGTGGCCGGTAGTACCGCTGGGGTCGAGCGGTAGTACCGGGGCGCGGTAGTACCGCTGATGGGAGCGGTAGGACCGCTCGCGTCTGTCTTCTTGGGTGACTTGGGGATGAGCTTGAACTTGGCGTTGTAGATGTAGTAGCGTACGTAGAACAGGCTGCATCAGATAGTATCACTTAGTTAAAAGAAATGCCTAAGAGATAAGTAGAATATCAGTTGAGATTGTATTGATGGAAGCCTTGTCCACTTTATTACCTTAAACCCTAATAGAAACCTAGACCCATGAACCAACAAGATTGCTCTAGGAAGTAATTCCAATATCTCACTCTAAGTTGAGATATCAAACCTACTTATAGATTTAGAAGTAGTGTCCCTAAACCTTGATCCCTATCCATATTCATAATAGAATACGAGTCTAATGAACCTTTCTAAAACACATGGTAATTCTAAACTCTACATGTCAAGTAGGATTTGAATAAGAGAAATCACTAAATATAAAGAACCTTTAAATTAAATCATTATATTATCAACCACAACAATGATCCATTATAAATTGCTATATGATTACCTATTCATAAAAAGGTTTTGTGACTATAAATCACCTTCCTAAGACTTTTAAATTATAGTTGTCAGAGTAAAGGTAGAGTCATCTTTAAGAGAATGTTTACATAAAAAGCAAATCCCTAAAACCCTAATCTATATTTACTTTACTAAATAAAAGAACCTTTCAAATAATAACACATTGTGTATACACAACAAGAAATATGGAGAAATTGGTTATGATTAACTTCCACCATATATCCATGACTTACCAAAATTCTGGACATTTTAAAACTCTTGTAAAAATCAAATTGGAAAAAAATGGTAAAATAGAAAATAGACACAGAATTAAGAAAAAGAAAAAGAACGGCCAGCAAAACTAGGCCGCACCATTCCATCCCATGGCCCATTATTTCACCCATCGCATGCTAGCAGCAGCAACAATCAACCGCACACTTCGTCTAGGCCCAGCAATAGCAGCCCAAGCCCCCTCTCGCTCTCACTGATAGGTGGGACAGAAGTTGGACTGCAGGTTAATGCCTAGAAACTGTAGGGGGTTTTCTGAAAAATTGCCATCGTCGTCATCCTCACGCACAAGCACCTGCGTGTGCTCGATCGATGCCGTTCGCCGTCGTTAGCCAAATCCGACCACCGCGATGAACGACGCAGTCTTCCGAGGGGATAAGAACGCCACTGCGGAGCCTGTGCCCGTCCTCGCCCTCATATCTTCCTCTCTCTAGAGCTCTCTCTCTTATTGCACACCCGAAACCCTAGCCCACCGGTGGTCGTTGTTTCGTCCGTTTTCGATCGCCCCTCGCCTCGAGGAGACCACTAACGGAACCACCGTGCTACCCTTGTTCATCTCGTGGAAGGAATCGACCGCGCGTGTCCTTAATCGAGCTCCACGATCTCGTCTTCCTGAGCTCAAACCACCGTCGAATCAACGCCGTCCGACCTCACCTTGCCTCAACGTCACTTTCTTCATGTTCCTGGTAAGCTCCTGAACCCCATGGCCCTATCCGATTCACCGTTAGCTCGTCATAGTGACATACCCACGTAAGTCCGAATCGCGTCGCCGTGTGAGCTCACCGCCGGTCATCTCCTGATGGCTGTTTGCTAGGACCGCCACCACTATAAGGTTCCTCATCGAACCCTGTTTCCAGCGCACCCTGCTGTGTGTGCCGGGGCGCCGTAGTTCGCCGCCGACGACCACAAACCAGCGGTGGTGGCCGTGCTTGCGTCAGCACGACGCAACACCCACGTCATCCCGGTCCCGCCAGCCTGTTTGACTCAAGTGACGTGGCCCTGACCCCACTGGTCAGTGGATGTGTCTATAGTAGTCTGAGTTTAAAAGAGTTTTCTCTATTTAGTAAATAAGTAAATCAATATAAATTCAGATATAAATATTTTTAGGAATTTTAAAAAAGGATTAAATCTTATTAATTCTATATCTTTTGATTTATAATTCAAAAAACTATATATTATATTAAAATGTTCAGAAAAATATTCTATAATATAAACCTATTATCATCCTTTATTTTCCAACTTAAATAAAATTATTAGTATTTATTAATAAATAATTTATTAAGGATAAATCTTAATAAATATATTCTATTATTTAAAATTCATAAAAATAAGTATAATATATCTAAACTAGGAAACAAGCCCGTGCATTGCTACGGGTCAATTTGTTGCAGAATATTAGCCATTGAGAATTTACTCACGAAAATCAGTTCTTTCTTGATGGAAGAAAGTGTTCTTGATGAGGTACGTGACCAAGAATTAAAATAATTTCCGATCGTGAATCAAGCCTAAACACCAAGATTCATTTTTTGGTAACTTCTCCAATAACCATCCCGAGGGAATAATATAAAAAGTGGACAACTATGTAGACAAAAAGAATGTATGATATTTTTCTTCTTGATAGGGATTTCTGCACTGATTAGAATCCAGTGTTCCGGTTATAGTCGAACGAGGCCAGTTTCAACACGCGGTTGCTGCACAGGCACCTTGCAAAACAACATTAAACAACTCCCTGCGACCAAATTTACTAAGCTCGAGAGCAACACCATTGCCTTTCATGTTGATTTTGGAAAGAAAAATCTGGGCATCGTGCCAACTCAGCAAATGAAATTCCTTATCAATAACTCCCACCTATGATATATCATCAATGAAGTTTCTAAACGGTTTGAAAATAGAGAAACAATCCATATCCATATCGATAATCAAATTATAGTTTAGTTAATCGCAAGGCAGAGCTAGCTTCAAATCTTCAAGACATGCGATTGCTTCACCTGTAGTAGCATTTTGGTAGCTAAGAAAGAACCCCCAGGCGGACTTAATAACCTGCCATGATCATTTCCAAAGACCGCACCCCAGGCACAAAATTTCAACTTCCACATAAAGCTAGCATCCGCATTAACTTGACCAGGTTTCTATAAAGCTTTGTGTTAGGACAGCGATGATATGGTTTTGCTCTAGTACCCTTTTCCCTTTCATGCCGATGTTACATGTCCATTCTATAAATCCTACAAGGTGATTCTTCAAAAAGCCAACTGTCAACAGAGATACCCCATGTGTCAAATTCAAAAAGGCCTAGCCATGAGAGAAGACTAATTAACAAGCCTATCTGGACTACTTCTATGCATCCGTTGCTTTGGTCCTCATCTAAATTAGCAGTATTCACTGAGATTGAAAGTAAGATTTTTCATTTCAAAAGCTCATGATTAAAATTACCAATAGAATATCCATTTCTATTTTATCATAACTACCGGAATTAAAACCTTCATTGTACGCAATGCAAATGGTTGCTTTTATGAGCTACACATGATGCTATCTTTCATGAGACTCGTTCCAGCAATCAACAGTCTGACTCTTAAGAAAAACTGGAATTAACACTGTTTTCTAAAAGTTCAGTGAACTAACTTCAGAAACTAATATTGAGTCCACCTGATAACATTTGATTATTCACTATCAATTAATAAAATGTTGTCAATTTTCCCAAAATTACAGTGTACTCCCGAGATCAAAACCCCGAACCTGAGATGTAAATATCACCCCAAATTCTCAAATCATCTTAGCTTGACCAAGTACACAGAAACAATAGGGGGAATAGCTCAACCGGACAAGAATATCCCCTAGTCCCCTGCAAGCACGAGCAGTTAATTGTCAGCTTAATCAATGAAGTTCAGACATCAACACACCATACATCACGGTGGCAAAACATCATTACAATTGGTACCCACCTAACCATTACAAATACGGTATCTCAACTTATAGGTTCTGCTAGAACGGGATCAAGTTAGATCCTCCTCCCCTATGAAGAAATTAGACCAAACATGACGCGAGCGCTGTGATGCTCCACCTAGTTCCCCTTGGCGGTCGCCCACGTCTGGCCCAAGAAGGAATCATGGTGGGGGCGTTGAAGCGGGGCTCTACGTTCCCGACGAATCGAACTGCTGGAGGAGGAAGGCGTCGATCTCGAGATCGGCTTCCTCACGACCTGGCCTACAGCCTGATCAGAAGGGAATCGATCCTCGCGGAAACGTTGGGTGCTGGCAGCAAGCAGAGACGTGCGTGGAGAGGGCGGAGTTAGGTGGACGGCGGACATCAGACAGTGGGGACTCGCAGAAGCCGAGCCGCCCATTATGCCTGGTGGTCGAGAATTCGAGATCCGTGATGAGGAGCGCGTCGGCTCCACCGTCCAGGTAAGAGAAGAGATGTTGAGGTACGGGAGGGTGGAGGCCGAGTCGACGCGTGCAACCACACAACACCACGAGGCATGGGGGTCACCAGAATCAAACGCGGGAGGCAAGCGGAGGGGATTCGGTGGTGGAGAGGTAGATGCGACGGGAGAAGGGGCACCAGGGTCAGGGTCTTTTTTTTACAACGTACGGTTCAGGTTTACTCAGCGGTGGCAGGCCATGTAAATACGCAAAACTATCAGGGGCAAAGACGTCCAAATCGGGCAGACGGAAAATCCGAGAGGGTGACAAACGACGTGAATCTTTTTAATAGTATAGATTCTTAGAAAAATAAAATATACGTTTATAAATTTCTTTTGTACATTTTTGTGATAATTAACTAAGTAATTATTATTTATTTAGTATTTATAAAATGATAAAACTTATAAAAATCATATCTTATTATTTAAAAATCACAAAAATACTTATAATATACCAAAATGATCACACAAATAAAATCTACGCATCAAAAATGTCAACTCTCAATTTTGAAGTAAAATAAAAGGTAGTGGTTTAATAAAACTAGTTTAAACCCTTTTCCTTTGCTTTATTGCATACAAATTATATAAAACTTTGCTTATACCTTCAATATAAGTTATTAAAAATCTAAAAGTATAATAACAAGTTCAATTAATATTAAGTGAAGTTAACATAAGTCTAACCATTTTAAGTTGTACTTACTAAAACTACCATTTAGAATTAAGTAAATCTTTCTCTCCAAAAATAGTTTATCAATTATAAAATCCTCAAGAATAATATTTTGACTTATTAAAACCTTTACTATTATTTCGCTCATAAGTTAATAAGTATATCCCAAGATAATTTATAAGTAGTTAAGTAATGATGTTTCCACATTATGAATTATACCCATTCATTTGTAAGTAAATAAATAATTCTATTCAACTATAATGTTAAGAGAATATGACTCATATAAAAGTGTTACCACTCTTAATTGACCTTAAAGAAACATTATAGAGTGAACCAAGATATAATACTATATAATGACTAAGATAGATAAGTCTCAACTACTAGTTTAGTCCTTATACAAACAAAGTAATTCTTTCTTCTTTGAGAATTATAACTAGAAGGAAAACCTAAGAGTGTTAGATTTAAGTTTAAGTGCTTTTTACTTTGTAAAGTAATATTTTCCTAAAAAATTATTCTTTTAAGAAACATTAAAAGTAATCCTTGAACACTTCTCTAAAAACTCTAATTAAAGCTTAATCTTGTTTAAGAAATATTTCAGATACCATCCTCCATTTGAATGCTTTAGTATTGTATGCTACTTGTTGTATCTACATATTGTTTCACACACTCTCACAAGCCTTAATAATAAGCACAAGTGTGAAGCTGATATAAAAGTGAAACACATTCTAAAGAAACCATTTCAAGTTTTCAAACCCTAGATTAGATATGGTTAGTCTGGGGATTTGCATTTATCAAACTGCATTACATTACTTATGCATAATTGCATCTTGCTTCTTTAAACATTAGTCCTTACCGGACTGATGATGCTATTTACAGAATTTGGATCCTCTAGTGTCTGAAGACCGTGAGTGCATAATCTTGAAATCACAAAAGGCAAGTTCACAACTTACTCATGTCCTTTGATTATTTTCTGTCAAATGATTGTAACTCAAATATTGTCATCACCTGCATTTCAAAAAGGTCAGAAAATACTATTTTCATAATAATATGATTATGGATTATTTACCAGATGGTAATAATCTACTGATACAGTTCCAGTGGTAAAGAAACATAATATCTAGGACTTAACAACCAATATCGCCAATGATTCTAGCGCCGTATATTACGTGTTAACCATGAGATTTGGAATGGGACGGAGAAGTCAGCTGTATCTTCTTCCTCTCGCATGTATCCGGATGGCCATGTCGTGGCTGCTATCCTCGTAGCGTGCATGTATTGGTAATTTGTAGAGGATATGCAACATATGGGTGGGAGCCCTCAACGTCCCACGATAGTTCTGGCATCTGATGGTCTGTACTAACGATTGCCATAATTCAAGATGTGGGCATGGCGTACACCAAGGGGACATGCGGGGTCGCGAAGGAGGCAGTGATTGGCTTGGATCTTAGGTTGGGTCTCAAACCATGGAAGGTTGAACGGGGACATACTCCCGGCCGTGCAACAAAGCTTAAGGTCTCTCGTGGGAAAAGTGACGCACCTCTGCAGAGTGTAAGAATTGTAACATGTTACTCCCTGTTCCGGGAAGGAGCTACGAACACGACAGGAAAGGAACCCCATGAAGGTTCTGGTCAACCTGTGAAGGCTGTCAGACATAGTTTTCAGAATAAAAGAAACCTTTGAAGAAATGTTTACGAAAACCTGCATTGCCTATGACCTATGGTCTGTGGCTGTAGAGATAGTGCATCATACACTCCTTTTTAGTGAACTTGCTGAGTACGCTCATACTCAATCGTACCTTCTTAACCCTTGCTAGGTTCTAAGCCATTGAAGACGACGTCAACATCAATTTCTGCTCAAGAAACCATCATCGACAGCTCAAAGTTCTTCAATAAAGTCAATGAAGTCTATATATACATCAATCGAAGTGAAGACAACGTTCTTAAGTAGAAAGGAGTAGATTCTCTAGCCATAAAACCTACTTCTATAGAGCATTGCAATAGCAGCAATGGCAAGCCAAATAGTTTAGATACTAGTCTTAGTTACTAGATAGTTCTGAGTAATTATTTCTGGTTCTTCTTGGTAAGAAGTTTCTTTCTCTCTCTTTCAACTAGAGTTGTAATCTATAGTCATGTCTTGGATCTGCTGTGTTCTGTTGTACTACTCTGAGGGATATAATACTAGTGAATGGTGTTTCATTGGTGTTATGTCAACGACTATAGTGTAATACATCATGAAGTGGTATGCTAGGTCACCGCAATGATCGAGAAACTATGCTCCAAGTCGTCCATAACGGATACGGATTTTCAAAAAGATTTAACCCTGTAGAGGTGCATCAAAGTATCCACACACACTTCAACCCTTGTTGTCAGATATGATATGAGCAAGATCCTGAACATACACCCAACGGTATGTGACGGGGCTTCAAACATGACGTTTCCTAGACCTAAATCAAGTACAGGGGGGACACCCCACTAAGCTACCTGCAACAAAGTCATACGTCTTCGATACAGACCCAGGGTGTGTGACAACGGCTGTAAACGACTAGTGTCAACACCGGATTTTTAATCCCAGATGCCTGTTATGCCATACATCGCAACCCTAGGATTACCATTTTTGCGAGACATAACAAATTGGATATCACAGTACATCATCCATTACAAACCATAATAAGGTCTTACACAAATAAAGGATCTCATGATCCAGTCTTAATACAATCAAGCATCGGAATAATAAAGCATAGTAGTGGGCTCCATCTTCAGTGTCACAGGCAATGCTGACGATGGGAGATGATCCTAGTTGTCATAGCCATCCTGCTGTCCATCTTCCTGACAGTCCTCCTCATAGTCTGGCCACGGGAATAGCCAGGGATAAAGCCATGAGTACTCTTTAAGTAGTCGCAAACTATCACTAACAAGTAAGGTAGTTCTAGTAGGAATCTTAAGCTCTAGGTTTATTTGCAAAAAGGCAGATTTATCTAAACTGAGTTTAGAAGTAAAGAAAGCAAATTTTAAAGTTCTAAATCACTTAAGTGGGAAACTAGTTTTCATATTCACAACCCTGTTGTGGTCAAGTCAAAGTCATAATTCACTTCACATGTCATTTTGAAAACCTCTAATCACAGAACAGTATGGCCACTCCAACTGTCCATGACCGCGGATGCGGCTATTCGAATAGTTTGACACTCTGTAGAGGTGGTACACTTTCACCACAAAATTTGATACATCCGTCCAGGATAACCCTGAATCATCATACTTAGTATGCGGATAATCAATCATAACCTTTCAATTACACACCCTAGTATATGCACCTCCCCTATGAGCTTGGCCTCCCAGCCATGGCCATCTGCCATCCTGGGCACTGCATAGGTGGACATCATCAAGAGGTAGCCTCAGCTCAAACCTCTCCCGCGAGGGAACCCATACTAATGCATATAAACTTCCGTCTAAGCCTTACCCAATTCAGGTATTGTGGTTGTACGGTAAAATTAGAATGGTATCGCATCCGAACCCAACCATCAGTTTTTATAAAAGGGCTAAGGCTCATGCCTCAACATTTTCATCATCAAAACCATTTGTGTTTCTCAACACATGTCAAAACATTTCAATAGAATGAAGCATCATTCCAAGGTTTTCGTAATCATTTTCACCAAGTATTCCCATCTAAAGTGATCAAGTTTTTATGCATAGCACTAGCCACTAAGTTAAGAGTGTTCACTAATGAGGGGTGCTAATCTTCAATCTCATGCCATAGAATGACATCTAAATATAACAAGATAGACCTAGTTTTATACTCTTTATGCTATACATACTAAAAGTAAAGAACTTTAGTAAAAAGAATAAAGCTTTGCAAGTAAAACATGGGATTGGTATAATCAAAATGGTATAACCAAAGCATGCCTAAAGCATCTTGCTTAGGTTATCAAGCTTTCAAGTGTTAGCTTGCATTGTTAATGATGGCTTGCCTTGATTGGTGCAGTGATTGAAGTTCTCTTCGCCTTATTTAGGGTAGAACTCCTCTTCCTCGTATCCTTGGTCGGTACTATCATCTATAAATGAATACGGGGTACACAATCACCAAACAATACTTAATTACTTCTATTTAGCACACTAAGGCTCACACTTGATGATCTAGCATCATCACAACATCACATGAAAGAAAGAACTAGTTTCATTTGTCTTATTTGAGAAAAGTAATTTCTACTCATTGAAATTACTTAACATCTAATATTCTCCAATTAAAATATGGGATCATGGGGACACATGTCATCACCACATATTCTAATACATGGGGATGTGATTTAAAGTGTTGGTCACATTTTATAAAGTTTAAGATTATTATTTAATAGATTTAAAGTGACTAGAAATGCCCTCATAGCATTATTTTGGTACTAGTCCAATGTCACTGCATGCAAACCTAAATATTTTTACGTATTTAGATAGATATTGTAAAATGTGACTTTTGAGAGTTGGAATCAACTCAAAAGCTATTACGGTTGATTTTTGAAAAATGTTTGAAGTTGCAAAAGTCTATATCTTGTTGTTTTTACTAATGATTATCTCTAGCTCCAAATGATTTAAATCCAACGGGCTTGGATAGATAATTTAAATATATCTTTCTAACAAAATTTTAATTATACAATTTGGTTCAGTGAAACTTTCTGAATTGATTTTTGAATCTATAGACAGAAACTAGTCTAAACAAAAATGGAAAAACAATATTTGAATCTCCAGGCCAGCGCGGGAAGTTAAACGGGCCGGCCCACCTACACTGCACAGTGCAGCGGGCTATTGACAAGCGGGGTCCACCAGCCAGTGACTGTTCTAACACAAAACAGTATCAGCAAACCTGAGCCGTGCGATCAAACTCTAATCTAACGGCCGTGCGTCATCATCGATGATGAACAGCTCCAGCGAGAAATTATCCTAGCACGGTGGTGGGGGTCTCGGGGGGCTCACCTGGGCCAGCTAGGGTCGGTGACAGGGGCAATCGACGTGGTAGACGACGGCGAGGCGAGGCGTGGTCACGACAGGGCTTGGCGTGGTCGGAATCGACGGCGCCCTTTTCCTCCAGCAGCGGCGGACTCCGGTGCAATTCCGGCACGGTGGTGCTCGCCTTGCTCCGGGGAGAAGTGGGGGAGGTCAGTGAGAGGTGGGGAGTGGATTGGTGTGAAGAATGGAGTCGAGGGTGGCCTCCTTTTAGAGCGCGGCGAGGGGACCGAGCGGTGCGGCGGTGAGCTCGACGATGGCGTCGCTACAGGCGGCTAACGGCATGGGCGAGGGCGTAGGATGGTGCGGTGCTCCCTGACGGTTCTTACGGGCTTAATGGCGTGGCGTGGGGCGGTGCGGTTCGGTCGGGAGCGTGCGGTGTTCTGAGCAGTGACATAAGTGTTTGCGGCGGCGTGCGGCAGCTGCGGGTCGCGCGGTGGCGAACGGCGGTGTCTGCCGGGGTGGCATGATCATGGCGAGGCTGCATGTGCGTGGTGAGGGCAAGGCGTGATCTGGGCGAGCTGGTCGGGCACGGCGCGCTGTCGCGCTTTGGACATGGCGCATAGAGGTGTTGGGTCCGCAACATAGAAAACAAAAAATTCCTACGATGAGAACTACACGCCAAGATCTATCTACTAGGTACAGAGCAACGGGTGGACATACATCCAACGAGAACTTACCCTCGAAGACAACGAGTAGGAACTTGTGGTTGATGTAGTCGTACACTTGCCGATCTCAAGATCGTGAGGAAGTCCGAGCGCCGCAACTCAGCAGCGCATCCGCACTCACACACACGTTCAAGCCACCGGACAACCTCCACCTCCTCGCTCCAGCGATCCAGTGGAAACAGCAACTCCTTCCAGATGAAATGCCACCGGGAACATGTATCTCGCTAATCCGAGACCATGGGGAAATAATTCTAGAGGGGGAGAGAGATCCTTCACAAGGAGGTGTGAGGAAGAAGGAGGAAGAGGTGGCCTTTTATAGGAGGAGGGGGGTGCCCCTCCTCTCCATGGTCGGCGCATGGGGGTGACACCTCACCTCCCCCATTCATGTGGTGGTAACCCCTCCACATTAAAATGCCTCTTCACATTCCCCTTTAAAGTCCCTACTTTAAATGCATTAAAATTCTCCAAGTTTAATGCTCTCTTAAATTTATTCAGAATTTTGTTAATTACTTTAATTAACAAACATTCACATATAACCCCTTGAAATATTTCAATATCACATGCAGAACCACTTTCTGCAATTTCACCGAAACAATTTCCGATTTCTATCGAAACAATTCCTGTGCTTTGCAATTCTTTTGTCTGAAACATATGTGCTCCAAAATGGTGTCCGGTAACTCTTAACTATGTCACCCTACGGTTCGCGAATAATGCAGACATGATTGAGACTCCTCTCAGATCAATAATCAGAAGCGGGACCTGGAGGTCCATACTGACTCCTGCATATTCAACGATGACTTCTGTGATCGTGAGAACCTTTAACGATTGTAATTTAATCCCGTTGTCTCTTGATATAATACATGTCCGAGATTCGATCATTGGTATCCAAATACCTAGTTTGATCTCGTTACCGACATGCACTCTTTTCTCGTTCCCGTGATATAACATTCTAGTGATCACATCACTTGCTTGCAAGCTACCTTAGTGTGATATCATCGAGAGGGCCCAGAGTATATCTATCCGTCATCGGGATTGATAAATTCCACTCTTGATCCATGAGCCTCAACATAACACCTTCGTAGCACTGAACCCATCTTTATAGTCACCCAGTTACGGTGTGACGTTTGATGTTATCAAGATACTCTTCCGGTGTTAGCAATTAACATGATCTCATGGTCTAAGGATAAAGATTACTTCGTATGATGTTATAGCAATGTAAACATAATGACTTGATCGCAATGCTATACTTCGGATGAATGTTCATCACATCATTTCACAAATGCTGTGACCTTGTTATTAACAACATCCAATGTCCATGATCATGAAACCGTGATCATCTTGTTAATCAACAAGCTAGTCTATAAGAGAGGCATAACTAGGAACCCCTTTTTGTTTATTAAACATACATGTACTGATATTTTTGATCAATACAATTATAGTATGCAAAATAAACATCTATCATATATAAGGAATACATAATAACAACTTTATTATTGCCTCTCAGGGCATATTTCCTTCAGTCTCCCACTTGCACTAGAGACAATAATCTAGTTCACATAGTGATAAATCTAACACCCATGGAGTTCTGGTGTTGATCATGTTTTGCCCTAGGGAGAGCTTTAGTCAACGAATCTGCTACATTTAGGTCAGTGTGTACTTTACAAATCTTTATGTCTCCATCCTTGACATGTTCGCGGATGGAGTGAAACCGACGCTTAATATGCTTGGAATTCTTGTGAGACCTCGGTTCCTTGGCGTTGGCTATGGCTCCATTGTTGTCACAATAGATCACCATTGGGTCCAATGCACTAGGAACCACACCTAGTTCTGTAATGAACTCTTTCATCCAAACCGCTTCCTGCGCCGCTTCTAAAGCAGCAACATATTCTGCCTCCGTCGTTGATCTAGCCACCACAGGTTGTTTGGAACTCCTCCAACTAACTGCTGCTCCGTTCAAGAGAAATACGTATTCGGATTGAGACTTAGAGTTATCCAGATCAGTGTCAAAGCTAGCATCGACATAACACTTAGCGACTAGCTCTTCTTCACCTCCGTATATAAGAAACATATCCCTAGTTCTTCTCAAGTACTTGAGGATGTTCTTGACCGCTATCCAGTGTTCCGAACCTAGATCAGATTAGTACCTACTAGTCAAACTAATAGCATGTGCCACATCCGGTCTTGTACATAGCATGGCATACATTATAGAGCCTATGGCCGAGGCATAGGGGATCTTATCCATTATCTCTCTTTCTTCCGCCGTAGCCGGACTTTGAGTCTTACTCAATGTCTTGCCTTGCAACATAGGTAATAACCCCTTCTTACTTCCGACCATATTAAACTTCTTTAATATCTTATCAAGGAATGTACTCTTCAATATCCCGATTAGGCGCCTTGATCTATCTCTATAGATTTTAATGCCTAATATATATGACGCTTCACCAAGGTCTTTCATCGAAAATTTGCTGTTTAGATAACTTTTAACACTGTTTAAAGGATCTATATCATTTCCAATCAATAATATGTCATCCACATATAATATCAGAAATGCCACATTGCTCCCACTCACTTTCTTGTAAATACAAGCCTCTCCATAAGTTTGGACAAATCCAAACTCTTTGATCACCTCATCAAAGCGGAGATTCCAACTCCGGGATGCTTGCTTTAGTCCATAGATGGATCGCTGAAGTTTGCATACCTTATTAGCATCCTTTGGATCGACAAAACCCTTAGGTTGTATCATATACAACTCTTCTTCAATATTACCATTGAGGAACGTAGTTTTGACATCCATCTGCCATATTTCATAATCGAAATATGCAGCAATTGCTAACATAATCCTAACCGACTTAAGCATCGCTACAGGAGAGAATGTCTCATCGTAGTCAACTTCTTGAATTTTTCGAAACCCCTTTGCAACAAGTCGAGCCTTATAGATGGTCACATTACCATCAGCATCAGTTTTTCTTTTGAAAATCCATTTATTCTCAACGGCCTTTCGGTCGTGAGGTAAGTCCACCAAGTTTCAAACTTGGTTCTCGTACATGGATTCCATCTCGGATTTCATGGCTTCTAGCCATTTGTTGGAATCCGGGCTCATCATCGCTTCTTCATACGTCGCAGGGTCATCCATTTCATCAACCATGAAATTCACAACAGGATTGTCGTACAGTTTAGGAGCTGCACGTGTCCTACTTGACCTGCGAGGTTTGGTAGTGTCCTCTTTCGGAGTTTCATGATCAATATCATTAGCTCTCTCTTCATTAGGTGAAGTCAACTCCGAAACAGTTTCCGGTGCTGTGCTACTGGCCATTTCATGAAGAGAAGGTTCAATAACCTCTTCAAGTTCTACCTTCCGACTACTCACACCTTTCGCGAGAAAATCCTTCTCAAGAAAGGATCCATTCTTGGCAACAAAAACCTTGCCCTCGGATCTGTGATAGAAGGTATACCCAATTGTTTCCTTAGGGTATCCTATGAAGACACATTTTTCCGCTTTGGGTTCGAGTTTATCCGGCTGAAGTTTCTTCACATAAACATCGCATCCCCAAACTTTAAGAAATGACAGCTTAGGTTTGTTTCCAAACCATAATTCATATGATGTCATTTCAACGGATTTAGATGGTGCCCGATATAAAGTGAATGCAGCTGTTTCCAGTGCATAACCCCAAAATGACATTGGTAAGTCAGTCAGAGACATCATAGATCGAACCATATCCAATAAAGTACGATTACGACGTTTCGACACACCATTATGTTGTGGTGTTCCGGCAGGCGTGAGTTGTGAAACTATTCCACACTCTTTCATGTGTGTGCTAAACTCGTAACTTAGATACTCACCTCCACGGTCAGACCGAAGAAATTTGATCTTTCTATTACGATGATTTTCCACTTCATTCTGAAATTCTTTGAACTTTTCAAAGGTTTCAGACTTGTGTTTCATCAAATAGATATACCCGTATCTACTCAAATCATCCGTGAAAGTAACAAAATAATGATATCCACCTCGCGCCGACACACTCATTGGTCCACACACATCAGTATGTATGATTTCCAATAAATCTGTCGCTCGTTCCATTGATCCGGAAAACAGCGTTCTAGTCATCTTGCCCATAAGGCATGGCGGACATGTATCAAATGATTCAAAATCAAGTGATTCCAAAAGTCCATCAGAATGGAGTTTCTTCATGCGTTTAACGCCAATATGACCTAGACGGCAGTGCCACATATATGCAGATATATCATTATCAAGTTTAATCTTTTTAGCATTAACATTATGAATATGCGTAATATTACTATCGAGATCCAATAGAAATAAACCATTCAACACAGGTGCATGACCATAAAAGATATCATTCTTATAAATCGAACAACCATTGTTTTCGGATTTAAAAGAATAACCACTTTGCATCAAACACGATTCGGATACAATGTTCCTGCTCAGTGCAGGCACCAAATAACAATTATTTAGGTTTATAACTAATCCCGATGGCATATGGAGGGGTAGCGTCCCGACGGTGATAACATCAACTTTTGATCCATTGCCGACCCGCATCCTGACCTCATCCCTTGCTAGTTGTCGCTTGTTCCGCAGCCCTTGAATCGAGTTACATACATTAGCAACCGATCCCGTATCAAATACCCAGGTGCTACTGCGAGTACTAGTCAAGTACACATCAATAACATGTATATCATATATACCTTTGTTTGCCTTGCCGGACTTCTTGTCCGCCAAATACTTGGGGCAATTGCGCTTCCAATGGCTAGTCCCCTTGCAATAGTAACACTCGGTGTTAGACTTAGGGCCAGCTCGGATTTTCTTTTCAGGTGCAGCAACAAATTTGCCACCCTTCTTTCCCTTGTGCTTGCCTTTCTTGTCCTTCTTGAAACCGGTGGTCCTATTGATCATCAAACTTGATGTTCTTTCCTAATCTCCACTTCTACAGTCTTAAGCATTGACATAAGCTCGGGAAGAGACTTCTTCATACCCTGCATATTATAGTTCATCACGAAGCTCTTGTAGCTAGGTGGCAGAGATTGGAGAACACGATGTATGCCTAAGTCAATGGGAATCGTTATTCCCAAGGACACAAGCTTATCGGCGTACCCAGACATTTTGAGTACATGCTCACTAACGGAGTTGTTCTCCTCCATCATGCAGCTAAAGAACTTTTCAGTAGCATTATAACTCTCTACGGCAGCATGGGTATCGAAAATCATTTTCAATTCTCCCATGGTATCAAAGGCATTGCCATTTTTGAAACGCTTTCGAAGTTCTGGCTCTAGCCCATACAGTATGCCGCAATGAACTAAGTTGTGGTCCTCCTGACTAGTCACATAGACATTCTTTTCCTCGCCAGGGGCATCAGGAGCTGGTGGGGGGCCTAGCGGCGCATCTAGCACATGTTGCTTTTGTGCAGCAGTTAGGAGAATCCTCAAATTCATAGCACAGTTGGTGAAGTTGCTACCATTCTCAGCAAGTTTCTCTTTCTCCATGAATACATTGAAATTAAAAGTAGGTGGTGCCATCTACAACAGAATTTGTAAAGTTTATTTAGACTAAGTTTATGATAGAGTGAGTTCAACTAATCCAAATTACTAATGAACTCCCACTCAAAAACGACATCCCTCGTGTCCTTTTGGTTATTACATGAACCAAATCCACTACACCAAGTCCGATCATCACGTGAGTTGATGTAGCTTCAAAGGCAAGCATCTATATGGGCATCATATCAACTATATGACTCATGCTTAACCTTTCGGTCCGTGTTACGAGGCCATGTCTATACATGCTAGGCTCGCCAAGTAAGAACCTTAGTATTCGCTTGTGTAAAATTGTCTTACACCCGTTCCTATGAAAGCGTAGATTCGAGTACACGCGATCATCACGTGATGTCTCGAAACACGATCCACAGAACGGTGCATACTCAAGGAAGAACACATTTTTATCTTGATATCTAAATGAGGGATCATCTTACAATCCTATAGAAAGCGCCAAACTAGCAGTATAAGATGCTAACATCTAATGTGTAAAGTGAGATGATATGGTCCATGCATTTGATCTCTATCATTTACATCGTGGTATGCTCTCTATCATTCCTTTATGTGTAAGGCCAAGGTCTATGGAACTTACACGTTGAATGTGTTGTAAGGGTATCTATCATACATGTACTTACAACAATACCATATCAAGACACTAGCCCAACAACGATCTAAACTAGACGCCTCTAATTTATCAATTGCAAGTTTTATGTGGCTTAGGGCTTTCGGAGATAGAACCGTTCTTACCTACGAACATGAACCACAACGAGGATAACCAAGTTATTACCAACTCGTTGTAAATCAGATATTGACTATAGTAGGAGAGACAGACACCCGCCAACCACTTATGCAAAACAAGTTGCATGTCAGTCGTGGAACCGTTCTCATGTACGATGACATGTAAGGTTGGTCCGGGCCGCTTCATCCCACTATGCCACCAATATCCAAAATACATAGAAGATGCAATAACATGATCATCATCGCCCACATATAAACATATGTGTACTACCCGTGCAAAGCACCTACGCATAGATCAGGCTCTGATACCACTGTTGGGTCCGCAACATAGAAAACAAAAAATTTCCTACGATGAGAACTACACGCCAAGATCTCTCTACTAGGTACAGAGCAACGGGTGGACATACATCCAACGAGAACTTACCCTCGAAGACAACGAGTTTTGTTAACGAGTAAGAACTCGTGGTTGATGTAGTCGTACACTTGCCGATCTCAAGATCGTGAGGAAGTCCGAGCGCCGCAACTCAGAAGCGCATCCGCACTCGCACACACGTTCAAGCCACCGGACAACCTCCACCTCCTCGCTCCAGCGATCCAGCAGAAGCAGCAACTCCTTCCAGACGAAATGCCACCGAGAACATGTATCTCGCTAATCCGAGATCATGGGGAATAATTCTAGAGGGGGAGAGAGATCCTTCACAAGGAGGTGTGAGGAAGAAGGAGGAAGAGGGGGGCCTTTCATAGGAGGAGGGGGGGGGTGCCCCTCCTCTCCATGGCCGGCGCATGGGGGTGACTCCTCACCTCCCCCATTCATGTGGTGGTAACCCCTCCACATTAAAATGCCTCTTCACATTCCCCTTTAAAGTCCCTACTTTAAATGCATTGAAATTCTCCAAGTTTAATGCTCTCTCATTTAATAAAACTCTTTTATTAAATTTATTCAGAATTTTTTTAATTACTTTAATTAACAAACATTCACATATAACCCCTTGAAATATTTCAATATCACATGCAGAACCACTTTCTGCAATTCACCTGAAACAATTTCCGGTTTCTATCGAAACAATTCCTGCGCTTTGCAATTCTTTTGTCTGAAACATATGTGCTCCAAAATGGTGTCCGATAACTCTTAAGTGTGTCAGCCTACGGTTCGCGAATAATGCAGACATGATTGAGACTCCTCTCAGATCAATAATCAGAAGCGGGACCTGGAGGTCCATACTGACTCCTGCATATTCAATGATGACTTATGTGATCGTGAGAACCTTTAACGCCTGTAATTTAATCCCTTTGTCTCTTGATATAATACATGTTCGAGATTCGATCATCTGTATCCAAATACCTAGTTTGATCTCGTTACCGACATGCACTCTTTTCTCGTTCCCGTGATATAACATTCTAGTGATCACATCACTTGCTTGCAAGCTACCTTGATATCACCGAGAGGGCCCAGAGTATATCTATCTGTCATCGGGATTGAAAAATTCCACTCTTGATCCATGAGCCTCAACATAACACCTTCGTAGCACTAAACCCATCTTTATAGTCACCCAGTTACGGTGTGACGTTTGATGTTATCAAGATACTCTTCCGGTGTTAGCAATTAACATGATCTCATGGTCTAAGGATAAAGATTACTTCATATGATGTTATAGCAATGTAAACATAATGAGTTGATCGTAATGCTATACTTCGGATGAATGTTAATCACATCATTTCACAAATGCTGTGACCTTGTTATTAACAACATCCAATGTCCATGATCAGGAAACCTCGATCATCTTGTTAATCAACAAGCTAGTCTATAAGAGAAGCATAACTAGGAACCCCTTTTTGTTTACTAAACACACATGTATTGATGTTTCCAATCAATACAATTATAGCATACAAAATAAACATATATCATATATAAGGAATACATAATTATAACTTCGGGCGGCGCTCCACTATGCTCCATGGCGAAGGGGGGTTGGTCTGGGTGCTGGTTAGACTCAGAGGGGACCAGAGGGTTAAGAGGGGACCAAATGGTCGAGGTTTACTGTGCACAACAGTGAAGTTAGGAAGAAGCTTAATCTGTGCTAACCATGTGTTTGATGAAATGGCCGCATGAAAGATATTTTGGAATTTTTGATTTAAATTTTTTGAGTGGTTTAATCTTAAGCTTGAATAACTATGTTTGCTTGGCGAGGTCAAGGGGAATTGATTTGGTAGGTTTTTGAAAAAGTGGGATCTTAACATATGAATTAGATTCAATTTTCCATTGTCCATTAAATTGATTTGCTAGATGTTTTTGTAAGTTTGTAAAGTGGGCCTTGATACACTTTTACTTGGTCTTGCAAGGGGTGAAAAGAAATAGAAATGTTTCTGTTAGAATTTATCTTCTAGGAACACACAAAGTTGCCTAGTGGTTTACTTTTGTCAAAATGACCATTTGGTTATTTAATTCATATTTGATTTCTTTTTCTTTGGATTTTTATTTGTAATTGGCCTGGATGATGTAGTATTCATCTTTAAACCATTTCGCATCATTTAGAACAATCAAGCATGGTATATACACTCAATTTTACACTAATGCAAACACACATGCATTCATATTCATATTATTAATAAGATTTTTGTTAACCCTAAACTTGGGTGATTAGGACTTGATAAACTTGATTTGAAGTTTTGGGATGTTAAAAACCTTCCCTCCTTAAACAAAATCTCGTCCCGAGATTTAAGAAAAAACTAGCAACTAAAGAGATCTGGAAACCCAGTCCTAATGTAATCTTCTTGCTCCCAAGTAGCTTCTTCTTTGGGATGGTTGCTCCATTGGATCTTGAGAAACTTGATACTCCGGGTCCTGGTGGTTATGAAGGCTTCTTACAGAATATGGATGGGTACTTCACAATACGTCAGATCCTTGTTGATATCAATGGCTCGATGATCGATGTTCTTGAAAACTTTGGTCTTCTTTGGAACTTCTAGGCATTTGCGAAGTAACGAGATATGAAACACATTATGGATGGCTGACATCTCCTCTGGAAGTTCTAGTTGATATGATACTTCTCCTCGGCGATTCAGAATCTTGAAGGGTCCAATATATCTGGGGGCTAACTTTTCTTTCAGTTGAAAACGTTGCATTCCCTTCAAAGGCGACACTTTGAGATACACAAAATCTCCGACATTGAATGTCAGGTCTCGACGTCTCTTGTCAGCATAACTCTTCTGTCTAGATTGAGTGGTCTTGAGGTGCTCACGGACTTTGTGACCCTTCTCTTCAGCTTGTCGTAGGATGTCGGGTCCGAAAATCTGACTCGCTCCTACTTGCGACCAATTCAAGGGGGGTACGACACTTTCTTCCATACAAAAATTCAAATGGGGCCATTTGTAGACTACCTTGATAACCATTGTTGTATGAGAATTCTGCGAAAGGCAGACAATCTTCCCATTTTGATCCATATTCCAGAACACAAGCTCTCAACATATCTTCTAAGATTTGGTTGACTCTTTCAGTCTGTCCATCGGTCCGCGGGTGATAAGCGGTGCTGAAATTCAACTTGGTTCCTAATCCTTCTTGGACTTTCTGCCAAAATCTTGAGGTAAACTGGGTTGCTCGATCCGACACTATGGTCTTGTGGGTTCCATGCAAACTGACAATTCTAGCAATGTACAACTCTGCTAGCTTCGAACTCTGGTAGGTTGTCTTGACAGGTATGAAATGGGCTACCTTGGATAGTCTATCAACTATGACCCAAATAGAGTCATTTACCCTACTAGAAGTAGGCAAACCAGTGATAAAGTCCATTCCGACAGAATCCCATTTCCATTCCGGAATCTGCAATGGTTGCAAAAGTCATGCGGGTCTCTGATGTTCCGCTTTGACTCTCTAACAGATATCACATTTGGCAATGTAGGTTCCGATTTCTCTCTTCATCTTGTGCCACCAAAATTGCTCCTTCAAATGCTGATACATCTTTGTTCCTCCGGGGTGGATAGAATAAAGAGTATCATGAGCTTCCTGCATGATAACTTGCTTCAGCTCAGAATCTATTGGCACACAAATACGTCCTTTGTACCTCAAAACTCCTTCTTCATCTTCGGTGAATCCGGGTACCTTTCCTGTACCGATACGACGCTTGATTCTGTCGTTACTTGCATTTCCCTTCTAGGCTTCCTTGATCTGACTGATCAACATGGGTTGAAGTTCTATGCTAGCTAAAAACCTTTGCTAACTAGCTCAGTTCTAAACTGCTCCAACTCTTCATGCAAACTTGGCTGGGCTTCTTTGGTCATGGTGATTAGCCTACACGACAATCTGCTAAGAGCATCCGCTACCACATTGGCTTTGCCGGGGTGATAGTGAATGTCAAGGTCATAATCCTTGATTAACTATATCCATCTCCTTTGCCTCATATTCAGCTCCTTCTGAGTGAAAATATACTTCAAACTCTTGTGATCCGAATAAATCTCACAGCAATTACCCATAAGGTAATGACGCCATGTCTTAAATGCTAAAACTACAGCTGCTAGTTCAAGATCATGGGTAGGGTAGTTTTTCTCATGTTGCTTCAGTTGTCGGGACAAATATGCTATGACTTTGCCTTCTTGCATCAACACACATCCGAGACCAATCTTGGATGCATCACAATACACATCAAAAGGCTTCTTGATATCTGGCATAATCAGAATTGGGGCTTAAATCAATATCTTCTTGAGCTCTTGAAAACTTTCTTCACATTTGTTGGTCCATTGAAACTTATCTTTCTTCAACAGTTGGGTCATCGGTCTTGCAATGCTCGAAAATCCTTGAACAAACTTGCGGTAATATCCCGCTAATACGAGAAATGCACGGACTTGACTTTGGGTGGTTGGGGCTTTCCATTCTTCAACATCTTTGATCTTGGCGGGATTGACAGTGACTCCTCCTGCCGACACAATATGTCCAAGGAATCCTACTTCCTTTAACCATAATTCACATTTGCTAAACTTGGCATACAACTGATGTTCTCTAAGGGTTTCAAGGATGGTTCTGAGGTGTTTCTCATGGTCTTTTTCTGACTTGGAATAGATTAAGATATCATCGATAAAAACAATGCCAAACTTATCTAGGAAATTCATACAAATCTTATTCATGAGATTCATGAAATAAGAAGGGGCATTGTTTAATCCAAAAGACATGACCGTATACTCATACAATCCATATCTGGTGGTAAAGGAGGTCTTCGGAATATCCGTTGCACGAATCATGAGTTGGTGATTACCAGTTCTAAGATCAATCTTAGAGAACACTCTGGCACTAGTCAGCTGGTCAAACAAATCCTCGATCTTCGGCAGTGGGTACTTGTTCTTGATGGTGACATCATTCAGCTTTCGGTAGTCCGTACACAAACGTTTACCTCCATCTTTCTTATCCACAAACAAAACAGGTGATCTCCATGGCGACGCACTTGGTTGAATCAGACCTTTCTCCAACATGGCATCAAGTTGTTTCTTCAGATCCACTAATTCAGATGGGTTCATACTATAAGGTCTTTGAGCTACAGGTCTAGTTCCAGGAATTAGTTCAATAATGAACTCGATATCCTGATCTAGGGGCATACCAGGCAATTCATCTGGGAATACGTCGGGGTATTCACAAACAACTCTGACTTGGTCTATGGTTGGTTTGGCTAGACTCTTGTTGCATTTGAATTGACGGGGCAAAGTTTCAGATACATGCTCTACTGATACTCCAGAGCTACTAGTCATGGTTATGGCTTTCTTGGCACAGTCGATCAATCCTTTATGTTTTGAAATCCAATCCATTCCTAGTACCACTTCCAAACCTTTAGTTCCAAGTACTATTAGATTGGAATAAAAATCTATTCCATGGATTCTAATAGGTACAGCCTTGCAAATTTTTCTAGCTTTGGTGGTTGAACCAGGTATTTGAACTATCATAACATGCTTCAGTTTTGTTGGTTGAATCTTACTACTGCATGCAAATTCTTCTATAACAAACGAGTGTGATGCTCCAGAATCAAACAACACTCTTGCCAAAACTGAGTTAACAAAAAACATACCTAGCACGACATCTGGCGCTTCCTGGGCTTCTTCAGCATTCATGTGGAACAGACGGCCGTTGCGGTTGAGCGAATTCCCCGGGGCAAATCTTCTTCTAGGATGAACACAGCGCTGCTGCTGAGCGGGTGCATTCACATTGGTTGTGGCTGCAAGCTTCTTGGGGCACTCGTTGGAGTAGTGACCCTTGACTCCATACTCGAAACAAGTGACCTGAGACTTGTCTTTTGCTGCCATGGGCACAACATTGCTTCCAGTCCTTGGGGCAATATTGTTGTTGTTGGACTTGGGCGGTGCACGGTTGAAGTTGTTGGAGTTTCCAGGGTTGTTGTTGTGGTTTCCTCCAGACTTCATATTTTCTCCACCACGATTGGGGTAGCTTGGACGGGACATCGGGGGTCGGTTGTTTCTTGGGGCATATCCTGCAGACGGGTTGGGGCATTGATACATTGCTAATGTATCTATAATTTTTGATGTTCCATGCTTGGTTTATATCTACTTTCTTATGTTTTGTCCACACTTTGGAGTACTTTTATACACTTTCTCGAAATAACCTATTAACAAGATGCCACAGTGCTAGTTGCATGTTTTCTGTTGTTTTTGGTTCTAGGAAAGTCAGAAAAAGAATATTCTCGAAATTGGACCGGACAAAAGCCAAAGTCGATATTGCCAGAAGACGAGACGGAGAGGGGCCAGGGGCTGGCCACACCATGTGGTGGCGCGGGCTAGCCCTGGCCGCGCCACCAGGTGGTGTGGGCCCCTGGTCCACCCACCGACCTTGCCTCTTCGCCTATAAGAAGCCTCCCAATGCAAAACCCTAAATCGAACAGCCTCCAGCCACGAAAAGTTCCGCAGCGCCGCCGCCACCAAAGGGGAGATTCAGGGGACAGAAAGTCTCTGTTCTGGCACCCTGCCAGCACGAGGAAGTTCCCCCGGAGCCATCTCCATCGCCATTGCTATTTCCCATGATGATGAGGGAGTAGTTCTTCCTCGAGGCTAAGGGTTCTACCGGTAGCTATGTGTTCATCTCTCTCTCTCTCTATGCATGATCATATTGTGATCATGAGCTTTGTAATCAAGTAGATCTACCTTTCTACTCAAGTGCTTTAATAGATCTCTAGCTCTCCCATGTGTGTGAAAGTGACAGCGTGCACACAATGGTGGCACTTAGGCTAGGGATTACAAATACTTGTTATGAGTTATATTTGGAGTAGTATGTCTCTATGAAATTGTGGTGTTTGTTGGAACCATCTAGTGCTCAAGGTGATAGTGTGGGGTTATCTAGATGGGAAAGGCTTACTTTGAGGTTAGCTGTTATAGCCCTACCATGGATTAGGGTGTCCAACCGGAGAGTAGTTCAGAGTAGTATCATAAAGAGAAGATATTTATATGAGAGTGTTCACTAGTGAAAGTATGATCCGTAGGCCTTGTTTCTAAGCACTGAAACACCGTTTGCACTTAGATCTGTTACATGTTTGCTTACTTCCATCTTTATTTCAGTTTGCCTTTAGTCTCTTCCATGCCATCAAGCTATTTTCTAGCACCGTTGTCTTATATCCATACCACTTGTATTTCACTATCTCTTCGTCGAACTAGTGCACCTATACACCTGAAAAGTGTATTGGGTGTGTTGGGGACACAAGAGACTTCTTGTATCTTGATTGCAGGGTTGCTTGAGAGGGATAGCTTTGACCACTTCCTCCCCGAGTTCGATAAACTTTGGGTAATCCACTTAAGGGAAACTTGCGATTGTTCTAGAAACCTCTGCACTTGGAGGCCCAACAACTGTCTACAAGAATAGAAGTGCGTAGACATCAAGCTATTTTCTCGCGCCGTTGTCGAGGAGGTAAGGTAAAAGGTACTCACATCCTATGGCTACTAAGCTATCTTGTAGCATTGTTGCTGGTGTGTAAGTGCTCGAAGTTATTTCCTTTAGATTCTGCAATTATATCTTTTTGTTTCTTGTTTTCACTAGTTAGGCTTAATGGAAAACAACAACAAAAATAGAGAGCTTTATAGTATTTATCTTGAGTTAGGACATGAAGTGTTTGAAGAGAAAATTAAAAAACCTATGGAACTTTATTTGCATGCTAATAGCAATGTTATTAGTATGAATTCTTTGAACACCATTATTCCTAATGCTATGGAAAAGTCTAAGCTTGGAGAAGCTCGTTTTGATGAGCATGATATTTTTAGTCCCCCAAGCACGGAGGAGAAAATTTACTTTGATGATACTATGCCTCCAATATATGATGATTACAATGATGAATATGATATTTTTAGTCCACCTACTATTGAGGATAAAATTGATTATGATTATAATATGCGTCCTATATTTGATGATTATGGTGATGAGAATAATAATGATAGCTATTTTGTTGAATTTGCTCCAACTACGATTAATAAGAATAACTATGCTTATGTGGAGAGTAATAATGATTATATGCATGTGGCTCATGATAAGAATGTTTTATGTGATAGTTATATTGTTAATTTTATTCATGATGCTACTTAAAGTTATTATGAGAGAGGGAAACATGGTTTTATGTATCTCAATAATATTAAGTTTCCCCTCTTTATTTTGAAAGTCTTGAAGTTGCACTTGTTTTGCTTTCCTATGCTTGTTGCTTTGTGCTTTCATAACTTGTTTCTTTACAAGATTTCTATGCATAGGAAGTGGGTTAGACTTAAATGTGCTTTGAATTTTCTTCTTGATTCTCTCTTTTACTTCAATTCATATTTCTTATGTGAGCATCTTCTCAAACTATCATGCCCAACTTAAAGGCGTTAAAGAAAAAGTACTTATTGGGAGATAACCCAAAAGTTTTAGATGAGTCTTTGAAGTTATTACCTCTGTAATAACCTCTCCTTATTCTTTTTGTGTGGTTTTTGTGCCAAGAGTAACCCCTAATGAGAGAGAAGTAATACTTGAGAAAGTTGTTGTCCTGAAACAGATTTTTGTGCTTCGCTGTAAAAATTCTTAAAAAATCACTGTATGTCGGTTTGAGCTGTAATTGTTTGTGCTTCTGCCCCAGGTTATTATACAACTTTAGTTAGTTCAATACTTTTAGATTTGAGCAACATAAGGTCTTCGAAAAAATTGGTTTTTGCCTGCTGGTATGTTTTGACAGATTTCTTTCATTATTTGCATTTGCTTCTTGTTAATTCCTTTTGGGTTCTTTTTGGGAATTGGGATTTTTGAGGGAAGTGATACAGTAGATTTTGTTTTAATGGAAGTTTTATTTGTGTTGGAACTCAACCTAAAGACTTATTATGTTGAGTGCACTAATGTTGCTAATAAAGATTGTGTGAAGTTTTGTATGGAGGAAAAATTTCAGGTGTATGGAAAGAATGACGTAATGAGATGAAGAATGGACTAAATCTCAAGCTTGGGGATGCCACACATGTCACCCTAAGAAATATCCAAGAAGTACAAGCGTCAAAGCTTGGGGATGCCCAAGGCATCCCCTTCTTCATCAATAAAAATCTCAGGTTCCTTCCAAACACTTCATTTTTATTGTTTCATGCACAGTTGTGTTGTTCTTGGAGCGTATTCTTTTTCGTTTTCATTTTGGTTTTCGTTTGCTTGGTTTTCTTAGTTTGCTTGAATAAATTGGTTGGACCCCCTCTTTCATACATTAGTTTTCAAGTAAGTTTGGTTTGGATTGAAAAAGAGTAGGAAAGCTCATGCTTAAGTGGTAAAAGGAGCTTGTTTTATTGTGACCTATGCTTTGTCATGCCATGCTTGATATTGTTTTGGCTTTATGCGTAGTGACTATTGTTGTAGCATGACTTGTTATAAACAATTGAGATTGCTTAATGTGCCTTGGAAGAATCATGCGTTGTTTTAGCATATTAAAGCATAGTATTGTGGTATTCTCCTTTGATGCTTTATTTGGGTTGACTTGCCGCATGCTCACACCATGTTATAACTATTCCAAGTCACTATAGCCTTGATGATCATTTAGTTTTCAACTTGTAATATCACTTTATGCTTTAATTAATAATTTTTTGTCCCTTTGCATGATTATGACCATTATTGCTCTCTTAGTTGGTCGCTCCCAGTATTTTGCTAGCCTCCATAACCAAGTATGAGTCCCATTCATGCATCCAACTCCATAAAACCAAGTTATTCCCAAATATTCCACTAGCATTTGCTATTTCAAGTATATTCATGCTTTTATCTACCTTCTGAATTAAACTTGTTATGTGAAAATTAGTGATTAAAGCTCTCACGAACTTGATGGCACACTTTACTTTTCTTGCACTTAATAAACTTGAACCATTGTGTCCATCTTTGTTGCGTATATGCTTGCGCTTTATAAGTTGAAGTTAGCAGAACCATGTATCATGGGGAATGCTTTCAACATTGCACTTGTACATTGTACCTCGTTGTATCATGATTATTTTGCTTATGGATCCCGGCGGTGTGAAATAAAAGGGGAACTTGTAAGATCATGGAGTTTGTATGTGTGTTAGAGAAATGCCTGGGCCGCTAGCCTAAGCCATACCTAATCATGGTGGAAACTTGCAGCATAACCATAATGAGCACTTTATGAAGCATCCTCAATAAAAACCTATGCAAATAGCAAATAAAAATATTGCTGAGATGCTCATTGTCTGTTTGCCTTGTCATTTTGATTATGGGATATCTCCTGTATCATGTGCAAGGGGTACCCCGTTGGCGGTTCTCTATGATACATATGTACTTACAATGACAAAAGCTTACTTGTGACTAAAGTTGAGTAGCATGAGGTTCGGTACTCGTAAGTAAGGGGCATGAGATTTCAACTTATAACTTGTCAAGCATATCCTCTTAGTTGTGTCACTTTTACCTTAATCACCTAAAGATTCTTATGATAGGGGCAATGAGAGCTGAAATCTAATAAGTACCATAATTTTTGGAAGCTCTTTATGAGACTTGAATCCCTGCTTCCTTCTAAGAAGGACTTTCTTGTACTTTTATGTTGAGTCTCCATCTTCTATCTTTATGCACGTATTGAGAGAGCATAGTGGCCATTCTTAGTTTAATGTGCATTGTCCCAAGACTTGTTGATTGATGCATAACTTTGATATTGCTTGTTCTTAAACTAATTGTATCTAGTGACCCTTATGAACTTTGAAGGTGTCCTGTGCATTTATGTTTTGCTACTCTATGAGGGACAAGCTAAATGCCACTATGCCATGTTTTTTTTATGTGAACCAAACAAACGTCTTGCAAAGCATTGTTATTTATGAATCTTTTGTTTGTGCCTTTTCATGTTACAACATAGTTGCTATGTCTTATTGTTAGAACTATATCTTTCATGTCTATGTTAGAGTACTTTGATCCCAGCTTTCAATGCTTGCAAATGGTTTGATCTTGATTGTGATGGTGCATGTCACCTCAAAAATTATTCTTTTTATCACTTACCTACTCAAGGATGAGCAGGAGTTAAGCTTGGGGATGTTGATACGTTGCTAACATATCTATAATTTTTGATCTTCCATGGTTGGTTTATATCTACTTTCTTATGTTTTTTCCACACTTTGGAGTACTTTTATACACTTTCTGGGACTAACCTATTAACAAGATGCCACAGTGCCAGTTGCCTGTTTTCTGCTGTTTTTGGTTCCAGGAAAGTCAGAAAATGAATATTCTCAAAATTGGACCGGACAAAAGCCAAAGTCGATATTTTACCGGAAGACTCACGGTGCCAGAAGACGAGACGGAGAGGGGCCAGGGGCTGGCCACACCATGTGGTGGCGCGAGCTAGCCCTGGCCGCACCACCAGGTGGTGTGGGCCCCTGATCCACCCACCGACCTTCCCTCTTCGCCTATAAGAAGCCTTCCTATGCAAAAACCCTAAATCGAATAGCCTCCAGCCACGAAAAGTTCCACAGCGCCGCCGCCACGAAAGGGGAGATTCGGTGGATAGAAAGTCTCTGTTCCGGCACCCTGCCAAGATGGGAAAGTGCCCCCGACGCCATCTCCATCGATCTCCACCACCATCTCCATCACCATTGCTGTTTCCCATGATGATGAGGGAGTAGTTCTTCCTCGAGGCTAAGGGTTCTACCGGTAGCTATGTGTTCATCTCTCTCTCTATGCATGATCATATTGTGATCATGAGCTTTGTAATCAAGTAGATCTACCTTGCAAGTCAAGGGCTTTAATAGATCTCTGGCTCTCCCCATGTGTGTGAAAGTGACAGCGTGCACACCTTGGTGGCACTTAGGCTAGGGATTACAAATACTTGTTATGAGTCATATTTGGAGTTGGATGTCTCTATGAAATTGTGGTGTTTGTTGGAACCATCTAGTGCTCAAGGTGACAGTGTGGAGTTTTCTAGATGGGAAAGGCTTACTTTGAGGTGTGCTGTTATAGCCCTACCATGGATTAGAGTGTCCAACCAGAGAGTAGTTCAGAGTAGTATCATAAAGAGAAGATATTTATATGAGAGTGTTTACTAGTGAAAGTATGATCCCCATGCCTTGTTTCTAAGCACTGAAACACCGTTTGCACTTAGACCTGTTACATGTTTGCTTACTTCCATCTTTATTTCAATTTTCCTTTAGTCTGTTCCACGCCATCAGGCTATTTTCTGGCACTGTTGTCTTATATCCATACCACTTGTATTTCACTATCTCTTCGCCAAACTAGTGCACCTATACACCTGACAAGTGTGTTGGGTGTGTTGGGGACAAGAGACTTCTTGTATCTTGATTGTAGGGTTGCTTGAGAGGGATACCTTTGACCACTTCCTCCCTGAGTTCGATAAACCCTTGGTAATCCACTTAAGGGAAACTTGCTGCTATTCTACAAACCTCTGCACTTGGAGGCCCAACAACTGTCTACAAGAATAGAAGTGCGTAGACATTAGGCGGTACTTCTGATTGTTGTTGGATCCACTTTGGTGCATCATTCGGCGCTTGCGATTGTGATTGGCTTGGTTGATCTTTTCTTCCATCTGGATGGCAGAGTCTACAAGCTCTTCTAGATCTTCAAAACGGATGTTGACTAGAACAGTCTGCATCTCATCATGCAATCCATTCTGGAATCTTTCCTTCTTCTTGGCTTCAGTGTTGATCACATCAGGGGCCTGGCTAACAACAAAAATTTGTCACGGTACTCAACTACCGTCATACTGCCTTGCTTCAGTTCTCTAAACTCATCTCTCATCTGGGTGACCAAACCTTGTGGCACATGGGTGCGGCTAAACTTGATGTTTAATGCTTCCCACGTCATCACTTGACCATGGTTCATGGTACGGGTGTTATTCCACCAGGGTCTTGCATCTCCGGCCAGATAGTGGGTGGCAAACAATACCTTCTCGTTGGCGTCAACTCCTGCTACTTCCAGATTGTTCTCTATAGTTTGCAGCCAGTCATCAGCATCTAAAGGGTCTTCAGACTTACTAAAGATAGGGGGATTTGTATTCTGAAAGTTCTTGACTTTGGATCCATGGTGATCCTGATTTCCATGGCCTTGATCATTGTGGGCCATCTGAGCTATCTGTTGCAGAGTGGCTAGGTTGGCTTGGCGTTCGGCTCTACTAGCTTCACGGTCTGAAACTAGCATCTGAAGAATCTGTAGCATCGGGTCCTGCAATGAGCTGCTTCCTCCGGGATTTCCACGAGTCATCTAAAGATTGAGATAGATAATGAGATAAGAGGGAAATTTCTAAGGTTCATGGTTTTGTTTCAAGAGCTTTAAACTTTGAGTTTGACTCAGGTTTTGCAAACTAACTTCTTCTCATTCATTCATTCATTCATTCAAAGCACACCATACAGACACACACCACACACATATGAAAAACAGATGGTTTTAGGAACCATTCTGTGAAACTACGATACAGTGGGACCGATACAACTCATTCCTACGGTAGTGATCAAGTGCATCTACTCATCATTAATGAAGTCAGAATCATCATCATCGGTGTAGAAATCCATGGCATCATCCTCCAGGTAGTCGTTGTCATCACTGAGGTACGAGTGAAGATCTCCCTGGATGTCTCCACCTTCTTCCTCTTCCTTTGCTTCCAGTTGGACTTCTTTCTCATGGATTGTCTTCTCGAGGTCGGCCACCTTCTTGCGAAGATGAGTGATGGTGTGATCCTTCTTCTCGCATTGACGATGAAGTGATTGGCGATCCTTGACGAGCATGGCGAGACTCTGGTCCTTCTTGGCGGCAATGGCAAGGTTGTGGTTGGCGTAGGCTCAAGCATTGTCCAATTCCTTGTGCCTATCATACAATAGGAAGTCAAGGTTTTCCACCTAGCGCTTCATCTTTGGGTGACTTGGCATCTCCAATGGAATTCCCATAGAATCACGCCTTGCGAAGTGCGCAAAGCGAGTTCCCTGGATCAAGTTGATGTTTTGCCCACACAGACGCGCAAGAACTTGATGCATTTCCCTGGCTAATCCATCTAGCTAGTTGTTCTCTCACACGGTGAATTGAATCTTCTCAGGAAGGGGTGCTTCCATCTTGCCTCGGAGATCTGCAACTATCAGCCATTGTAAATCTCCTCCTGGGTGATCGTTGCGTTGAGCCCCGAAGAATTCCGGATGCGGGCGCTCTAGATACTCTGACAGTGCATCTAGATCCCTCTCAAAGATCAGTTGGCCTCCATTTCCCAACTGGTAGAACTTGTAATACCGAACTTCCATCTATATGAATTTAGGATGAGTAAGTTAGTGAGGTGATGAAGTGTGTCAAATTTTTATGTAGGAAAGGTAAGAATTTTTTGAGGAACATGAAATTTGGAAAGAATCTCAAGGATAAGAATGGGAATAGGTTTTCATAAATACTCACTTCTTTTGTTTTGAAACTATGTTTTTATTCGGACGTCCATTCTAACTAGGGTCTCCTATGGCCAGGATGGCTCTGATACCAACTTGTCAACACCCGGATTTTTAATCCCAGATGCCTGCTATGCCATACATCGCAATCCCAGGATTACCATTTTTGCAAGACATAACATATTGGATATCACAGTGCATCATCCATTACAAACCATAATAAGGTCTTACACAAATAAAGGATCTCATGATCCAGTCTTAATACAATCAAGCAGCGGAATAATAAAGCGTAGTAGTGGGCTCTAGCCACGGGAATAGCCAGGGACAAAGCCATGAGTACTCTTTAAGTACTCGGAAACTATCACTAACAAGTAAGGTAGTTCTAGTATGAATCTTAAGCTCTAGGTTTATTTGCAAAAAGCCAGATTTATCTAAACTGAGTTTAGAAGTAAAGAAAGCAAATTTTAAAGTTCTAAATCACTTAAGTGGAAACTAGTTTTCATATTCACAACCCTATTGTGGTCAAGTCAAAGTCATAATTCACTTCACAAGTCATTTTGAAAACATCTGACGACGGAACAGTATGGCCACTCCAACTGTCCATGACCGCGGACACGGCTATTCGAATAGTTTGACACTCTGCAGAGGTGGTACACTTTCACCACAAAATTCCATACATCCATCAGGGATAACCCTGAATCATCATACTTAGTATGTGGATAATCAATCATAACCTTTCAATTACACACCCTATTATAGGCACCTCCCCTATGAGCTTGGCCTCCAAGCCATGGCCATCTGCCATCCTGGGCACTGCATAGGTGGACATCATCAAGAGGTAGCCTCAGCTGAAACCTCTCCCGCGAGGGAACCCATACTAATGCATATAAACTTCTGGCTAAGCCTTAACCAATTCAGGTATTGTGGTTGTACGGTAAATTTGGAATAGTATCGCATCCGAACCCAACCATCAGTTTTTAAAAAAGGGCTAAGGCTCATGCCTCAACATTTTCATCATCAAAACCATTTGTGTTTCTCAACACATGTCAAAAAATTTCAATAGAATGAAGCATCATTCCAAGGTTTACATAATCATTTTCACCAAGTATTCCTATCTAAAGTGATTAAGTTTTTATGCTTAGCACTAGCCACTAAGTTAAGAGTGTTCACTAATGAGGGGTGCTAATCTTCAATCTCATGCCATAGAATGACATCTAAATATAACTAGATAGGCCTAGTTTTATACTCTTTATGCTATATATACTAAAAGTAAAGAACTTTAGTAAAAAGAATAAAGCTTTGCAAGTAAAACTTGGGATTGGTATAATCAAAATGGTATAACCAAAGCATGCCTAAAGCATCTTTCTTAGGTTATCAAGCTTGCAAGTGTTAGCTTGCATTGTTAATGATGGCTTGCCTTGATTCGTGCAGTGATTGAAGTTCTCTTCGTCTTCTTCGGGGTAGAACTCCTCTTCCTCGTATCCTTGGTCGATACTATCGTCTATAAATAAATACGGGGAACACAATCACGAAACAATACTTAATTACTTCTATTTAGCACACTAAGGCTCACACTTGATGATCTAGCATCATCACAACATCACATGAAATAAAGAACTAGTTTCATTTCTCTTATTTGAGAAAAAATAATTTCTACTCATTGAAATTACTTAAGGTTTAATATTCTCCAATTAAAATATGGGATCATGGGGACACATGTCATCACCACATATTCTAATACATGGGGATGTGATTTAAAGTGTTGGTCACATTTTATAAAGTTTAAGATTATTATTTAATAGATTTAAAGTGACTAGAAATGCCCTAATAGCATTATTTTGGTACTAGTCCAATGTCACTTCATGCAAACCTAAATATTCTTACATATTCAGATAGATGTTGTAAAATGTGATTTTTGAGAGTTGGAATCAACTCAAAAGCTATTATGGTTGATTTTTGAAAAATGTTTGAATTTGCAAAAGTCGCTGTCTTGTTATTTTTACTAAAGATTATCTCTAACTCCAAATGTTTTAAATCCAACAGTCTTGGATATATAATTTAAATATCTATCTAACACAATTTGAATCATGCAATTTGGTTCAGTGAAACTTTCTGAATTGATTTTTGAATCTGTTGACAGAAATTAGTCTAAACAAAAATGGAAAAACAATATTTGAATCTCCAGGCCAGCGCGGGAAGTTAAACGGGCCGGCCCAGCTGCACTGCACAGCGTAGCGGGCTACTAACATGCGGGGTCCACCAGTCAGTGACTGTTCTAACAAGAAATAGAATCAGAAAATCTGAGTCGTGCGATCAAACTCTAATCTAACGGCCGTGCGTCATCGTTGACGACGTACAACTCTGGTGAGAAATTAACCTAGCACGGCGGTGGGGGTATCGCGGGGCTCACCTGGGCTCCAGCTAGGGTCGGCGATGGGGGCAATCGACGTGGTAGACGACGGCGTGGCGAGGCGTGGTCACGGCAGTGCTTGGGGTGGTCGGAATCGACGACGCCCTTCTCCTCCAGCAGTGGCGGACTCCGGTGCAATTCCGGCACGGTGGTGCTCGCCTTGCTCCGGGGAGCAGTGGGGGAGGTCAGTGAGAGGTGGGGAGTGGATTGGTGTGAAGAATGGAGGCGGGGGTGGCCTCCTTTTATAGCATGGCGAGGGGACCAAGCGGTGCGGCGGCGAGCTCGACGGTGGCGTCGGTACAGGCGGCTAACAACATGGGCGAGGGCATAGGATGGTGCGGTGCTCCCTGGCGGTTCTTACGGGCTTAATGGTGCGGCGTGGGGCGGTATGGTTCGGTCGGGAGCGTGCGGTGTTTTGAGCGGAAACAAAAGTGTTTGCGGCGGCGTGCGGCGGCGAACGGGGGTGTCTGCTAGGGTGGCATGATCATGGCAAGGCTACGCGTGCGCGGTGAGGGCAAGGTGCGAGCTGGGCGAGCTGGTCGGACACCGCACGCTGGCGTGCTCTGGACATGGCGTAGAGAGGCGGTGCGCGGTGCGACTAGGGTGGTCCAGGGATTGGGTTCGACCGTGGGGTGGACATGTGGTGGCGGTAGAGTGCGGCGTAGCTCCTGGACATCCTGGATGGGCGCGGGGCAGTTTACTGCGAGCTGGTCGTGGTCAGCCGACGATGACCAAATTCGGGCGGCGCTCCACTGTGCTCCACGGTGAAGGGGGTTTGGTCTGGGTGCTAGTTAGACTCAGAGGGGACCAGAGGGTTAAGAGGGGACCAAATGGTCGAGGTTTACTGTGCACAACAGTGAAGTTAGGCAGAAGCTTAAACTGTGCTAACCAGGTGTTTGATGAAATGGCCGCATGAAAGATACTTTGGAATTTTTGATTCAATTTTTTTGAGTGGTTTGATCTTAAGCTTGAATAACTATGTTTGCTTGGAGAGATCAAGGGGGATTGATTTGGTAGGTTTTTGAAAAAGTGGGATCTTAACATATGAATTAGATTCAATTTTCCATTATCCATTATATTGATTTGCTAGATGTTTTTGTAAGTTTGTAAAGTGGGTCTTGATACACTTTTATTTGCTCTAGCAAGGGTGAAAAGAAATAGAAATGTTTATGTTAGAATTTATCTTCTAGGAACACACAAAGTGGCTTAGTGGCTTACTTTTGTTAAAATGACCATTTGGTTATTTAATTCATATTTGATTTCTTTTTCTTTGGATTTTGTTTGTAATTGGCCTAGATGATGTAGTATTCATCTTTAAACCATTTCACATCATTTAGAACAATCAAGCGTGGCATATACACTCAATTCTACACTAATGCAATTATACATGCATTCATATTCATATTATTAATAAGAGTTTTTGTTAACCCTAAACTTGGGTGATTAGGACTTGATAAACTTGATTTGAAGTTTTGGGATGTTACAACTAGGAACCCGAAAGTGTGACTGAGATTGTCAATACAGCAAAAACGTGGCACAGGGTTCCTAAATAGTACAAACACTTCACGCGCAATCGTAAAAAAAGCAGTAAAGCATGACATAATTACATGATAGTAATAAAGCCTCAAACTAGTTTGTGGCCCCCAGTATAGTACTTTGAAATCAGGTAGAACCGATGGGGTGCCCACACACCCACATGTGGTTAGCGCGCTCGATCTCGGAACATATGTCAAGAACTCGGGTCCTAGGTGGACACAAGTGGGCGGTTAAAAACCAAATACTAACTATTACCCACCGATGCCTCTACATTATATTTATTTCCAACATTTTAATTGACAAGTTATAATAAAATCCATAATCATCTCCACCATTAAGCATGTGCCAACCTCCCAACAACGGTGGGAACATCAACAATGCGAAGCAGCACCTGAGCAATCAACTACGACTCACAATACCAATTGTCTAACAAACAACAAACAATAGGAGGTGTAAGTCAATATAGAGGCTGCACGAAATATAAATGGTACGAAAATTAAAGCATCGCAACACGGATAACAATAGATCAATAGGAGAAATTTAAGACTATAAATGCAAAATAGGTAGAAATGGGGAGAATGCTCGCATGAGAAACTCTGCCGAAGTTACATCCGAAGAACGGGTCGAAGATCGCATCAACTCAACGGCCTAATCCGCGAGGAAGCAAAACACTAAAAGATTACGGCAGAAGATCGGGCATGATGCATGTATGATGCGTGACGTGACAAAGATATAATGCGACTAGACAATATTAAGCGGAATCAGGGTCTCGACAATTATTTCGGAGGTTCAAATTTTTTATGTACCCCGCAATTTAAATGTTAACTTAATAACACAAAACATGACATAGGTTGCTACATAAACTTAAATGGAGCCATATAAGACTAGAATAGCCAGTATATAGTCTCCATATTTAATTACTAGGTGCATCGCTATTTAATCTAAAACCACATGATATATGATACATATGAATAGTTTTGATGCATACAAAATATATAACCTTTTATAAAAGAAATTAAGGATTGGATCATAGTTGAATGCTAGAAGTAGTGTTTTGTCGGAAAGTAATCGCATTGGTACCCTCTAGATGTTCCTGGAGTCGGAGTAGACAAAAAGGATGTCGGTAAGAAGGAACCATGGCCAATACTCTCTACATGAATTTTGTCAAACAGGCTATAGGCAAGCACGGAATTTACGTGATCAGAGGCACTGCCTCGCTCATGACCATGACTACCTGATACACTGCAGACGCAGAGATTAACGACATGGACCTGTTGGCCTGGTTGACCGCGTCGCATCTGGGCGTGACCCAGTGGTGGCATGTGGCGGCGGGGCAAGTTCAGGTAGTCGAACACCCGCTGGCACGCATGGAGGGGCAAGGCCCAAGGCTAGAGCAATGAGGCATTCCCTGGCGACTGTCAGCCAGGCCGCCTGTACAAGCGAAGGAGGGGAGCCTTGGGGCACGCAGCGCGCGAGACTAGGTGGAGTGGTGGCGTGCGGTGATGTGCAGCTAGGAGGCGATAGGATCTGGCGGTAGTGGCAGGGATGTAGAGGGCGCCGGTGTGCTGTGGTAACATGGCCGGAAGGAGCTGGTCGGGTGTTGATCTGGTGCTGCACGGCAAGCAAGGAGGCAAGGGGCATGTGGCAGGAACAAGACGAGGCCCATGCGCGCAAACAAAAGATCAGCTGAACTGGCGATGGATCAATTGAACTGGCACAGGAACCAAGGACAAAGTAGATGACGGTACATGGAGCTCTAGCTAGCTGCATGTGTTGCTGTTGATGGGGAAGAAAAAGGAAACGGCGGCGCAGCGCTCTAGAATAAAAGAGATCACCGGCGGTGGAAAAATAGAGGAAAAAGAGAGGAACAAGTGAGGAATTTTAGATCTAGATTTGCTCATTTGGGGACTAGGGTTTTGGAGAGTAAGAAAAGGGAATTGGAATATTTATATAGTCCAAAGTAGACTAGATGAGAATAGTTTTGGGTTAAAACTTTAGATAGGCTTTTGGCCCAACTTAATTTTTATAAACAGCCGAAATATTTTTATGGTCTTATAGCATACATGAATTTTTTTTGTTTTAGTTTAGAACTACTCCCTCTGATCCAAATTAATTGACTCAGATTTGTCTTGATTCAGATGTATCTAGACATGTTTTAGTGCTAGATACATCCGAATCTAGACAAATTAAAGTCAATTAATTTGGATCGGAGGGAGTAAGAAAAGAGAGATTGGTTTAATAAAACCACGGGGATATTTTAGCAAAACCAAATAGGTCTTCAGCAAAATAATTTGTAGTTAAAATATGCAAATAAAATACGCATGCGAGCATGGGATCATATATATAGCATATGTGGTAGGGTTTGGAAAGAATAGAGAAAGAGGTATACGGCAAGGATCAAAATATCAATTAAACAAGATCGTTGTTTAAAAAGTATCAAATAAAAGAATCGAATAGAGGTAGAAGAAATAGAGAATATCACATAAGGACACAATTAGAAGATAACCAGATTGAATGAAAAGAAGATGCACACAAGAAGATTGATATAGGAGTAGGGAATAAGAACACAAGAATAAAGAATGAGGAGGAATGGTCACATATATTTGAGAGGATAGAATGTAGCACGATACATGAATATGAAGTAGAGTATATGATATGGTATGATTAGAAAGGATAGATCCACACACAACATATCAGCATGAATTAAACCAAGCCAAAAATAGAATGAACTCATATGGTACCATGTATGGTGGAAATAAGGCAAGATCATTATGACAAGATGTGATGGCATGTTGTAGATAGAATGAATTCAAAAGATATGCCCCAACTCAATTTGGGCATTTTGACAAGATACAAATAGCAAGACTCGATTGAATGTAATTTGGACATTATGGTTTAGTAATAAATTACACCAACTATAGATAGAATAGAGTGGGGACAAAGTAGAGAGGCAAATACAAAGATCAAATATAATTTAGCAAGACCCAAATACAAGCCATAATTATAATGCAACAATTTAGGTGATATGTTCCATGAAATGTGGCATGATGAACATGATGATGATGTCACAATGATGCATAAAATAAAAACAACACGCGATTTTCTAGTAGTGGGTTTCCCTCGGTGCTACAACCTCACTCCAGGCTTGCTTGCTGAATCCTGCAAACTTACAAAACTCTAGAATCCGAGAATGTTGGCCTCCACGAGAAACTAAATAAATTGCAAGAGGACCATGAGTGCAGCATCAACAACATCATTGAGTCAAGCAATCACGCCACTGAAGAACGTGATATGATTATTTTGTAGGGGTTTAGTGCCCGAAAACAATAATTTTTCTAGCAACAACCCTAATGCCAGAATCTATCTATTAGTAATGCAGTAACGGGAGGAGCTTTCCGCGGGGCTTGTTGCTTTGCGGCACGCAAGTTGTCGGGCAAGTGCATAGCGGGGCCCGAGTTTCCTCTAGTTGCCACGTTTCACAAAGTTGGGCTACCAACTATCGAGAGGGGCCATTTCGAGGCAAACTCATCTCACCCCTACCAAATTCAAACATTCCATCAAACAGCCCCGTGAAGTAGACGGTCGGGACCCTCATGTAAATTCACAAATCCACTCTTTCCTTTCGCATGAACCCTAGCACCAGCGTTATCGAAATCCACCCTCCAACTAGAACGATCCCTTCGGCGCCAAGTTGATGTGCCCACTCGCTGATCCCGAGCTCTAACTATGCATGCCGTGCCCGCCGTTGTGAGGCTCTAGCCTGCCTCCGCCGACGATGAGCTAAGTAGCACGGAGGACGACATATCCCACTACCAAGAAAGAAAGTTCTGGCTACATGCGAGTGAGCTACTCTTCTCTTTGCTATTCACATTAACTATAACTGCTAGCTGTCTAATGAACATAGAATTGTTTGCTAGCCCAACGCTGACAAACATTTTTTGTCCATAATTTTCTATCAAGTGGGATCTCCATGGACCATCGTTACCTGGTCACGGTAGCCCTTTTCAGCTACCACGCTAAATTAGAAAATGGGAAGGGCAAGTGGTATGGACACCATTGTTTCATGATGGAAGAAGAGCCTATGCAGATCTTCACTATCCCTGGTATGGTTGTTGCTCTGCATAAACATGCCGAAATAGGACCGAAGCAGACTGCAAAGTTCAGCTTCATGGATGAACGAGGCATCATGGTTCCTCTAATGTGTGACAGTCAGCTAATTGGGTTGATGAAAAGGTTTGCTTTAGCTTGCATATTTATGCTAATGTGGAAGCTAATGCAACTGTGAGTCGCCCTGCTATTCTTGGACAGGGTGGTCACTCGAACCCTTGCTCTTGGTAAGCAAAAGTCTCTTGGGGTTCGCATGTTTGTGCTGATTTTTTTTAAAATTGTTTACTCTATAGATATTAGGTAGTTAGCCGTGTCCTGTTTCTTTTGCAGGAAGCGCAACAAGGTTAGGAAAATGACTGCGGAGTCAATTATTTTGCTGTCGAGAGAAATCAAAACGAGTGGAGTGATGATGCTGGACACGATTCTGGTGCTGATTGTCCCAGCGATGCAAAGTACGTGAGGATAAGAAAATTGGCACCCGGGAAGAGGAAGAAGGCAGGAAATGAAGAAGCCAGTGGACATGAAGGCTTGGCACCCTGGCAGGAGAAGAAGTCTGCTGGCAATAAAGATGCATAATAATGTGTTGAACTTGAACCTATATATGTAATTCAGTTAAATTCTAGAGCTCTATGCGTGGAACTTGTTGGACGAAACAATCTACCCACATTGGATCTACCCATTTGACAACACCGCAACTTCTGCGTGGAAACATTGCACCCTGTCCTTGACACCCTAAAAACCTTTTACCTACGTTACGTCATTTGAACGATACAAATTTAGCGGGCATATCTTCATGTTCACATAGCGGAGGACTGTCTCCTTCCGCTAAAGCATGATAGTCGGAGTTGTACAACATCTGGTTGGCCTAACACATCGTACGTGCATGAGTAGTCAGAGTAGATCTAGCTCAAAATAGATAAGTGACCACATATGTTAGAGATGAGACGACTCACATCGAAATCACCGTCGCTATCGTCGCGAGGCATTTCCTCATCATCTCCCCTTGAACCCATGGCAAAAGGGTGGTACGGGACTAGGGTGGCTGCGAGAGAGATCACTAGAGGCGCTGTCAGATTGCGGCTTTGGCAGGAAGGAAGAGAAGTATGAGGAAGAAGAGAAGTAAATGGGACATGACACTAGCAGGTGGGCCCACAGAACACGTGACACTGGCAAGTGGGAGTGCGCGGTATTGTCAGTTCATCCAGAGCAAGCGAACAGTAAGCGCGGCTAATCATGTCGCAAAATAACCTACTCGCGGATTGCTCTTACAGAGAACCATCCCAATCATCGAGGAGCCCCGATCGAACAGTTTATAACAATCGAGATGTAGAACAAGTGTCATGGGGTGTGCCTTCTAGAAGATTCGATCTAACGGCCAACATTGAGCGCTAAGGTTACGATCAAACCTTGCATGTGTTCTTTGCCATGGGGTGATGCAGCATCTTTCAAACTGGTGCTACACTTCATGTGTTCTTTGAATCCCAGCATGTTGCTAGGGTTCCTGGACATGGTTGGATACATGTGGAGTGACATTGCATGTGTTATTTTCCAAACCACAATTATACACATGGCCACACACACACACACACATCCAAGTGGGTGTGGTGATGCAGCATCTTTCAAACTAGTGCTACACTTCATGTGGCAGTTGAATCCTAGCATGTTGCTAGGGTTCCTGGACATGGTTGGACACATGCTAATGAGGACATCCCTACAATTACACCTAACACAATTACTACTAAAGATGCTCCAACTGTTGCAAGGAAGGATCAGTCCAATAAGAATAGAATTGGACCCATTAGAAGAGCTCGTGCTAAGCTACTTGAACAATAGGTGAATTCACTCTGTTGGGAATATACTTTCCGGGTATCCTCACAGTTCCTCACTGACCAGGGTGGCCCACTTCGGGTTAGAGCTTTGCTTCACGGGCGGCCCAGTTAGAGAGAGAAGACGGAGTCCAATCTGGCTACGGGAAGGCCCAGAAGACTTACCGACTTAGGCCCATAATGTTACTTGTAGTTCAAGATGTACTCTGTAACCAACTCTTAGCCGTAGCCGGATTGATCTCTCCTATAAACCCTAGGCCGGATATCTATATAAGCCGTCCTAGGGAGAGCCTTTAGGGCACCAGATAACACCCAATACTTTAGACCCTCAACTCGCATAGGCGATACAATTGTAACCCATATACCGGCTCTGCCGTATTACTGGATTGCTAGCAGGAGTAGGATCCGTCCAAAGCCGCCGGATTGGAACCTCGGTAAACTTGTGTGCTCACCGTCCTGGAACACCGTACGTCTCACACCCCTCTCTTCCGCACGCCTCGAGGACTCCCTCATGGCGTACTTGTCCTCAATCCGACGATAGTTGGCGCCCACCGTGGGGCAAGTGAGCTTCGGATCTGCGTTCCGAGTGGAATCTGCAAGAATCGGAATCGGCGAGACCATCGCTGTCGGTTGCATCCTCTACGCAGGAACGTCCCTCTCATCGTTCTCTACGAGACTTGGATTCCGGCTAGGGAGGTCGTGACTGCCTATACTATCATATCTTTTGGCGAGATCGATGTTTACATCGGTTTCGCTGAACCTGCCCAACCCACCCCAGCGGTGATGATAGAGGCAGAAGAATCTACTGGGTCCTCTTTGTCCACAGAGGTGGCAGAGTTCCGGATCTCAGAAAACCCTAATCCCACCCAGCCCGCACCAGTTGCGGAGATAGTGGAGAAATCCGAGCCTGAAGAAGACCTCACGGTCCAAGTCAAATCTGGAGTGGATCTCCCTGGAGAAGCCGGATCCCAGATCGACCCACCCGTGGAAGTCGAAATCCAGGAGGAGCATATCAACGACACTGATTCTGGCTCTGACGATGCCAGGACAGACATGCCTTTCCTCAGGTACACACTAAGACGTATGATACTGCAAGGCGCTAGCGCAGATGCAATCCTCGAAACCATTAAAAGTTTCGATATGGCTGATCGCGAAAGCCGTAGGTACCTCAGGAAGCACGCATCACACTTCGTCGGATATGTTGGATCCGGATCTGGCTCTGCCGATGCTGGAGAAAACACCGACTCCGTGCTGGAGGCAATTGGAACAAACACCGACGTTCCCGCATCCTCGGATGAATCTATGACGTTGGCAGATTTCCGAAAGTTCTCCGCGGAATACGAAGAGGAGTACAACTCCAAAGCTGTAGAAGAAGGAGAAGCCATGGATGAAGGATCCGAGGAACACTCTCCCAAAGCGCAGGATGACATGGACATTGGAGATAATCCCAAGGTCCAGATGTCCGAAAGTACCGATCAGGGCTTGACTTCGGGAAACGGACCCAAAGCCATCTTTTCTACCGGCGGTGCCAAGAAGGCAAAGAAGAAGAACAAGACCCCGGCAAAAGACCCCCTCATAGAGGAGGTAATCGCCGAGGAATACGAAGAAGACTCGGATGGAGCACTTATCCCATACGAGCCGAAAAAAGAAGCATCGGTGGATGGACACGTGATCACTGAAGGTGTGCGTAAACTCATCGATGCCGCATTAACCACACCTATCCCTACAGCTGCAGAACTTACTGCAGATGAGCTGGACGAAAGGGCCCAGGCCCTAGAAGTGCGTCGTCAACAACTCCTTGATGAAGCCAAAAACATCGAGGTGGAGAAGAAGCGCATGTCAAACAAGGAGTACATGCCCCGTCTGCATCAGAAGACACGGAAGCGTCACATAGATGACAACCAATTCCCACGTCTCTGTGCCGTCCTTTTTGGAGATGAGATGGGGAAGCCACGGAAGGATAGCAACGGAGATTGGGTTTACCCAACACTAGTGCAAAATACCGTGGCAGCTCGCGAAATTCTATCGGCTAATCCTGGACAAGAGGCGATACGCTTGGGTATCAAGCTACTCAACAAGGGACTCGAGCAGCAGAAGGTCGCCCTGTCTGGAAGTCAAAAACTGGTCTCGGATTCTGACCAATGTCGCACAGATCCGGCATGGGCTGACGTAAGATCCCATTACGTTCGGGCGCAGTACCATCACCCCGAACGCAGGGAAGATAATTATTCAAGAACCGGATCGTCGGGACAGCACCGCAGGGCTACACATAACTAGAGCATCGTCGCTCCAGTAGCCGAGAAAGATGCGATCGCTGCACTGAATCCGAGGAATCCTCCCCGAAAGGGAGAAGATAAAGAGAAACATCGGGAGGAGGATCGTCAGAGAATGCCACCTCCCAGACATGAAAACCGTTCGGCTGAGCCTCACCATGGTGGGAACGACGGACGAAGGAACGACGGAAACCACGCTGGAACAAGCCGGCAGGGGGCTCGTCATAGTCAAGAACCTCCCCGGAACTGGAATAATGACGCTCCAGACGGAGGCCGGCGATCAGCCGGAAACAACCCAGCTGCACCACCCTCTCCACAACACAGTTATCACAACACCCCCTAAGGAGGTCAAGGAGGAGGACATGGCAGAGGAGGTGGTGGCAGAAGCCGAAGTCCGGCTCCAAGGCACCGCAGCCACAGCCGACATTCGGGACGATCCCTATCCCCGAACGACACAAGGCACATGATCAACTCCAATATAGAGGCTCAGCGCTACGAAAACGATGATGTATACGTCGGCCCAAAATGCTTCGGACCACGCATCAGAGCTACAAAGTTCTCGGAAGGATTTGCTATCTCAAGACATATCCAAGCCTACGACGGCATTGCTCGGCCAGACACCTGGTTACAGGATTTCTTCCAAGCTTGCTGCATCGCCAAAGGCGGAAACAACCTGGTCACAACCCGATATCTCCCACTCATGTTGCGGAAGACGGCACGATCATGGCTCAATGAACTTCCGGCGAACACCATCCATAACTGGTATGATTTACAAAGTGCGTTCTTTCGGAATTTCGAAGGCACATATCGGAGGCCCTGTACGGTTGGAGACCTACAACGTTGCATCCAGAAAGCCGGAGAAACTTGCCGGGATTACCTCGGACGATGGATTGACACCAAGAACTCCTGCGAAGTAGTAAATGATCAAACTGCGATTGAAGCTTTCATCGTAGGTCTCCCAATTGGTTTACCGCGCCATCGCTTGAAGTGTGACAAGGTTACTAATCTGGGAGAGATGATAGAAACAACGAGCAAGTATGCCGATGCTGACGACGATGTAGAGGGATTACTCAATATCCTGGCTGTGCCTCAATCGACAAAACAACCAAAGCAACAAGCTCAAAAGCGCGAAAATACCTCGGAAGAAAAACCCAACGCGGAGACAGCAGTAGTCACTACTGTTTCTGGGTCTGGAGGACGACGTGGACGTGGCGGAGGCCGCGGGCGTGGCCGTGGGACATCAAGGGTCCAAGGTAGAGGAGAGCAACAACTAGGCAAAACCTACACTTGGGCTGACATCGCCAATAACCCATGTGTGCATCACTTGGACGCCAATGGGGGCTCGTCCCACACCAACGCTGAGTGTCGTTTTAACGACGACATCAAGAGAGATGATACCGCGGGCTACAAAGCTAAGCAGAAGAAGGGAAAGAAAAATCCCGAAAAGATCAAAGAGACCAAGGAAGATTCCGACATGGAGGAAGCCGATGCTTCAAATCCCAAGTCGGAAGGGAAGAAAACTTTTCCCACCAAGAAGGACACTTACGTCACCTTCCTCAGATCTCAACCAGCAAAGGTCAAGAAAGCGGTTCTCCACGAGCTCAACGCAGCAGTTCCGGCTGTCCCTCAGTATCTGGACTGGTCGGAAGTGGCAATAACGTTTGACCGCGCTGATCATCCGCCTAAGCTACATAGGCGAGGAAAATACGCCTTAATCATCAATCCACTTATTGACGGTTATGGTTTCTCCAAGACCCTCATGGACGGTGGTAGCAGCATCAATATTCTCTATGTCGAAACGCTACGCCGGATGAAGATCTCGGAAACACAGCTGAACCATAGCTCTGCGATTTTTCACGGAGTTGTCCCAGGAAGACAAGCTAATTCCCTGGGAGAGATCACTTTGAATGTTACTTTTGGAACTCCAAAGAATTATCGGACGGAGGCACTTTCCTTCGAAGTAGTCCCGTTCAAGAGCGCATACCACGGTATATTCGGACGTCCGGCTTACTGGCTTTTATGGCTCGTCCATGTTACATTTACAATATGATGAAAATTCCAGGTCCCAACGGCGTGATCACCATCAGGGGAGACCCGAAGAAGGCCCGAGAGTGCGAAGATGGAAATGCCTCCTTTGCCGAAGCCGTGCTGCACGCCCAGGAGTACCAGGAGATCAAGAAGAGCATAGATCCGTCCGAGATGCCCACAACAAAGAAGGAGGTCACAAAGCTAAATCCGGAGTTCAAGGCATCACAAGAGACGAAGACGACGCCTTTGAAGGATGATAACCCCTCCAAGGTGACCCAAATAGGCGTAGGCCTAAGTAGCGCATAGGAAAGCGCGCTCGTCAAGTTCCTCCAAGAAAATCAAGATATCTTCGCATGGCAGCCATCTGACATGACTGGAGTACCTAGGGAACTTGCCGAGCACTCTCTAAATGTAAACCCGAACGCTAAACCCGTCAAACAGTCCTTACGACGGTTTGGTGATGAAAAGGGTAAGGCAATAGCTAAGGAACTAGCGCGGCTCAAGTTAGCCGGATTCATAGAAGAGGTCATCCATACTGATTGGTCGGCCAACCCTGTAATGGTCCCTAAAAAGGATACCACTGATTTAAGGATGTGTGTTGATTATACTGCCTTGAACAAGGCTTATCCAAAAGATCCGTTTGCTCTGCCTAAAATTGATCAAGTTATGGATTCTACGGCAGGCTCGGAACTCCTCTGTTTTCTTGACGCCTATTCCGGTTATCACCAAATCCGGATGAAGGAATCTGACAAAGTCAAAACTTCATTCATAACCCCCTTCGGAACCTTCTGTTTTGTTATGATGGCCTTTGGGCGGAAGAACGCAGGAGCTACGTACCAACGCACGATGCAACGTTGCCTCCATGATCAACTCGGACGCAATGTACATGCATACGTGGATGATATCGCGGTCATGTCAGAAAAGAAGGAAACATTGATTTCCGACTTGGAGGAAACGTTCGCCAATGTACGAAAATTCAACATCATGCTTAACCCGAAGAAATGCTTCTTTGGAATACCAGCCGGAAAATTGTTAGATTTCATCGTGTCGCAAAGAGGCATAGAGGTGAACCGCGACAAGATGAAGGCTATTCTCAATATTTCCAGGCCAACTCGCCTGAAGGACGTACAAAGATTAACTGGTTGCATTGTTGCGGTTAGTTGATTTGTAAGCCAGCTTGGTGAAAGAGCCGCACCATTATACAAACTCCTAAAGAAGACCAAGGATTTTGTCTGGACTGACGAAGCTAAAGCTGCACTACAAGACCTGAAGAAAGTACTCTCATCTGCTCCTATCCTTGCAGCGCCGGAACCTCAGGAACCGATGTTGCTCTACATTGCTGTGACAAATAAGGTTGTCAGTATCATTATGGTAGTGGAGAGACCAGAAGAAAGTCAGGAACACCTGGTGCAGCGTCCGACGTACTTTGTCAGCGAGGTCATCACAGAATCAAAACAGCGGTATCCGCACTATCAGAAGTTGGCTTACGGTGTTTTTCTAGCATCTCGTAAGTTACGACACTATTTTGAGGAGAATCCAATTACCGTGGTGAGCAAAGCTCCCATGAGAGACATAATCAACAATAGTGATGCCACAGGACGCGTCGCCAAATGGGGCATAGAGCTTGCAGCTTTCGATATTGAGTACAAACCCCGGACAGCAATCAAATCCCAGATCCTTACTGACTTTGTCGCTGATTAGACAGAGACCAAGGAGAACATGGTCCTCCCTGAGTCGGAATATTGGACCCTCTTTTTCGATGGGTCTAAGGCTCGAGGGGGCTCGGGGGCTAGCGTGGTGCTCAAATCACCCCAAGGAGTAAACTTTTATACGTGTTGCAGATCCACTTCACAGCGACAAATAACATTGCTGAATATGAAGCACTACTGCATGGAATCCGGATTGCTAAGGATATTGGCATCCGACGTTTAATGTGTTACGGAGATTCGTATCTTGTTGCTCAGCAAGTCTCGGATATTTGTAATGCAAATAAGCACATGGCAGCATATAAAGCTGTCGTGGATGATCTATCTAAATCGTTCGAAGGGTTTGAAGTTCAACACATCCCTCGAGCAGAAAATGAGGAAGCAGATGCATTATCTCGAATAGGCTCTGCGTGGAAAGAGGTCCCGGATGGCGCATTTTTAGAGCACCTCAAAGTTCCCTCGATAAAGGGAGTAGATGAGGAATATCCGACCAAATCCGACTCACCTTTGATAGCAGTTCTGGCTGTAATTCCCAGTTGGACTCAACCCTACCTCGATTACTTGGTAGATGGCAAATTACCCGAAGACGAGGTGTTGAGCCGACAGATTATCCGACGAGCAAAAGCCTATACTATTGTTAAAGGTGAGATCCATAAATGGAGTGTTTCTGGGGGTTTTCAGCGTTGTGTATCTCCAGAAGAAGGAGTGGAAATCTTAAGGGAAATCCACGAAGGCGAGTGTGGTCACCACGCTGCAGCCAAATCTTTAGTGGCAAAAGCTTTTCAACATGGATTTTTCTGGCTTACAGCTCAGGCAGATGCCGAACGATTAGTCAAGACATGCAAAGGCTGCCAAAAATACGCCAAGGAAGCTCATGTTCCAGCTGATCAGCTGCGAACAATACCTATAACATGTCCCTTTGCGGTCTGGGGGCTTGATATGGTAGGACCTTTTAAATGAGCCCCAAGTGGATTCACTCACCTCTCAGTGATGGTGGACAAATTCGCAAAGTGGATCGAGGCTAAACCTGTCACTAGTTGTGATGGAGCAACAGCCAAAATATTTGTCGAGGATGTTATAATCCGATATGGTTATCCGCATAGTATTATCACGGACAATGGGAGTAACTTTTCCATGGGAGAACTGGCTGAATTCTGCGATGAGCAAAATATCCGGCTTGACATTGCGTCAGTCGCACATCCACAGGCTAACGGACAAGTCGAAAGAGCAAATGTTTTAATTCTACAAGGCTTGAAACCAAGAGTCGAAGCACCACTGAGACGTGCTGCGGGGGCTTGGGCAGAGGAACTACCCTCTGTAATTTGGAGTTTACGAACAACTCCGAACAGGTCAACAGGATACACACCTTTCTTCTTGGTCTATGGTGCAGAAGCAGTTCTTCCTAGCAATATAATTCATACTTCTCCTAGAGTGGCCGCGTATATCGAAGAGGATGCCGAGATTTCTCGACAAAATGATCTCGACTTAGTCGAAGAAGTTCGCGTCGTTGCTGAAATGAGATCTACAGCCTATCAGCAGAAGTTACGCAAGTATCATAGCCAGAGAGTACGAACTAGATCTTTCAATAAAGGTGATTTGGTTCTCCGGCTTGTGCAACAAAGAAAGCACAAACTTTCTCCAGTATGGGAAGGTCCCTTTTTAGTTAGTCGAGTATTGCACAATGGATCGTACTACTTAACTGACATCAGGCCAGTCAAAGAAAGACCTGCTACTAAGAAGAGAAAGAGAGCTGGAGGCAGTACAAATCCGGATGAGTTAGACAGACCGTGGAATATTGCTCAGCTACGTCCATTTTATTCTTAGTTTATCCTTCTTTGTAATCATAAATATGTACATGTTCTGTGAGAAATAAAAGTTTTGGTTACCTCAAAGTTTTTCTGAGAAGTTTGTACCATTTTATTTCCTAATGATCATGTCATAGTCGAAAATCCGAGAATGCTTGAAAGTACTTTATGCTCATGTTCATTCTGGTTTAGATTTCCGATTCTAAAACTGCTACCTTCGGGTATAACTCTAAAAATTCTAGTCTTTAGTTTGGTTATTTGTCTGATTGCTGGATGCGGGTATCTTCCGAGTAGTGAATTGTTGGTACTGGAAGCCAGCTTTGTTTCTGAGTTTAAACAGGTTTAGCAATTGAGCTCCGTTGCTCGGCAAAGTTTCCGGCTGAAGGTTTAGCCGGCTCACGAAAGGGACAAGGCGGAAAGCCAGATAAACGATAAGTAGAGACGGAAAAATTTCAAGTGCTTATGAAAACATTTCAGGCACGCAAAAAATCTAAGACAAAAGTGTTGAATAGATAAAAAACTTAGCACTAGCAAAAGTCATAGTACTTAATATTTACAAAGCGCATCATGTTCTTTCACAACATAATACATAAGTTTGTGGTTTATGATGCAGGAGGAGATGAAGGAGCTGCCGGCTCGCTGGTTACTCTGCCTTGATATCGTTCCGAGATGTCCGGATCCGAGGTGGTCCATTCATCGTTGGAAACTTCTTCGGTTTCTTCTGGAGGAGGTGGCGGGGTATCTACGCGGGTGAAGAAGGGGATCTCGTAGCTGGTCAGATCAGCTACGTGGCACTCATATCCGGCGCAGGAGTGCACGATGGCTTGAAGGTCTTGCTCCTGGCCATCTTCGTCTACCTTGCAGTACCCTCTGGTCACTTGCCATATCTCCATGTTTCCATGGTGGCTCATGACCATGGTGAGAGCATTCTGCGCAGCAGTCCGCGCGTAGGACATGTTCCAGTCCTGAACGAGTTGCGGCATCTCCTTGGCCTTGTCCCGCACTGAAAATCCAACATGCTTGGCATATCCGGAATCCTCAGAGACTCGCCAATGTCTTCAATAGACTGGCGGAAGTCATGCAAAAGATCACCGACTTGGGTAAGCCGGTGGGTGCGGGGCTCGGAGGAGGAAGAATCCGTCAAGTTCAGAGGACCTATACACAAAACAAGTTAAGAAAAATCCAACATCGATAGAAGTCGAAGAAAAAGATAAGTTAGACAGATGGAACGTACCAAGAATGACGTCGTCAATCTTGGTCTTCTCCTCCCAGAGACTCTGGAGTTCAGCCCGGAGCGCTTCGGAGAGATCCTTCTCTCTGCCAAGCTCATTCTTGAGGTCCGAGATAACTTTATCTTGAGCGGCGATCTTGCGATCACGCTCTTCAGTGGCCATGGAGGAGGATTCAAGGACTTGAGCTATGCTCCTTTCATGATCCGCCTTGAGCTTATCCAGCTCTTGGCGAAGTCCCTTGTTCTCCACCACTAGGGTCTTGAGGTTCTCGGCCTCTTCAATCATAGCGATGGATTGTTTCACCAAAGTTGTAAGTCAAAAAGAACAATAGTTCAGAAAAATTCGACATTGAAAAAAGCAAAAGACAAGGTTTGAATCTCGGAAAGTTTACCTTCGGCTTCATCCTTGGCTACCTTGAGCTCAGCATTTTTAAGCCGGAGAGCTTTTATCTCTCTCCGCTTATCACAGACATTGGTTAATAATTCCTGGTTACAGGAACATACTTTCTGTAAGTCAGAATGCCCAAAGTCAGAAAGCTACTTAAGACTCGGGCTAATATTTTTTGCTAAATATTAGCACGAACCTTGGGGGATACACTAGTTCGTTCTTTGGCATCCTAATGAAAGCATAAACCTGGATTTCTATATCCTACTTCATGCTTGGGGGCTAGAGGATATGATATAACATAATGTAAAAACAAGAGTTGGAATTCCGACTTCCATATTGCTCGCGGGTGAGTTTGTCTAACCCCGCATTCACTTCAGCTGCCACCTTCTCGGCAAGGGTAAGAGGAATTACTGGGGCTGTTGGAAGCTCGCCAGTCCTGATTCTCTCGTCGTGAAGGCAGACTTGAGCGAGAATGTCAGAGAACTTGACGTCCTTTGCTTCTTGCGCTTCCTCTTCGGGGGATAGATGGCTTTTGTCCAGGACTTGCCTAGCCAGCCGCTGGATCTCCTCTGCAGATTTCCGGGACAAGCCAAACTTGGCAAGTCCGGGATTGCTGAGGAGGTTGTCGGTGAAGACTTCAGCCGAGGGATCATTACCCGAAGAAGGTTCACCCTTATCTTGAGCTGACGCACCCATGGTGACGTCAGTGTGTGACCCAAGGATTACAGGCACCGTTGGAGGAGCCGGATCTTCTACAACAGCCAGAGAAGTAGTAATCGCCGGTGTTGTAGAAGGTTAAGGGGCAGGAGTCGGAGGAGCTGTGGCAGGGGAAGCTATGGTAAGCTTCGTTTGTCGCAAGGGCTTCGAAGGAATCCCTTACCCCTTGCCCTTGATGATATATTTTGCTCTGAGAAAGTAGTAAAGTCGGAAACATTACATCTCGGAAAGAAACTTGAGTAAAGTACAAAGGCGAAAATGTTGTGACAAAAGGTTACCTTTTCACAACAGGCACCTACTTTGTGCCAACTGCCACTGTTGGAGCTTTACACTTCTTGAGCGCAAGATCCGGCAATGGGACTACTTCAGTCTCTTGAGAAAACTCAGGAGGATATCCTTCGAGTGGAGCAAGCTCCGACTTGGGGAGGTCAGCAAGCTGAAAACAGGAAAGCATATCAGCATTGTAGTATATAATTTAAAGATTGAAACACATAAAAGGTGTACTGATGGAAGCTTACCGACACTACGGGGTTTTCCACTGTGTGCATATCTAGAGAAACCTCCGGAATTTTCCTCTCGATCCGCTCCTTGATCAGCCATTTGTTCTGGCTTATGTAACCCTGGGCGGTGTAGGCTTTGGGGATGATGCGGAGGGAATCTTTTTTGGAAGACGTGATGGAGTGCATCAGTCTATCCCCGTGGTACGGAAGTGGCTGGATCCGACGTGAGACCCAACAATGGACTAAGTCGGATCCCTTCAGACCCTTGTGCTTGATCAAATACTCGATCCGCCTCTTAGTGAGGATCAGATCGTCGGTGAGAGCTGGAGCAGCCTCGTCCCAGGAAGGCTGGGCTGTGGCGGCTCCGTCGACAAAAGCCAGCAAAGCAGTAGCTTTGCCGGGAGCCGGAATATCCCTATGGTAGAAGAAAGTGGCTGGCCATTGTTTGACCGAGTCACTGGCAAAAATTTTGGGATAGGCCCGGTCTCGTCTAACAGAAAAACTAATGGTACCGGTGATATAAGGAACACCGACAGTGGTGGAATTTCTCCGGACATGGAAATAGTACCGGAATAGAAGCAAACTCGGCCTAATGCCGAGAAATCCCTTGCAAAGCGCAGCATATGCGCTCATTTCTAGAAGAGAATTGGGAGGAAGATTGTGGAGTTGAACTCCATAGTGATCTATCACCTCGGAGAAGAACTCCGAGGGAGGAAAAGACAAACCTCGGTCCAGATGGGTGCCAAAGTGGACATGCTCGCCCTCGCGCGGGTTGGGGACCATTTCACCAAGGCCGGTATGCCAGTCGCTGGCGGCAAGAAGCCCCTCTTTCTCCATGTTCTTGAGGCCTGCCTCGTCGAGGGTGCAGGCGATCCAGATTCCCTGGAAACTCTCCTTCTCCGTAGCTGCTTCCGCTGACGCTGCCGCCGCTGCCGCCGCCAAACCAGAGGAAGAAGAAGATGAAGCCATTTTTCTCTAGTGGAAAAGGTGACCTTAAAGTGGCGGCGCTAGGAGCTCTGTGGGAGGAGGGCGAGGAGGCTCTGGGCGCGCAGGAGGATTGGGAAGGAAGGAACGACAAAGGACTGGCGGAGAGGAGAAGAAGAAATCTAAACCCCTTATATCCACTTACCTGCACCAAGATTCGTGCAAATGCTACAGTATAACCGCCACGCGTCGTGGAAAGAACTAGGAAGGGCCCGCACGATGATTGCGCTGCCTCGATCTCCACGCACGCATTGAAACGGCGCCTCGGTTCCGTGATCCGCGGACCCACCAACGGTCGTGCTGACGAAACGTCTGTCAGATGATGTGACTTGACCATGCTTGTGTCAGGTGGCGTTAGAGACCAAGTTCTGGCTTAGTTTAAAAGCGAGCTAGAAAATCCGAGTAACCAATTGAAAGGTCCGACTTAATTTTAAGACCCGGATCATATTTTTTGTTGTGAAGTTTTAGGAACCCTTCAAGATTCTGCAAGCCGAAGATCAAGCTAGACGATGATAAAATCCGACTTTGGATCTTGGAGGCTTCCAGGGGCTGCTGTTGGGGATATACTTTGTGGGTATCCTCACAGTTCCTCACTGACCAGGGTGGCCCACTTCGGGTTAGAGCTTTGCTTCACGGGCGGCCCAGTTAGAGAGAGAAGACGGAGTCCAATCCGGCTACGAGAAGGCCCAAAAGACTTACCGACTTAGGCCCATAATGTTACTTGTAGTTCAAGATGTACTCTGTAACCAACTCTTAGTCGTAGCCGGATTGATCTCTCCTGTAAACCCTAGGCGGGATATCTATATAAGCCGTCCTAGGGAGAGCCTTTAGGGCACCAGATAACACCCAATACTTTAGACCCTCAACTCGCACAGGCGATACCATTGTAACCCATATACCGGCTTTGTCGTATTACTGGATTGCTAGAAGGAGTAGGATCCGTCCAAAGCCGGCGGATTCGAACCTAGGTAAACTTGTGTGCTCACCGTCCCGGAACACCGTACGTCTCACACCCCTCTCTTCCGTACGTCTCACACCCCTCTCTTCCGCACGCCTCGAGGACCCCCTCATAGCGGGAGGAAGGCGCAAGAGAAGATCATCAAGACGGAGGCAAGAAGCTCTGCCACGGCCGGAGTGTCCGACCGAGTCCACCCGGACTGTCCGGCCTGCCCTAGAGAAGAATCGGTGCGGACAATCTGTTCCCCTAATCGGACACCACCCGCACACCACCTGGAAACTCTGAAGTTTCTGGCCAGACCGGACTATGCAGCACACTCCACCCGGAGTGTCCTGTTCGATTACATTAGAATGTCCAGCCGCCGACCGAATCTGGTCCGAGTCGGTTTGTATCAGTTTGAGTCATACGCGTTTCGGTTTCTGGCTGCCCCTGCCGCCCTTATAAGCCCTGGGATGACCCATAGTTAGGTTTTAGACCACGTTTAAACTATTTTGGAGTTGTTTCTTTCAAAGAACCTCTGGAATTACCCTGTGATCGAATTACACTACTGCAATTGAGTGTGATCTATTGTTCCATTGGGAATTAGTAGATTGCAAACTACCATTCGTGGTCGACGGCTGCGTGCGCACGAGCGTGGTGTTGTGAATATCCCACAGGGTTCGAGAGCTGTTGCATTGGCATCAGGGTTCGAGCGGGAGAGTTCTTAGCTACAGGCTAGTTATCTATCCACCATTATCATCATCGACAAGTGCTTGCTGAGAAGATAGGGCCACCCCATATCATCTTGGTATCTGATTTCCTTGTTTACTCAGTGAGCATCCACAAATCCATCCATAAATTAGTTTTTGTTTCGTCCTATACATAAAAAGCCTTACAAAAAGATTTGCCATAGACTAGATTGCATCGTTTTCGAGTTTTAGTTGCTGGTCATGTCTTCTCGTAGATCTGATCTGCAGATTTTTCTCGTAGGAGTCTAGTTTTCGTTTGTGTCTAGGTTTAGGGTTTGATCTTGTTTTCCACCGTGTCCACCATCACCGTTTTTTGCAAGTTTTTCATCGTTTGTCCGAGTCCACATAGCGTACGTTTGTTTGCATACCTTAGACATAGCCTATCTATAGCATCCGTGCCTAGAAACGTGCCCACGAGACTAGTTGCTTTGCTCCGACAGGCTGATCATTAGGGTTTTGAAGTACAGAAATTTTTGACAGGCAAAAACCAGACTATCCGGCCAAAACACACCGGACAATCTGGTCCATCCCGAGTATCCGACGCACATCAGCCGGACTATCTGGCCTAGTTTTGTTATAAGTTGCTGCACTGGTTTGCATCGTCTCATATAGTTGAAAAATCAAAAAAAGGAAAAAAGAAAGGAGAATCAGTGTAAAAAAAGAGAAAAGAGCTACAAGCATGACAAAAGTGATATCAAAGTGTGCATTGTTGGAGGCCTAGTTTACCATAGCACTTGTAGATTGAGTAATCTTGTGCCTGCTTACTTTGAGCTTTTTCTAGTGTCTCTCTTGTGCATTGCAATATTCCTTTCATAAGTTGCTTTGCTAAGTTTTTCTCCACCGTGTGTGTTTCTTAGGTTTGTTGTACGATCATCACTAGGACTTGTTTGTAGTGTAGTTACGATACCATACCTAGAGCTCCACCATAAATAACCCGTGTGCCCTGTGATCGTTCTCTATACCCTTGATATTCACTTCAGCACATCAGTGCATCAGTCTTTGATTTCGTTTTGGTAAAACATCTCTATTCACTTTGGAATGGTAAGATCCGCTTTCTTCTCAGTTGTGAGTGTGCCACCAAACAGATTTTGATTTTTGCACTAACCTACTAATCATGTCTTTTGGTGATGATGATGCTGTGTCGCAGAAAAAGAAGGATGAGGAACTTGTTACTTGGCGTGAATATGAGGCGTTGAAATCTCACTTGACGATGTGTTTACTCACACAACAGATGCCATTGACAAGAATATCCAGGACGTGCAAGTGGCCATGGACCAGAATGTCGGTGCAGTCACTAACATTCAAACACAAGTGACCTCACTCAATACCAATATTGCAATTTTGCAGTGTTCCATTGATGCTTTAACAGTAGCAATTCAGCAACGGCAGGAACACCCACATGATGATGTTTTTGATGACAATGAGGAGGGTAGTGTGGCTGATGCTGCCCACATCGTGGCAGGGGACGTGCCAATACCCCTGCGCCTGTGCCTGCTCCTGCACCTGCTTATGCTTGTGGTTTTCCTCCTCTTGGACATGCGCAACGTGTTCCAAACCAAGCTGTTGATGATGGTTTGGACAAGCAAAAAAATTCGATTTCCAAGTTTGATGGCTCACTTGATCCTGAAGATTACCTCACATGGGAGTTGAAGATTGAGAAGCTCTGGTGATTGTTTGACCATCCAGAAGACAAGAAGGTCAAGCTGGCAGCGTCAGAATTTGACGGATATGCTTTGCGCTGGTGGGATGCTAGTGTGCAGAATAGAAGGCAGGACAATGAACTTCCTATGATGGATTGGCGCGAGATGAAACACATTATGAAGGATCGTTTTGTACCCACCAACTACTTGCGATCTGTTTTTGACAAGTTGACACAACTAAGAAAGGGACCATGTCAGTTGATGAGTACTACATGGAGATGGAGATGCTGATGCAAGGTGCTAGAGTTCGTGAATCCCTTGAGATGACTATGCAACCATTTATCAACAATTTTAAGCTACCAATTAAGAGCATTGTTCGTCATCACAAGTATGAGACTATGAATGAACTGTTGCACCATGCTAGAGAGGCCGAATCACAGTTAGTTGAAGAAGCTAAGTCACGTGCGAGGTTTCCTTCTACCAGTCGTTTTGTTGCCAGGTCTACACTGCCACCACCCATGGCGCCACCTGCAGCGGCTGCTAGCCACCCTTCACCATCGGCTAAGCCTGCTCCCATGTCTTCTTTTGGTTCCAATGCTCGAAAACCCGCTGCTCCTGCTGCTAGCTCGGCTTCCAATATGTCAACCGCGCGTACTCATGATGTGGAGTGCCATACTTGTGGAGGTAGAGGATACTACAAGAGAGATTGTCCAAACCGCAAGGTGATGTTTTTCAATGAACAAGGAGAGTATGAGAGTGGAGATGATGTTGATACTCATGGCGATGATGGTTATGACAACGAGGAAGGTATGGATGCCTTCCCTGAGCATGCGCCTACCATAGTGGTCTCTCCATGTATACTTAGTGTGCAGCCTATTGTTGATTCTCAGCGTCGCAACTTGTTCCAAACCAAAGCACTCATTGGAACTAACAAAGCTTGCAAGGTAATCATGGATGGAGGTAGCTGCAGAAATATTGCAAGTAAGGAGTTATGTGCTAAGCTGAATTTGACTTGTTTACCTCATCCCAAGCCATACTACATACAATGGTTCAGTGACAATGGTGAGATGAAGGTAAACCATATGGTACGTGTGAATTTTGAAATAGGGCCATACAAGGATTCTATTGATTTTGATGTGGTTCCTATGACTGTTTGCCATATCTTATTGGGTCGGCCTTGGACTTATGATCGCCATGCGCAACACAATGGCCGTGCCAATACATATCACTTGGAGGTCAAGGGCAAGAAGATTAATTTGCAGCCAATGACATCACATCAGATTGTGGTTGAGTCTTGTCAAAAGATCGAAGTGAACTTGAAGGATGAATCTATAGATAGGCGAGATAGTGTTGCAGATGTACATGATGTAATAGAGCCCCAAAAGAGTGATATAACAAAAAGTGAGAGAGTGCCTAGCCTAGTGATATTAGCCACCAAAGAAGATATGAGAGAGTTTCGTGAGGATCCTACAGCCATGCCACTTGTGCTCATGTATAAGGGCGAGGTATTGGTTTGTAACGACATGAACCCTATTTCTCTTGGTGTATCTACTGTTTTGCAACATTTTGGCGATGTGTTTCCAGAAGATGTACCCACAGGATTGCCTCCATTGCATGGCATTGAGCATCAAATCGGCTTGATACCTGGTGCCACATTACCAAACCGTGCACCATATAGGACCAACCCCGAAGAAACAAAGGAGATATAGAAACAAGTACATACGTTGCTGGATAAAGGGTACATTCGTGTTTCTCTTAGGCCTTGTGTTGTTCCTGTTATTTTAGTGCCTAAGAAAGATGGTACATGGCGCATGTGTGTAGATTGTAGAGCTATTAATAACATCACTATTCGATATCATCATCCTATTCCACGCTTAGAGGATATGCTAGATGAATGGAGTGGTGCTGCTATTTTCTCTAAGATTGATTTGCGTAGTGGTTATCATCAAACTACGATGAAAGAAGGGGATGAATGGAAAACTGCTTTCAAAACAAAATTTGGGTTGTATGAGTGGTTAGTTATGCCCTTTGGTCTTACTAATGCACCTAGTACATTCATGAGATTAATGAATCATGTTTTGAGAGAATTTATTGGTCGTTTTGAGATGATACACTTATCTATAGCCACAACAAAACTAAACATTGTAGTCATATCCGACAAGTTTTGCAAGTGTTGCGTGATAATAAACTCTATGCTAATCTTGAGAAGTGCACATTTGCAAAAGACAAGGTCATATTTCTGGGATTTGTTGTATCTAAGTATGGGGTAGAAGTAGATTAATCTAAAATTGAATCAATTCAGAATTGTCCTATTCCCATGAATGTGAGTCAAGTGTGTAGTTTCAATGGCATAGCTAGTTTCTATAGGCGTTTTGTGAAGGATTTTAGCACTATTGCTACACCATTGAATGATTTGACTAAGAAAGGTGTGCCATTTGTGTAGGGCGCATGCCAAGATATTGCGTTTGATACATTAAAACATTTGCTTAGTTCTGCACCATTACTTGCATTACCTGATTTTTTGAAGCAATTTAAAGTTGAATGTGATGCTAGTGGTATAGGTATTGGTGGCTTTTTGATGCAAGAGGGTCGCCCTATAGCATATTTTTCTGAGAAACTTACTGGTGCTAGACTGAACTATCCTATTTATGATAAAGAATTGTATGCACTTGTTAGAGTACTTGAATTTTGGCAACATTATTTTTGGCCAAAGGAATTTATCATACATTCTGATCATGAAGCATTGAAGTATTTGAAAGCTTAATCAAACTTGCATAGAAGATTAGGTAAATGGGTTGAGTTTATTGAATCTTTTCCTTACATCATTAAGTATAGGAAGGGAAAAGAGAATGTAGTTGTTGATGCTTTGTTTAGGAAAAACATGCTATTAACCAAACTTGATGTTAAAATTCCGGGAATAGAGAGTATTTGTGCACTTTATGCAACTGACCATGATTTTGCTGAACCATATCGTTTGTGTGCTCTGATGGCTATGATATACAACACTTTTTAGCAATATAAATTGTGTCATTTGCCTATCATATCGTGCTCCATCTAACCATTGCTATGCTCAATATGAGCCTTGCACATTTAGTAGTTTAGGTAGAATTTTATTCCTCTTCCTTGTCTTTGACATGTGTGTAGGTGTTGATTATGATTATGGACAAAACAAAGGCAAAAGGAACAATGAGAGCATAGTATGGAGGAGCTCTAGGGACCAGACTTAGCCATTTGAGAGGTTGAAAAAGTGATTTTTTCAACTTATAAGAATAAAGATCCAAGACCACAGTGTTGTATCCCTCGACGATATGAACTCAACAAGCCCAAGAACACCCAAAACGGAGTTTGTATGAAGAAATGACGGTCAAAATACTAAAAGCATCTACAAGTTTACCGAGCAACTATACGGCCGAAGCTATATTTTTTGTCGTATAGCTCCGCCCGTATAGTTGCCAATAAGGTCGGAAACGACGAGATTTTGCCCCAGAAAAGCTCTGGAACCTTCCCTAAGTCATATGAAGGTACTGAGGGAACCCTAGGGCACCCCCAAGGCCTATATAAAGGAGGGAGGACCCAAGAGAGAGACACCAAGCCAGAGCCCTTCAGGGACGGAGCTCTGCCGCCGCCGCCACCCATCCGATCTACATTGCGCTGGAGCTCTGCCTCAACCACACCTCTAAGATCTAGATCTCCCTCAACATCATCACCATCAAGGCATCCAAGCTAGAAGGGGAGAAGAAGGAAGACATCACCACCACCACGCATCGATCTCCATCTCCATCATCATATCCATCTCCCTCTCTCTCTTGTGTTTAGAAATTGTAAGATTGAACATGGTTGTGATATCATTATATATTTTTATATGTTTTGCTGTTCATCCATGTGTGAGTCATTGATTCAACTCTAGGTTAAGGTATGATCTACTGCGCTAAGTTAGAATTTATTGTGATTTTAAGATGAGTTTATGTGATCCTTTGGTTCGGAAGTGCCTTTTGCCTTGTGGTGACACGTGAGAACCATGCATAGTGTACACAGTGTGACAGCCTGATAATCAATTGGGGAACTTTTATTTGTCTGAGTAATCTCTTAGATCACACATATATTTGCCCATCTAGTACTAGTGAGACCGAAGCCTAGAAGCCCTCTCTCATTCCATTCAATCCTACAACTACAATCTCTTTAATTCACTTCATATTCCTGTTTACTTTCTGTCTTAGTTTATTTTGTTCTTGTTAAAAGTTCTTTGTTATTAGATACTTCAAACCTCTCTCAATTATCGCTGTTCTAGAACTTATAGAATAGGCTATTTCCAAACCACAGTTTGGGTGTGAAGCGTGGCCGCATTGACAACGTAGCTGCGGGGTCGTGTTGTTTCCGTTCGATGATCTCCCATCGAGACAAACTCTTAAATATTTGCTGCTACAAGTACTGCAATAACCTTGTTGTTGGTGCAGGAATCCATTCATCAAATTGGCGCTGTTGCCGGGGAGATAAGCATCCGGTTATTACCTTCCTACTCGCACATAGTTTATTTCCATTTGTTGCTATTTATCTTACTGCTTTTGATTATTTGAAAAGAACAAAAAAATTAGTTTACCTTTTGTTAGTAGTCTTGTTATTTATTTTAGTTATAGGAAATTAAAAAAACATAGGAACTATGGAAAGTAAAAGTCTTGCGGAGTATGCTTCTCTGAGTGTAGATCATTTACATGCTCCTTTTGTTCAACCCGCTATTGATGTGGATGGATATGAGATTAATCCTATGTGGATAAATATGATCATGGAAATATCTTCTGCAGGAGATCCGGACAATGATCCATATGAGCATATTGACCAATTTATTTCATTGTGTTCTACGGTGAAGGAAAATGGATGGATAAATGATAAGTTGAAGTTATATCTGTTCTGGTTCTCGCTGAAAGGAAACGCTAAAGATTGGCTAAGATCGCATCCCGCAGGACACTTCAATTCATGGAAAGGTATCTCTGAAGCTTTTATCGGTAAGTATTTCTCACAAAAGCAAACTTATGAGCGCATGCTTCATATCCTGAATTTCAAGGAAAGCAATAATGAGGATTTAATACAAGCTTATAGTAGGTTCTCAAAATTGATGCATGATTGTCCACATCATAATTTACCTGATTGGTTATTGTTGAATCACTTTTATGGAGGCTTGAATCACTCTTCTAAGGGTAAGCTAGACATGATGTGTGTTGGTGCATTCCTTGGAAAAACTTTGGAAGAAGCTTGGCAACTCTTAAGAGATATACATAATAATTTTCATCAATGGCAATGTGAAATTGTGCATGAATAAAAACCTCTCCCTACTAATCTAGAGAACTTGGTCAATGAGTTTCTTAAAGATGAAAATAGAAGAGGAAAAAATCCTTATGATGATACCTTAGTTAGAGATGTTATTTCTAAAGCAATACCTTTCATAGCTGATTATTTGGATCATATTAGAACTGCTTCTACTAATGATGGAGAACAACTCTCTACTGTTACTCCCATATCTTCCACTTGTTGCATCATTGAAGAAGGAAAGAAGGGTAAATCCAAGAAGCCTAAAACTAGGAAAAATAAAAATAAGAAGCCTCATGTTGAATATCCCATACATCTGACACCTGCAGATGAAGTGAAACGGAATTATGAAGAATATCAGAGAAATGAAAGATGCATCAAGGAGAAAGAAGAAAAAGAAATCAAGGAATGGAATAAATTGAAAGCCGCTCTCAAACCTGATCCCCCACCTATTCCTGATCCTCCACCTATTCCTGATCCTTATTATTCTTCTGACTTTAGTGTTGATGAGGACTTCAACTATTCTATAATCCCTGATAGTTGTCTTGAAGAAGTTTTTGATGATTCTAGTAGTGTTTGTTTAAATACTCTTTTCGGGAAATCAATTATGACGAGGCAAAGATGGAATCCTATGTGCCTCCCATACCTGTTTGCTATGACTTTTGTTTTACTAATGAGATGCAGGAAATTCCGGTGGCAAAGACCAAGCTACTGGATCCAAAAGAACATTATGAGCTATACCATCAAAATAGTAATCATGGTAAAGATTCAAAGTTTGATAATAAATATTTACCGAGCTTGGTGCATCCATCCTCACATGGCAACGAGAACACTTACAAGATACCAATGCACCACAAGTGGATACGTCTTAGAAGAAAAAAGTATGATATAAATCCTGAAAACACTTGTTGGAGGTAAGGAAAATTACTCCTATAACAACCTCCATTGCTGAATAAATGTGGAGTATAAAAGCCTGGCTACTTGGTTATAAGAAAGCGCTTCCCGGGAGGCAACCCGGAAGTCATTAGGTGTCTTTCTTAGTTTTGTTTCTCGAGTCTTGATGCATTCATGTTGCATTGACATTTTTATTCTTTGCATGATTTGCTATTAGAGTTATCTTGTTGTAGTTTTCAAAAGGTAGAATTTATTGTTACTACATGTTGTTGTTGGTCGAAAATTAAAGTTGTTACTGTTAAAACAAGGTATATCACTAAGTTCAGGTTAAGAAAGAATTCTCGAAGATTTTTTTTTTGATGCATACAGAGAGTTTAACGACCAACTATACCTTAGGAATAAAAAATCTGGCCGTATAGTTCTGGTCGTATAGATATCTTTGCCATCGATTTTTTTTTCATATGTAATGAGAGTTTAACGACCAACTATATGGCGGGAATAAAAATTCCGGCCATATAGCTCTGGTCGTATAGATATCCATGCCTGCGTACAATTTTTTTTCTAATATACTGACAGTTTAACGACCAACTATACAACGGGAATAAAAAATTCCAGCCTTATAGTTCTGGTCGTATAGATATCTATGCTGTTGTATATTTTCTTTCCCAGAGACAGATAGTTTGACGACCAACTATACAGTAGGAACATTTTGTTCCGGTCGTATAGTTGCACCCGTATAGCTGCACCGCCAGGTGGAAACCCTAAATTTTTACAGCAGGCCAACTATACGGCGGGAACACATTGTTCCGACCGTATAGCTGCGCCCGTATAGTTGGGAAAATCCCTCAAACGCCAACTAGAAGGTAACCATTGCTCAAAATTTCATTCTTTCTTATTTCGTCTTCTTCTAAAAACCTCGAAACACCACCTGTGAGCTTCTCCCATGTTTTAGAGAAGTCAAGCATATGTAAACAATAAAGTTTTTATCTCAAAAAGTCCTTAAGTTGTGATTCCCTTTAGTAGTTCATGTTTTATTTTTGTTTTCTTTCATTAGTTGGGTGAACAAACTTCATTTGTACACCAAACTGTTGTCTTTTATTTTGTGTGTTTTTTCACAGGGACTTGAACCTTGTGTGATGACGTGTACGATAGTGCCAACCGTGCAAACACTCGCATGAGCCACTTGGTTGCTTCAACTCAACATTTCAACAATCAGTGTCTGGTAAACCTTCCAACTCTAACCTCTTTTAAATAAGCACATAGGGGATGCACACTCGTGTTTCATATTTTGTCTCACTTACACTCCATCACAATCTAGGAGAAGCGCACTTCTAGAATTAGTTTGTTGACTTAAGCGTGGTCCTTAGGTTGATGAACCGACTCAGTGGGAATTGTATTTTTATCACTTGTGAGCTAAACCCGTGTCTTCAAAAACACAAAAATAGTTTGTCTTCTTTCTAGTCTTGTTCCTACTAGGTTCTTAAGGAAGGCATACACTGGATCATGAAGCATTCATCGTAGCAAAGGTTCTTTGTTCATCAAAGTAGAGGTTAAAATCACCTCAACGGTAAAGTGTGTCACCTTGCTTTAACTTAAGCTTGGGGAGGTAACAACTTCTTCTATTCTCTTTTGATAACTGCATTTTCTCATGATCTTCTCAAGTTTAGCTTAGGGAGGTTATTTTGCATGTGTAGAGTCTTGTGCAAAGTTCTTTATCTTAAAAAGTTTTCATGCTATTGTGTATCTCTCTGGTTTTGAATGCTTTCTTACGTTAGATTTTGTTCATATTTGTACAAGGGATATACTTTCTCATGTTAGGCCCCATAGGAGACAAGCCATTGCTTTGATGCACCTGGTTCAACTTTTATCTAGCTTGTGAAAAATATTGTGATCCTCTAAATATAGATTGCCATGTTCTCTACATTTTGAAAAAACAAAATAATAATAATAAAGAAGTTTGTCGAAACTTACTAGTTGTCACTATTCGGAATTGTCTTAAGTGAATGGTTATGGAGTAGCTCGACCCCATAGTGTTAGAATTGATGGTCTTAATAGATGCTTACTAGTGAGTTGTCAAATAAGAAATGATGTTTCAAAGTTTCGAGATTACATATGCCAAAATTTTATCTTGGAAATCAAAGTGAGATATTGCTTTATGCGTGTCTTGTGCCACTGTCACAGAACATGGGATGCTAACAACTCTGCTGGCCTTTAAACAATCCAAAAAGAGGAAACTCTTGGAGCTTGGCTATGAGTTGCCCAACATATGTAGCAAAAATGCTATATTTGGGTATGCATTGGTATTCTCATGGGCCTGCGTTAAAATCAAAATTCGGAATACTCCTCTGACCGTTATGCGAAATCATTATACCGAAAAGGGAAACCTTGGTAATGGTCACGAGTGTCCTTCCTAGCCTGCACAGTCTCGATTGAACATATACCACTCTTTTGGCATGGTCTCATTACTAAGAAATATATTTTCTATGAGCTCAACAATCGAAGTTTGCACTTGAGAGACTTTAATAAATGGCATGAGTGGGCAGCATTGGAAAACTCTATTTCTATTTATGATTGACAACTAACCGTGTTCAGCTTTGCCTTATATAAATAAAAGTACAAAAATACAATAAAGTGCATATAGAAGGATCACAAGTTTTCTTGCAAGCTAGATTTAACTTTGACATGGGGCATAGAAGTTTTTGACTAATCTCTAGTGGTTTGGAATAATATAACTGAGCTTATATTGCGTTGTATGATTATGTGCTCTCTTACTTTGAGTTTGCAGGAAAAACAAGGATATGGTGCATTGATTTCCAATGATAAGCAAGATCACATCCATTAAGTTATCGATCCCTTTTGCTTGAGGACGAGCAAGATCTAGCTTGGGGAAGTTGATGGCTGTGATATACAACACTTTTTAGCAATATAAATTGTGTCATTTTCCTATCATATCATTCTCCATCTAACCATTGCTATGCTTAATATGCATGATTACTTGTTTTTGTTAAATTCAATATGAGCCTTGCACATTTCGTGGTTTAGGTAGAATTTTATCCCTCTTCCTTGTCTTTGACATGTGTGTAGGTGTTGATGATGATTATGGACAAAACAAAGGCAAAAAGAACAATGAGAGCATAGTATGGAGGAGCTGCAGGGACCAGACTTAGCCATTTGAGAGGTTGAAAAAGTGATTTTCTCCAACTTCTCAAAATAAAGATCCAAGACCACAGGGTTGTAGCCCTCGATGATACAAACTCAACGAGCCCAAGAACACCCAGAATAGAGTTCGTATGAAGAACTCAACGAGCTATATTTTTGGTCGTATAGCTCCCCCCGTACAGTTGCCAAAAAGGTTAGAAACGACGGGATTTTTCGCCAGAAAAGCTCCAGAACCTTCCCTAAGTCATATGACGGTATTGGGGGAACCCTAGGGCACCCCCAAGGCCTATATAAAGGAGGGAGGACCCAAGAGAGATCCACCAAGCCATAACCCTTCAGGGGCGGAGCTCTGCCGCCGCCGCCACCCATCAGATCTCCATTGTGACGGAGCTCTACCTCAACCACACCTCCGAGATCTAGATCTCCCTCAACACCATCACCATCAAGGCATCCAAGCAATAAGAAGGGGAGGAGAAGGAAGACATCACCACCACCACGCATCGATCTCCATCTCCATCATCATATCCATCTCCCTCTCTCTCTTGTGTTTAGTAATTGTAAGATTGAACACGGTTCTGATATCATTATATATTTATATATGTTTTGCTGTTCATCCATGTGTGAGTGATTGAATCAACTTTAGGTTGAGGTATGATCTAGTGTGCTAAGTTAGAATTTATTGTGATCTAAGGTGAGTTTATGTGATCCTTTGGTCTGGAAGTGCCTTTTGCCTTGCGGTGATGCGTGAGAACCATGCATAGTGCACACAGTGTGACATCCCGGTAATCAATTGGGGAATGTTTATTTGTCTGAGTAATCTCTTAGATCACACATTCCCATCTAGTAATAGTGAGACCGAAGCCTAGAAGCCCTCCCTCATTCCATTCAATCCTACAACTACAATCTCTTTAATTCAGTTCATATTCTTGTTTACTTTCCGTCTTAGTTTATTTTGTTCTTGTTAAAAGTTCTTTGTTATTAGATACTTCAAACCTCTGTCAATTATCGTTGTTCTAGTAACTTAGAGAATAGGCTATTTCCAAACCATGGTTTGGGTGTGAAACATGGCCGCATTGACAACATGGCTGCGGGGTCGTGTTGTTTCCATTCGACGATATCCCATCGGGACAAACTCTTAAATATTTGCTACTACAAGTAATACAATAAACCTGTTGTTGGTGCAGGAATCCATTCATGCTCTTAGAAACGCATGGGATAAGTATCATATACATGATGGATATTTGTTTAGAGCTAACAAACTATGTATTCCAGAATCGTTGTTGCATTTGTTCTTAGTGCAGGAATTATTTGCTGGTGGTTTGATGGGTCACTTTGGGCGTGAGAAGACATTGCTCATGCTCGCTGATCATTTTTACTGGCCCAAGATGAGGCGTGATGTTTACAGATTTGTGAGCCATTGTGTTACATGCCACAAGTCAAAATCCAAGCTGCAACCTCATGGTTTGTATACACCTCTCTCTGCACCTACTACACCATGGGAAGACATTAGTATGAATTTTGTGCTAGGTCTACCTAAAACTCAGAGAGGTCATGATTCTATATTTGTGGTACTGGATAGGTTCTCTAAGATGGCTCATTTTATTGCTACCACAAAAGCGACGATGCGTCGCATGTTGCTAATCTTCAAATTGCATCAAAACGCCACCAATTCCTATACCACTAGCATCACATTCAACTTCAAATTGCTTTGAAAAATTAGGAAATGCAAGTACTGGTGCATAAGTAAGCAAACGTTTCAAAGTATCAAATGCAATGTCTTGGGTTGAGCCCCACACAAATGGCACACCTTTCTTAGTCAAATCATTTAATGGTGCAACAATAGTGCTAAAATCCTTCACAAAGTGCCTATAGAAACCAGCTAATCCATGGGAAACTATGCACTTGACTCACAATCATGGGAATAGGACAATTTTGAATTGATTCAATTTTAGGTTGATCTACTTCTACCCCATGCTTAGATACTACAAATCCCAGAAATATGACCTTGTCTTTTGCAAATGTGCACTTCTCAAGATTAGCATACACTTTTTTATCACGCAGCACTTGCAAAACTTGTCGGATATGAGTACAATTTTCAGTTTCAATGTGTCTATATATAAGTATATCATCGAAATAAACAACCACAAAGCGACCAATAAATTCTCTCAAAACATGATTCATTAATCTCATGAATGTAATAGGTGCATTAGTAAGACCAAACGACATAACTAACCACTCATACAACCCAAATTTTGTTTTGAAAGCAGTTTTCCATTCATCCCCTTCTTTCATCCTAATTTGATGATAACTACTATGCAAATCAATCTTAGCGAAAATAGCAGCACCACTCAATTCATCTTGCATATCCTCTAAGCATGGAATAGGATGACGATATCAAATAGTTTTGTTATTAATAGCTCTACAATTAACACACATGCGCCATGTACCATCTTTCTTAGGCACTAAAATAACAGGAAAAACACAAGGGTTAAGAGAAACACGAATGTACCCTTTAGCCGACAACACCTGTACTTGTTTCTGTATCTCCTTTGTTTCTTTGGGCTTGGTCCTATAGGGTGCACAGTTTGGTAGTGTGGCACTAGGTATCAAATCGATTTGATGCTCAATGCCACGCAATGGAGGAAATCCTGCAGGCACATCTTCTGGAAACACATGGCCAAAATCCTGCAAGACAGTAGATACACCAAGAGAAATAGTGGTCATGTCGTTAGAAACCAATACCTCGCCCTTATACATGAGCACAAGCGGCATGGCTGTAGGATCCTCACTAAACTCTCTCATATCTTCCTTGGTGGCTAATATCAAAAGATTAGGCACTCTCTCACTTTTCGTTATATCACTCTTTTTAGGCTCTATTACATCATGTACAGCTGCAACACTATCTCGCCTATCTATAGATGCATCCTTCAAGTTCACTTATATCTTTTGACGAGATTCATTCACAATCTGTTGTGGTGTCATCGGCTGCATATTAATTTTCTTGCCCTTGAATTCCAAGTGATAAGTACTGGCTCGGCCATTGTGTTGCACATGGCGATTATATAGCCAAGGTCGACCTAATAAGAGATGGCAAACAGTCATAGGAACCACATCAAAATCAATAGAATCCTTGTATGTCCCTATTTCAAAATTCACACGTACCATATGGTTTACGTTCATCTCACGATTGTCAATCAACCATTGTATGTAGTATGGCTTGGAATGAGGTAAATAAGTCAAATTCATCTTGGCACATAACTCCTTACTTGCATGATTTCTGCAGCTACCTCCATCAATGATTACTTTACAAGCTTTTTTAGGGCCAACGAGTGCTTTTGTTTGGAACAAGTTGTAGCGCTGAGAATCAATAATAGGATGCACACTAAGTATATGTGGAGAAACCACAATGGTTGGCGCACACTCAGAAAAAGCATACATACCTTCCGCGCTGTCATATCCATTGTCATCAACACAATTAGGATCAACTTCATCTCCACTCTCATACCCGCCTTGTTCATTGACAAACATTACCTTGTGGTTTGGACAATCTTGCTTATAGTGACCTCTACCTCCACAAGTATGGCACTCCACACCACGAGTACGTGTTGCTGACATATTGGAACCCGAGCTAGCAGCAGGAGCAGCGGGTTTCTTAGCATTTGAACCATAAGATGGCGTGGGAGGATCCTTGGCCGAAGATGGTGAAGGATGGTTAGAAGCCGCTGCAGGTGGTGCCATAGGTGGTGGTGGTGTAGACCTGGCCAAAAAATGACTGGTAGATGGGAACCTCGCACGGGCCTTAGCTTCTTCAGCTAATTGTGATTCGGCCTCTCTAGCATGATGCAATAGTTCATTCACAGTCTCGTACTTGTGATGACAAACAATGCTCTTGATTGGTAACTTCAAATTGTTGAGAAATCGATGCATGGTCATCTTAAGGGATTCACGAACTCTAGCACGTTGCATAAGAATATCCATCTCCATGTAGTACTCATCAACTGACATGGTTCCTTGCCTCAATTGTGTCAACTTATCAAAAACTGAATGCAAGTAGCTGGTGGGTACAAAACGGTCCTTCATGATGTGCTTCATCTCTCGCCAAGTCATCACATGAAGGTCTTTGTCATCACTTCTGTTTTGCACAATAGCATCCAACCAACGCAAAGCGTATCCATCAAATTCTGATGCTGCGAGCTTTACCTTCTTGTCTTCTGTATAGTCATACAAACGCCAGAGCTTCTCAATCTTCAACTCCCATGTGAGGTAATCTTTAGGATCAAGTGAGCCATCAAACTTGGGAATTGAGAAATTTGGTTTGCCCAAACCATCATCAACGGCTTGGTTAGGAACACCCTGAGCATGCCCAATAGGAGCCCAACCACGTGCATGTGCAGGTGCAGGGGATTAGCACATTCCCTGCTAAGATTTGGAGCAGCACCAGCAACACTCCCTTCATAATCATCTTCAACTGCATCATCGAGTGGTTGTTGCTGCCGTTGCTCAAGGGCTACTGTTAAAGCATCAATAGAACGCTGCAAAACTGCGACATTGGTATTGATCATCGTCACTTGTGTTTGAATGTTAGTGACGGCCTCTCCATTGTCTCTCAATTGCACTTGCACGTCCTGAATAGTCTTGTCAATGGCATTTGTTGTGTTAGTAAACACACCTGTCAAAATGAGATTTCAATGCTTTGTATTCTCACCAATTAATAGGATCTTCATCTTTCTTTTTCTGCGACACAACATCAGCATCACTAAGAGACATGATTAGTAGGTTAGCGCAAAAGTCAAAATCAGGTGGTGTCCTCTCACAACTCACTCAAAACTAACAAGAAAGCAGATCTTACCGTTCCAAAGTGAATAGTGATGTTAACCAATTCAAAATCGAAGAGTTATGCGCTGATGTGATGAAGTGAATATCAAAGGTATAGAGAATGATCACATGGCACACATGTTATTTATGGTGGAGCTGTAGGTATGGTATCCTAACTGCACCGCCAACAAGTCCTAGTGCTAATCGCATGACAAACCCACAGAAACACACACGGTGGAGATAAATGGGGCAATTGCAACTATGAAAAAGAGCTCACAAATTGAGGTATGTCAGAGTAATTCTCGTGTTGCAATGCACAAGGAGAGACGCTAACAATGTCTCAACGAAACGGGCACAAGATTGCTGAACTGAGCAACCCATAGAACACTAAGCACGTTAGTCTCGTATGATAGTTTTAGACACCAAGAAAGGCTAACTAAGGCTCACAAAGATATGTATGCTATGTGGACTCAGTAAAAAAATAAACAAAAAAGAAAAAAATAACTTGAGAATTGGTCTCTGCCACGGCAAAAAAAAGCCTAAAATCCTATCGCGGTAGAGAAATAGAGGGAAGAATCTGTCTGGTTTGACGCATGGGTACTATAGCGATATTTTTTTCAATCCCACGTGAGAAAGCTTACGTACAGGAGGTTCGATCGGATTTTTTCTTGCTTTCCTTCTCCCTCATGTTCACGCATGTACACGAAACAGGTTCTGTGTTGTTTTTCCTTCTTTCAAACGGATCGGCAATTCTAATCTAGGAGAAAAATAGATCTAAAAATCAATAACATGACAAACAGTCTCAAGAACATGAGAAACAGTATAGAAACAGTCTAGGGACTCCGACGGCAGAATAAAAACAGATGAAAACTAGACAAAAACTACGACTCAGATTTAGTAGAAAGGCTACACAAAAGAATCACGACCAGCAACTAGAACTCACGAACAATGTTATCTAGGCTATGGCAATGAACTATGAACCCTAATATTTTTGTGTGGCTTTTTCTGTATAGGACAAAAACAACTAATCTATGGATGGATTTGTGGATGCTTACCGAGGCAACACTAGAAATCTGATACCAAGATGATATAGGGTAGCCCGATCTTCTTAGCAAGCAGTTGGTGATGATGATGGTGGATGATTGATAACTAGCCTGTAACTATGAACTCTCCCACTCGAACCCTGATGCCAATGCAACAACTCTCGAACCCTGTGGGATATTCACACCACCACGCTCTTGCGCATGTAGCCGTTGACCATGAATGGTAGTTTGCAATCTACTGATTCCCAGTGGAACAACAGATCACACTCAATTGCAGCAAGTATTCGGATCACAAGTAATTCCAGAGGTTCTAATAAGAATCAACTCTAAAATATTTTAATGTGGTCTAACCCTAACTGTGATGGCTACGGAGGTTTATATGAGGGCTGGGGCGTCCTCCCTCTAAACGGGCCTAAAAACAGCCATATCTTGTTCCAAACTGACTCGGTTCGACTCAAACTAATACATACCGACCCATATATGGGTTTAGCCTTATTGGCACGCAACTCAAACGTCGTGGAACACCTCAAACTTGTAATTCTTGGTGCGCCATCTCTCTCTCTCTTGTTCATACGTGATTTGCTCATTGCTTCCAAGTGCGATGCCTCCCGCTCCTCCCTCGCGCACTTGTTGATATTGGAAATCAGCGCTTGTCCTTGTTGCTGCAACTCTCCTCCTCCTCGCGCAACGCTTGTGTTATCAATAAACATGATCATACAAAGATGTATAGACTTAGGTAGTATAAAGTTCTCATTAAGTAAAACATCAGGTTCAATTAAGAGTGAATTCACCTGTTGCTCAAGTAGTTTTGCACGAGCTCTTAAATGGGTCCAATTATGATTTCATTGGACTTGTTCTTTGCAGCAACATCTTCATTGTTTGCTTTTGATCTTTGGTTCTCTACCACCTTTAACAATAAGATTTTCTTTGGATCGTTTCGTTTGGTTTTGTCACCGCCCTGACCTTCCACCAAAATCTTTTGAGAGTTAATTCTTTCTTTAGTGTGAGATTTCTTTGCGTTTTCACTTTGCACACTTATAGTTCACATGTGTGGTTTTGTAACATCCTCGGACCCTACTCTCTAAGTTCAAGCCTGGATGAACCAAAAGTGGTTAAAGTAGTACAGCGGAGGCCTAGGGGCCACCCACGTGTAGACCCGTCGGCCGCCCTAACCACTTCCAAGAACATCAGGGCACGAGCGAGCGGCGTAGGCAACAGGCGAAGAGACCAAATACATACACAAGTGAGTATGTATGCAATCTACCTTACAATAGTTCTTAGAGCCATTCCATCTAAAAGAAATAGAAATATTACAACGCCATACGGCAAGATCCAAATATCCTAAATAGAAATAATAGTGTAGGATAACTCCTCATACATCATTCAACAGAGTATCAAGCGGAAGCGGGAAACAAGATCCGAGTACGGACAAGAAGCAAATCGGCATAAGATACCACATAAATAAGCACATCCCGCCCACAGATCTCAGGGATCCCCATCCTCGGAATCTCTACACCGAGTGATCGTTGCCAACATCATCTGTCTCCTCCACCCAGTATCCATCTTGCGAATACACCTATTCATCTGAATCAAACAATTTATCGTGTGAGACCCTAGGGGTACTCAGCAAGTCTTTATGCCTCTAAGGGGACATATACCTGGGGTGACGCAATTGCAGCAAAAGATAATAACTAACAAGTCTATAGATACTCGCTAACCATCTGCCTAACCAATGATAGGCGGATGTCCGTTAATTAGGAGCAACAGTTATAACAGATCCATCCTCCTTCTCGCTTACCAACGAGAAAGCGGACGAACAACCCATCCATTGGCACTTTTATTACTCATTCCATGAATCTTGCACTATTTACTAGTCATATATTTAGTCAAATTAAGGACAATACTTTAGTGATACTTGTCTATGATCGAGAAACTGTGCTCCAAGTCGTCCATAACCGCGGACACGGCTTTCATAAAGATTTACCCTGTAGGGGTGCACGAATAGCAACACACACTCGATCAACCTCGGAAAAACCAACTCAAAACCCAATGAGGCATTCACGACAAAACGATCATAGGATTCATTAAATATTTTAGGGGGCCACCCCACTAAGCTACCCGCAACGAAGTTGGCCGGCTCCGGAAGGAACCCAGGGTTTGTGTGGATGGCGGTAAATGACTAGGAACCTGAAAGTGTGACTGGGCTTGTCGATACTACTTTGTGGCCCCAAGAAATAGAAATGAATCAAGCTCTGGCTCAGGGGGGGTCTTTAAGGCCTCCTAGATGTGGATAGTGTGAAATATTCAAGGAACATGAATCAAGTACTCGGGGTCCTACGGGACACAAGTGAGCATGAAAAACCAAATAGCAGATATTGCTCACCGATGCCTCTTTCATTAGTTATCCCATTACTACTCAGGTTAAGTTGTTTAGGTACCTCGTTAACCAGCAGACACTCACATACCCTACACATGCTGTTCTACGACTCGCATGGCTCAAACAACTCCTGTAGGAATGGCTCATGGGATTGAGGAACAGGCTCGGTGGGGTTTAAAAGTAAAGGCTATGTAGTACTTGGGATTCAATTTGATGCAATCGCAACTCCATGATGCAAGAATAAGATAGCAGCAATAGGTACTATATGTATGCAAGCATGTGGTAGTGCTTGCCTGACAGCTCAGTTGAAGCGAGAGATGGATCTAGGTAGTACTCCTGGGATTCCTGATATTTCCCTTGCTCGGCGTCTATTCGAAAGAAGAACCAAACAAACAAGGGCCAACATAAATAAAGTGCACAAGCATATAAATAAAATGTGACAAGCAACAAGCATGCCATGATGAATGATGCACAATTTACATGGAAATAAAGTAGCATGGCAAGGGTGAGGGTGGGGACAAGAATAAATCATTTTATTAATTATTTGGTCAAGTTTTATTGCCATAAACAGTTCTGATTTTTAATAATGACATGATTCATGCTTCAATTCATATCATGGAATACATAATCAGAACGGGCTCGTCGTACTGATCGATTTAGACATATTATTTGTCAAATTTGGAGTTATAGAATTAAAGTTATTAATTAATTAAGAAAAGGAATTTTTATTGCAATTAAAACAATTTCGAAAATTTAAAACTAGCCAAACATTATTTTGGATGGCATATTTGAATTCCTCACATTTTTCTGATTCAAAAACATATATTATTTGTATTAGTTGGATTTATTAATAAAAAGTTATTAATTTCTGGATTTAAAACCATTTAAACAAATTCTGAAAACATTTTTATTAAACAGAAACAGACAGCGACTTTTTGTACTCAGACGGATGTAGACCGAGTCACAGACAGGTGGGGTTGCGCTGATCTGGTGAAACCAACACGCGGCAGAACTTTCTCACCGCGCGTTCAGCCAGCCACACCGACTGTCAACTAGGCCACAGGGGCTGCGAGGCCACCACGCGTGCGTGCAGCGGGGACTCGACACGTGGCAGATCCGAGGGCTGCGGGTTGAGGCCGAGAAACCTGCGGAGCCTTTTTGTGAAATTGCCACCGCGGATGACATGTGGGGACGTGTGGAGCGCGGGTTGATGAAACAAAAACTACGGTACCTTTTTGTAAAAGTTACACAGAGGCAGACAGGTGGGACTAGGTGGAGCGCGGGTTGAGCAAACAAAAGACGCAGGGGGTAAAGGGAAAAAGTCCACAGGTTACTGTTTTTCTTCCGGGCTGTCACTGACGGACTGTCGACGCGCGCCGGGCGGAAAACAGAGGCGCGGTCGGGGCTCGATCTTGCGATCTAGCGCGCGCGCGGCGGCGGCTACCGCTGCGGCTAGCGGGGGTTGGTTGGAGAGAACTGCTACTTGGCGAGGATAAACTACTGCGGCGCATCGGGCAACGGCTGCGAGGGCGGTGCACAGAGGGCGTTCATCGGATGGATCGACGCGTCCAGGAAATGACGGGCAGAGAGAGCTTGTCCGGGATAACTAGGGACTCACCATGGGGGTACTGGTAGGGTTGGATCGGGCCCGGAAGCAGGGGATCGGTGGCGTTGCTGGGGTCTGCGGCTAGGGTTTCCTCGTCGGCTCGAGGTCGTGCAGCAGGTGCTGGGCCTTCTCCTCCTCGTCTGCGGCCACATGGCAATGCAGATGCGCGGCTTGCCCTTCCCCAATGCCAAACGCCACGCCCTCCTCCTGGATGTGGTGCTGGTGAGTAGCACCCGACGGTGGGGGAGCCGGTGGAAGAGGGAGGAAGGCAGCTGGCAGGTGGGGGACTTGGGGTGATGGGCAGAGCCCTGGGGAAGATCTGGAGGGGCTGTAAGGCAGAGGAGGGAGGAGTAGATAAGGACGGGGTGCACAGAGGGTTGGTCGGTGGTGAAAAGGTGGTAGACGCCTCCCTTTTTCTTTCTTCACGTGTACGGCGTGGTGCGGTTGGACCGGGGGCTCGAGGATAGCTGGGGAGGCTGCAGCCGGGGGCCAGAGGGAAGCGGGACAGAGTGGCTCCGGGGGTAGAAGGAGTAGGTAGATAGGACTCATACATGTGGCCACGACTAGGGCATAGGAGGGGTGAGGTTTTGATGAGGATTAGGGGTGGAGAGAGAGAGAGGGATCGGCCAAGCTGGGTTGAAGAGACGGTTTAAGTGAGAGATTAAAAAGGTACTCATGTTTTGATGGGGTAGGATAGCTAGGCATTATGGCATGTGGATATGGAAGCCCACATACATGCATATGAGATAAGTGTAGGGTTTTGCAAGGTGGGTTTGGTTTAAATTCAAACCAAACCAAAGAGATCAAGTAAGAGAGAAAAGACATGAGAAGAAACATGTGTGCATGGCCCATGCATTGTAATAAATTCTCCCTCTAGTAGTGAAAACCACTAGAATTGCTCATGACATTTATCTAAGCAAGATTCCCAAATTTTGGAATAAGGACCCACAAAAGAAAGAGAGCTTGTTTACCACATGGACTAAATAAAAGATCATGCATGAATATAAGGTGGCCAAGCTTGTGTGTATGAGCCACTAGGCATAATATGGCCAAAGTTATATTCTTACATGAGCATTTATTCAAATTCCAACCATATGCAAGCTTGACAAGGGTTCCACTCACATAGCATGCAAAAGATGGCTATAAGGCTCTCCACATATCAATAATGTGAACACAACATGATGCATATATGGGAGCATGTGGAATTGTAAATGGACCCATCCCAACCCACATGAGCTAGAGGTAAACCCAAATAAAATGCAAAGCTCACATATAGTTGGATGGTGGAATTATGGGGTGGAGACAAAGAAAGGTGGTGGAGTTAATAAAAGATATGCCCCCAACTCAACTTGGGCACCAAGCATTTATCAAGAACCAAATACATTTTATTAAGAACCAAATACAATTGATAATGCATATGAGATAAGAACCAAATGGAAAAGGGTTTTATATGATGCTCAAATGCAAGGTGGCATGATGACATGAGCATGATATAATGATGATGCAACAATTATATGTAGGAAGTAGCATTTTATTATTAGACCATGTAGCATTACAGATGTTAGACAGAGGGGATGCTACAACTCTCCCCCACTAAACAGGAATCTCGCCCCGAGATTCTAGGAAGAAGAAGAAGATACGAAGAGGGTAGGATGCTTGGCACGGAGCTCATCCTCACATTCCCAAGTGGCTTCATCAACGGAATGGTGCGACCACTGCACCTTGCAGAACTTTATAGACTTGTTGCGAGTCTTTCTTTCTACGACTTCTAGGATTTTTGTGGGGTGTTCTTGATAAGACAGATCTTCTTAGAGATTGATGAGCTCATGGTCCACGGTAATGTCGGGGTCCTTGATCAACTTCTTGAGTTGAGAGATATGGAAAACATCATGGACCTTGAGTTTTTCAGGGAGCTCAAGAGCATAGGCAACTTCTCCTCTTCTTCCACGAACTTTGAAAGGACCGATGTATCTAGGAGCCAGCTTTCCTTTGATACCAAACCGGTGCGTGCCTCTCATGCGAGTGACACGAAGGTAAACGAGATCACCAGGGACATACACCATGTCCGAGTGCTTTCTGTCATAGTTGCTCTTCTAGCGACTTTGAGCAACCTTCAGGTTTTCGAGAATGATGTGAACCTTCTCCTCTGCTTGAGTTACAATGTCGGGGCCAAACAATGTTCTTTCACCTGCGCTCGACCAACCAATCGGAGTCCTGCATTTGCGGCCATAGAGAACCTCAAATGGTGCCATCTTTAGACTCTTCTGGAATCTATTGTTGTAAGAGAGTTCAGCATAAGGAAGGCATTCTTCCCACTTCATGCCGAAAAAGATGACGCAAGCACGGAGCATATCTTCTAGAATCTGATTGATCCTTTCAACTTGTCCTTGCGACTGAGGGTGGTAAGCTGTGCTGAAGTTCAACTTTGTTCCCAAAGCATTTTGGAAACTTCCCCAGAACTTGGAAGTGAAGATGCTTCCACGGTTTGAGCTAATCTCAAGAGGAACCCCATACAGAGAAACAATTCTGTTGATATAGAGCTCAGCCAACTGAATTTGCAGAAATTGTTTCCTTGACGGGAAAGAAGTGAGCCACTTTAGAAAGCCTATCGATGACAACAAAGATTGCATTGTTGCATTTCTGCGACCTTGGAAACCCAGTAATGAAGTCCATATCTACTTTCTCCCATTTCCATTCCAGAGGCTTCAATGGCTGTAGAAGACCGGAAGGTTTCTGATGGACAGCTTTAACTCTACCGCAGACATCACACTCCGAGACATACTTGGCACAATATCGTTTCAACCCAGGCCACCAATATTGTGATTTCAAGTCCATGTACATCTTAGTGCTGCCAGGGTGGATAGAAAGAACAGAATCACGAGCTTCTTTGAGAACTTTCTCTCTCAAACCCGGATACTTCGGAACGAACATCTGGTGCTAAAAGAATAGCGTGCCTTGGTCATCGACATGGAAGAACTCATACTTCGGCAGCTGAATGTTGGAGATGATCTTTTTGGTGTAAGTATCACCAAGTTGAATGGAGCAAACTTTTTCTTCCAAGAGAGGTGTTGCCAGAAGGTTCAGAAGATACCCTTGATCCATAATTTCAAGGTTGAGCTGGCGGAATTCCTCGCACAAGAGAGGCTATTGTTCTTCCACCATGAGGTTGTTGACATAAGCTTTTCGATGAGAGCATCGGCCATCACATTAGCTTTGCCCGGAGTGTAGTTGATTGTCAGATCGAAATCATTAATTGCTTCAATCCACCTCCTCTGACGAAGGTTGAGATCTGGTTGTGTGAAGATATACTTCAGACTCTTGTGATCAGAAAAGACAACTGCTGCGAGTTCGAGGTCATGTGTAGGATAGTTGATCTCATGCATCTTCAACTGTCGAGAGGCATAAGCAACAACTTGTTTTTCTTGCATAAGGACCGCACCCAATCCTTGCAAGGAGGCGTCACAGAATATTTGGAAAGGCTTTGATGTATCTGGAGGAATCAAGACTAGTATGGAAGTGAGCTTCTCTTTGAGTGTTTCAAAGCTAGCTTGTCATGCAGGTGACCAAAGGTATTTCTTTCCTTTCTTGAGGAGATCGGTAAGAGGCTTCGCAATCTTCGAGAAATTCTGAACGAAGTGACGACAGTAACTAGCCAAACCAAGGAAACTCCGGACTTCTTTGACATTTTTGAGTGGAAGCCACTCAACAATTGTTTGAACAGTTTCTGGGTTGACGGCAATGCCCTTGGCAGAGATGACGTGACCAAGATAGGTGACTTCGGGAAGCCAAAATTCACACTTGGAGAACTTTTCATACAGGCGGTTCTCACGAAGCTTGTTTAGGACACACCAAAGATGTTCTTCATGTTCTTCCTTTGAATTAGAATAGACTAGAATGTCATCCAGATAGACCACGACGAACTTATCAAGATACTCCATGAAAACCGAGTTCATAAGCCTCGAGAAGGTGGTAGGTGCATTGGTGAGACCGAAAGACATGACTGTGTACTCATACAGGCCATAGCGGGTGGTGAAAGCTGTTTTGGGAACATCTTCCTTGCGAATCTTGATTTGATGGTATCCACTTCTCAAGTCAAGCTTAGAGAATACCACAGCTCCAGCTAGCTGATCGAAGAGATCATTAATCCATGGAAGGGGATATTTATTCTTGATGGTTTTAGCATTGAGAGCCCGATAGTCAACACAAAGTATATCAGTGTGGTCTCGCTTCTTCACAAAGATGGTTGGGCTACCCCAAGAAGAAGTGCTGTGCTGAATGAAACCCAACTTCTCTTGTTCATCAAGCTGGCGTTTGAGTTCAGCCAACTCAGCAGGACCCATTTTATAAGGCCACTTGGAGATAGGAGCGGTTCCAGGTTCAAGCTCAATCACAAACTCGACCTCACGATCAGGAGGCATACCTAGTAACTCTTCAGGAAAAACATCTGGGAAGTCACGGACCACCGGAACACTCTGAATAGCATCCATATCATCATCATTCAGAGCCGCCAAAGAGAAAAGTTGAATTGCAGGAGTCACACTTGGAGAATAGACTATATGGCCTTCAGGAATTTTCAGAGAAACCGAGCGTTCAGCACAATCAATCACAACTGCATTTGCTATTAACCAATTCATTCCCAAGATAACATCAATGCCAGAATTGCCCAGAATAATTAAGGAAGCTAGGAACAAAGAGCCACCAATCTCAATTTGATTGTCGTGGCTGATATGAGCAACCCTCATGTTTGACCCAGGAGATTGTACCACGAGACGATGCAATAGAGGACCCATAGCCAGATCATGCTCATGTGCAAACTTGTGAGAAACAAAAGAATGCGAAGCACCAGAATCAAACAAAACTCGTGTAGGGATTGAGTTAACGGGAAGCGTACCCATCACAACTCCAGGTGCATGTTCAGCTTGAGCGACGTTGACACAGTTGGCACGAGCAACAGTGGACCTGGGCTTGGTGTTGATGTTGAGAGCCCGAGGTGGAGGTGCACGAACCATGGAAGAACTTGCTGCAGGTCTTGGAGGTTGTAACACCCTCAAATCGGCCCTATGCAAGTTTTAGCGCTTCCCGCCAAACCCGCATAGAAACGATTCAAGGACGCCCACCAGGCACTTTCGTGCGGGTGGAAAACGAAGTAATACCATTACACAACAGTCCTCGATGGGACCCACAGAACAGATATATATATATATACAACAGCGACTCAACGAGTCAAGAATACAGATATACAATACAAAGATCCAAATCACCTTGCAAACGATAAAGCGTCCGACTACGGACAAGATGCAAATGGGGCTAAGAGCCCTAAAGAATAACCAATGGCATCCATAACCCTGCCCAGGCCAAGCCGGAAGGGTAACCCTGCTAACAACGTCGAACCGAAACCTGCTAAAACAAAAAAAAAGTGTGCCGACAAAGGGCAAAGGAAAAAAGAGGAGCGTCAGTACTGAGGCCAGTACACGGCGAGGCTAGAATTCGACGCCTCTCGCCTACATAGGTATGGTGGACGGAAGCGGCAGCGCAGCATGCACTAAACAACCTATAGAGACTCGATTCAGCTGACGGCTATTAGAGAGGGATGAGAAAACCTATTCGGGGCCAACCTGATACTAACACCAATCATACCCATCCTGGTATTTCCCCCTCGAGACCAAACGAGGAAGTCAAACCGAGGAACTCACACAGTTGGCAATTTTACTCATTCCATTTTAGTTGTAGCAGTTACTAGTCAGATATATATAGCATGAGTCATCCTGATAGCATAAGTAGTGGGTAGTTTTAGTTAACATTCCATTGTAGTTGGAACATTTACTAGTCAGATATAATTGTCCTAAGGAATCCCAAAACCCAGTAGTTGTTGGCACTTTTATCACATTCCATTGGGGTTGCAATACTTACTAGGCAGGTATAGTATGACATAGATCACCACAGAACCACCAGTTGTTGGCATTTTTATTATTCATTCCATTGTAGTGAGGCTGATTACTAGTCAAATAATAAGTCAAATTTATAACACTACTTTAGTTATGCTTGTCTATGATCGTGATATTGTGCTCCAAGTCGTCCATAACTGCGGACACGTCTTTCAGAAAGATTTACCCTGCAGGGGTGCACAAATAGCAACACACACACGATCAACCTCGGAAAAACCAAATCAAAACCCACCGAGGCCTTCACGACAAAGCAATCACAGGATTCATAAAATATTTTAGGGGGCCACCCCATTAGGCTACCCGCAATGAAGTTGGCCGGCTCCGAGACGGACCCAATGTTTGCGCCAATGGTTGTAAACAACTGGGAACCCGAAAGTGTGACTGAGCTTGTCGATACTGTGAAAACACTTCGCAATCCTAAACAGTACAGGTGCTCCACGCACAATCTTAAATAAAGCAGTAAAGCATGGCATAAGTACGGGATAGTAATAAAGCCCCAAACTACTTGTGGCCCCAAGAAATAGAAATGAATCAAGCTCTGGCTCAGGGGGGTCCATAAGGCCTCCCAGATGTGGATAGTCCGAATAGTCAAGGAACAGGTATCAAGTACTCGGGGTCCTACGGGACACAAGTGAGCGTGGAAGAACCAAATAACATCTATTGCCCACCGATTCCTCTACATTAGTTATATCTAGCATTTTAATAGTTGTATTTAAAGTCATGATCATCTCCACCAATAAGCATCCGCCAGCATTCCAACAACTGTGGTACTTGACAACACGAGATCGCACCTGAGTAAGCAACTACGACTCGCAAGGCCAGCTATCTACCAAACACAGGTAATAGGAGGTGTCCAAGGCAATATAGAGGCTGCACGGGATATAACTGGTACGAAACACTAGAGCATCGCGACACAGATATCAATAGATCAATAGGAGGAAATAAAGACTATAAATGCAAAATAGGTAGAGGGGGAGAGATGCTCGCCTGGGAAAACACTGCCGACGGATCTTATCCGGAGAACTTGTCGATACTCGCATCAACTCATCGGCCTAATCCGCGAAGAAGCAAACACTAGCAGAAACACCGGATACAATATTTAATACTACGGCAGAAGATCCGGCATGATTATGATATGATGGAGATGCGGTGCAATTATGCAGTATTAAGAGGAACCGGGGGTCCCGACAATTAATTAATAGGTTACAGTTATTTAACAACCCCGCAATTTAAATGTTGTATTAACAGGGCGAAACATCGGTTCGCTACAGCAATTTAAATGGAGTCCGGAATAAGACAAAAGTATCCCGCAGATGGACTCCATATTAATTATGAGGTGAATCGGCACAATGCCCCCATACCACAGATATGTATGCATGTATGACCAATTTATATGCAACAGTTTTATATATAGCATTTATAAAATAGGTGCTCGGGAAAAGGTTCACACATCTAGGTTCGGAAGATCTTGGGTTCCGGGGGTTCGGGGTTCGACGGGTACGGCGAGGTTCGGATACAAGATGGAGAAATTGGCGTTCCGGGAAGAAGAACTTGGTTCGGCGTTGGGGGCTCATTAGATTCGCCCTGGTCGGTGTCGATCTTGTCGTTGCGAAGATCTTGTCGGGTTCGCGTATCGGGTCGGTCTTGGCATCCGGGTGAAGTACTTGTCGTTTCGAACCGACGACCTTGGTGTTCGGCACCCTACGAAGTAGATCTTGGAGTTCCGCGATGATCTTGTCGATTCCATGTCGAAGGCCTTGGCGCTCCGGATCGATCTTCGGGTCCATGAAGGTGTTCTCGGGCCCGGGGTCCTTCGGCTCCGTGAGGAAGATCTTGTCTATCCGGCACCGTCACCTCCGATCTCCGGTTGGAGTCTTGTCGTCCGTCTTTTGTCGGTGTCGAACTTGTTTGCCGTTGAGGGACTCCTTGTGGTGTCGTATCGGGGTACTTGTCTGATATGCAGGTCTTGGTGGAGTACTTGGCGGCATGCTTCGGGTAGTCGGGAGTACACCACGTATCCCTCAACCACACCTTACTGGCTCAACACAAAAACCTCAACAGCTAGCAACATCTGGGCAAGAAGACCACGATCGGCATCCTCACGAACATCTGAAGAAAGGTAGCCGCACTCGTGCACGTGTTGCAACTCTACAGGAAAACAACACACGCAGAGCTTCGGACACGAGGACAAAAGGGGCTTGGAGGCGCGCCGCTCGCGCTGGCGGGTAGGCAGAGGCGGTCCTGGTGGCTAGAGGTTCAACCGGGTATGGAGACGACAAGGCCACCGGCGGCGCCTTGAGACGGCGGCGTAGAGCTTGGCGACAGGGGCCCCACCGGCGATGTGCAGACAAGGAGGCCCAGGCAGAGGCCGTCGTGGCCGGCGCGGACAAGGACGAGGACCGCAGAGAGCGGCAGAGACGAGAGGACGATCGGCGCACGACGGGGTCGAGGTGGCGACAAAGGAGGAAGGAGGTGGCCGGCGGCTACTCGAGGTAGCTCTGTCGAGGAGGCGCGGGGAGAGGAGGAGGCGGCCGGAGGCAGGTCTGCAGGGAGGGGCGTAGGCGCTCGGGCGAGGAACTCACGACGGGGTCGACCTCGGCCGGGACGACGGGGAGGCGCGAAGCTGTCGGCAGCGCTGGGCAGAGGAGAGGGGGGATGCTGGCGGCGGGGTAGGGCGAAGGCGGCCGGCATGGGGAGCTCCGCGACATGCGGGCGAGGTTGAGGAGGCAGTGATGGATCCAGAGGGAGGTTGCGGAGGTTGGGGGCGACAGGGACGGGACGGGGTCCGCGTGCGGGTGAGGGAGGGGAGAGTGGGGTCGCGGGGGTCGGTGGGGTCTGGCGGGGCAGCGGGTTGCGTGCAGGGGTCGGGGTGGTGTTGGGGTGGTGTGGGTGTGCAGCAGGAGTGAGTGCGTGTAGTGCGTGTGTGCGCGGGCGGTTCGGGTGCGTGCGTTTGTGTGCGTGCAGGTGGTGGGGCCAGGGTGCTTGTCGGTTTGGGACCAGGGTGGAGAGGGGCATGCGCGCGGGTGTGTTGCTGGCTGCAGCTATCCTGGCGGTGCAGTGAGGGAGTGGCGGCGGGGTGGTTAGGCTGTGGGGATTAGGGTTTTCCAGTGCGTGGGGTGGTAGGTAGCTAGCTGCTGGGCCTTGGGCCTGGCGGCTGGCTGCCTCCCCCACTAAAAAAATATTTTATTTTATTTGTTATGTTTTTAGAGAGGCTTTTGTAAATAGATTTTAGACAAATAAAAGATTCGAAAAAGACTAGGGTTTTAATTTGAATAAAGACAGGGGATATTTTAGAAAACAAAACTAGGTTTTTAGAAAATAGTATTAGACAAAACATATGCATGATGATGACGATGCTCAAATGCAATGTGGCATGATGACATGAGCATGCGGTCATGATAATGCAATGCACAAAAACACCACGATTTTCTAGTAGTGGTTTTTGCGGGATGCCACAATTCAACACCACTAACAATGGATCTCGCCCTCGAGATCCGCCTCATGGTACCAGCAAGAAGGTTGGTGATCTAAATCTTCTCGCTTCGTGTAGGTCCTCACGACACCACTAACAAGAGGTCGTTGTCCGTGATCGTCGAGAGAACACTCCGGGAACAAAGTGCGAAGGTAGAGGTATCAGAAGATAAAGCCACCTCTAACTTCCGGGGACGGAGTAAAATTGCTGGATCCACCGATTCAATATGCAAAAGCAAATGATAAGAGTAGTCGGATGGGGATCTGTCCATCGCGCAACCAAACCATTACTCTGCACACGAATAGGAGAATTATACAACCAACTCTCGGAATCAGACTGAAGATCTCGACAATCGAGGTTCGGAACAAAGGAGGAATGCAGACTCTGCACCAGAACTGGCGTAGATGATGTCGTCGCGTCGGAAAACACCGGAAGGCACAACAAGGAACAGGGAGAAGTCCAACAGATGAAGGATTCCTCAGATAGCATGAAGACCGGATGTAGAAACACCGTTACCAAAGGAGGAAGCGAAAACCTGAACGTACGACGGGAATCCAACCACGAGAAATCCTGGACTAGAAGAAGGTAAGAGAGCAGATCCAAAACACGCAGAGGTAAGAGGAGAATAGCAGAGGTTAAGGAGTAAAAGCAGACCTAACCAGATCTATCCAACCGATTTTGCAAATTAGTTTTGACACTCTACTTCGACCATTAGCTAGGTTATCCTACAGGCTGGACTTGTGGGGTATCGCAACTGCTGAGCTCTGATACCACTCTGTAACACCCTCAAATCGTCCCTATGCAAGTTTTAGCGCTTCCCGCTTAACCCGCATAGAAACGATTCAAGGACGCCCACCAGGCACTTTCGTGCGGGTGGAAAATGAAGTAATACCATTACACAACAGTCCTCGATGGGACCCACATAATAGATATATATACAACATCGACTCAACGAGTCAAGGATACATATATACAATACAAAGATCCAAATCACCTTGCAAACGATAAAGCGTTCGACTACGGACAAGATGCAAATGGGGCTAAGAACCCTGAAGAATACCCAATGGCGTCCATAACCCTGCCCAGGCCAAGCCGAAAGGGTAACCCTGCTAAAGACGTCGAACCGAAACCTGCTAAAACAAAAAAAAGGGTGCCGACAAAGGGCAAAGGAAAAAGAGGAGCGTTAGTACTGAGGCCAGTACACGGCGAGGCTAGAATTTGGCGGCTCTCGCCTACATAGGTATGGTGGACGGAAGCAGCAACGCAGCATGCACTAAACAACCTATAGAGACTCGATTCAGCTGACGGCTATTAGAGAGGGATAAGAAAACCTATTCGGGGCCAACCTGATACTAACACCAATCATACCCATCCTGGTATTTCCCCCTCGAGACCAAGCGAGGAAGTCAAACCGAGGAACTCACACAGTTGGCAATTTTACTCATTCCATTTTAGTTGTAGCAGTTACTAGTCAGATATATATAGCATGAGTCATCCTGATAGCATAAGTAGTCGGCAGTTTTAGTTAACATTCCGTTGCAGTTGGAACATTTACTAGTCAGATATAATTGTCCTGAGGAATGCCAAAACCCAGCAGTTGTTGGCACTTTTATCACATTCCATTGGGGTTGCAATACTTACTAGGCAGGTATAGTATGATACAGATCACCAGAGAACCACCAGTTGTTGGCATTTTTATTATCCATTCCATTGTAGTGAGGCTGATTAGTAGTCACATATTAAGTCAAATTTATAACACTACTTTAGTTATGCTTGTCTATGATCGAGATACTGTGCTCCAAGTCATCCATAACCGCGGACACGGCTTTCAGAAAGATTTACCCTGCAGGGGTGCACAAATAGAAACACACACACGATCAACCTCGAAAAAAGCAAATCAAAACCCAACGAGGCCTTTACGACAAAGCAATCACATGATTCATAAAATATTTCAGGGGGCCACCCCATTAAGCTACCCGCAACGAAGTTGGCCGGCTCCGAGATGGACCCAAGGTTTGTGCCAATGGCTGTAAACGACTGGGAACCCGAAAGTGTGACTGGGCTTGTCGATACCGCGAAAACACTCCGCAATCCTAAACAGTACAAGTGCTCCACGCACAATCTTAAATAAAGCAGTAAAGCATGGCATAAGTACAAGATAGTAATAAAGCCCCAAACTACTTGTGGCCCCAAGAAACAGAAATGAATCAAGCTCTGGCTCAGGGGGGTCCATAAGGCCTCCCAGATGTGGATAGTCCGAATAGTCAAGGAACAAGTATAAAGTACTCGGGGTCCTACGGGACACAAGTGAGCGTGGAAGAACCAAATAACATCTATTGCCCACCGATGCCTCTGCATTAGTTATATCTAGCATTTTAATAGTTGTATTTAAAGTCATGATCATCTCCACCAATAAGCATCTGCCAGCATTCCAACAACTGTGGTACTTGACAACACGAGATCGCACCTGAGTAAGCAACTACGACTCGCAAGGCCAGCTATCTACCAAACACAGGTAATAGGAGGTGTCCAAGGCAATATAGAGGCTGCAGGGGATATAACTGGTACGAAACACTAGAGCATCGGGACACCGAGATCAATAGATCAACAGGAGGAAATAAAGACTATAAATGCAAAATAGGTAGAGGGGGAGAGATGCTCGCCTGGGAAAACACTGCCGATGGATCTTATCCGGAGAACTTGTCGATACTCGCATCGACTCATCGGCCTAATCCGCGAAGAAGCAAACACTAGCAGAAACACCGGATACAATATTTAATACTACGGCAGAAGATCCGGCATGATTATGATATGATGCAGATGCGGTGCAATTAGGCAGTATTAAGCGAAACCGGGGTCCCGACAATTAATTAATAGGTTACAGTTATTTAACAACCCCGCAATTTAAATGTTGTATTAACAGGGCGAAACATGGCATCGGTTCGCTACACCAATTTAAATGGAGTCCGGAATAAGACAAACGTATCCCGCAAATGGACTCCATATTAATTATGTGGTGAATCGGCACAATGCCCCCATACCACAGACATGTATGCATGTATGACCAATTTATGTGCAACAGTTTTATATATAGCATTTCTAAAATAGGGGCTTGGGAAAAGGTTCACACATTTGGGTTCGGAAGATCTTGGGTTCCGGGGGTTCGGGGTTCGACAGGGTTCGACGGGGACGGCGAGATTCGGATACAAGATGGAGAACTTGGCGTTCCGGGAAGGAGAACTTGGTTCGGCTTATCGGGTCGATTTTGTCGGTGTCGTTCATCGGATTCGCCCTGGTCGGTGTCGATCTTGTCGTCACGAAGATCTTGCTGGGTCCGCGTATCGGGTCGGTCTTGGCATCCGGGTGAAGTACTTGTCATTCCGAGCCGACGACCTTGGCGTTCGGCACCCTACAAATTAGATCTTGGAGTTTCGCGATGATCTTGTCGATTCCATGTCGAAGGCCTTGGCGCTCCGGATCGGTCTTCGGGTCCATGAAGGCGTTCTCGGGCCCGGGATCCTTCGACTCCGTGAAGAAGATATTGTCGATCCGGCACCATCACCTCCGATCTCCGGTTGGAGTCTTGTCATCTGTCTTTTGTCGGTGTCGAACTTGTTTGCCGTTGAGGGACTCCTTGTGGTGTCGTATCGTGGTACTTGTCTGATATGCAGGTCTTGGTGGAGTCCTTGGCGGTATGCTTCGGGTAGTCGGGAGTACACCACGTATGCCTCAACCACACCTTACTGGCTCAACACAAAAACCTCAACAACGAGCAACATCTGGGCAAGCAGACCACGATCGGCATCCTCACGAACATCTGAAGAAAGGTAGCCGCACTCGTGCACGTGTTGCAACTCTACAGGAAAACAACACACGCAGAGCTTCAGACACGAGGACAAAAGGGGCTAGGAGGCGCGCTGCTCGCGCTGGCGGGTAGGCAGAGGCGGTCCTGGTGGCTAGAGGTTCCACCGGGTATGGAGACGACAAGGCCACCGGCGGTGCCTTGAGACGGCGCCGTAGAGCTTGGCGATGGGGGCCCCACCGGCGATGTGCAGACAAGGAGGCCCAGGCAGAGGCCGTCGTGGCCGGCGCGGACAAGGACGAGGACCGCACAGAGCGGCAGAGACGAGAGGACGATCGACGCACGGCGGGGTCGAGGTGGCGACGAAGGAGGAAGGAGGCGGCCATCGGCTAGTCGAGGTAGCTCCGCCGAGGAGGCGGCCATCGGCTAGTCGTGGGGAGCTCCGCGGCACGCGGGCGAGGTTGAGGAGGCGGCGGCAGATCCAGAGGGAGGTTGCGGAGGTTGGGGGCGACAGGGGCGGGACGGGGTCCGCGTGCGGGTGAGGGAGCGGAGAATGGGGTCGCGGGGGTCGGTGGGGTCAGGCGGGGTAGCGAGTTGCGTGCAGGGGTCGGGGTGGTGTTGGGATGGTGTGGGTGTGCGGCAGGAGTGAGTGCGTGTACTGCGTGTGTGCACGGGCGGTTCGGGTGCGTGCGTTTGTGTGCGTGCAGGTGGTGGGGCCAGGGTGCTTGTCGGTTTGGGACCAGGGTGGAGCGGGGCATGCGCGCGGGTGTGTTGCTGGCTGTAGCTGTCCTAGCGGCGCAGCGAGGGAGTGGCAGTGGGGTGGTTAGGCTGTGGGGATTAGGGTTTTCGAGTGCGTGGGGTGGTATGTAGCTGGCTGCTGGGCCTTCGGCCTAGCGGCTGGCTGCCTCCCTCACTAAAAAAAATATTTTATTTTATTTGTTCTATTTTTAGAGAAGCTTTTGTAAATAGATTTTAGACAAATAAAAGATTCGAAAAAGACTAGGGTTTTAATTAGAATAAAGACGGGGGATATTTTAGAAAACAAAACTAGGTTTTTAGAAAATAGTTTTAGACAAAACATATGCATGATGACGACGATGCTCAAATGCAATGTGGCATGACGACATGAGCATGCGTTCATGATAATGCAATGCACAAAAACACCGCGATTTTCTAGTAGTGGTTTTTGCGGGATGCCACAGAGGTGTTGGAGGAAGAGCTTTGTTGTTCATGGGACAACTCCAGTGTTGATGCCCAGTGTTCCCACAAGTGTAACAAGCACCAGGTGGACGTGGAGCAGCATAGCCAGGGACTCCGCCAGGCGCTCCAGGGTAGTTGTGGTTGTAGCCCCTAGGAGCAGCAGTGAAGGAGTTTGGTGGCCTTGCCACGTAGCTTGAAGGTCTTGGTGGAGCCAGGAGCGGCGGTACGGTATTAGGAACCCACACGCGGCGCTTAGAAGGAGCTGTCATAGCTGAAGAGCTTGCTGCGTCACAACTGTGTTTCTTGGACTCCTCGAACACTTGCCTACTGGCTTCTTCCTGTAGAGTTGTATGTTGGAGTTCTAGAAAAGACCCCGGTCTTGCATGAGTGATTGCATATTTGATAGATGCATTGAGCCCTTGCATGAACCGCTTTTGCTTCTTCTTGTCATCAGAGATCTCATCGCCACCATACCGAGAAAGATTCATGAAGTTCCTGATATAGGTGTTGACATTGTCATTGCCCTGCTTGAGGTTGAGAAACACTTCCTTCATCCTTTCCATGACAATTTCTGACAGGTATTGCTCTTTGAAAGCCCCAGTGAACTGCTCCCAAGTAGGCTGAAAACCAGAGTGGTTTGCCTTTAGGTAATTCTCCCACCACAGAGCTGTGTCTCCCTTCAGAAGGTGAGTGGCACATTTTACCCATTCTTGCTCTGGAACATCAGCAGTCATCAGCAACCTTGACATCTCATGAAGCCAATCATCAGCATCCAGAGGCTGATCAGACACCTCAAAGTGGCGTGGGTTAAACTTCAGAAATCCCTTGATGTCTCCTCACTTGGGAGGTGGAGGTAGCGGAACAAACTCATTCCTCCTAACACTTTCTTCAAAACGCTGCTGGTTCTGCTGCATTGTTCCCAAGGCATTAGCAATACTTGCTAACGCAGCCCCCAATTCAGGTGGTATGTCCTCCTCAGAACGGCGTGGTGGTGCCATCCTGTGATCGATATAAAACTCAAGTCAGTACCATAATGGAGAATAATAATAATCCAAAATAGTACCAAAATGGAATTAACGAAGATTAAAGGATACAAATCACTAATGAGATTAAAATATCAACAAAGTTCGAAGCACCTAGAAGATATTAAGCATATCGCACACGACTGAACAAGGAGTGTGGTACACAAAGCTATCAAAGAAAAAAAATTCCGCAAATTTTGGCATTAAAATACCACTATATGCGCAAAACCACTTAACGAATCAAGATTAGTAACTCTACCAATTCAATATACAGGAGCGAATGCCAAAAGTAGTGGTATGGTCGCAACTCCATCCCGCACTCAAATCATTACTCCGCACATGAATAAGTAAAACACATATCCCAACTTTCTTCCTTCTTAAGATGAACCTAAAGATTAACAACTACGGAAACAAACACCCCTAACAAGATAGCGTCGGATAACAAAGAGTAAGACAGATCGCGTCGGTTTACAACGAATCAGATAGATCGCGTCGTTTTACAAAAGTCTGTCGGTATGGAATGTACCAACAGTTGATAACCAAAAGGCAGATAGCGACAACAAGTTGGATGCAACAGATAGACAAGGAATTACACACACACACAACCTATGGTACTACGGAACCTAGAACACATGAATCATAGTTTGAATTGTTAGAAGAGGATTGAAAACATTATACTTCCTTACCAGAAAAGGGTGGGTGGGTAAGAAGAAAAATTGAAGCAGTCCTACTCTCACGTCTTGTTTTTCCCTAGTATACATAGCTACCAAAATATTTGCTAGACTGACAACGACCATTTGGCTGAGACCCTGAAGGGCGGGATGGCTTTGATACCAATTGTAACATCCTCGGACCCTACGCTCTAAGTTCAAGCCTGGATAAACCAAAATTGGTTAAAGTAGTATAGCGGGGGCCCAGGGGCCACCCACGTGTAGACCCGTCGGCCGCCCTAACCACTTCCAAGAACATCGGGGCAAGAGCGAGCAGCGTAGGCAACAGGCGAAGAGAACAAATACATACACAAGTGAGGATGTTTACAAGCTACCTTACGACAGTTCTCAGAGCCATTCCATCTAAAAGAAATAGAAATATTGCAACGCCATACGGCAAGATCCAAATATCCTAAATAGAGATAATAGTGTAGGATAACTCCTCATACATCATTCAACAGAGTATCAAGCGGAAGCGAGAAACAAGATCCGAGTACGGACAAAAAGCAAATCGGCATAAGATGCCACATAAATAAGCACATCCCGCCCACAGATCTCACGGATCCCCATCCCCGGAATCTCTACACCAAGTGATCGTTGCCAACATCATCTATCTCCTCCACCCAGTATCCATCTTACGAATACACCTGTTCATCTGAATCAAACAATTTATCGTGTGAGACCCTAGGGGTACTCAGCAAGTCTTAATGCCTCTAAGGGGACATATACCTGGGGTGACGCAATTGCAGCAAAAGATAATAACTAACAAGTCTAAAGATACTTGCTAACCAGCCGCCTAACCAATGATAGGCATATGTCCGTTAATTAGGAGCAATAGTTATAACAGTATAAGATAACAGATCCATCCTCCTTCTCGCTTACCAACGAGAAAGCGGACGAACAACCCATCCATTGGCACTTTTATTACTCATTCCATGAATCTTGCACTATTTACTAGTCATATATTTAGTCAAATTAAGGACAATACTTTAGTGATACTTGTCTATGATCGAGAAACTGTGCTCCAAGTCATCCATAACCGCGGACACGGCTTTCATAAAGATTTACCCTGCAGGGGTGCATGAATAGCAACACACACTCGATCAACCTCGGAAAAACCAACTCAAAACCCAACGAGGCATTCACGACAAAACGATCATAGGATTCATTAAATATTTCAGGGGGCCACCCCACTAAGCTACCCGCAACGAAGTTGGTCGGCTCCGGAACGGATCCAGGGTTTGTGTGGACGGCGGTAAACGACTGGGAACCCGAAAGTGTGACTGGGCTTATCGATACAGCGAAAACGTGTCACGATCCCAAACAGTACAGGTGCTCCACACAAAATCTTAAATAAAACTGTAAAGCATGGCATAAGTACAGGATAGTAAAAAAGCCCCAAACTACTTTGTGGCCCCAAGAAATAGAAATGAATCAAGCTCTGGCTCAGGGGGGTCCATAAGGCCTCCTGGATGTGGACAGTGCGAAATATTCTAGGAATAGGAATCAAGTACTCGGGTCCTACGGGACACAAGTGAGCTTGAAAAACCAAATAGTAGATATTGCTCACCGATGCCTCTTTCATTAGTTATCCCATTATTACTCAGGTTAAGTTGTTTAGGTACCTCGTTTACTAGCAGACACTCACATACCCCACACATGTTGTTCTACGACTCGCATGTCTCAAACAACTCCTGTAGTAATGGCTCATGGGATTGAGGAACAGGCTCGGTGGGGTTTAAAAGTAAAGGCTATGCAGTACTTGGGATTCAATTTGATGCAATCGCGACTCCATGATGCAAGAATAAGATAGAAGCAATAGGTACTATATGTATGCAAGCATGTGGTAGTGCTTGCCTGGCAGCTCAGTTGAAGCGAGAGATGGATCTGGGTAGTACTCCTGGGATTCCTGATATTTCTCCTGCGCGGCGTCTATTCGAAAGAAGAACCAAACAAACAAGGGCCAACATAAATAAAGTGCACAAGCATATAAATAAAATGCGACGAGCAACAAGCATGCCATGATGAATGACGTACAATTTACATGGCAATAAAGTAGCATGGCAAGGGTGAGGTGTGGGGACAAGAATAAATCATTTTATTAATTATTTGGTCAAGTTTTATTGCGATAAACAGTTCTGATTCTTAATAACGACATGATGCATGCTTCAATTCATATCATAGAATGCATAATCAGAACGGGCTCGTCGAGCTGATCGATTTAGACATATTATTTATCAAATTTGGAGTTATAGAATTAAAGTTATTAATTAATTAAGAAAAGGCATTTTTATTGCAATTAAAACAATTTCGAAAATTTAAAACTAGCCAAACATTATTTTGGATGGCAGATTTGAATTCCTCACATTTTTCTGATTCAAAAACATATATTATTTGGCTTTATTAATAAAAAGTTATTAATTTCTGGATTTAAAATCATTTAAACAAATTCTGAAAATATTTTTATTAAACAGAAACAGACAACGACTTTTTGTACTCAGAGGGACCTAGCCCGAGTCACAGACAGGTCGGTCGCTCTTATCTGGCGAAACTAACGTGCGGCAGAACTTTCTCACCGCGCGTTTAGCCAGCCACACCGACTGTCAGCTGGGCCACAGGGGTTGCGAGGCCACCACGCGTGCGCGCTAGCGGGGACATGACACGTGGCGGATCTGAGGGCTGCGGGTTGAGGCCGAGAAACCTGCGGAGACTTTTTGTGAAATTGCCACCACGGATGACATGTGGGGACGGGTGGAGCACGGGTTGATGAAACAAAAACTATGGTACCTTTTTGTAAAAGTTACACAGAGGCAGACAGGTGGGACCAGGTGGAGCGCGGATTGAGCAAACAAAAGGCGCAGGGGGTAAAGGGAAAAAGTCCATAGGTTACTGTTTTTCTTTCGGGCTGTCACTGACGGACTGTCGACGCGCGCCAGGCGGAAAACAGAGGCGCGGTCGGGGCTCGATCCTGCGATCTAGCGCGCGCGGCGGCAGCTACCGCTGCGGCTAGCGGGGGTTGGTTGGAGAGAACTTCTACTTGGCAAGGATAAACTACTGCGGTGCATCGGCGGGCAACGGCTGCGAGGGCGGTGCACAGAGGGCGTTCGTCGGATGGATCGACGCGTCCAGGAAACGACGGGCAGAGAGAGCTTGTCCGGGAGAACCACGGACTCACCGTGGGGGTACTGGTGGGGTTGGATCGGGCCAGGAAGCAGGGGATCGGCGGCGTTGCTAGGGTCTGCGGCTAGGGTTTCCTCGTCGGCTCAAGGTCGTGCAGCAGGTGTTGGGCCTTCTCCTCCTCGTCTGGGACCACATGGCGATGAAGATGTGCGGCTTGCCCTTCCCCAATGCCAAACGCCACGCCCTCCTCCTGGATGTGGTGCTTGTGAGTAGCAGCCGACGGTGGGGGAGCCGGTGGAAGAGGGAGGAAGGCAGCAGGCAGGTGGGGGACTTGGGGTGATGGGCAGAGCCCTGGGGAAGATCTGGAGGGGCTGTAAGGCAGAGGAGGGAGGAGTAGATAAGGACGGGGTGCACAGAGGGTTGGCTGGTGGTGAAAAGGTGGTAGACGCCTCCCTTTTTCTTTCTTCACGTGTACCGCGTGGTGCGGTTGGACCAGGGGCTCGAGGATAGCTGGGGAGGCTACAACCGGGGGCTAGAGGGAAGCAGGACATAGTGGCTCGAGGGGTAGAAGGAGTAGGTAGATAGGACTCATACATGTGGCCACGGCTAGGGCATAGGAGGGGTGAGGTTTTGATGAGGATTAGGGGTGGAGAGAGAGAGAGGGATCGGCCAAGCTGGGTTGAAGAGACGGTTTAAGTGAGAGATTAAAAAGGTACTCATGTTTTGATGGGGTAGGATAGCTAGCCATTATGGCATGTGGATATGGAAGCGCACATACATGCATATGAGATAAGTGTAGGGTTTTGCAAGGTGGGTTTGGTTTAAATTCAAACCAAACCAAAGAGATCAAGTAAGAGAGAAAAGACATGAGAAGAAACATGTGTGCATGGCCCATGCATTGTAATAAATGCTCCCTCTAGTAGTGAAAACCACTAGAATTGCTCATGACATTTATCTAAGCAAGATTCCCAAATTTTGGAATAAGGACCAACAAAACAAAGAGAGCTTGTTTACCACATGGACTAAATAAAAGATCATGCATGAATATAAGGTGTCCAAGCTTGTGTGTATGAGCCACTAGGAATAATATGGCCAAAGTTATATTCTTACATGAGCATTTATTCAAATTTCCAACCATATTCAAGCTTGACAAGGGTTCCACTCACATAGCATGCAAAAGATGGCTATAAGGATCTCCACATATCAATAATGTGAACACAACATGATGCATATATGGGAGCATGTGGAATTGTAAGTGGACCCATCCCAACCCACATGAGCTAGAGGTAAACCCAAATAAAATTCAAAGCTCACATATAGTTGGATGGTGGAATTATGGGTTGGTGACAAAGAAAGGTGGTGGAGTTAATAAAAGATATGCCCCTAACTCAACTTAGGCACCAAGCATTTATCAAGGACCAAATACATTTTATTAAGAACCAAATACAATTGATAATGCATATGAGATAAGAACCAAAAGGGAAAGCGTTTTATATGATGCTCAAATGCAAGGTGGCATGATGACATGAGCATGATATAATGATGATGCAACAATTATATGTAGGAAGTAGCATTTTATTATTAGACCATGTAGCATTATAGATGTTAGACAGATGGGATGCTACAGGTTTCTAATTTAGTGCAATCCCCAAGGTGAGGTAAAGGGCTAACACCACCATGTTACACTTCCATAAACAATCCTTGTGTGTTTTGCATGATGGATAGGCACGGTGAGTCGAGCCAACCACCTCCCCAAGAAGAAGAACACCCATACATGATGCGCGCAAGCCACTACATCATCCGACATGAGTTTCGTGAATGTTGTGAGGCTCTTGACACGTGACAAGATGAACAATTTAGCGAGACTCAAGCTGAGTTCAAGAACATCGCTAACTACTTTGATGGCCTTGAAAGACAATGCATCAAAACTTTGGCCATCAAAATGAAGCACTTCAACGTTCCATCGCCGAAACAAATGACAAGCTTCATCTCATCATCGATGGTTTGACAAACAACACAAGATCATGCTCATATGCATCAAGCTCTTCAAGCTCGTCGTTCCATCCTCCTCTTCATCAAGATCATCGTCCAAGTGCTCAAAGACGCAATGATGCCCCCGTGGTTGAAGATGGAAGTTCTTCGCACTATGTGCCTTCCCCATGAAATGTAGCAATGTCAAGCTATGATGGTGATTTCTCCTTAAGGCCCCAAGCAAGGCGAGAAGGACACCGTCGTCACACAAGGGCACTAGTGATCCAACAAGTGCAACCACAAGTGGGACCGTAAGTCCATCACCGTCGTCCGTGACACATACTTGACACAACAAGCGATGAATCCAACTTGGAGGAACAAGTTCGTCACCGACATGAAGCTATCCAAGATCCTCCTCTTCGTCATCGCCATCATGAACGTCCACGCCAAAAGCATGGTCATCACAAGGCGCCTCCTCCAGCACATCAAGACAAGGAGCGTAAAATTGTACATGTTGAGCGACGCCCATCACGTCATGAGGCTCAAGACCATGATCTTCGTCGTGAGGCCCATGTGCCTAACCCATATCACCAACCAAGGAACGAGCCCCCTCTTTGTCAATAGCCACGCCAAGAGCAAGAGAAAGCTCCCCATCAATGTCATGAGAATCAAGTTATGCCACCTCCAAATGCGTCTCCCAATCGCATGTACAACAACAAGGTCACCAAGCTCGTCGCCATGATTGCATGGAGATCAAGCATGCCAACATCATGGAAACAACCACTACCGTGATTGCAAATATGAAGAAACCTTGGCAAGATCAAGTTCACGATGCCCAAGTTCACCGGTTCAAATGATCCCGAAGAATACCTCTCATGGGCGCTCAAGGTCGACAAGATCTTCCGTATGCACAACTACAACAATGAGAAGATGGTCGCCATGGCTTCGCTTGACTTTGATGATTACGCCAACCTTTGGTGGGAACAAGTTCAAGTTGCTCATGACGCAAGAGAAGAGCCTCCAATCACAACTTGGCATGACATGAAGGCTCATATGAGATCCCGCTTTGTTCCTTCGCACTACACGCGTGACCTCTTCAACAAGCTTCAATCGCTTAGTCAAGGGACAAAGATTGTGGAAGATTACTTCTAGCAAATGGAGCTCAACAAGATCCACACCAACATTGAAGAGCGCGAGGAGCAAACAATGGCTTGTTTCCTCATCGGCTTGAACCATCCAATCAAGCGCATCGTCAAGTTTCAAAAATACAACTACATGGTTGAGCTTGTGCACATCACAACAAAATCCGAGCTTCAAGTACAGGAGGACATCAAATACAACAATCCAAAGACGTACTTCACCTACAACAAGCTTTAACCGCTACACCAACACCACTCAATGGAAGCTCCGCAAGTACCTCCAATCCTTCCTTCATGCCCACACTTCCTCGAGGAAAACCGCCCCAAGTGGCAAGTCTACAAAGGACGCCCCGCAATTCAATGGTGAATGCTACAAATGTGGAGGCAAAGGACACAAGTCGGTCGATTGTGGAAACAAGAAAGTATTGTTCATCCATGACAATGGCGACGAAGAGTACTTGAGTGAAGATGAATTTGATTCTAGAGTCAAAGAGGCAATGACAAGGCACCACATGAAAGATGACCAAGAACTCCTCATGTGTGAACATGACGCAAGTCCATCGCTTGTCATCACAAGGAACTTGACCACTCAAGCACAAGAGCATGAAGATCAACGATCACATATCTTCCAAACACGTGCCGACATCAATGGGAAATCTATCAAAGTGATCATCGATGGAGGAAGTTTCCACAACCTTGTAAGCACCGAGTTGTGTGAGAAGCTCAACCTCACCCTCCATCCACATAAGAACCCCTACCACGTGTAATGGCTAAGTGACCAAGGGTCCGTGAAGATCAAGCATACTGTCTCGGTAACATTCTCAATTGGACCTTACAAAGACATGGTGGAGTGTGATGTAGTACTAATGACGGTTTGCCATATGTTGCTTGGTTGACCATGGAAATTTGATAAAGGTGCTCTACATGATGGTCGCACAAATTTATACACCTTCAAATGGCTTAATAAGACATGTGTTTTGCGACCGATGACTCCTAGCCAAATAATTGTGGACAATGCAAAGGCTTTAGTGAGGGCGCAAACCACAACACCTACTTGTGAGAGGAGTGGTGAGCGAGAACCACCATATAGCGAGTGAGAGCCACAAGCCTAACTCGAGTGGAAAAACTAAGTGTGTTCTCCTTGCCACCAGAATTGAGATAAGAGATGTGAGGAATAACCCATCCATCTTGCACTACGTCCTCATTTGCAAGGGACTAGAACATGGAACTAAAGACTTGACAAATGTTCCTCCCTCTTTGATGGCTATTTTGTAGGAATTCAAGGATGTGTTTCTCGAAGAGCTCCCTCATGGACTTCCTCCTCTTCGCAGAATCGAGCATCGCATTGAACTCATACCCGACGCACCTCTTCCAAACCGCGCCACCTACCACACAAACTCGGAGGAGATGAAAGAGATTAAACTTCAAATCAACCAACTCGTCTCCAAAGGTTTGATCCAAGTAAGCACTAGTCCAAGTGCGGTTCTCGTGATTCTTGTTCCAAAAATGGATGATACATTGCAGTTATACATGGACTACCATCCAATCAATGCGATCACCATGCATTATCGACATCCTATACCTTGTCTTGATTACATGCTATATGAGTTGTGTGGAGCCACTATTTTCTCGAAAATTAATCTTCATAGTGGTTACCATCAAATACGTATGGACGAAGGTGATGAGTGGTGACGAGGGTTTAACTCATCAATGCCCATTGTTATGGACTTAGGTTCGAGGAATTGGGGAGCGTTGGAAGTCTCGATCGGCTAGCAAACAAGCACACAGGTGACATGAGGTTTACCCAGGTTCAGGCCTCGTAGAGGACCCTACTCCTGCTTGTCTGCTCTTGATTGATGAAGGATCCGAAGGATTACAATGTCGCCGATGGCGGTGGCCCACAAATTGGATCTGGCGTATGGGAGATCGTAGATCTGTCTATTGTCTATTGCAGCGTCTAGATCTATTGTCTATTGTGGGAGTCTATTGTAGGATTCGTGATTGCCTGTGGGAGAGGATACCTTCTCGTTGGACCCTCCTAGCCTTTATATATGGGGAGGCTAGGTCTCAGGTACCAATACGAGTTGGTTACAAGTTTGATTAGAACTCTAGTCTTGAGGTTTCCTTGTCTTGTGCATTTGGGAGTCCGTGTCCATATGTGCTTCATATCAGTCGAACCGTCATAGGCATCATGGACCTTGGCAATTCGTCGAGTGGGCCTTCCGTCGGGCCGCACCAGGTAGGTTGTAGTTGAGTGCCTATTGGCCATACCCATGTCAGTAGCCCCCGAGTGTCCATGCGAATTGTAGATTCGGGTGGAGACTTAGAAGTCTTGAGTCTTGCATTTGGTAGTCGAAGTCGACAGTTGTGTCGAGTGCGAAGCACTTCACCCAGAAGTTCATCGGGCCAGTTGAATTTGTAGTAGTTAATAGGGATGATGGTAAACATGCCTCGTGCGCTCGACAGATCGGGACCAGTTAATTGCTCTAGGGCAAAAACAACGCTACCTACTCAAACTCGAGTCCCCGGACTCGAATCCGGAAATTGCTGGCGTAATTTGACTCAGGTCACGGAGTTCTTATAGAGTCGAATCCCAGTGTATAAGTGTGAGCACTCGACGCGTCCGTCAAGGCATGTTCATCGTACCTGCAGGCACGGATATATCTCTGGTAGTGCGCCGCAGATGTGTTGCCAGGCCTTATTCAGGTCTTATCTTCACGCTGTAAGCGCGACATCCAAATTTTATCATCGCGGAGATGATTCAGGTGACCCAAGAGACGTAATCTCTTTGCGGGGAAAATATGAGGCGGAGTCGCCATAGCATTCGAGTGTGGATGTTATCGACACACAGTACGATGTACAAGCAAAAATAATCATAGGGTGCGTGGCCAGCGCTCCCTATGGGAGTAGCTCCCGAGTGCCTGTTCGAGTCGTAGACTCGAGTGGGGACTATAAGTATTTTGCGACTGCTGTCGTCTTTTGCTTGTTTTAGTCGAATATGCTTTCAGCGCTCCCTATGGAAGTAACCCGAAGTCCACAATCGAATCGTAGATTCAAGTGAAGGGTTTTCATGATGCTTGGATATCTTTACAAATTTCTTCGGGTGCGCGGCCAGTGCTCCCTATGGGAGTAGCCCCCGAGTCCTTAGTCAAATCATGGATTTGAGTGAGGATTCAGAGCGTGTCACTCGAGGATCTTGTATATGTGCGACCATCGCTCTAGTTTGGAGTAGCCCCCGAGTGTCTGGCGGAGTCGTAGACTCGGGCAGAGACTCGAGTCTTGTATCTTGCAGACGTAGTCCACAATCACGCGAGGAGAAACCACTGACCCGAAAGTGCATCGAATCAGCGTCTCACGCATAAGGAGCCAAGAGTCAACGATGTACTCAAAGTCATGCGGCGATTAGCCGAGGGAGTCGACGATGCAGATGGAGTGGACGAAGTCGCTTCTATCAGATGCGTGGCCAACATCGCATGTGTGTAGCATCAAGCGATGCAACCATCCGAGGAGGGACTCGACTCGGGCCTTGAGTGTATGTCATAGCCAGTTATTTTGTCGACTCCTGTTGGAGGACCCGATAGAATAGCTCGACGTAGTCGACGTCCTTATAAGCTGCAGAAAACATTACGAATTGTGAAGTACTTGTATCGTGTAAAGATATTTGCATGTCAGCTTGTTATAGTAAGATTCTGGTGCCAATCGAGTCGACACTTTTGCACTGTATGCTAGGACTTTTCGTTAGCCTGATTACCCTTAGTCTCAGTACCTTGCCGAGGCACTCGGAGTTCAAGGATTCGACAATCAGGTAGAATCAGCTACTCGGGCTGTCGCGTATGAGGTGCTCGAGTGCGTGTAATCGACGGCACATTAGGTTACTCGAAGAGGGCGCAGGCCCCGAGTGTTTCGAGTGCGATTAAAGTAAATAGTTAAAAATAATCAACTCTAAGTAGAGGGTAACTTAGCTTTATTGGTAGTTGTCGTGGATGGAGTAGATGCAATCGCAAACGTAGTCGACGCGGCAGCGGGTCGTGTGAAGGAGTCGAAGACACAGCAGGTCGGCGTAGTCGAAGACCGCAGCCCGTTGCCGCAGGCGAAGACAGCAGCAAGTCGCGTGATGGAGTCGAAGACTCAATAGGTCGGTGGAGTCGAAGACCGCAATGGGTCGCCGGTGTCGAGGGAGCCCCCGAGTGTAGAGTAGATGTGGTCGATGTAGCTAAAACGACATTTGAGAGCCGATGCGGTGGACCGGGGTTGACGCGGCAGCGATTCACCGAAGCTGATGGCGGTAGCGTGTTGTCATGACTGAAGATTATAGTAGGTCGCCATACATGAAAGAGACAGCGTGTAGCTGGAGTCGAAAGCCACATCGGGTCGCTGGAGCCAAAGACCGCAGAGGGTTGCTAGAGTCGAAGGATACAGCGGGTCGCCGAAGCGGAGGGAGCCCCCGAGCCCCCGAGTCGTTAAAGCCAAATATCATAGCGAATCACTAGAGTCAAAGACTGTAGTTGATGTGGCAGCGGGTCACGCGGCGGACATAGTCGACGCGGCGGATCGGAGTCGCGGGGTGATGACGAGTTGTCGCATATGAAAACTGTAACGGGCCACAACAGTCAAAGCCTGTATCAGGTCACCGCATCCGAAGACCGCAAATGGTTGCCGGAGTCGAAGGACGTGGTGGGTCATCATAGCGGAGGTAGCCCCCGAGTGCGGAGCTCATGTGGTCAGACGGAGTCGACACTGCGGAGACATACTCGACGCATTCCCCGGGTGTAGACGCGCGCACGGAGTCGATGTAGTGGTGGATCGCCGGTGGACAGGAATCGATGGAGTCGCGCGACGGATGGAGTCGATGTCACGAACGCGTACTCAACGCGGCGGACAAGGGTCGAGGCGGCGAAGTTGGTGCAGCTGTGATGAAGTAGAACATAATGAAGCTTTGATCAAGTTTTCCTAATCAACCACCTGGAACTTGAATTATGCACGCGAGACAGTGAACCGATCGTACGTATTGCCCTGAATTTATTTTATTGCTTTTGTTTTTCGGGAGTCTTGTAAATCTGTGTCTTGGACTGGTTCTAGCAACAAGACTCGTAGCTCTTCTTTTTACTTCTTTGTCCTTTGATTGAATCAGTGAAGAAACGCCTGGTCTTAATTAATTGGTTCGCCATGAGGTAAAGTGTGATTCCCTATTCTTCATATGTGTCGACGTCTTCCTTCGTGATTCTTCTTGCAAGTTGCATGGCTCCATGATAGTAGCCTTTTTTTATTGATCCAAAATAAACAAACCCTATCTGGGTCTTAATCCAAACGGATTTGTTGTTTGCATGTCCATACGGCATCTCGAATAGTACTGTACATGTGACAGCCTCCAAGACGTGTCGCGGGGCTTGTGTTTCAGATTTTATTCAACTCGGCCATCCTGAGTATGATAGCTTGCCGAAAGAAACAACTTCGACTCCATAGATCCAATCAGCAGCGCGAAAAGGGCAGGTCTGATGTCGAGCCATGCACTCGTGTTGGTGAAGATAAATTTGACTGCAGCGAAGATGTTGAAGACGGGGATACGTAGGTCGGTGCAAATCTATTCCTCAAAAACCGGCAAATCTTAGATCGTTGGTGATGGGCCGTCGATATCGCAACATCATCGCTCACAGTTCCCACAGACGGCGCCAATTGACGAGGGTTTAACTCATCAATGCCCATTGTTACGGACTTAGGTTCGAGGAATTAGGGAGCGCTGGAAGTCTCGATCGGCTAGCAAACAAGCACACAGGTGACACGAGGTTTACCCAGGTTCAGGCCTCATAGAGGACCCTACTCCTTCTTGTCTGCTCTTGATTGATGAAAGATCCGAAGGATTACAATGTCGCCGATGGCGGTATCGCGCAGATTGGATCTGGCGTATGGGAGATCATAGATCTGTCTATTGTCTATTGCGGCGTCTAGATCTATTGTCTATTGTGGGAGTCTATTGTAGGAGTCGTGATTGCCTGTTGGGGGAGAGGATACCTTCTCGTTGGACCCTCCTAGCCTTTATATATGGGGAGGCTAGGTCTCACGTACCAATACGAGTTGGTTACAAGTTTGATTAGAACTCTAGTCTTGAGGTTTCCTTGTCTTGTGCATTTGGGAGTCCGTGTCCATATGGGCTTCATATCAGTCGAACCGTCATAGGCGTCATGGACCTTGAAAATTCGTCGAGTGGGCCTTCCGTCGGGCCGCACGAGGTAGGTTGTAGTTGAGTGCCTATTGGGCATACTCATGTCAAGTGAAAAACCGCCTTCAGTACCAAACTTGGTATCTATGAATGGTTTGTCATGCCTTTTGGCTTATCTAATGCCCATCGACCTTCATGCGCCTTATGAATCATATTTTGCATTCTCTCATTGGAAAAAGTGTTGTTGTCTATTTTGATGATATACTTGTTTATAGCAAGTCAGTTGTGGAACATGTTCCACATGTCAAGGAAATCTTGCAAATCCTTCGACATGAAAAGCTATATGCTAATCTTCCCAAGTGCACTTTTGCTAAACACAAGTTGATTTTTCTTGGATTTTTCGTTACTTCGAAGGGAATTGAAGTTGATGTTTCCAAGGTAAAGGACATACGATATTGGCCCATCCCCACAAATGCGAGTGAAGTTCGAAGGTTTCATGGGTTGGCCGGTTTCTATCGTCACTTTGTGAAAGACTTTTCTACCATTGGTTGTCCTCTCAACGAGTTGACCAAAAAGAATGTCACCTTCGTGATGGCCAAATCTCAACAAAAAGCTTTTGATCAACTTAAAAAGAGACTCACCTAAGCACCTCTTCTTGCGTTACTGGATTTCACAAAAACTTTTGAGATAGAGTGTGACGCTAGTGGTATTGGCATTGGAGGAGTGCACATGCAAAATGGGCATCCTATTGCCTACCATAGCGAGAAACTTGATGGTGCTCGTCTTAACTATCCCATTTATGACAAAGAGATTTTTCCTTTAGTACATGTCCTTCAAGTTTGGAAACACTACCTTTGACCTAATTAAATTTATCATACATTCCGACCATGAGTCGTTGAAATATCTCGAAGGCCAAGCCAACTTGAGCAAGAGACACACTAAGTGGGTTGAGTTTATGGAGCCTTTTCCTTACATTGTCAAGTATAAGTGATATGGGCACGAAGGAGGAGGTGAAGCCTAATTTCAGGACTCCACCAAGCTAGGTGATGCAGGCATCCCATTGATGATTGGCACGCCAGGACGACCTACGATATGTAATGGTAAGTCTAAGGTTGTGTCAAATATTGTTGTTATGTTATTGAGTCCGAGTCCAGGTTAGGTTCGAGTCTGTTTGTGTATTCGGTTTGGGTCTATCCAACCGACTAGTTGCAGGCCTCCTATATAAAGGAACCAGCCGCCTAGGGTTTAGGGGAGGTCAACTATTTAGTCTAAAAATTATATTGTGCTCCACCGTGTATCATCCCTCTGGGGAGGGCGATACCGTTTATTAGATTCTTATAGAGATTGCTACGGAGGTTCTTGTGTTCATCAAGGATTGTCGTGCTCAGGTTTGAGGAGTGGTGATCTTCATCATGTCACTTGCTGGTTTCGTTCCTCTTCTTCAGGTGACGTTCATCGCGTTATTAGAAGAATCATCTATCTGGTTGACTCGTTGTGAAAGATCGGGACAAAACTCAAGGATCATTGGCTTGATCCTTATCATGTGGTATCAGAGCTCTCATTGATCACATCATGTTTTTGGATCATCTGTAGACTGTTTTTCTATAAGCATATTCAGATTGGTTTACATATCATATTGGTTTTAGATTGGTATTCATATTGAGAGTATCTGGAAGCGTGTTGCAGTCACCGCGAGAAGTTCTCTCTGTGGACGCGTGGTAACCGATCGGAATTACCAAAGCCCAGGCTTCCAGATTCGATCGTGGCCAGAGTCCTGACTTCGTTTTCCTAATCCGATCAATTTGAAGAGTCTGGGTCGTTCACATCTACTAGATCCGATCGTGAGTAGTTAAAAGAAAAGAGGCCACCCGCTCACGTCTTATGATAGAGTCCCCGCGCATACCTGGCGATCGAGCCGAGTCACCCCACGCGTGCCTGACTAAGTCGATCACCTACGCTCGGTGTTGCCTGGTAGGCCAGCCCATTAGCTTCCCAACGTCTGCCTGGGACTCGTTTTTCCTCCACCAGTGACCTGGTGCTTGAGCGGATCAGCGCACCCCGATGGCTCAATGCACGACGCCCAGAAAAATGCTTGATGGCGGTGTTGATGTAGAGCTCGTTGGGAACCCCAAGAGGAAGGTATGATGAGCACATCAGCAAGTTTCCCTCAGTTAGGAAACCAAGGTTTAATCGAACCAGTAGGAGCAAGGAAACACCTCAAAGGTGTTACTAGCTGAGCTTTGGCAGGGCGCACTACCGGTGCTAGTAGCAACGTGGAGACCTGCACAACACAACCACAGAACTTTGTCCCCAACTTGCGATGATGTTGTCAATCTCACCATGTTTTGTGGAAAACAAAGGATTAAACGTATTGGATGGAAAGAAGTACAAGTTCGCAGAAAGTAAACACAAAGTAGTAAAAGATTGTAGATTGAATGTAAAAAGACAAAGGACCGGGATCCATAGTTCACTAGAGGTGGCTCTCCTTAGATAGATAACATGTTGGGTGAACAAATTACAGCAGGGCAATTGACAAACACCGAGAAAGCAATACATGCATATACTAATCATCTTGACTCCTTTGAGACTTGATTGGGCATTACAACATTATACATAGACCGCCATCCAACTGCATCTATGACCAATAATCCGCCTTTAGGTAATCATCCGAACCCCCTCCAGTATTAAGTTGCAAGCAACAGATTATTTCTTTACGAACTGCGTATAAAGTGAACAATACGATTGTTCTATGAACAAAGGATTGTTGTTTTCTCCCTAGTAGCAACAGCACATCTAGTACCTTAGAGATTTCTGTCACTTCCCCAGATTACCAGAGGAATGAACCCACTATAGAGCATAAATACTAACTCTTGGAGTTGCTAGCATCTACTTGGCCAAGATAGCTACTAACAACAGAAACCATGCAAGATCACAAATAACAAAGACATGATAGAATCAATAGTCAATATGAAATAGCATCTCAATATCCATCGGATCCCCGCAAACACAACATGCAGAATTACAAATAGATGATCTTGATCATTAACGGAGCTCACAAGATCTAAACATGAAAGCACAAAGGAGGAGAACCAGCCATCTAGCTACTACATGGATCCGCAGTCCAAGGATGAACTACTCACGCATCACACCGGAGGCTTGCATGGTGATGAAGAAGGCCTCCAGGGTGAATTCCCCTCACCGGCAGGGTATCGGGAAGAGCTTCAGATCCCTCCTGATCTAGGGATGGAGATGACGGTGGCTACAGATGGTGTGGTGCCCCTGGCCCCACTCCGTCTTGTATTCTGGCACTTGATGACATCCGGAAAAATAGGCACTTTGGCTTTTGTCCCGTCCAATTATGAGAATATTCATTCTTTGACTTTCCTGGAACCAAAAACAGCAGAAAATAGGCAGCTGGCACTGTGGCTCTTGTAAATAGGTTAGTCCAAGAAAACATATGAAAAGTACTCCAAAGTTGGAACAAAACACAAGAAAGTGGATAAAACCAAGCACGGAACATCAAAAATTATAGATACATTTGCAATGTATCAACATCCCCAAGCTTAACTCCTGCTCGTCCTCGAGTAGGTAAGTGATAAAAAGAAAGAATAATTTTTGAGGTGACATGCACCATCAAAGACTTGATCAAAGTATTTGCAAAACATTCAAAGCTGGGATCATAGTACTTCAATCATAAGATGAAAGACAAAGTTCTAGCAATAAGCAAAGAAACTATGATGCAACATGAAAAGGCACAAGCAAAAGATTCATGAACAACAATGCTTTGCAAGACATTTGTTTGTTTCACATAAAGAAAACATAGCATAATAGTATTCAGCTTGTCCCTCAATAGAGTAGCAAATATAATTGCATAGGACACCTTCAAAGTTCATAAGAGTGACTAGATACAATAGTTTAAAACAAGCAATATCAAAGTATGCATCAATCAACTAGTCTTGGGACAATGCACATAGAACTAAGAATGGCCACTATGCTCTCAAAGTAGGTGCATAAAGATAGAAGGTGGAGACTCAATGTAATGGTGGTAGAAAGGCCTTTGTAAAAGGAAGTAGGGATTCAAGTCTCATAAAGAGCTTCCAAAAATTATGGTACTTATAGCTTTCAGCTCTCATTGCCCCTATCATAAGCATCTTGAAGTGGTTAAGGTTAAAGTGACAGAACTAAGAGGATATGCTTGACAAGTTATAAACCGAAATCTCATGCCCTTACTTACGAAGACCAATCCTCATGCTACTCAACTTCAGTCACGAGTAAGCTCTTGTTATTGTAAGTACATGTGTATAATTAAGAACCGCCAATGGGGTACCCCTTGCACATGATACGGGAGCTTTCCCATAATCAAAATGACAAGGAAAGCAGACAATGAGCATCTCAGCGATCTTTTTATTTGCTATTTGCATAGGTTTTTATTGAGGATGCTTCATAGAGTGCTCATTATGGTGATGCTGGAAGTTTCCACCATGATTAGGCATGGCTTAGGCTAGCAGCCCAGGCGTTTCTCTAACACACATACAAAATCCATGATCTTACAAGTTCCACTTTTATTTCACACTGTCGAGATCCGTAAGCAAAAGAACATGATATCAACGGGGTACAAAGTACAAGTGCAATGTTGAAAGCGTTCCCCATGGTACATGGTTCTGCTAATTTTAAGTTATAAAGCACAAGCATATACGCAACAATGAAGGACCCAATGGTTCAAGTTTAGTAGAGGCAAGTAAAGTAAAGTGTGCCATCAAGTTCGTGAGAGCTTTAATCACTAGTTTTCTCATAACAAGTTTAATTTGGAAGGTAAACAAAAGCATGAATATACTTGGAATATAATAAGCTAGTAGGTAGGTATGGTGGACTCTTTGGAATAACTTGGTTTAGGGAGTTGGATGCATGAGTGGAACTCATACTTGGTTGTGGAGGCTAGCAAAAGACTGGGAGCGACAAACTATGAGAGCAATAATGGCCATAATCATGCAGAGCGACAAAACATCATGGATCAAAGCATAACGTGATACTACCAGTTTAAAACTAAAGGATCATAAAGGCTATGGTGACTTGAGATAGTCATAACATGGTGTGAGCATGCGCCAAGTCAACCCAAATAAAGCATCAAAGGAGAATACCACTATACTATGCTTTAATATGCTAAAACAACGCATGATTCATCCAAGGAACATTAAGCAATCTCAATTGTTTATAACAAGTCATGCTATAGCAAGGAATACTAAGCATAAATCCAAAACAATATCAAGCATGGCATGACAAAGCATAGGCCATAGTCAAAAACAAGCTCTTTTTACCACATAAGCATGAACTTTCCTACTCTTTTCCAAACCAAACCAAACTATTTGCAAACCAATGTATGAAAGAGGGGGTCCAACCAATTTATTCAGAAAACTAAGCACACCAAAGCAAAAGAAAACCAAAACGAAAAAGAAAAAGAAGACGCTCCAAGAAAAATACAACTGTGCATAAAACAATAAAAAAGAAGCGTTTGGAAGAAACCTGGGATTTTTATTGATGAAGAAGGGGATGCCTTGGGAATCCCCAAGCTTTGACGCTTGTACTTCTTGGATATTTATTGGGGTGACACGCGTGGCATCCCCAAGCTTGAGCTTTAGTCCATTCTTCATCTCATTACTCATTCCTTCCATACACCTGAAATTTTTCCTTCATACAAAACTTCACACTGTAGCACTTCCCTCAAAAATCTCAATTCCCCAAAAGAACGCAAGAAGGAACCAACAAGAAGCAAATGCAGAAAATGGCAGAAATCTGTCAAAACAGACCAGCAGGTAAAGACGATTTTTTTAGAAGACCTTATGTTGCTCAAATAAAAAAAGTGTTGAACTCACGAAAGTTATATAACAACCTGGGAAAGAAGCAGAAAAAATTACATCTCAATCCGACATATAGAGCTCTCTCACGAATTTTATTGGTGAAGCACAGAAATCTGTTTCGGGACAGCAACTTTCCCAATTATTACTTCTCTCTCATTAGGGGTTACTCTTGGCACAAAAAGCAAATAAAAAGGATAAGGAGAGGTTATTACAGAGGTAATAACTTCCAAGACTCATCTAAAACTTTTGGGTTGTCTCCCAATAAGTACTTTTCTTTAATGCCTTTAAGTTAGGGATGAGAAGCAAAGAAAGAATCAAGTGTTCTAAAATGAAGAAGCATTAACACCAATTTTTGTTTTCATAGGAGAAGTAAAAGAAATCTTTTCTCTTTTTAGGGAAGTGTTCTATACCTTTCTTGAGTGGGAGTTGATATTTAATGGTGCCTTCTTTCATATCAATGATGGCACCAACAGTTCTAAGAAAAGGTCTTCCCAAAGTAATAGGACAAGAAGCATTGTATTCAACATCCAAAACATAGAAATCAACGGGGACATAGGAATTGTTAACCATAATAAGAACATCATTAAGACTCCCCATGAGTTTCTTTTTAACATTATCATCAAGTGGGACATTCAAATAGCAATCTTCAAGAGGAGGCAAATCAAGCATATCATAAATCCTTCTAGGCATAATAGAAACACTACTATCAAGACCACACAAAGCTTTGAAATCAAAGTCATTCACTTTCATATTAATGATGGGTTCCCAACCATCCTCTTGTTTTATAGGAATAGAAGCTTTTTGTTTCATCTTTTCTTCTTTAATCTTTATGAGAGCATCAGTAATGTGTTTTGTAAAGGCCATGTTCATAGCACCAACATTAGGACTTCTAGCAAGCTTTTGTAGGAACTTAATAACTTCAGAGATATTGCAACCATCAAGATCAAAATCAAATTTATCATCTAAAGTAGTAGAACTATTACTAGCCTCAACACTAGCAGTGGTAATAGTAGAAACACTAATGTTTCTAGCAATTTCATCTTCTCTTTCCCACTTAGCATGTAATTCAGCTAATAATCTAACATTTTCATCAATTCTTACTTGTATAGCATTAGTGGCTGCAAAGGGATTCTCATTAGTTTCAGGTTTAGCAGCCATTTTATTCAAAGAAGATTGAGCTTCCGCCAAAGATGCTATATTTCTTTCAGCATTAGAGAGTTTTTCCTCAATAGTTTTATTAAAAGCAGTTTGTTTACTAATAAAGTCTTTGAGCATAACTTCAAGTTCAGAGGGAGCACTCCTATTATTGTTGTAATAATTTCCATAAGCATTACCATTGTTGGGAGGATATGGCTTATAATTGTTGTTACCAAAATTACTCCTATAAGCATTATTACCATAAGCATTGTTGCCAAAATTGTTATTTATTATGAAGTTCACATCAACTGGATCTTCTTGAGCAACCAAGGAAGCCAAAGGGACATTATTTGGATTAATATGGGCTTTCCCATTAACAAGCATAGACATAATAATATCAATCTTATCACTCAAGGAGGAGGTTTCCTCAACATAATTTACCTTCCTACCTTGTGGAGCTCTCTCAGTATGCCATTCAGAATAATTAACCATCATATTGTCCAGAAGTTTCGTTGCAGCACCCAAAGTGATGGTCATAAAGGTACCTCCAGCAACAGAATCCAATAGGTTCCTTCAAGAATAGTTCAATCCTGCATAAAAAGTTTGGATGATCCTCCAAGCAGTCAGTCCATGAGTGGGACAATTCTTAACCAAAGATTCCATTATTTCCCAAGCTTGAGCAACATGCTCATTATCAAGTTGTTTAAACTTCATTATTTCACTTCTCATAGATATAATCTTAGCAGGAGGATAGTATTTTCCAATAAAAGCATATTTGCACTTAGTCCAAGAATCAATACTATTCCTAGTTAAGGAATTCAACCATTCTTTAGCTTTTCCTCTCAAAGAGAAAGGAAACAGTTTCAGATTAATAATATCACCATCTATATCCCTATGCTTTTGCATCTCACAAAGTTCAACAAAGTTATTTAGATGGGAAGCAACATCTTCATTACCAATACCAGAAAATTGTTCTCTCATAACAAGATTGAGCAAAACAGGTTTTATCTCAAAGAAAGTAGCTTCAGGAACATGTGGAGCAATAGGTGTGCTCATAAAATCATTGTTGTTGGTGCTAGTGAAGTCACACAACTTAGTATTTTCAAGAGTAGTCATTTTTTTGGGTTTTTAAATAAGAAAGCAAACTTGTAAAGCTAATTTTTTTGTGTTTTTGAAGAACCAAACAAGCAAACAAAGAAAAAAAGAAACTAAGCAAAACAAAAACAACAAAGTAAAGAGATTGGTTATGAGGGACTCCCCTTGTGAAGATGTCCTTGACTCCCCGGCAACGGTGCCAGAAAATCGCTTGATGGCTCAATGCACGGCGCCTAGAAAAATGCTTCATGGCGGTGTTGATGTAGAGCTCGTTGGGAACCTCAAGAGGAAGGTATGATGAGCACAGCAGCAAGTTTCCCTCAGTTATGAAACCAAGGTTTAATCGAACCAGTAGGAGCAAGGAAACAACTCAAAGGTGTTACTAGCTGAGCTTTGGCAGGGCGCACTACCGGTGCTAGTAGCAACGTGGAGACCTGCACAACACAACCACAAAACTTTGTCCCCAACTTGCGATGAGGTTGTCAATCTCACCGTGTTTTGCGGAAAACAAAGGATTGAACATATCGAATGGAAAGAAGTAAAATTTTGCAGAAAGTAAACACAAAGCAGTAAAAGATTGTAGATTGAATGTAAAAGACAAAGGACCGGGATCCATAGTTCACTAGAGGTGGCTCTCCTTAGATAGATAACATGCTGGGTGAACAAATTACAGCGGGGAAATTGACAAACACCGAGAAAGCAATACATGCATATACTAATCATCTTGACTCCTTTGAGACTTGATTGGGCATTACAACATTAAACTTAGACCGCCATCCAACTGCATCTATGACTAATAATCCACCTTCAGGTTATCATCCGAACCCCCTCCAGTATTAAGTTGCAAGCAACAGATTATTGCTTTATGAACTACGTGTAAAGTAAACAATACGATTGTTCTATGAACAAAGGATTGTTGTTTTCTCCCTAGTAGCAATAGCACATCTAGTACCTTAGAGATTTCTGTCACTTCCCCAGATTACCAGAGGCATGAACCCACTATCGAGCATAAATACTTGATGACCCACAAGTATAGGGGGTGTATCGCAGTATTTTCGAGGGAAGTGAAACCCAATTTATTGATTCGACACAAGGGGAGCCAAAGAATACTTATCAGCCTTAACAACTGAGTTGTCAATTCACCTGCACCTAGAAACAATATTGCTCATAGCAGTTTATTAGTAGCAACAGTTTTGTAGTAGGAATAGTAAAGTAATAGTAGTAGCAAAGCAAAGACAGTAGTAACAAAAGCAGTAAACAGTGGGATTCGAGTGCGGTAGGCATAGGGATGGATGGACGGGCGTTGAATGGACAATACAATTCACATAGCAATCAGAACATAGGGCAATTGTAGATAAATAAGATAAAGCACCCAAGTACTAGACAATCCTAGGCATGTGTTCCATATATAGTCATACGTGCTCGCAATGAGAACTTGCACAACATCTTTTGTCCTGCCAGCCCGTTTGCAGCGGGGCCTCTAGTGAACTACTGGCAATTAAGGTGCTCCTTTTAATAGAGCACCGGAGCAAAGCATTAACACTCCGTGAACACATGTGATCCTCACATCAAAGCCTTTCCCTTCCGGCTACCCCGATTTCTGTCACTTCGGGACCATAGGTTCCGGACAACGACATGTGTATACAACTTGTAGGTAAGACCAGAAACAATACTATCATAATGAATCAATAATAAGTTCAGATCTGAAATCATGGCACTCGGGCCCTAGTGACAAGCATTAAGAACAGCAAGTCACAACAAAGTCATAAAGCACTAATAAAAGATACTAGGCACTGTGCCCTAACAATCTGACGCCATTACATGAACGATCTCATCCAATCCCTACCATCCCCATAGCCTACAACGGGGGATTACTCACTCATAGATGGGGGAAACATGGATGGTTGATGGAGAAGTGATGGTGATGATGATGGCGATGATCTCCTCCAATTCTCCGTCCTGGAAGGGTGCCAGAACGCAGTTTCTGGTGCTGTTTCGTGGAATCTGGTGGTGGCGGCGGAGCGGAACTCCTTCTGGAAAAACGTCAAAACCCCTCGAAGTTTTTAGGTCAGGAGGCTTCTTATAGGAGAAGAGAGAGGTCGAGGGGGTGCCTGGGGCCACCACACCAGGCCCTGGCGCGGCCAGGCCTAGCCCGCGCCTGGGGGGGGGTGTGGCCAGCCCCTGGCCCTCCTCCGTCTCGTATTCTGGCTCCGTGAGTCTCCTGGAAAAATAGGCACTTTGGCTTTGGTCCCGTCCAATTCCGAGAATATTCATTTTCAGACTTTCCTGGAACCAAAAACAGCAGAAAATAGGCAGCTGGCACTTTGGCTCTTGTTAATAGGTTAGTCCAAGAAATCATATGAAAAGTACTCCAAAGTGTGGACAAAACACAAGAAAGTGGATAAAAACAAGCATGGAGCATCAAAAATTATTGATACATTTGCAATGTATCAACGTCCCGAAGCTTAACTCCTGCTCGTCCTCGAGTAGGTAAGTGATAAAAAGAAAGAATAATTTTTGAGGTGACATGCACCATCAAAGACTTGATTAAAATATTTGTAAAACATTCAAATCTGGGATCAAAGTACTTCAATCATAACATGAAAGACAAAGTTCTAGCAATAAGCAAAGAGACTATGATGCAACATGAAAAGGCACAAACAAAAGATTCATGAATAACAATGCTTTGCAACACGTTTGTTTGTTTCACATAAAGAAAACATAGCATAAAAGTATTCAGCTTGTCCCTCAATAGAGTAGCAAATATAAATGCATAGGACACCTTCAAAGTTCATAAGAGTGACTAGATACAAAAGTTTCAAACAAGCAATAACAAGTTATGCATCAATCAACTAGTCTTGGGACAATGCACATAGAACTAAGAATGGCCACTATGATCTCAAAGTAGTGCATAAAGATAGAAGGTGGAGACTCAATGTAATGGTGGAAGAAAAGCCTTTGTAAAAGGAAGTAGGGATTCAAGTCTCATAAAGAGCTTCCAAAAATTATGGTACTTATAGCTTTCAGCTCTCATTGCCCCTATCATAAGCATCTTGAAGGTGATTAAGGTTAAAGTGACACAACTAAGAGGATATGCTTGACAAGTTATAAACCGAAATCTCATGCCCCTTACTTACGAAGACCGATCCTCATGCTACTCAACTCCAGTCACGAGTAAGCTCTTGTCATTATAAGTATATGTGTATCAATAAGAACCGCCAACGGGGTACCCCTTGCACATGATACGGGAGCTTTCCCATAATCAAAATGACAAGGCAAGCAGACAATGAGCATCTCATCGATCTTTTTATTTGCTATTTGCATAGGTTTTTATTGAGGATGCTTCATAGAGTGCTCATTATGGTGATGCTGCATGTTCCCACCATGATTAGGCATGGCTTAGGCTAGCGGACCAGGCGTTTCTCTAACACACATACAAACTCCATGATCTTACAAGTTCCACTTTTATTTCACACCGCCGGGATTCGTAAGCAAAAGAACATGATATCAACAGGGTACAGAGTACACGTGCAATGTTGAAAGCGTTCCCCATGAAACATGGTTCTGCTAATTTCAACTAATAAAGCGCAAGCATATACGCAACAAAGAAGGACCCAATGGTTCAATTTTATTAGGGGCAAAAAGTAAAGTGTGCCATCAAGTTCATGAGAGCTTTAATCACTAGTTTTCTCATAACAAGTGGAAGGTAAACAAAAGCATGAATATACTTGGAATAGCATAAGCTAGTAGGTAGGTACGATGGACTCTTTGGAAAAACTTGGTTTATGGAGTTGGATGCATGAGTGGAACTCATACTTTGTTGTGGAAGCTAGCAAAAGACTGGGAGCGACAAACTAAGAGAGCAATAATGGCCATAATCATGAAGAGCGACAAAACATCATGGATAAAAGCATAAAGTGATACTACAAGTTGAAAACTAAAGGATCATAAAGGCTTATGGTGAGTTGAGATAGTCATATCATGGTGTGAGCATGTGCCAAGTCAACCCAAATAAAACATCAAAGGAGAATACCACTATACTATGCTTTAATATGCTAAAACAACGCATGATTCATCTAAGGCACATTAAGCATTATCAATTGTTTATAACAAGTCATGCTACAGAAAAGAATACTAAGCATAAAGCCAAAACAATATCAAGCATTTCATGACAAAACATAGGCCACAGTCAAAAACAAGCTCTCTTTACCACTTAAGCATGAGCTTTCCTACTCTTTTCCAATCCAAACCAGACTATTTGAACACCAATGTATGAATGAGGGGGTCCAACCAATTTATTCAGCAATTTAAGCAAACCATGCAAACTAAAAACCAAAATGAAAACAGAAAAGAAGACGCTCCAAGAACAACACAACTGTGCATGAAACAATAAAAATGAAGTGTTTGGAAGAAACCTGAGATTTTATTGATGAAGAAGGGGATGCCTTGGGCATCCCCAAGCTTTGACGCTTGTACTTCTTGGATATTTCTTGGGGTGAAACGTGTGGCAGCCCCAAGCTTGAGCATTAGTCCATCCTTCATCTCATTACTCATTCCTTTCATACACCTGAAATTTTTCCTTCATACAAAACTTCACACAATCTTTATTAGCAACATTAGTGTACTTAAGATAAATAAGTCTTAAGGTTCAGTTCTAACACCAAATAAACTCCCATTAGAACACTAGATACTGTAGCACTTCCCTCAAAAATCTCAATTCCCCAAAAGAACTAAAAAAGAAACCAACAAGAACCAAATGCAGAAAATGGCAGAAATCTGTCAAAATAGACCAACAAGTAAAGACGAATTTTTGCGAAGACCTTCTGTTGCTCAAATAAAAAAGTGTTGAACTAACGAACGTTAGATTACAACCTTGGTCAGAATCACAAAAAATTACAACTCAATCCGACGTACAGAGCTCTCTCAGGAATATTTACGGTGAAGCACAAAAATCTGTTTTGAGACAGCAACTTTCCCAATCATTATTTCTCTCTCATTAGAGGTTACTCTTGGCACAAAAGCAAATAAAAAGGATAAGAAACGGTTATTACAGAGGTAATAATTTCCAAGACTCATCTAAAACTCTTGGGTTATCTCCCAACAAGTACTTTTCTTTAACGCCTTTAAGTTAGGCATAAGAAGCAAAAACTAAAATGCAAACGATAGAAATAAACGGGGATAATCATAATGAAAACATTGTTTTGTTCAATGGAATCCTTTTGTTAGCAAGGTAGATCAAGTATTTCTACCAAAACAATTGCATATGAGACAAAACTTTGTATTCCACTAATGATTATGTTACCTCAACCTTGATAGCAATGGTCCCAATCATAATAGTTTCAAATTTTTCTTTTCGTATGGGACAATATATTTCTCCAACTTGAATGCCTTAAACATGTTCAATTGAATTTAAACCATAAATCCTTTAAATCTTCTTGGGGAAATAGATAGTATGTTCCTTGTCATTAACATTAAAGGTCACCTTTCCTTGATTACAATTAATAACAGCTCCTGCAGTATTAAGAAAATGTCTCCTAAGAATAATAGACATATTATCATCTTCAGGCATTTCAAGCACAACAAAATCAGTTAATATCAAGCAATTATGAGCTACCTGGACAGGTACATCCTCACATATACCCACAGGAATAGTGGTAGACTTATCAGCCATTTGCAAAGATATATCAGTTGGTATCAATTTTTCAAGATGAAGCCTCTTATAGAGAGAGAAAGGCATAACACTAACTCCAGCTCCCAAATCACACAAAGCAGTTCTAACATAACTGTTCTTAATAGAGCAAGGGATAGTTGGAATCCCTGGGTCTCCAAGTTTCTTAGGAACCTTACCATTGAAGGAATAATTAGCAAGCAAAGTACAGATTTCTTCATTAGGGATCTTCCTTTTATTCGAGACAATGTCCTTCATATACTTTGAGTAAGGAGGCAATTTAATAGCATCAGTCAAAGGAATTTGCAAGAATAAAGGCTTCATCCACTCACAAAACTTATTATAGTGTTCATCTTCCTTTGACTTGTGTTTCTTATCAGGGAAAGGCATAGGTTTTTGGACCCAAGGTTCTCTTTCACTACCATGTTTCTTAGCAATAAAATATTCTTTGGTGTATTTAGTAGTCTTACTGTGGTTTTCAGGTTCTTCTTCAACTTTTTCCTCATTAGGAACTTCATTTTCTTCATTACCACTTTCAGTTTCAGCATCAGAGATAGATATACTATTAGGATCTATAGCAGGTTCAGAGGGTTCTACAACAGTTTTATGTTTCTATTTCCTTTTATTACGAGTAGAACCACTATTTTCAGCTCGTTGAGAATCCTGCTCAATTTTTTTGGGATGCCCCTCAGGATATAGAGGATCCTGGGTAGCAGCACCACTTCTAGTTCTAATTTCATAAGCGTGTTTTTCTTTAGCAACATTAACTAGCAAGTCATTTTGCACTTTAACGAGTTGATCTATTTGAGTTTGAACCATTTGAAAGTGTTTAACAATCATTTTAACATCATTAGAGGTTATTTCCACAATATCTTTCAACTCAACAATAGCTCTAGTGTTTTCCATTAGATGATTTTGCACACTTTTATTAAAGTTATCTTGCTTAACAATAAAGATATCAAATTCTACTAAGCATTGATTAGGAGGTTTCAAGTAAGGGATATCACCTTCATCAAAGTGTTGGAGAGAGTGTACCTCAATAGTGGGTGAATAGGGAATAGGCTTACATAATTCTTCTATAGGAGGTAAATTCTTGACATCTGCAGCTTTAATTCCCTTCTCCTTAAGACATTTCTTAGCTTCCTTCATCACTTCATCATTTAATTCAATAACTCCCCTCTTCTTTGATGTTGAAATAGGCACCGGAATAGATGGTCCAGGTACAATTACTTCAGGAATAGCTTGTTTAGGAGGAGTCCAATCTTCATAATTCTTGCTTATTTTAGCCATTAATTCCTCAGCTTCCTTAGGAGTCCTATTCCTGAAAACACAATCAGCACAACTATCTAGGTATGTCCTAGATTCTTCGGTTAGTCCATTATAAAATATATGAAGTAGTTCATTCTTAGGTAATGGACTTCCAGCCTGTGCATGAATCAAAGCACAAAACCTTGCCCAAGATTCGGCCAATACCTCTTTTTCTCCCTGTTTAAAATCAAAAAGTTCCTGCAAAACAACATGTCTAGCACTAGGAGGAAAATATTTCTGCAGGAAAGTATTAAACAAGCACTCAGGGCTATCAATAGATCTAGGAGGTTAATTACCAAACCAAGTTTTAGCTTCTCCTTTCAGTGAAAAAGGGAAAATCTTAGCAACAAAGTAAGTACGCATTTTAATATCATCAGAAAACAAGCCACTCATGGTAGAAAGTTCATTCATATGTGCTACCGCACTTTCATTCTTAGTCCCGCCAAAAGGTTCTTTCTCGACAATAGCTATGTAGGATAGATCGAGAGAGAAATCATAATCTTCATCTATAATGTTTACAGGAGAAGCAGCAAACTTAGCAGCAGGAGATAATTTGGGTCTAATAGTATGCCTCTCAAGGAGATTCTTAGCAACGCTCCTATCATGGGTGTTCCTACATTCTTCAATAAACTCATCAGTCATCTCAACATAATCTTCTTCAGCATCATAACTCTCACTAGACTCAGGTGAGCTAACAGGTGTAGCAGTGTGTTCATTAGGAGTTTCGGTATTTCCAACTATAGTTCTAGCAATCGTAGAATCTAGGAAATTACCTAATGAACCACTCTTATCAAGCACAGTAGAAGCAACATCATAAGCATCAGAAGTTTCAGATTCAGCAGTAGTAGCAGTGTGTGTAGCATGTGTATGTGCTGGTGTAAGGAACTTACTCAGAACAGACGGTGAATCAAGAGCGGTAGAGGTGTTCAGAATCGTACCTCTTCTTGTAGTGGATGGTAAAATAGGAACCTTGCCATCACGAGACTTACCCATGATGGATGGAAAGCAGTGAACAATAGAGAATCCAAGTGAACTTGATAAATAAAGCTATGCTCCTCGGCAACGGTGGCAGAAAATAGTCTTGATGACCCACAAGTATAGGGGGTGTATCGCAGTATTTTCGAGGGAAGTGAAACCCAATTTATGGATTCGACACAAGGGGAGCCAAAGAATACTTATCAGCCTTAACAACTGAGTTGTCAATTCAGTTGCACCTAGAAACAATCTTGCTCACAGCAGTTTATCAGTAGCAACAGTTTTGTAGTAGGAATAGTAAAGTAACAGTAGTAGCAAACAAAGACAGTAGTAACAAAAGCAGTAAACAGTGGGATTCGAGTGCGGTAGGCATAGGGATGGATGGACGGGCATTGCATGGACAAGACAATTCACATAGCAATCAGAACATAGGGCAATTGCAGATAAATAAGATAAAGCACCCAAGTACTAGACAATCCTAGGCATATGTTCCATATATAGTCATACGTGCTCGCAATGAGAACTTGCACAACATCTTTTGTCCTGCCAGCCCGTTTGTAGCGGGGCCTCTAGGGAACTACTGGCAATTAAGGTGCTCCTTTTAATAGAGCACCGGAGCAAAGCATTAACACTCCGTGAACAAATGTGATCCTCACATCAAAGCCTTTCCCTTCCGGCTACCCCGATTTCTGTCACTTCGGGACCATAGGTTCCGGACAATGACATGTGTATACAACTTGTAGGTAAGACCAGAAACAATACTATCATAATGAATCAATAATAAGTTCAGATCTAAAATCATGGCACTCGGGCCCTAGTGACAAGCATTAAGCACAGCAAGTCACAACAAAGTCATAAAGCACTAATAAAAGATACTAGGCACTGTGCCCTAACAATCTGACGCCATTACATGAACGATCTCATCCAATCCCTACCATCCCCATAGCCTACAACGGGGGATTACTCACTCATAGATGGGGGAAACATGGATGGTTGATGGAGAAGTGATGGTGATGATGATGGCGATGATCTCCTCCAATTCTCCGTCCTGGAAGGGTGCCAGAACACAGTTTCTGGTGCTGTTTCGTGGAATCTGGTGGTGGCAGCAGAGCGGAACTCCTTATTGAAAAACGTCGAAACCCCCCAAAGTTTTTAGGTCAGAAGGCTTCTTATAGGCGAAGAGAGAGGTCGAGGGGGTGCCTGGGGCCACCACACCAGGCCCTGGCGCGGCCAGGCCTAGCCCGCGCCTGGGGGGTGGCCAGCCCCTGGCCCTCCTCCGTCTCGTATTCTGGCTCCGTGAGTCTTCTGGAAAAAAGGCACTTTGGCTTTTATCCCGTCCAATTACGTGAATATTCATTTTCTGACTTTCCTGGAACCAAAAACAGCAGAAAACAGGCAGCTGGCACTATGGCTCTTGTTAATAGGTTAGTCCAAGAAATCATATGAAAAGTACTCCAAAGTGTGGACAAAACACAAGAAAGTGGATAAAAACAAGGATGGAGCATCAAAAATTATAGATACATTTGCAATGTATCAATACTAACTCTTGGAGTTGCTAGCATCTACTTGGCCAAGATAGCTACTAACAACGGAAAGCATGCAAGATCACAAATAACAAAGACATGATAGAATCAATAATCAATCTGAAATAGCATCTCAATATCCATCGGATCCCCGCAAACACAACATGCAGAATTACAAATAGATGATCTTGATCATGAACGGAGCTCACAGGATCTAAACATGAAAGCACAAAGGAGGAGAACTAGCCATCTAGCTACTACATGGATCCGTAGTCCAAGGATGAACTACTCACGCATCACACCGGAGGCTTGCATGATGATGAAGAAGGCCTCCAGGGTGAATTCCCCTCTCTGGCAGGGTGTCGGGAAGAGCTTCAGATCTCTCCCGATCTAGGGATGGAGATGACAGCGGCTACAAACTCTTTCGTGGATTTTTGATTGGGTACTTAGGGTTTTCGTCCCGAGGGTAATATATAGGCGGAAGGAGAGGCCGAGGGGATGCCGGGAGCAGCCACACCACCCCTTGGCGCGGGCCAGGCTGGCCCGCGTGGCCAGGGGGTGTGGTGGCCCCCTGGACCCTCTCCGTCTCGTATTCTGGCACTTGATGACATCCGGAAAAATAGGCACTTTGGCTTTTGTCCCGTCCAATTCCGAGAATATTCATTTTCTGACTTTCCTGGAACCAAAAACTGTAGAAAACAGGCAGCTAGCACTGTGGCTCTTGTTAATAGGTTAGTCCAAGAAATCATATGAAAAGTACTCCAAAGTTGGAACAAAACACAAGAAAGTGGATAAAACCAACATGGAACATCAAAAATTATAGATACATTTGCAATGTATCAAACCCGCGCGCCGCAAGACAGGTGTTTTCTCCGTCCCCTTGTGCTAGCGAAAGAGATCACTCCGATTGTTCCTGGTGCATTGCCGCCTAGATCGGATTGCTTCTCTGAGTTTTCCCCTTCGGGAATAGCACGGGAAAGGATTTCAGGCCAAGATTTTTCTGAGACAGGATGGATTATTTTTCAGGAGATACTTTTGGCTTGAGGTGTACACGTGGCAAAAAGTCTAGTGATGTTTTCAATGACTATCTCGATCTCCTGAATGGAGTGTCACATGATGCATCCGAGCTTAGCTGGTGCCTACATAGACTTGCGACAGTTAAGATTGGGAAAGGCACATGGAACGGGGGTTTCCGTCGATGTCGCAAATACAATGACACATTTAGTGGGTATGATGGGTATTTTCTTGCTCACCGGCGTGTGGACAGGAAGTTAGTCAGTTGGTGGTCCGAGGCAGTTGAACTACATGGTTTTTCTCATACTTGGGAGGACTACAATTTTTTTCTCCGTGATGGTTTCCTATTACCGTATATGGAGGAAATCAAGCAGCCGCGCAAGGTTGTGAATGGGATAGTGGATGTTGGCAAGAGTATAACTCTTATACCGAAGGTCACGACGACTGTGAGTACTCATGAGAAGTTGACAGTTGTTCCATTGCCGACTGTTAGTAAGGTGGCATCCGTGATTTCTAAAGCGTCAGCGGTTGATGTTGTTAAGACTGATGTTGTTAAGGATGTCATGGAGGATGTTGTACCATTTAGTGGGCTAAATTTGCAAATCAAGAAAGTACAAGGCGATGCTTGCATGATAGTTGACAAGGGCCAGCGTTGGAATTTATTTCAGGCGCAGTGTATGATCAAAGGCAAAGCATGCAAGTTGATTATTGATGGAGGAAGTCGTACTATTGGCATTAGCAAGGCAATGGTGGTAGCGTTGGGGTTGTCCACATGGCATATTCCTGAACCTAGGCATCTACAGTGGTTAAATAGCTGCGGTATGGTGAAGGTAACTCATAAGGTGCGCATGCCATTTATAGTTGGTGATTATGTTGATGAGATTGAGTGCGATGTGTTGCCATTGGAGGTTTGTGGCTGTTACTTGTTCATCCATGACAGTATGATCGCAACGTTACACATGCTGGAAGAGCAAATACATATTATTTTGTGCATGGTGGAAAACAACAGACTTTTAAGCCTATGCAGGATGATCACAAAAAGTCTGATGTGGAGCTAGTGGTACATAAGGAGAAGGTGCAAGAGGCTAAGCCAAAATCTAGGCTAGCTAAGGTGCAGGAAGGAGAGCATGATGCACAGTGCGACATTGTTGATATTGCTTCAGCTATGCCTGTAGATGAGAAGCTAGTGGAACTTGTTAGTGACAAGCCAATTGAAGTGCATCCTCTTATTGCTGAGAGGAAGGATGTTGCAACATGTGTTCAGAAGGTTGTTTGTGTTGACACAGGTGTTTAGACGGATGATAGTTGTGCTCCTGATGTTCTAGTGCATGTGGTGCAGCGGGGTAACAAGAGCAGTTTTGTTAGCACACCTGTGAGGTGCTTTGTTGGGACAGTTGTGTGGATGCATAGAGGCAAGGATGGACATGTTCATGAGTTGTGTGGTCCAGGCATTACTCATCTTATGCAAGGTCGTGCAAGGAAGGTCCATGTTCAGCAATCACGGGTTCCAACAAGAGTTGAGAAGAAGAAGAAGACGTCGATGCCTAGGTCCAAGCTCTTATGGAGACGCAAGGAGGTGCAGGTGCCAAGGGATGTTTCAAGTGAAGCAAGCCGAGAGGGAGGATGCGGAGTGGAAGGTAAGCAAGACTTGAAGATGTCGAAGACGCGTGAAGCTATTGTTCATATCACACCACCTTTTCGACCCGACCCACACCCGTTGGGGACAACGCTTCTTGATAAGGATCAAGCCGATGATCCTTGAGTTTTGTCCCGATCTTTCATAGCGAGTCAACCAGATAGATGATTCTTCTAATAACACGATGAACGTCACCTGAAGAAGAGGAACGAATCCCGCAAGTTACATGATGAAGATCACCACACCTCAAACCTGAGCACGACAATCCTTGATGAACATAAGAACCTCCGTAGCAATCTCTATAATAATCTGATAAACGGTATCGCCGTCCCCGGAGGTATGATACATGGTGGAGCACAATATAGTTTTTAGACTAAATAGTTGAACTCCCCTAAACCCTAGGCAGCTGGCTCCTTTACATAGGAGGCCTGCAACTAGTTGGTTGGATAGACCCAAACCGAACACACAAACAGACTCAAACCTAACCTGGACTCGGACTCAATAACATAACAACAATGTTTGACACAACCTTAGACTTATCACTACTTCTCGTAGGTCGTCCTGGCGTGCCAATCATCAATGGGATGCCTGCATCACCTAGTTTGGTGGAGTCCAGAAATTAGGCGTCACCTCCTCCTTCGAGCCCATATTAGAGATCTGTGAAGGTCGGGCCACCCTTGAGGTCACCCCTTATCATCTGACATCCTCTTCTTAGTAATGACCATGAAGAGTCGAGGACAACTCTTTTGGAAGGGGGGAGATGATGTAGCCACATCATGGTCTCCAACTTATGCCAAGTCATCATGGACTCCAAAGGTGAATCAATTCCTCTATGCGAGCCCACTTCCTACCCTCTTGAATGGTATACTACTTCATCCTCCATCCCATATTCATGATAGGTTCATACCGATAAGTACAAAGGCAAGGGAGGAAGCCCGGAGCACCAAGCACGACAAGACAGAGGCTTGGAAGAGAAGACACAAGAAGGTGATGCTAGCACACTTGAGCCTCTAGACCAGAAGACTGGAGTCTCCGGACCGACACCCCAGAATCCCGGCTGACCTCTGGACTAGCCCCCGAACCAATGCTAGGGATAATCTGGCTACCACTCTGGAGATAGACCATAGACAGACCAGAGTCTCCGGCCTAAGAGAATGGGCTTGCGCACTGCCAGCTAGGCCTTTGGCCCATGTACCCCTTATTGCGCACCAAACCTGTTGAGGGTCAACCTCGAGGGTGGCTCGATCTTTCACGAATTCTGTTCAAATCAGGGGTGGAGTGCGGGGGATGGAGAGGAGGGATGAACTCAATGAACTCACGCACGAAGAACATGATGAACACACTCATGCAAAACCACGATACACACCAATAGCTCATGTCGGTGGTGACCAGTCCAACGCTATTCCTAGGATTGCCGTCAGACGGAGGACTCTCTCTCGAACCGACACGACGAGTAGGGAGTCTTGGTGAGATCTTGACGTCTTGGCAAAGGGAGTCCGATGCCACGGCCTTGTACAACGAGGGAGGCACGATGCAAACTCCATAGAGGTTTGTGATATTTGGGTGCTCCTCAATCAAGGAGCATGAGGCAAGAATTAGATAAATGCACAGTTGGGCCACGTAGAGATAAACAAAACTTTTCCCTACGCGGTGATCCAAAGATCCAGCTCAGGTAGAAGGCCACGAGGATTACCACTAGACGCGCAGTTGCGGAATTGATGTAGCACGTCACTTGATGCAGTGCAGTCCTCACAATATGTTCCAGTTCCACGATCCACGATCCGTTCTTTCTTCACGATCGTCGAAGTGATGAACGTACAACACCTCCGCCGGTATCCACACGTACAAGGAGGAGCGCCGACGATGGACTGCTAGGTCCGGTACGGTGGCGACAGGATGGACTGGGGCTAGGGTTTCCAACACATGGAGTGACCTAACCTTGTACTCTAAGCACTTGCGCCCCAACTTATATAGGGAGTGAAAGTGGGCTCCACTCACTTGTGGCCCATTCACTAAAAAGGCCTATATTAGCCACTGCAAGTCTCACTTGCTGACTAAGTCCATGTCTCTATTTGGGTCCAACCCAAATAGGTTTCCTGATTGGGTCTAACCCAAACTTGCTCCTGCTCTTAAGTGTGTGACCCGACAGGCTCATGGTAACCCGGACACGATTCCGAGTCTCACTCGTCATCGATCAGTTGGTAGCGGCTCCTAGCAGAACGTCCCAACTCCCAAGTACCAATAAGTCATGACGACATACCTTCCAATGCAAATTTCTTCTGAGTCCCTTTTGCCTCACGATATACCTTGTCGGACTATAGGCGAATGATCGTCATCCCTTAAATAGTCCGACTCTCTTTCTCGATCCGAGATAAGTGATTCATCCGACTAACTCTTAGTCGGCTGCCTCGGTTAACAATTAACCGTGACACGCATGGCCATGCTTTCCGAATCATATCTTCCGAGAGGGCCCAGAGAATATCTCTCCAGATGGAGGGGCAAAATCCCGTCTTGGTTATTCACATCACGCAGCTTGATTCTCAGTCGACCCGAACTCTGCCTTTATAACTGCCCAGTGACGGAACAACGTTTGATAGAACCTAAGTCGGAGATCCTCAACTCGGATTGTGCAATAACCTCAGGTCTAAGGATTACATTGATTGAGACATGCAAATGACGACTTGTTTGGTGCATCTCAATATGGGTCAGTCCGACTCGCTAAACTCTTTAGCCGGATCCGTGTAAGTCGGAATAGCATCTCCATGCCCATGACAAGTGGAACCTAGTCATCCGCTGACTTTCACATTGGTCTAAGTTGTGTGTCCAGCACAACCTCAATGACCAAGGACAATTAGTATGAACAACGTGAATATGTAGTTCCACAATCAAATCACATATTCTATGATACATATTAGCAGTTCGTACATGGACCATAACCTTATGAATATAAAGGAATATCATCATACATGATTGCCTCTAGGGCATATTCCTAACAGTCTCCCACTTGCACTAGAGTCAATCTTCCGACATCACATGTCTAGGTATCTAATGCCCATTACTCTCAGATGCGCCTCATGCTTCGGCTGTGGAAGTGGCTTTGTCAACGGATCCGCAATGTTTGCATCCGTGTGTACCTTGCATAACTTGATATCACCTTGATCCACGAACTGGCGAATAAGGTGGTACCGCATGAGTATATGTTTGTTCTTCTAGTGTTGTCTAGGTTCCTTGGCTTGTGAAATAGCACCATTGTTGTCACAATACACGTCTAACGGATTGGAGGAGCCCTGAACCACACCAAGATCCATGAGGAAATTCCTCATCCAAACGGCTTCTTTTGCCGCCTCCGAGGCAGCAATATACTCAGCCTCTGTCGTAGACGCAGACACCGTTTCTTGCTTGGAATTTTTCCAGCTCACAGCTCGTCCTTTTATCACAAACACATATCCGGATTGCGAACGAGAATCATCCGAGTTAGTGAGATAACTCGCATCCGTGTAACCCTTTACACTAAGTTCATCCTCACCTCCATAAACTAGGAACATATCCTTAGTCCTTCTCAAGTACTTGAGGATATTTTTAGCCGCTGCCGAGTGGATCTCTCTAGGGTCAGCTTGGTATCTGCTCACAACACTTAGAGCATAGGAAACATCCGGCCTAGTACAAATCATAGCGTACATGATGGATCCGATTGCAGAAGCATACAGAATCGCACTCATCCGACTTCGCTCATCAGTTGTCGAAGGACACTGAGTCTTGCTAAGTTTTACACCATGGGACATCGGTAAGAACCCCTTCTTAGACGATTCCATGTTGAACTTCTTCAACACTTTGTCCAAATATGTACTCTGCCTCAATCCAATGAGCCGCCTTGATCTATCTCTATAGATCCGGATTCCTAGTATGTAAGTCGCCTCACCCAAGTCTTTCATCGAAAAACTCTTTTCCAATGATTCCTTGGTCTCTTGCAACATCTGGACATCATTTCCAATCAGTAATATGTCATCCACATATAAGATCAGAAAGTTCACTTTGCTCCCACTAAACTTCTTGTATAAACAAGAATCATGATCACTCTTGATGAAGCCAAACGATTTGACTACCTCATCAAAGCGAATGTTCCAACTCCGAGATGCTTGCTTCAACCCATAAATGGATTTCCTAAGTTTGCATACCTTGTTAGCATTAGCCGGATCGAAAAAACCCTCGGGTTGTATCATATACACGTCCTCGGTTAAATTTCCATTAAGGAAAGCCGTTTTGACATCCATCTGCCATATCTCATAGTCGAAATAGGCTGCTATAGCTAACATGATCCGAACTGATTTAAGCATCACCACAGGAGAGAAAGTCTCATCATAGACAACTCCTTGAACTTGTTGGAACCCCTTCGCGACAAGCCGTGCTTTATAGATAGAAACATTTCCATCCATATCAGTTTTCTTCTTAAAGACCCATTTGCACTCAACGGGTCTTGCACCGTCTGGCAGATCAACCAAGTTCCAAACTTGATTTTCATCCATGGACTTTAATTCGGATCTCATGGCTCCAAGCCTTGACTCGGAATCAAAATCCACCATTGCTTCCGAATAACTTGTTGGCTCATCACTGTCCAACAGCATCACATCACGAACACTTCGCAATCTAGCCGATCTTCGCAGTGTCGGTGCAGTTTCCGGCTCAGGTACCACGTCCGGCTCAACCTCTAAGGCTTTTGCCGACTCGCTGCTAGCCGACATCTCTCGAATTTCTTCGAGATGCACCGTACTCCCACTGACTCCCCGGCTGAGAAACTCTTTCTCAAGGAAGACACCGTTTCGAGTGACAAACACTAAGGTTTCCCTCGGATATCCCACAAAAATACACTTATCCGACTTGTAGAAGTAGTAACCCAAGGTTTCCCTCGGATATCCCACGAAAATACACTTATCCGACTTAGCTGTAAGCTTGTCCGCCTAAAGTCGCTTGACAAAAGCTTCACAACCCCAAATCTTAAGGAAAGACAAACTCGGCTTCTTGCCAGTCCACATCTCATGTGGTGTATTCTCTACCGACTTTGATGGTACTCTGTTTAGTGTGAACGCTGCAGTTTCTAGACAATAACCCCAAAATGATAAAGGCAGATCTGTCCGACTCATCATTGATCGTACCATGTCCAACAAGGTCCGATTCCTCCTTTCCGACACACCGTTTCTCTGCGGCGTTCCTGGAGGAGTGAGCTGGGGAAATATTCCACAACTCTTTAGATGGTCATCAAACTCATGGCTCATGTACTCGCCTCCTCGGTCCAACCGAAGAAACTTTATTTTCTTGCCAAGTTGATTTTGTACCACATTCTGGAATTCCTTGAACTTTTCAAAGGCTTCCGACTTATGTTTCATCAAGTAGATATATCCATATCTACTCAAATCATCAGTGAAGGTAATAAAGTACTCATAACCACCTCTGGTTGTCGTGCTCATCGGGGCACATACATCACTATGTACTAGTCCCAATAAGTCGGACGCCCTTTCACAACTCTTTGCAAAAGGTGTCTTGGTCATCTTGCCAAGAAGACAGGATTCGCATGTCTCGAACGACTCCAAGTCGAACGGAGTTAGGAGTCCATCATCATGGAGCTTCTTCATGCGTTTCCAACTTATATGACCAAGCCGACAATGCCAAAAGTAAGTCATATTCAGATCATTTTGTTTTAACCTTTTCACATTTATGTTATAGACAGATTCACTATCAAGATTCGAAATAAATAACCCGTCCCGGACGGGTGCAAAGCCATGAACATATCATTCAAATATAAAGAACAACCATTATTCTTAATATTCGACTCATAGCCCTGTCTCATCAAACATGAGGCAGAAATGATGTTTCGACTAAGCACTGGAACATAATAACAATTATTTAGCTCCATTAAGTATCCAGAAGGTAAATGAAGTTGCATTGTGCCGACTTCCAATGCAGCGACTCTCGCTTTGTTTCCGACTCTAATGTCAACCTCGCCTCTTGCAACGCTCCTAGTTCTTACTAGTCCCTGCAACGAGTTGCAGATGTGAATGACTGATTCGGTATCATATACCCAAGAACTAGCAGGTGCATCAGCAAGATAAATGTCTATAACATTGCAAACAAGTGTACCTGAGCCGGAAGTCACACATCCGCTCTCGGCTTTATCAGCCAGATACTTGCTACAATTCCTCTTCCAGTGGCCATCCGACTTGCAGTGGAAGCAAGTGGATCCGGCTATAGGAGATTGCTTAGTCCCTGAGGAAGCGCTTTGGACTAGGTCCTCCGCCTTACCTCCTGACTTTGCCTTCTTAGTCCAAGAACTCTTCTTGAACTTAGCCTTGTTTTGTACCATCAACACATGACTGGCACCTTTCTTGAGATCCGCCTCAGCCTGCTTGAGCATCCCACGTAATTCAGTGAGCTTCCTATCCATACCATGCATGTGGTAGTTCGATATGAACTGGCCATACGCACTAGGAAGAGAGTTCAGAATTATGTCCATAGCGAACTCTTCGCTAATGGGGTAGCCAAGCCTTTCCAGAGACTGCACGTAACCAACCATCTTGATCACATGCAGACTTAGTGGATCGCCATCCTTAAGCTTGCAGCTCAACAAAGCCTGAGAGACTTGATACCTCTCAGTCTTTGCCTGAGCCTAGAACATACTTTTGAGGCTTTCGATCATATCGTAGGCCTCAACTTTCTCGAACTGCTGCTGCAAGTTCGGTTCCATGTGAGCAAGCATAAGATAGCGAATCTCCGTGGATTCATCACAAATCCGACGGTAGGCATTGGTGGCTGCGACATTCGCATTCTCATCTGGCTCAGCTAGAAGTGGGTTGTCTAGGAAATGATCCTTTTTTTCTTATTTGAGAACAATTCTCAGATTACAATACCAGTTGGTGAAATTAGTTCCATTCAGCTTATCTTTCTCTAAGATGGTTCTCAAAGCAAAACCGGAAATCTAAGGAAGACTGCTAGGTGCCATTGATCTACAACAGAAAATATGCAAAACACTTAAGACATGTATCCATAAAGAGCAAGCATATTAAACACTTTAATATTTATGCTCCCACTAGAACCAACACCCCTCCGATGGTTACTTAGTGATTCAGGACCCTAAATAAGCAAGTCGACTAGTGAGCTTTAGCATCACCGCTAGACGTCAAGTGATCTAGGTAGACAACTCCTTGTCAATCGTATCTCATACGAATCATGTTGGATGGGTGGCATCACATGCCCCGGCTCCCATCCGACTTTTCCCCAAGTCCCACAACCGTTGTGATAGACCTATCTAGATTACCAAGTGCTTCCGCTGTAAGAGTCCGACTCGAACCCACCTAGTCAGAAAGAATTGATAGCACCTCAATTTTATGAGCCCACTACCAAAAATGTCTGACTTGTGATGGTGCAGCACTGGCGGGGAAACAAACTAGATCTTCTTTGAGGGATTATATTCTACCAACTATCTAATAGAGGTAAAAATAGAGACATAACAATAACACAAAATAAAAGCAATTATAACGTGAAATGGTATGGCTCTCTTCATGGCGATCTCCATCTCCATAAAGCCTGTAATCCGACTCGTGTCAACTCTTGTCACGGGTCGTCTTACACCATGTAGCCGACTTGTACACCGACTTGCATGCCATCTAGATTCTCCAAACAGCTACACTAGCTAGTAATAAAAATTACACAGAGAATCCGACACGCAGGCCGTTATACAATCAATTCATCTATGCGAGCCCACTTCCTACCCTCTTGAATGGTATACTACTTCATACTCCATCCCATATTCATGATAGGTTCATACCAATAAGTATAAAGGCAAGGGAGGAAGCACGGAGCACCAAGCACGACAATACGGAGGCTTGGAAGAGAAGACACAAGAAGATGATGCTAGCACACTGGAATCTCTAGACCAGAAGACCGGAGTCTCCGGCCCGACACCCCAGAATCCCGGCTGACCTCTAGACTAGCCCCCGAACCAATGCTAGGGATAATCTGACTACCACTCTGGAGATAGACCATAGACAGACCAGAGTCTCCGGCCTGAGAGAATGGCCTTGCGCACTGCCAGCTGGGCCTTTGGCCCATGTACCCCTTATTGCGCACCAAACCTGTTGAGGGTCAACCTCGAGGGTGGCTCGATCTTTCATGAATCCTGTTCAAATCAGGGGTGGAGTGCGGGGGATGGAGAGGAGGGATGAACTTGATGAACTCACGCACGAAGATCACGATGAACACACTCACGCAAAACCACGATGCACACCTTGTGACCGGTCCGACGCTATCCCTAGGATTGGCGTCGGAAGGAGGACTCTCTCTCGAACCGACACGACGAGTAGGGAGTCTTGGTGAGATCTTAACGTCTTGGTAAAGGGACTCCGATGCCAAAGCCTTGTACAACGAGGGAGGCACGATGCAAACTCTAAAGAGGTTTGTGATATTTGGGTGCTCCTTAATCAAGGAGAATGAGGCAAGAATTAGATAAATCCACTGTTGGGCCACATAGAGATAAACAAAACTTTTCGCTACGCGGTGATCCAAAGATCTAGCTCAGGTAGAAGGCCACGAGGATTACCACTAGACGCGCAGTTGCGGAATTGATGTAGCACGTCACTTGATGCAGTGCAGTCCTCACAATATGTTCCAGTTCCACGATCCACGATCCGTTCTTTCTTCACGATCGTCGAAGTGATGAACGTACAACACCTCCGCCGGTATCCACACGTACAAGGAGGAGCGCCGACGATGGACTGCTAGGTCCGGTACAGCGGCGACAGGATGGACTGGGGCTAGGGTTTCCAACACATGGAGTGACCTAACATTGTACTCTAAGCACCTGCCCCCCAGCTTATATAGGGAGTGAAAGTGGGCTCCACTAACTTGTGGCCCATTCACTAAAAAGGCCTATATTAGCCACTGCAAGTCTCACTTGCTGACTAAGTCCATGTCTCTATTTGGGTCCAACCCAAATAGGTTTCCTGATTGGGTCTAACCCAAACTTTCTCCCGCTCTTAAGTGTGTGACCCGACAGGCTCATGGTAACCCGGACATGATTCCGAGTCTCACTCGTGATCGATCAGTTGGTAGCGGCTCCTAGCAGAACGTGCCAACTCCCAAGTACCAATAACTCATGACGACATACCTTCCAATGCGACTTTTGTCTGAGTCCCTTTTGCCTCACGATATACCTTGTCGGACTATAGGCGAATGATCGCCATCCCTTAAATAGTCTGACTCCCTTTCTCGATCCGAGATAAGTGATTCATCCGACTAACTCTTAGTCGGCTGCCTCGGTTAACACTTAACCGTGACGCGCATGGCCATGCTTTCCGAATCATATCTTCCGAGAGGGCCCAGAGAATATCTCTCCAGATGGAGGGGCAAAATCCCGTCTTGGTTATTCACATCACGCGGCTTGATTCTCAGTCGACCCGAACTCCGCCTTTATAACTGTCCAGTGATGGAACAACGTTTGATAGAACCTAAGTCGGAGATTCTCAACTCGGATTGTGCAATAACCTCAGGTCTAAGGATTACATTGATTGAGACATGCAAATGACGACTTGTTCGTTGCATCTCAATATGGGTTAGTCCGACTCGCTAAACTCTTTAGCCGGATCCGTGTAAGTCGGAATAGCATCTCCATGCCCATGACAAGTGGAACCTAGTCATCTGCCGACTTTCACATTGGTCTAAGTTGTGTGTCCGGCACAACCTCAGTGACCAAGGACAATTAGTATGAACAACGTTAATATGTAGTTCCACAATCAAATCACATATTCGATGATACATATCAGCAGTTCGTACATGGAGCATAACCTTATGAATACACAGGAATATCATCATACATGATTGCCTCTAGGGCATATTCCCAACATCCACAAGGGTGTCCACTAATTCCAAATATCATGCCTAGGGTTTACAATAGATGTGGGGGACTATATATAGGCTAGCCACTAAGTCAGGGGTACTTTGGGGGATAAAAGGGTAAGTTCTAGATGGACTAAAGGGTACATGGGCCAAAGGGACCAAAGGTTTTTACATGCCTGTTGACGCATGGTCCGGAGACTCCGGTGTGGTGGACCGGAGACTCTGGCCTGGGATGGAGATTCTAGTCGGTCTCCAGAGTGGCATTCTGAGTGTCCTCGAGCTCGATCTGGGGGTCGGTCCAGAGATGGGTCGGAGACTCCGGTGTGTGCAACTCTAGTAGCTTCCTCTTCATGCCCTACTCCTTGTCCTCCATCATTGGGGTGCTTGGTGATGTGTTGGGGCTTCGTACCTGATGATGCATAGAGTAGTTGCATGAATTAACACACCATCCAAGGATGTATCAAATTGGCACGAGGAGAGGAGCGAGTTAACCTTAGCTTGTAGGAGTTTAGCTCATGCACGAGTCGTTGGTCCACTTGGGGGACTTGGTGGTGGAGATGTAGGGGCATCCGTAGGACGGGCTGCATCAGCTCCCCCCCTTGGGAAAGAGTCATACTCAACTCTTCATGGTTATCATCTTGAACATCTCCATGGTAGGGTGAGAGGTCCTTGACATTGAATGTATTGCTCGCAAGGTACTTGGAGGTCAGAATGTCGATGATGTAGGCGTTGTTGTTGATTCTCTTTAGTACCTTGAAGGGACCATCTCCTCGAGGCTTGATCTTGGAGTCACGTTCTTTGGGGAAGCGGTCCTTGCTTAGGGTGTATCCACACGAGGTCACCTTCTTCAAAGATCATCTCCCTCTTGTCCTTATTTAACCTTGAAGCTTGGCAAAGGACATGTTGCTCGATAGTGGCTCTTGTTTCTTCGTGAAGATTCTTCATAGCTTGGGCGCTCTTGTTGATGTCCATGTTGGTGCGCTCATGAAGAGGTAGTGGTAGGATGTCGAGTGCGGTGAGGGGATCAAAACCATAGACGATCATGAAGGGACTCATCTTGGTTGTTGAGTGCTTGGCACAGTTGCAGGAGAACTCTGTGTGGGGAATGCATTCCTCCCAATTCTTGAGGTTTTTCTTGATCAACACACGAAGGAGAGTCTCGAGGCTTCGGTCGACAACTTCGGTTTGGCCATCGGTTTGAGGATGAGACGCGGATGAAAAGAGGAGCTTGACGCCGAGCTGTGACATGAGGGTCTTCCATAAGTAGCTCATGAATTTGACGTCACAGCCGGAGATGATTGTTCTTGGCACACCGTGAAGACGAACGACTTTTTTGAAAAACGAGTTTGCAACATGTGAAGCATCACCGGTCTTATGGCACAGTATGAAGTGAGCCATTTTCGAAAAGCTGTCCACAACGACTAATATAGAATCATGACCACGCTTAGACCTAGGCAATCCTAAAACAAAATCCATGCTAATGTCGGACCAAGGTGTATGAGGAATAGGCAATGGCATAGAAAGACCATAAGGGTTAGCTTGCGACTTAGCTTGAACACATGTCATGCATCGTTGCACATAGCGCTCCACGTCTCGCTTCATCTTGGGCCAAATAGTAATGAGTGGTGAGCATGTCCAAACTCTTGTCATGACCAAAGTGACCCATGAGGCCTCTACCATGTGATTCTTGTAGAAGCAAAAGTTGAATAGATGACTTCGGCATGCAAAGCTTGTTTTGTTTAAATAGAAAGCCCTTATGCAAATGCAAATCATCAATTCCTTTATCAATGGAGCACTTTGTGAAAATTGGTCCAAAGAATGGGTCGGAAGCATACAAAGTTTTGATTTCATCGAGACCCAACACGTTTACTTCAAGTCGAGTAAGAAGGCTTGTGTGCTTGCGAGACAAAGCGTCCATAACTATATTATCTTTGCCCTTCTTGTACTTGACAGTGTACGGAAAAGACTCCATAAACTCAACCCACTTAGCGTGTCTCTTGCTCAAGTTTTCTTGGCCTTTGAGATATTTCAATGACTCATGGTCGGAATGTATGATTAATTCCTTAGGCCAAAGGTAGTGTTGCCAAACCTGAAGAACACAAACTAAGGCAAAAAGCTCTTTGTCATAAATTGGATAGTTAAGGTAAGCACCATCAAGTTTCTCGCTATGGTAGGCAATAGGACGTCCATTTTGCATAAGGACTCCTCCAATGCCAATACCGCTAGCGTCACACTCTATCTCAATTTTTTTTGTGAAATCCGGTAACGCAAGAAGAGGTGCTTCGGTGAGCCTCTTTTTAAGTTCATCAAAAGCGTTTTGTTGTGCTTTGCCCCACACAAAGGTGACCTCGGAGTTCACTCACATTTGTGGGAATGGGCCAATCTCGTATGTCCTTCACTTTAGAAACATCAACTTCAATGCCATTTGAAGAAACGACAAATCCAAGAAAAATAACTTGTCTTTAGCAAAAGTGCACTTGGGAAAATTACCATATAGCTTTTCATGTCGAAGGATTTGCAAGACTTTGTTGACATGTGTAACATGATCCTCAAGCGACTTTCTATAAAAAAGTATATCATCGAAATAGACAACAACACTCTTGCCAATGAGAGAACACAAAATATAATTCATAAGCCACATGAAGGTGGATGGGGAATTAGATAAGCCAAAGGGCATAACCAACCATTCATAGAGACCAAGTTTGATATTAAAGGCGGTTTTCCACACATCACCTTCCGCCATGCGTATTTGATGGTAACCACTACAAAGATAATTTTTTTAGAAAATAATGGGTCCACATAACTCGTCAAGCATGTCATCAACACGTGGCATAGGATGTCGATAACGCACGGTGATATCATTGATTGGACGACAGTCCATGCATAACCGCAACGTATCATCCGTTTTGGAACAAGAATCATGGGTACCGCACTTGGACTTATGCTTACTTGGATCAAACCTTTGGAGATGAGTTGGTTGATTTGACATTCGATCTCATTCGTATCCTCCGGGTTCGTTCGGAGGCGGCGCGGTTTGGAAGGGGTGCATAGGGTATGAGTCAATGCGATGCTCAATTCCGCGAAGGGGAGGTAGTCCATGTGGGAGCTCTTTGAGAAACACATCCTTGAATTCCTGCAAAACAATCATCAAAGATGGAGAATTTTGTCAAGTCATTAGTTCCTTGCACTAGGCCCTTGCAAATAGGACATAGTGCAAGATGGATGGGTTGTTCCTCACATCTCTCATCTCACATTTGGTGGCAAGGAGAACACTCTTAATTTTTCCACTCAAGTTAGGCTTGTGGCTCTCACTCTCTATGAGGTGGTTCTCTCTCGGACCAGTCTTCTCACAAGTTTGTGTTGTGGTTTGCACCTGTAACACCCTCAAATCAGTCCTATGCAAGTTTTAGCCCTTCCTGCCAAACCAGCATAGAAACGATTCAAGGACGCCCACCAGGCACTTTCGTGCAGGTGAAAAACAAGGTAATACCATTACACATCAGTCCTCGATGGGACCCACAAAACTGATATATATACAACAGTGACTCAGCGAGTCAAGCATACAGATATACAAATACAAAGATCCAAATCACCTTGAAAATGATACAGTGTCCGAGTACGGACAAGATGCAAATCGAGCTCAGAGCCCTGAAGAATAACCAATGGTGTCCATAACCCTCCCCAGGCCAAGCCAGAAGGGTAACCCTGCTAACGACGTCGATCTCAAACCTGCTAAAACAAAAAGGGGTGTTGACAAAGGGCGAAGGAAAAAGAGGAGCGTCAGTACTGAGGCCAGTACACGGTGAGGCTAGAATTCAGCGGCACTCGCCTACATAGGTATGGTGGACTGAAGCGGCAGCGCAGTAGCACTAAACAACCTATAGAGACTCGGTATCACTGGCGGCTATTAGAGAGGGGTAAGAAAGACCTATTCGGATCCAACCTGATACTAACACCAAACATACCCATCCTGGTATTCCCCCTCGAGACCAAACGAGGAAGTCAAACCGAGGAACTCACACCATTGGCAGTTTTATTCATTCCATTATAGTTGTAGCACTTACTAATCAGATATAGATAGCATGAGTCATCCTGAAGCATAATTAGTGGGCAGTTTTAATTAACCATTCCGTGGTAGTTGGAACATTTACTAGTCAGATATAATTGTCCTGAGGAATCCCAAAACCCAGCAGTTGTTGGAACTTTTATCGCATTCCATTGGAGTTGCAATACTTACTAGGCAGGTATAGCATGACACGATCACCACAGATCCACCAGTTGTTGGAATTTTTAATTTACATTCCGTTGTATTTGAATCTGATTACTACTCACATATTAAGTCAAATTTATAGCACTACTTTAGTTATGCTTGTCTATGATCGAGATACTGTGCTAAAAGTCGTCCATAACCGCGGACACGGCTTTCAGAAAGTTTTACCCTGCAGGGGTGCACAAATAGCAACACACACTCGATCAACCTCGGAAAAACCAACTCAAAACCCAACGAGGCTTTCACGACAAAGCAATCACAGGATTCATAAAATATTTCAGGGGGCCACCCCATTAAGCTACCCGCAACGAAGTTGGCCGGCTCCGAGACAGACCCAAGGTTTGTGTGGACGGCTGTAAACGACTGGGAACCCGAAAGTGTGACTGGGCTTGTCGATACAGCAAAAACGTGTCACGATCCTAAACAGTACAGGTGCTCCACGCACAATCGTAAATAAAGCAGTAAGCATGGCATAAGTACAGGATAGTAATAAAGCCCCAAACTACTTTGTGGCCCCAAGAAATAGAAATGAATCAAGCTCTGGCTCAGGGGGATCCCATAGGGTCTCCCGGATGTGGATATTGCGAATAGTCAAGGAACATGTATCAAGTACTCGGGGTCCTACGAGACACAAGTGAGCGTGGAAGAACCAAATAACATCTATTACCCACCGATGCCTCTGCATTAGTTATATCTAGCAATTTAATAGTGGTAATTAAAGACATGATCATCTCCACCATAAACATCTGCCAGCATTCCAACAACTGTGGTACTCAACAACACAAGATCGCACCTGAGCAAGCAACTACGACTCGCAAGGCCAACTATCTACCAAACAACAGGTAATAGGAGGTGTCCCAGGCAATATAGAGGCTGCACGGGATATATCAGGTACGGAACACTAAAGCATCGAGACACGGATAGCAATAGATCAACAGGAGGAAATAAAGACTATAAATGCAAAATAGGTAGAAAGGGGGAGAATGCTCGCCTGGGAAACACCGCCGAAGGATCATATCCGGAGAACTTGTCGATACTGGCATCCACTCATCGGCCTAATCCGTGAAGAAGCAAACACTAGCAGAAACACCGGATGCAATATTTAATACTACGGCAGAATATCCAGCATGCTTATGATATGATGCATGGCATGGCACAGATGCGGTGCAATTAGGCAATATTAAGCGGAACCGGGGTCCCGACAATTAATTAGGCGGTTCAAGTTATTTATCTACCCCGCAAATTAAATGTTGTCTTAACAAGGCAAGACATGGCATTGGTTCGCTGCACAAATTTAAATGGAGTCCGGAATAAGATTAGAATAGCGAGCATATAGAGTCCATATTTAATTTAGGTGAATCGACTATTTAACCCAACCCACCAGATGATATGTATGCAAGCATGATGATTTAATGATGCGACAGGTATATGTAATATGATACAAATAGAGGCTTAGGGTCACACATCTGGGTTCGGAAGATCTTGGTTCAGGGGTTCGGGGTTCGACGGGGATCGGTCTCGGCAAGAACGTTCTCAGACAACGGAAGGAGAGCTTGGCGTTCCGGGAAGAAGGACTTGGCGTTCCAGGCTCGGTCTTCGGGAACTTGAGATCAGTGTACTCGGGACCTCGGCCATCTTGGTTCGGGGTCGAAGAACATGGTGTCCGAGAAGGATGCCTTGGGGTTCCGTCATCGGTCTTCGAGGTTCGGATCCGGGATGGAGGTCTTGAGTGGCACCATGTACATTCCTTGAAAACCATCAGCATCGAGCATGTCTTGTCGGCGAGAAAGATCTTGCGCAGGCCTCCGGTGGTACACAAACCAAAACGGCATTCACATCATACATACTTCACAGCAGCAGCAACATGATTACCAGAGTAGATGAGCATACATGCACATGTCTTGGTACTGGTCACACACCAACAACACATCCTCGAGACGGTCGGGTGCATGCTCAGGAGCAGCGTGCTGCTGCACAGGAGCGGCCTGGTGCATGCATGCAAGGTTGCAGGGGCGGGGAGATCGCCATACGGGACAGAGGCAGACCCGTGGCGTAGCGGCGGCCCGCTGTAGCGGTGGCAGGCGAGCCCAGGGCCGAGGCGCCGGGATCGACGCGTGGAGTAATTCGGGGACGGCCAGCAGTGTCGGAACTCCAGGGGAGCGGCCACGGGAGACGGAGGCGGGCACTTGGCGGCTCGACGACGAACAACGGCCGAAGTAGGAGGAGGCGCGCTGCAGAGGTCGTGGCGACGAGGAAGGCGGACGAGGAACATGAGGGCAGTTCGGTCAGGCTCGCGATGGCGCGAGGCTGCCAGTGGCCGAAGGAGACGGTACTACCCGCGGCGGAGGCGCAGAAGAGGCTCGACGGCAGGGTCGCGCTCGCGGCGTGGGGGAGCTTCGGGGCGGGCGTGCGGCGTTGTCGAGCAGAGGGTGCCCGGGCGGTGACAAACTCGCTGGCGGCAGGGCTCACACAAGTGGTCGACGGTGGCGGCGCTCTGCAAGAAGGGGAGATGAGCTCGCGCGGCGTCGTGGCGAGCTTGGGCGTTGGCCGCCAGAGACGGAGGGGACGGGGCGCTGCAGGGGTTGCTGCCAGAGCGGAGGAGGGTCAGCCTTGGGTGAGCTTGATGCGGGAGGGGACCGGGCGGAAGGGCGCCCGCGTCGGTGCTGCAGGAAGGAGAGGTCGTGGTGGCACGCCTAGGGGCGTGGCTCGGGGTGAGGCGGCTAGGATTGAGGCGATGGGGATCACGAGGTGAGGGGAGATGGCGTGCGGTTGGTGCGCGTCGGATCAAAGAGGTGGGCCGCGTGAGTCGTACGAGAGGGAGAGACGTACATGGGAAGCAGAGTGGTGGGGCCGTGGTGGAGACAAGGCGGGGCCTGCGGGGGTGGCGTGGTGCAGAGAGGAGAGAGGCGGGAGGTGGGAGAGGACGGTGCGGGAGGCAGCGGTTGGTGGGGAAAGTGGACCTAGGGAGGGGCAGGTGGCGACGGGATTCAGGCCAGGTGGGGGCGGTCGGCAGGCAGGTGGGCAGGAGTGCGCGCCCAGGAGGCGTTGGGCTGGAAACGAGAGGTCGGGAGAGAGTGTGGCGGCGGACAGGAGTGAAAGGTTGGGGAGTGGGTTGGATGGGTGTGTGAGAGGGGATAAGGTAGGGGGTAGGTGGTTGTTGGGTTAGGGTTTAGATAGGATAGGGTTTTAGTTTAGACCTTGGAAGTGGCCGGCCGGGCTTTCGGGCCTAGCGGGCTGCCTCCTAAAAACAATTTGAAAATTTTATTTATTTCAAACGGGGCTTTTGCAAACCGTATTTAGACAAACCAAAATATTCCGGAGACCCAGGTTTTTATTTGAAATAAAGACGGGGCGTTTAGAAAACAAAACCATGTCTTTCAAATATAGTTTTAGACAAAACCATGCACAAAAACACAGCGATTTTCTAGTAGTGATTTTGGCGGGATGCCACAATTCGACACCACTAACAATGGATCTCGCCCTCAGATCTGCCTCGTGTTACCGGGAAGAAGGTCGGCAATCTGAATCTTCTTGCTTCGTGTAGTTTCTCGCGACACCACTAACAAGAGGTCGTTGCTCGCATTCGTCGAGACAACACTCCATAGAAACAAAGGCGAAGAAAGAGGTATCGACAAATAAAACCACCTCTAACTTCCATAGAAAGAGAGAACCGATGCATTCTCATCCACTTCAATGTACACGAGCAAATAGAGTGAGTAGTCGGCATGGGGGCCAACCCATCACGCACCTAAACTATTACTCCGCACAATCAGTTGAAAAGCGTGCAACCATTCTCGAAATCAGACTGAAGATCTCGTCAATCGAGGTTCAGAACAAAGCAGTGATGCAGGATCTACATCGGATCTGGCGTAGATGATGTCGTCGCGTGGAAAACACCAGAAGGCACAAAAGAGGAACAACGAGAAGTCCAACAGAGGAGAGACTCCTCAGATAGCACGAAGACCGGATGTAGAAACGCCATTACCAAAGGAGGAAGCGAAACCCTGAAGGTAGGACGGAAACCCAACCACGAGAAATCCTGGGCTTAGAGAAAGGGAAGAGAGCAGATTCAAAACACGTGGAGGTAAGAGGAGAATAGCAGAGGGGTAAGGAGTAAAACAGACCTAATCAGATCTATCCAACCGATTTTTCAAAATAGTTTTGACACTCTACTTCGGCCGTTAGCTAAGTTATCCTACAGGCTGGACTTGTGGGGTATCGCAACTGCTGAGCTCTGATACCACTTTGTAACACCCTCAAATCGGCCCTATGCAAGTTTTAGCCCTTCCCGCCAAACCCGCATAGAAGCGATTCAAGGACGCCCACCAGGCACTTTCGTGCGGGTGGAAAACGAAGTAATACCATTACACATCAGTCCTCGATGGGACCCACAGAACATATATATATATATATATATATATATATATATATATATACAACAACGACTCAGCGAGTCAAGCATACAGATATACAAATACGAAGATCCAAATCACCTTGAAAACGATACAGCGTCCGAGTACAGACAAGATGCAAATCGGGCTAAGAGTCCTGAAGAATAACCAATGGCGTCCATAACCCTGCCTAGGCCAAGCCGGAAGGGTAACCCTGCTAACGACGTCGATCTCAAACCTGCTAAAACAAAAAGGGGTGCCGACAAAGGCCGAAGGAAAAAGAGGAGCGTTAGTACTGAGGCCACTACACGGCGAGGCTAGAATTCGGCGGCTCTCGCCTACATAGGTATGGTGGACTGAAGCGGCAGCGCAGCGGCACTAAGCAACCTATAGAGACTCGGTATCACTGGCGGCTATTATAGAGGGGTAAGAAAGACCTATTCGGATCCAACCTGATACTAACACCAAACATACCCATCCTGGTATTCCCCCTCAAGACCAAACGAGGAAGTCAAACCGAGGAACTCACACCGTTGGCAGTTTTATTCATTCCATTATAGTTGCAGCACTTACTAATCAGATATAGATAGCATGAGTCATCCTGAAGCATAAGTAGTGGGCAGTTTTAATTAACCATTCCGTGGTAGTTGGAACATTTACTAGTCAGATATAATTGTCCTGAGGAATCCCAAAACCCAGCAGTTGTTGGCACTTTTATCGCATTCCATTGGAGTTGCAATACTTACTAGGCACGTATAGCATGACACGATCACCACAGATCCACCAGTTGTTGGCATTTTAAATTTACATTCCGTTGTATTTGAATCTGATTACTAGTCACATATTAAGTCAAATTTATAGCACTACTTAAGTTATGCTTGTCTATGATCGAGATACTGTGCTCCAAGTCGTCCATAACCGCGGACATGGCTTTCAGAAAGTTTTACCCTGCAGGGGTGCACAAATAGCAATAGACACTCGATCAACCTCGGAAAAACCAACTCAAAACCGAACGAGGCTTTCACGACAAAGCAATCACAGGATTCATAAAATATTTCAGGGGGCCACCCCATTAAGCTACCCGCAACGAAGTTGGCCGGCTCCGAGACGGACCCAAGGTTTGTGTGGACGGCTGTAAACGACTAGGAACCCGAAAGTGTGACTGAGCTTGTCGATACAGCGAAAACGTGTCATGGTCCTAAATAGTACAGGTGCTCCACGCACAATCGTAAATAAAGCAGTAAGCATGGCATACGTACATGATAGTAATAAACCCGCAAACTACTTTGTGGCCCCAAGAAATAGAAATGAATCAAGCTCTGGCTCAGGGTGATCCCATAGGGTCTCTCGGATGTGGATAGTGCGAATAGTCGAGGAACAGGTATCAAGTACTCGGGGTCCTACGGGACACAAGTGAGCGTGGAAGAACCAAATAACATCTATTGCCCACCGATGCCTCTGCATTAGTTATATCTAGCAATTTAATAGTGGTAATTAAAGACATGATCATCTGCACCATAAACATCTGCCAGCATTCCAACAACTGTGGTACTCGATAACACAAGATCGCACCTGAGCAAGCAACTATGACTCGCAAGGCCAACTATCTACCAAACAACAGGTAATAGGAGGTGTCCCAGGCAATATAGAGGCTGCACGGGATATATCTGGTACGGAACACTAAAGCATCGAGACACGGATAGCAATAGATCAACAGGAGGAAATAAAGACTATAAATGCAAAATAGGTAGAAAGGCGGAGAATGTTCGCCTGGGAAACACTACAGAAGGATCATATCCAGAGAACTTGTCGATACTCGCATCCACTCATTGGCCTAATCCGCGAAGAAGCAAACACTAGCAGAAACACCGGATGCAATATTTAATACTACGGCAGAAGATCCGACATGCTTATGATATGATGCATGGCATGGCACAGATGCGGTGCAATTAGGCAATATTAAGCGGAACCGGGGTCCTGACAATTAATTAGGCGGTTCAAGTTATTTATCTACCCCGCAAATTAAATGTTGTCTTAACAAGGCAAGACATGGTATCGGTTCGCTACACAAATTTAAATGGAGTCCGGAATAAGACTAGAATAGCCCGCATATAGACTCCGTATTTAATTTAGGTGAATCGACTATTTAACCGAACCCACCAGATGACATGTATGCAAGCATGATGATTTAATGATGCGACAGGTATATGTCATATGATAAAAATAGAGGCTTAGGGTCACACATCTGGGTTCGGAAGATCTTGGTTCAAGGGTTCGGGGTTCGACAGGGTTCGACGGGGATCGGTCTCGGCGGGAACGTTCTCGGACAATGGAAGGAGAGCTTGGCATTCTGGGAAGAAGAACTTGGTGTTCCGAGGTCGGTCTTCGGGAACTCGAGATCTGTGTACTTGGGACCTCGGGCATCTTGGTTCGGGGTCGAAGAACTTGGTGTCCAAGAAGGATGCATTGGGGTTCCGTCATCGGTCTTCGGGGTTCAGATCCGGGATGGAGGTCTTGAGTGGCACCATGTACATTCTTCGAAAACCATCAGCATCGAGCATGTCTTGTCAGCGAGAAAGATCTTGCGCATGACTCTGGTTTGGTACACGCAGCAAAACGGCATTCACATCATACATACTTCGTAGCAGCAGCAACATGATTACAAGTGTACTGGTCACACACCAACAACACATCCTCGAGACGACCGGGTGCATGCTCAGGAGCAGCGTGCTGCTGCACAGGAGCGGCCCGGTGCATGCATGCAAGGTTGCAGGGGCGGGGATAGCGCCATACGGGACAGAGGCAGACCCGTGGCGTAGCGGTGGCCCGCTGTAGCGGTGCAGGCGAGCCTAGGGCCGAGGTGCCGGGATCGACGCGAGGAGTAGTTCGGGGATGGCGAGCAATGCCGGAACTCCAGGGGAGCGTCCACGGGAGACGGAGGCGGGCACTTGGCGGCTCGACGACGAACAACGGCCGAAGTAGGAGGAGGCGCGCTGCAGAGGTCATGGAGACAAGGAAGGCGCACGAGGAACAGGAGGGCGGCATGGAGAGGCTCGTGACGGCACGAGGCTGCAAGTGGCCGAAGGAGACGGTACTACGCGCGGCGGAGGCACGGAAGAGGCTCGACGGCAGGGTCGCGCTCGCAGCATGGGGGAGCTCCAGGGTGGGCGCGCGGCGTTGTCGAGCAGAGGGTGCCCGGGCGGTGACGAACTCGCTGGGGGCAGGGCTCACACGAGCGGTCGACGGCGGTGACGCTCTACAAGAAGGGGATATGAGCTCGGGCAGCGTCGTGGCGAGCTTAGGCCTTGGCCGCCGGAGACGGAGGGGAAGGGGCGCTGCAGGGGTTGCGGCCAGAGCGGAGGAGGGTCGGCCTTGGGCGAGCTTGATGTGGGAGGGGACCGGGCGGAACGGCGCCCACGTCGGTGCTGCACGCAGGAGAGGTCGCGGCGGCGCGCCTGGGGACGGGGCTCGGGGTGAGGCGGCTAGGATCGAGGCGATGGGGATCGCGAGGTGAGGGGAGATGGCATGCGGTTGGTGGGTGTCGGATCGAAGATGTGGGCCACGTGAGTCGTACGAGAGGGAGAGATGTACAGGGGAAGCAGAGTGGTGGGGCCGGGGTGGTGGAGACAAGGCGGGGCCTGCGGGGGTGGCGTGGTGCAGAGAGGAGAGAGGCGGGAGGTGGGAGAGGACGGTGCGGGAGGGAGCGGTTGGTGGGGAAAGTGGACCTGGGAAGGGGCAGGTAGCGACGGGATTCAGGCCAGGTGGGGGCGGTCGGCAGGCAGGTGGGCGGGAGTGTGCGCCCAGGAGGTGTTGGGCGGGAAACGAGAGGAGCGGAGAGAGTGTGCCGGCGGACAGGAGGGAAAGGGTGGGGAGTGGGTTGGATGGGTGTGTGAGAGGGGATAAGGTAGGGGTAGGTGGTTGTTGGGTTAGGGTTTAGATAGGATAGGATTTTAGTTTAGAGCTTGGAAGTGGCCGGCCGGGCTTTCGGGCCTAGCGGGCTGCCTCCTAAAAACAATTTGAAAATTTTATTTATTTAGAACGGGGCTTTTGCAAACTGTATTTAGACAAACCAAAATATTTCGGAGACCCGGGTTTTAATTTGAAATAAAGACGGGGCGTTTAGAAAACAAAACCAGGTCTTTTGAAAATAGTTTTAGACAAAACCATGCATGATGATGACGATGCTCAAATGCAATGTGGCATGCTGACATGAGCATTCGGTCATGATGATGCAATGCACAAAAATACAGCAATTTTCTAGGAGTGATTTTAGCGGGATGCCACAGCACCCTTGCTAAAGCCTTTGCATTGTCCGCAATTATTTGGCTAGGAGTCATCGGTTGCAAAACAATGTCTTGTTAAGCCACTTGAAGTTGTAAACATTTGTGCGACCATCATGTAGAGCACCTTTGACAATGAAGCAACATGTGGCAAACCGTCATTGGGACTACATCACACTCCACCATGTCTTTGTATGGGCCAATAGAGAAGGTTACCGAGATGGTGTTCTTGATGTTCTCGGACCCTTGGTCACTTAGCTATTGCACGTGGTAGGGGTACTTGTGTGGATGGAGGGTGAGGTTGAGCTCCTCACACAACTCGGTGCTATCAAGGTTGTGGCAACTCCCTCCATCGATGATCACCTTGATAGATTTCCCATTGATGCCTGCACGTGTTTGGAAGATATTTGAACCTTGATCTTCATGCTCTTGTGCTTGAGTGGTCAAGATCCTTGTGACGACATGTGATGGACTTGCGTCATGTTCACACATGAGGAGTACTTGGTCATATTCCACTTGTTGCCTTGTCATTTCTTCCTTGACTCATGCATCAAATTCATCTTCACTCAAGTACTCTTCGTCACCATTGTCATGGATAAACAATACTTTCTTGTTTCCATACTCGGCCAACTTGTGTCCTTGCCTCCACACTTTTAGAATTCATTGTTGAATGGCGTGGAATCCTTTGTATACTTGCCACTTGGGGGCGGTTTTCGTTGAGGAAGTGTGGGCTTGAAGTAAGTCTTGGAGGTACTTGAGAAGCTACCATTGACGGTTGTTGGTGTAGCAGTTGAAGCTTTTAGGTGAAGTACGTCTTTGGATTGATGTACTTGATGTCCGCTTGTACTTGACGCTTGGACTTTATTGCAATGCGCATAAGCTTAACCATATCGTGGTATGTTTGGAACTCGATGATACACTTGATTGGATGGTTCAAGCCAATAAGGAAACATGCCATGGTTTGCTCCTTGCGCTCTTCAATGTGGCCGCGGATCATGTTGAGCTCCATTTCCTTGAAGTACTCTTCCACGGTCTTTGCCCCTTGACGAAGCGATTGAAGCTTGTTGAAGAGGTCGCACGTGTAGTGCGAAGGAACATAGCGGTATATCATATGAGCCTTCATGTCATGCCAAGTTGTGATTATGGGCTCTCCTCTTGCGTCATGAGCAACTTGAACTTGTTCCCACCAAACGTTGGCGCAATCATCAAACTCAAGCAAAGCCATGTCGACCATCTTCTTGATGCTCTAATTTTGCATGCGGAAGATCTTGTCGATTTTGAGTGCCCATGAGAGATATTCTTCAGGATCATTTGAACCGCTGCACTTGGGCTTCGTGAACTTGAGCTTGCCGAAGGTTTCTTCATCATTGCGGTCATGGTGGCAATTGTTGACACGATGTTGATGGTCTTCATCTTCCATGCAACCACTGCGATGAGCTTGGTGAGCTTGGTGATGAGCTTGCGGTTGAGGAGCCGCATTCGGAGGTGGCGGAACCCTTATCTTGCTCTTGGCGCGGTTGTTAACAAGGAGGAGGAGGCACTTGGGCCTCATGATGATCATGAGGAGGTGGAGCCTCTTGAGGTTGTTGTGGACAAAGAGGAGGCTTGTTCCTCGGGTGTTATTGCAGGTTAGGCACTTGGGCCTCACGGCGAAGATCATAGTCTTGAGCCTCATGACGTGGTGGGCGTCACTCAACTTGTACCACTTGACGCTCCATGTCTTGATGTTGTGGAGGAGGCGCCTCATGATGACCATGGTGTCGGCGTGGACGTTCATGATGGTGATGACGAGGAGGAGGATCTTGGAGAGCTTCATGTTGGTGACGAGCTTGTTCCTCCAAGTTGGAGTCATCACTTGTTGTGTCAAGTATGTGTCGTGGGCGATGGTGGTGGACTTGAGGTTGTGCTTGAGGCTCCACTTGTGGTTGCGCTTGTTGGATCACTAGTGCCCTTGCGTGATGACGGTATCCTTCACACCATACTTAGGGCCTTGAGGAGAAATCAGCATCATAGCTCGACGTTGTGGTGTGTCGTGGTGAAGGTACATAGTTTGTATATGGAAGTGGAATATGGTGGTGTTAGCCTTGTACCTCACCTTGGGGATTGCACGAAACTAGAAACCACAAGTGAGAGTTATTAGCTTGCAAAGTGAAATCGCAAAGAAAGCTCACACTAAAGAAAGAACTAACTCTCGAAGAATTTTGGTGGTAGGTTAGGATTGTGGAATTCCAAAGAACCAACCAAATGAAAAGGGATAGTCAAAAGTGGTGACGGGAACCTACGACTATATACACACGTGGAGATGAATGGGATTGACACGACTATGAAAATGAGCAAACAAAATGTCGTAACAAAGATTACACTCGGTGTCGTGTCAATGCAAGGAGAGACCATGGCTCGTTTGCAAAGAAGAAAAATGAGCAAAAGATTTGTGCACTTGCCTTTCGCTTTGAGACTCTCTTTTGCTACGGGAGACTATGTATCTTTTCTTTGTATCTTTTTCTCTCTTTTTTTATTGCTCTCCCTTGATGCTACCTTGTCACACTTGATATTTCTATTACACTCTCACTATCCTGCTGGGTCCGCAGCATAGAAAACAAAAAATTCCTACGGTGTGAACTACACGCCAAGATCTATCTACTAGGTACAAAGCAACGGGTGGACATACATCCAACGAGAACTTACCCTCGAAGACAACGAGTTTTGTTAACGAGCAGGAACTCGTGGTTGATGTAGTCGTACACTTGCCGATCTCAAGATCGTGAGGAAGTCCGAGCGCCGCAACTCAGCAGCGCATCCGCACTCGCACATACGTTAAAGCCACCGGACAACCTCCACCTCCTCGCTCCAGCGATCCAGTGGAAGCAGCAACTCCTTCCATACGAAATTCCACCGGGAACATGTATCTCGCTAATCCGAGACCAAGGGGGAATAATTCTAGAGGGGAAGAGAGATCCTTCACAAGGAGGTGTGAGGATGAAGGAGGGAATGGGTGGCCTTTTATAGGAGGAGGGGGGTGCCCCCTCTCTCCATGGCCGGCACATGGGGGGGTGACCCCTCACCTCCCCCATTCTTGCGGTGGTAACCCCTCCACATTAAAATGCCTCTTCACATTCCCTTTTAAAGTCTCCACTTTAAATGCATTAAATTTCTCCAAATTTAATGCTCTCTCATTTAATAAAACTGTTTTTATTCAGAATTTTGTTAATTACTTTAATTAACAAACATTCACATATAGCCCCTTGCAATATTTCAATATCACATGCAGAACCACTTTCTGCAATTTCACCCGAAACAATTTCCGGTTTCTATTGAAACAATTCCTACGCTTTGTAATTCTTTCATCTGAAACATATGTTCGCGGAAATGGTGCCCAACAACTCTTAAGTGTGCCACCCTACGGTTCACGAATAATGCAGACATGATCGAGACCCTTCTCCGATCAATAATCAGCAGCGGGACCTGGAGATCCGTACTGACTCCTACACATTCAACGATGACTTCTGTGATCGTGAGAACCTTTAACGCTTGTAACTAAATCCCTTTGTCTCTCGATATATTACATGTCCGAGATTCGATCATCGGTATTTCCATACCTAGTTTGATCTCGTTACCGACATGCACTCTTTTCTCGTTCCCGTGATATAACATTCTAGTGATCACATCACTTGCTTGCAAGCTATCTTAATGTGATATCACCGAGAGGGCCCAAAGTATATCTATCCATCATCTGGATTGACAAATTCCACTCTTGATCCATGAGCTTCAACATAACACATTCGTAGTACTGAACCCATCTTTATAGTCACCCTGTTACGGTGTGACATTTGATGTTATCAAGATACTCTTCCGGTGTTAGCAATTAACATGATCTCATGGTCTAAGGATAAAGATTACTTCGTATGATATTATAGCAATATAAACATAATGACTTGATGGTAATGCTATACTTCAGATGAATGTTCATCACATCATTCCACCAATGGTGTGACCTTGTTATTAACAACATCCAATGTCCATGATAAGGAAACCTTGATCATCTTGTTAATCAACAAGCTAATTTATAAGAGAGGCATAACTAGGAACCCTTTTTGTTTATTAAACACACATGTATTGATGTTTCCGATCAATACAATTCTAGCATGTAAAATAAACATCTATCATATATAAGGAATATATAATAACAACTTTATTATTGCCTCTCAGGGCATATTTCCTTCAGTCTCCCACTTGCACTAGAGACAATAATCTAGTTCACATAGTGATAAATCTAACACCCATGGAGTTCTGGTGTTGATCATGTTTTGCCCTAGGGGGAAATTTAGTCAATGGATCTGCTACATTTAGGTCCGTGTGTACTTTACAAATCTTTATATCTCCATCCTTGACATGCTCGCGGATGGAGTGAAACCGGCGCTAAATATGCTTGGAATTCTTGTGAGACCTTGGTTCCTTTGCGTTGGCTATGGCTCCATTACTGTCACAATAGATCACCATTGGTTCCAACGCACTGGGAACCACACCTAGTTCCGTAATGAACTCTTTCATCCAAATCGCCTCCTGCGCCGCCTCTGAAGCAGCAACATATTCCGCCTGCATCATTGATCCAGCCACCACAGGTTGTTTGGAACTCCTCCAACTAACTGCTGCTCCGTTCAAGAGAAATACGTATCCGGATTGAGACTTAGAGTCATCCGGATCGGTGTCAAAGCTAGCATAGACATAACACTTAGAGACTAGCTCTTCTTCACCTCCGTATATAAGAAACATATCATTAGTTCTTCTCAAGTACTTGAGGATGTTCTTTATCGCTATCCAGTGTTCCGAACCTGGATCAGATTGGTACCTACTAGTCAAACTAATAGCATGTGCCACATTCGGTCTTGTACATAGCATGGCATACATAATAGAGCCTATGGCCGAGGCATAGGGGATCTTATCCATCATCTCTCTTTCTTCGGCCGTAGCCGGACTTTGAGTCTTACTCAATGTCTTGCCTTGCAACATAGGTAAGAACCCCCTTCTTACTTTCGTCCATATTAAACTTCTTTAATATCTTATCAAGGTATGTACTCTGCGATAGCCCAATTAGGCGCCTTGATCTATCTCTATAGATTTTAATGCCTAACATATATGATGCTTCACCAAGGTCTTTCATCGAAAATTTGCTGTTTAGATAACTTTTAACACTGTTTAAAAGATATATATCATTTCCAATCAATAATATGTCATCCACATATAATATCAGAAATTCCACATTGCTCCCACTCACTTTCTTGTAAATACAAGCCTCTCCATAAGTTTGGAAAAATCCAAACTCTTTGATCACCTCGTCAAAGCGGAGATTCCAACTCCAGGATGCTTGCTTTAGTCCATAGATGGATCGCTGAAGTTTCCATACCTTATTAGCATCCTTAGGATCGACAAAACCCTTAGGTTGTATCATATAAAACTCTTCTTCAATATTACCATTGAGGAACGCAGTTTTGACATCCATCTGGCATATTTCATAATCGAAATATGTAGCAATTGCTAACATAACCCTAACCGACTTAAGCATCGCTACGGGAGAGAATGTCTCATCATAGTCAACTCCTTGAATTTGTCGAAACCCCTTTGCGACAAGTCGAGCCTTATAGATGGTCACATTACCATCAGCATTAGTTTTTCTTTTGAAAATCCATTTATTCTCAACGGCCTTTCGGTCGTGAGGTAAGTCCACCAAGTTTCAAACTTGGTTCTCGTACATGGATTCCATCTCGGATTTCATGGCTTCTAGCCATTTGTTCGAATCCGGGCTCATCATCGCTTCTTCATACGTCGCAGGGTCATCCATTTCATCAACCATGAAATTCACAACAGGATTGTCGTATAGTTTAGGAGCTGTAGGTGTCCTACTTAACCTGCGAGGTTTGGTAGTGTCCTCTTTCAGAGTTTCATGATCATTATCATTAGCTCTCTCTTCATTAGGTGAAGTCAACTCCGAAACAACTTTCGGTGCTGCGCCACTCGCCATTCCATGAAGAGAAGGTTCAGTAACCTCTTCGAGTTCTACCTTCCGACTACTCACACCTTTCGCGAGAAACTCCTTCTCAAGAAGGAATCCATTCTTGGCAACAAAAACCTTGCCCTCGGATCTGTGATAGAAGGTATACCCAATTGTTTCCTTAGGGTATCCTATGAAGAGGTATTTTTCCGCTTTGGGTTCGAGTTTATCCGGTTGAAGTTTCTTCACATAAACATCGCATCCCCAAACTTTAAGAAATGATAGCTTAGGTTTGTTTCCAAACCATAATTCATACGGTGTTGTTTCAACGGATTTAGATGGTGCCCGATTTAAAGTGAATGCAGCTGTTTCCAGTGCATAACCCCGAAATGACAGTGGCAAGTCAGTCAGAGACATCATAGATTGAACCATATCCAATAAGGTACGATTACGACGTTCCGACACACCATTACGTTGTGGTGTTCCGGTAGGCGTGAGTTGTGAAACTATTCCACACTCTTTCATGTGTGTGCTAAACTCATAACTTAGATACTCTCCTCCACAGTCAGACCGTAGAAATTTGATCTTTCTATTACGATGATTTTCCACTTCATTCTGAAATTCCTTGAACTTTTCAAAAGTTTCAGACTTGTGTTTCATCAAATAGATATACCCATATCTACTCAAATCATCCGTGAAAGTAACAAAATAACGATATCCACCTCGCGCCAACACACTCATTGGTCCACACACATCAGTATGTATGATTTCCAATAGATCTGTCGCCCGTTCCATTGAACCGGAAAACGGCGTTCTAGTCATCTTGCCCATAAGGCATGGCTCACATGTATCAAATGATTCAAAATCAAGTGATTCCAAAAGTCCATCAGAATGGAGTTTCTTCTTGCGTTTAACGCCAATATGACCTAGACGGCAGTGCCACATATATGTAGACATATCATCTTCAAGTTTAATCTTTTTAGCATTAACATTATGAATGTGTGTGATATTACTATCAAGATCCAACAGAAATAAACCATTCAACATAGGTGCATGACCATAAAAGATATCATTCTTAGAAATCGAACAACCATTGTTTTTAGATTTAAAGGAATGACCACTTTGCATCAAACATGATCCAGATACAATGTTCATGCTTAGTGCAGGCACTAAATAACAATTATTTAGGTTTATAACTAATCCCGATGGCAAATGGAGAGGTAGCGTCCCGACGGCGATCACATCAACTTTTTATCCATTGCCGACCCGCATTCTGACCTCATCCCTTGCTAGTAGATGCTTGTTCCGTACCCCCTGAACCGAGTTACATATATTAGCAACCGATCCCGTATCAAATACCTAGGTGCTACTGTGAGTACTAGTCAAGTACACATCAATAACATGTATATCACATATACCTTTGTTTGCCTTGCCGGACTTCTTGTCCGCCAAATACTTGGGGCAGTTGCGCTTCCAATGGCCAGTCCCCTTACAATAGTAGCACTCAGGGTCAGACTTAGGGCCAACTTGGGGTTTCTTTTTAGGCGTGGCAATAGACTTTCCACCCTTCTTTCCCTTGTGCTTTTCTTTCTTGTCTTTCTTGAAACCGGTGGTCCTATTGATCATCAACACTTGATGTTTTTTCCTAATCTCTACTTCTGCAGTCTTAAGCATTGACAGAAGCTCGGGAAGAGACTTCTTCATGCCCTGCATATTATAGTTCATCACGAAGCTCTTCTAGCTAGGTGGCAAAGATTGGAGAACACGATGTATGCCTAAGTCAATGGGAATCGTTATTCCCAAGGACACAAGCTTATCGGCGTACCTAGACATTTTGAGTACGTACTCACTAACGGAGCTGTTTTCCTCCATCATGCAGCTAAAGAACTTTTCTCTAGCATTATAACTCTCTACGGCAGCGTGGGTATCGAAAATCATTTTCAATTCTCCCATGGTATCAAAGGAATTGCCATTTTCGAAACGCTTTCGAAGTTCTGGCTCTAGTCCATACAGTATGCCGCAATGAACTAAGTTGTGGTCCTCCTGACGAGTCACATAGACATTCTTTTCTTCGTCAGGGGAATCAGGAGCTGGTGGGGGGCCTAGCGGCGCATCTAGCACATATTGCTTTTGTGCAGCAGTGAGGAGAATCCTCAAATTCATAGCCCAGTTGGTGAAGTTTCTACCATTCACAGCAAGTTTCTATTTCTGCATGAACACACTGAAATTAAAAGCAGGTGGTGCCATCTACAACAGAATTTGTAAAGTTTATTTAGACTTTGTTTATGATAGATTAAGTTCAACTAATCCAAATTACTAATGAACTCCCACTCAAAAACGACATCCCTCGTGTCTTTTTGGTGATTACATGAACAAAATCCACTACACCAAGTCCGATCATCACGTGAGTTGATGTAGCTTCAAAGGCGAGCATCTATATGGGCATCATATCAACTATATGACTCATGCTTAACCTTTCGGTCCGTGTTCTGAGGCCATGTCTGTACATGCTAGGCTCGCCAAGTAAGAACCTTAGTATTCGTGTGTCTAACACTGTCTTACACTTGTTCCTATGAAAGCGTAGATTAGAGTACACCCGATCATCACGTGATGTCTCGAAACACGATCCACAGAAAGGTGCATACTTAAGGAAGAACACATTTTTATCTTGATATCTAAATGAGGGATCATCTTATAATGCTACCAAAAACGCCAAACTAGCAGTATAAGATGCTAACATCTAATGTGTAAAGTGAGATGATATGGTCCATGCATTTGATCTCTATCACTTGCATAGTGGTATGATCTCTATCATTCCTTTGTGTGTAAGGCCAAGGTCTATGGAACTTACACGTTGAGTCTGTTGTAAGAGTATCGATCATACATCTACTTATAACAATACCATATCAATACACTAGCCCAGCAACGATCTAAACTAGACGCCTCTAATTTATCAATTGCAAGTTTTACATGGCTTAGGGCTTTCGGAGATAGAACCGTTCTCACCTACGAACATGAACCACAATGAGGATAACTAAGTTATTAGCAACTCGTTGTAAATCAGATATTGACTATAGTAGGAGAGACAGACACCCGCCAGCCACTTATGCAAAACAAGTTGCATGTCAGTCGTGGAACCGGTCTCATGTACAATGACATGTAAGGTTGGTCCGGGCCGCTTCATCCCACTATGCCACCAATATCCAAAATACATAGAACATGCAATAACATGATCATCATCGCCCACATATAAACATATGTGTACTACCCGTGCAAAGCACATACACATAGATCAGGCTCTGATACCACTACTGGGTCCACAGCATAGAAAACAAAATTTTCCTACGGTGTGAACTAGACGCCAAGATCTATCTACTAGGTACAAAGCAACGGGTGGACATACATCCAACGAGAACTTACCCTCAAAGACAATGAGTTTTGTTAACGAGTAGGAACTCGTGGTTGATGTAGTCGTACACTTGCCGATCTCAAGATCGTGAGGAAGTCCGAGCGCCGTAACTTAGCAGCTCATCCGCACTCGCACACACGTTCAAGCCACCGGACAACCACCACCTCCTCGCTCCAGCGATCCAGCGGAAGCAGCAACTCCTTCTAGACGAAATGCCACCGGGAACATGTATCTCACTAATCCGAGACCATGGGGAATAATTCTAGAGGGGGAGAGAGATCCTTCACAAGGAGGTGTGAGGATGAAGGAGGGAATGGGTGACCTTTTATAGGAGGAGGGGGGTGCCCCCTCTCTCCATGGCCGGCGCATGGGGGGGTGACCCCTCACCTCCCCCATTCATGTGGTGGTAACCCCTCCACATTAAAATGCCTCTTCACATTCCCTTTAAAGTCTCAACTTTAAATGCACTAAATTTCTCCAAATTTAATGCTCTCTCATTTAATAAAACTCTTTTTATTCAGAATTTTGTTAATTACTTTAATTAACAAACATTCACACATAGCCCCTTGCAATATTTCAATATCACATGCAGAACCACTTTCTGCAATTTCACCCGAAACAATTTCCGGTTTCTATTGAAACAATTCCTGCGCTTTGCAATTCTTTCGTCTGAAACATATGTGCTCCAAAATGGTGTCCGGTAACTCTTAAGTGTGCCACCCTACGGTTCGCTAATAATGCAGACATGATCGAGACCCTTCTCCGATCAATAATCAGCAGCGGGACGTAGAGATCCGTACTGACTCCTACACATTCAACGATGACTTCTGTGATCGTGAGAACCTTTAACTCTTGTAACTAAATCCCTTTGTCTCTCGATCTATTACATGTCCGAGATTCGATCATCGGTATCTCCATACCTAGTTTGATCTCGTTACCGACATGCACTCTTTTCTCGTTCCCGTGATATAACATTCTAGTGATCACATCACTTGCTTGCAAGCCATCTTAATGTGATATCATCGAGAGGGCCTAGAGTATATCTATCCGTCATCTGGATTGACAAATTCCACTCTTGATCCATGAGCCTCAACATAACACCTTCATAGTACTGAACCAATCTTTATAGTCACCCTGTTACGTTGTGACGTTTCATGTTATCAAGATACTCTTCTGGTGTTAGCAATTAACATGATCTCATGGTCTAAGGATAAAGATTACTTCGTATGATGTTATAGCAATATAAACATAATGACTTGATCGTAATGCTATACTTCGGATGAATGTTCATCACATCATTCCACCAATGGTGTGACCTTGTTATTCACAACATCTAATGTCCATGATGAGGAAACCTTGATCATCTTGTTAATCAACAAGCTAGTCTATAAGAGAGGCATAACTAGGAACCCTTTTTGTTTACTGAACACATATGTATTGATGTTTCCGATCAATACAATTCTAGCATGTAAAATAAACATCTATCATATATAAGGAATATATAATAACAACTTTATTATTGCCTCTCAGGGCATATTTCCTTCATATCCAAGGACAAATGCACAATGCTCAAGCAAACACAAGATGAGCCACTCTCATGGGATAGGTACACACAAAGGAAGATAGGGGTTAACAAGGTGACACAAGTTATACCTTCGTTGGTGAGGATGAATTTGACGTCAGTGGTGCAGGATGATGTTCGTGGGCCGTGGTGTCGATGAGCACGGAAGTTCTCGATGCGAAGCTTGTTGTTAGTTGACAACATGCACACGGGACACGAACAAGCAAGAGGAAATTAGCCAATGCGAAAAAGAGACAATACTATCAAAATTAAGCATCAGGGCCAGAAACTCCGGTGTCTCTGGGCCAGAAACGCAGGCCGGAGACTACGGTGTGATCAGGCCAGAAACTCTGGTGTGGGTTGGAGATTTCGGTCTGCAGGTCCAGAAACTCCGGTCTAGGTACAGAGCTCGAACTGCTCGTGTTCTTAAGTGGAAATCCATGCCTTGGGTCCTCAAATCCACAAAAATTGGCCAAATTGGGATGGGAAAACACAGGATAAACCTGGACAAATACCTAATACAAAATTTGGTCAGATCAAAACCACAAATAACACTCCAAATCAAGAGATTGATCCAAAGGAAAATGTGGGGCTCATTTTTAGGGATTTTTGAATTTTTGGTGGATAGAAGAAAAATTTATGGGGGAATTTGTGAGCAACGAAGCTCTTGATACCAATATGTTGACGGTCAACCTCGAGGCTGGCCCGATCTTTCATGAATCCCGTTCAAATCGAGGGTGGAGTGTGGGGGAAGGAGAGGAGGGATGAACTCGACGAACTCACACACAAAGAACACGAGGAACACACTCACACAAAACCACGATACACACCAATAGCTCATGACGGTGGTGACCGCCCCGATGCAATCCCTAGGATCGGCGTCGGGCGGAGGACTCTCTCTCGAACCGGCACGTCGAGTAGGTAGTTTCGGTGAGATCTCGACGTCTTGGAAAAGGGACTCTGATGCCATGGCCTTGTACAACGAGGGAGGCACGATGCAAACTCCAACAAGGTTTATACTTGGGTGCTCCTCAATCAAGAAGCATGAGGCAAGAATTAGATATATCCACAAGGGTGTCCACTAATTCCAAACATCATGCCTAGGGTTTACAATAGATGTGGGGGACTATATATAGGCCATCCACTAAGACAGGGGTACTTTGGGGATAAAAGGGGAAGTTCTAGACGGACTAAAGGGTACATGGGCCGAAGGCCCAAAGGCTTTTACATGCCTATCGATGCACGACCCAGAGACTCCATTGTGGTGGACCGGAGACTCCGATCTGGGCTGGAGATTTCGGTCGGTCTCTGATCCGTCTCTAGAGTGGCATTCTGAGTGTCCTCGAGCTTGATCTGGGGGTCGGTCCGGAGATGGGCCGGAGACTCTGGTGTCTCAGTCCGGAGATTGCGGTCTATCAGGCCGGAGACTCCGGTGTGAGCAGCTCCAGCAGCTTCATCTTCACACCTGGCTCCTTGTCCTCCATCCTTGGGTGCTTGGTGATGTGTTGGGGCTTCGTACCTGATGATGCATAGAGTACTTGCATGAAGTAGCACACCATCAAAGGATGTATCAAATTGACATGAGGAGAGGAGCGAGTTAACCTTAGCTTGTAGGAGTTTAACTCGTGCACGAGTCATTGATCCACTTGGGGGACTTGGTGGTGGAGATGTAGGGCCGTACGTAGGACGGGCTGCATCAAACCCCTAGTTTTATGCCCAAACTACCCCTGAACTTGTGGCTGGCCTATAAATAGAGCCCCCACCCCTCATGTATCCCTAGGCATAAATGATAGACTAAAGACACCCCCTTTGTGGAATCTCTAGTTTTGCCTCGTCGCCTTACCAAAGGGGACCGACTATCGTCACCACCTCGTTGGAGTTCTCATCGCGCCTCCCTCGTTTTATAAGGCCTACCTTTGCGAGTGCGTGAGCATAGTTGTCAAGACCCTCTCCAAGGTGTTCTTCCCTCTCCGCTTGGGATCGAGGGAGCACGTTGACTGATCTTTCCTTGCGAGGATTCTATCGGACCGATGGCCACCGACGGGAGCAATCAACCTTGTATCATGTGAGTTTTGCGTGTGTCCATCGTGTTCTTCGCGAGGTGTGAGTCCACTTCCGCTACATTCTCCATTTTCCCTCGCTTTCCCATCGATTTGACCATGAGATCTGTGAAGACCGGGCCACCCTTGAGGTTACCCCTTATCATCTAGTATCAGCAGCTTTTATTTTCCACGGATTGCTCATCGATTTGGTATTTTCCCCCATATATTCGAAAATCCCCAAAAATGGCCCCAATTTCGTGTTTTGGATCGATCTATGATTTGAGTGCATTTTGGTAGGTTTTGATCTGTGGATTACTTGCTAAACTTATTGATCTACCTTCCGCTGCGTTAGCGTGTCAGGTGGGATCTCGCCAAAATCCCACTTCTAGTTCATTTGCCAAAATCTAGTTCAAATTTTTGCTCAAAATTTACCCTAGATTTTGATAAATGAACTAGAAGTGGGATTTAGGCAGGATCCCACTTGACACCCTACCATGTGTTCCCATGGCCTAATTCCTTGATTTGCCCCACCAATTTGGTGTTTTGGTTCGAGTTTTTCCGCCAAAATCGCATCCCGATCGAGTTCTTCATGTCCTGGAACCTCTGGATCGGAGATTTGGTCTCTAGACCAGAGATTCCGGCCCACGGACTGGAGATTGTGGTGCAAATCGGAGTTCCTGGCAAATATCGGGACCCCCATACTGATTGGCATCTAGTTTTCGCGCAGAAAAACAGATTTGACCTTCCTCACGGTTTTAGCATAACTTTTGCATACGAATTCGCATTTTGGTATTCTTCATCTCGTTTCAAAGAGGAGAATGATCTCTACATCATCATCTATGTGGTTCATGCTATCTACTCAATCCAAATTCCGTGAGCAAGGTGGAATCCACCAATAAAGGGTGAAGATCGGTGACGAAAGGTATAAAAATTCCGCGATTTCACCCCACTTGCTTTTATTTGTGAGCTACACTATCTTTGCGAACAACAAACACATATTGATACTAGTTCATCATATGATTTCTTGGGCTATGAACATTTGATACTTGTACAATTCCGAGAAAAAGCTGTGAGCGCGCTATCTCACATAGTTATCTTGTATAGTTGTTGGCACGAGGAAGGAGCAAGTGAAAAATAAAAGAAAAAGTGAAAAAAAGAAAAAGAAAAAGAAGAAAAAGAAAGAAAGAAACAAGTGCCTCATATAATAGGAAGTGTAATCTCGATGAACATCATATAGGTGGTACTTATTGTGCATATCTTGTAGCCCAACAACTTTATTGCAATCGAACTAGCGTCTCTCCTTGAACTCGTGCAACATGAGCTTATAGTCTTCGCTAGGGGATCATTTGGTTCTTAGCTCACCTTCTCTGTCGCACAAGTCCCATTTATCCCACCGTTTGTGTTTCCTTGTACATAATCCCTATCTTGTGGATTAACTTGTTTTGGTTTGTTATCATCGTGGTTCTTTACTTGCAATTACAGTATCTTGATTTTGGATTGTTCTTGTGATATGGGGTGGCCCGATCTTCTCAGCAAGCACTTGTCGATGATGATTATGGTGGATAGATAACTAGCCTATAGCTATGAACTCTCCCGCTCGGACCATGATGCCAATGCAAGAGCTCTCGAACCCGGTGGGATATTCACAACACCATGCTCTTCCGCACGCAGCCGTTGACCATGAACAGTAGTTTGCAATCTACTAATTCCCAATGGAACAATAGATCACACTCAATTGAAGTAGTATAATTAGATCATAGTGTAATTCTAGAGGTTCTTTGAAAGAAACAACTCCAAAATAGTTTAAACATGGTCTTCACCCTAACTATAGGTCGTCCTAGGGCTTATAAGGTCGGTTGGGGCGGCTAGAAACCGAAACTAAACGCGTACGACTCAAGCTGATACAAGCCGACTCGGACCAGATTCGGTCGGCGGGCAGACATTCTGATGTAATCGGGCCAGACAGTCCGGTCGGGACAGACACTCCGGGTGGAGTGTGCCAGACAGTCCCGTCTAGACGGAAACTTCAGAGTTTCCAGGTGGTGTCCGAGTAGTGTTCGATTTGGGAGACAGATTGCCCGCACCAATTCTTCTCGGGCAGGCGGGACAGTCCAGGTGGATCCGGCCGGACACTCCGGTCGATGCAGAGCTTTTGGCCTCCGTCTTGATGATCTTCTCTTGTGCCTTCCTCCCGCTCCTCCCTCGCGCATCCTTGGGTGATCATCATGCTAGGATTCTCTTGTAACCCTTCTCCTCCTCACACCATGCTTGTTTCACCAATGAACATGATCATACATAAATGCATAGACTTAGGTAGTATAAATTTCTCATCAATTAAAGTACCAGACTCATTTAAGAGTAAATTCACCTATTGTTCAAGTAGCTTAGCATGAGCTCTTATAATGGGTCCAATTCTAATCTCATTGGACTGATCCTTCCTTGCAACAATTGGAGCATCTTCAATAGTCACTCGAGTAGGTATAATTGTAGGGATGTCCTCATCATATCCCCCTTCAAAAGGCGTCGACCTCGACGCTCCAAGGTCTTCTCCATCATATGGTGATAAATCAGCAACATTGAAGCTGTTGCTAACTCCACCAAACTACTCAATAGGTATATCAATTGAGTAGGCATTATCATTAATCTTGGCTAACACCTTGTAAGGACCAGCACCACGTGGCTTCAATTTTGACTTTCGAAGTAGTGGGAACCTATCCTTGCGTAGATGCACCCATACCATGTAACCAGGCTTGAATAACACTTCCTTCCTTGCAGCAGCAATGTTCTTGCCTTTCTTCTCAATAGCCTCTCGAGTCTTCTCATGAATCTTCTTCATATATTCAACATGTTTTGATGCCTCCATATCAACTCTCTAATCTAATGGCAAAGGCAACAAATCAAGTGGCGTCAATGGCTTGAAGCCATACACCACCTCAAAAGGACAAAGCTGAGTAGTCGAATGCACCACCCTATTGTATGCAAAATCAACATGTGGCAAACACTCTTCCCACTCCCACAGATTCTTCTTCATCATAGTCCTCAAAAACTGTGACAATGTTTGATTCACCACCTCCGTTTGACCATCTGTTTGGGGATGACAGGTAGTACTGAATAGCAGTTTCGTTCCCAGCTTCCCCCATAAGGTCTTCCAAAAGTAGATCATGAACTTCACATCATGGTCAAAAATAATCGTCTTGGGTACTCCATGTAATCTAACAATGTCCCTGAAAAACAGGTTAGCAACATGCGACACATCGTCGCTTTTGTGGCAGGCAATAAAATGAGCCATCTTATAGAACATATTTTGCGACCTCGGATCGTTAAGGATCCTAAGTCCCTGTGATTAACATGCTAGTCCCTGGATCAATAGCTAGCACTTCATAGTCGATGAATATCATGTAAAACACAAGTCATTATTACACGAATAATCCAGAGTATAATTATTACAACTTGCATAGCTTATAGCTAGCTCAAATAAAACAGCGGAAACTAAGTTAAACTTGAGTCCATCAACGCCTTAGGCTAGTTGCGTGAAGACCCGCGAACCCTACACACCTTTCAATCTTCGTATTCTGCACATAAGACGTGCAGCCAACAAGTTGGGTCAATACTTTGAATGTATTGGAAAATTACACCAAGGAAAGAGTAAGACTATCTCTACATGCAAGGCTAAGAGTAGGCTCTGGGTTCATTTGCGTAAAGCCAATTTTATCAATGTAATAAGAAAAGAGGAAGAAAGTTTTCCCTACTTTGTAAACTTTGATAATTAGTATAGGGTCGAATGGAACATGTGGATATTACTCACCAAGTGCCCAATCAACCTAGCACTTGGATATTACGCACCAGGTTCCCAAAATCCCACCCAATGGCGATATTACTCATGCCTTGGGGTTTATAAACGTTAGGTTTGTAAAAGAGAGAGGAAGATCTTCTAGAGGCTCCATCCTTCAGATGCTCAATGTTGTTCTATTTCCGTAAACACGGCTGATCGATCAGATTGCAATACTCTCGAGAGGTTGTGCACTTTCCCCACAATCCATGATCAAGTCCTTTTACAGATAAGACCATGCTGAAGCCTTCCCTTAGTAGCCCCTCTACTAGCTGGATCCATCCGTGCCAAGAACCTCCAAATGTTGGTACCCCGGTGAGGTTTTCCACTAAGTACTAAGCCAAGACAGAGCCCATATGTATTGTGGTTGCACGGGAAGCTTCTGAATTCTGAAACATGGCAGACTTCTTTGATTCCTGGGCGGCCGTGCTCCACCAAAATCCCACTCGTTCTCCCGACAACCATTCCACCCAGAAGAAAACTTAGTTTTATTTTAAGGGGTTTTGGAGAAGAAAAGTTCGCTCGAGAGAGCTACCATACTTAGAAAATTCTTGAGTCTTCCGAACCCTCCCAACGGTACTTGATATATATAAGTATATAGCATAGCAAGCAACTTAGAAAAACAGGATAACCTATTGGGATGAGAAATCCTAAGCATAGAGCTACTCATGGCATACTAAAAAACCGTACTTGCAAAATAGTACTAAGAAATTCTACCAAAACCCTACACATGCATACTACAGAATTTGAAGAGTAAAACATGCATAGTCAAAACTGGGACATAAACATGAACAAGTGGTGTAACTTGCCTTGGTCCGAGCAGTAATCTACACAACAGTACTCCTCAGCGCACTCCGAGCAATCTAACGAAACAAACATGGATCCAATCACAAATTGCACAAAACAAGTCACGAAGTCGAATATGCAGGCATGCAACATGGTAATATGCAAGGATGGATTCAAACTTGACCAATGGTTTTATTTAGGGGTGTTGTTGAGTTGGGGACGTCATTAGAATCGGGTCCCCATAGATTTTAAGTATTTTGGGTTAAACCCTAAATAACCAAGCTCAAAACTAGATCTACAACTCCAATCTACCACGAGACAGATCTGAACACCCTAAGCATGATACGACAATTTTGTACAGAAGGTCTCGTCGATACAAAGCCAACGCAACAAGAATCAATTAAAACAGAGCTACGGATAATTTTCTAGAATTAAAATACTCTAATCTAAACTTTAAATCCTAATGCAAGATTGCTGTGGTAAAACAGAAATATTATTGTAGATCTGTGTTCTACCCAAAAAAATGAATCCAACGGTATATCATACGCAAATTTTTGGACTAAAACTCGAATTTCTATGGATTTTACAAGATTGGAGTAATTTCTGCCTATTTTAAAAAAAAGGAAAAGAAAAAGGGGCGGCGCCAACTGTGCAGCGCCAAGTGGCGGCGCGGGATTGGTCTAGGGTGGGCACGCGGCACTGACGCGGTGCTGACGCGTGCGCTGACACGTGGTGGCGCGCGATTGGGCAGTACCCCTTCGCTGGGTCAATGCGATCTGTACCGCCGGATCGAGATCCGATGGCCAGGGACGGAGGGCTTACCGACGGTGACGTTGACGACGACGGCGACAGCGGCGGCGCATCGGTGGCGATGGCTGGCGGCGTTCCGGCTAGCCCCCGGCTGCGCGAACTGGACGACGGCATTCCCCTCCTTCTCACGGTCGCCCTGGTATGGTCGGCGTCGGTCGTCCCCTTCTCTGCCCGCGGTGGTGTTCCTCCGTTCTCTCCCGTCTCCGGCGAGACTCCGGCGACCAATCGCCGGCGGTTCACTGCGTTAAAGAGAGGGAAAAACGAGGGGGAGACACAGGAGTTAGCGGTGGTTCCGATTTTGGAAAAAAAGAGGAGGGAGGGCTCGGTAGCGATGTCGGTGACAACCTCCCGAGGCGGAGCTCCGGCGGCGCCTCGGCAGCGACAAAGACGGGGCTAGGGTTTGTGGTTTTTTTTGGGAAAAGAGTCGGGGCTCGATGGGGAGGGTTATAAGGGGGGGTTTTCGTGCGGAAGGGGTCAGATTCGTCTCTGAATCCAACGGAATCCGGTGGGATTTGCGTCGGCAGAGGAGTTGGCGACGAACACGCTTATGACGGGGATGATAGGTGGGGCCCTCTCGTCAGTGAGAGGCGGGAGGGGGGGCGGGCTGGCGGCTGGTGGGCCGGCCTGCGCGTCGGCTGCGCTGTGCGTCGCTCGCTCGCGGTGCGCGCGGTAGATAGATGCGGGCTGGCTTCGGTTGGCCCGCTTAGGTTAGACTTCTCTTTTTTTTATTCTTTTTATTATTTTCTGTTTTGCTATTTGTTTAATAACTTTTGCAAACGGACTCCGAATTAGACGAAATTTGTTTCTAAAATTTTGTAAAAAGAAGAGGGTTAGAGTAGGACTTTAACATAACACTTTTGCAAGGGTTTTGGTGGTTCAAAAGGTTTTATCCCTTTTTGTCTATAATTGACTATGGAGTTTAAGAAAATACCTGATGCAGTTTTTGATATGTGATGCCATGATGCAATGATATGATGCATGCTTCTAGTAACATCTGAAATTGCAAAATTTGGGATGTTACAAACCTACCCCCCTTAAGAGGAATCTCGTCCCCGAGATTCAGGTTGGTTAGCAAATGGGTGTGGGTGTTCTTTCTTCAGGTCTTCTTGACGTCCCCACGTGTCCTCTTCCTCGGAATGGTGATTACATTGAACTTTGCAAAACCTCATAGTCTTGGTACGAGTGATTCTCTCGGCCGTCTCCAGAATCCTGGTGGGTTTTTCCTCATAGGTGAGATTGTTTTCTAGTTGAACTTCTTCCAACAGAACCGTATCCTTTAGTGGGGTTTCAGCCATTTCCGGGTGACACTTCTTTAGTTGCGACACATGGAAAACATCATGAACCGTTAGTACTTCGGGTAATTCTAGCTGATAGGCAACCTCCCCTCTGTGACCCAAAATCTTGTAGGGCCCTATGAATCGGGGTGCTAACTTACCCTTGATCCCGAATCTCTTAACTCCTCGTAGTGGCGAAACTCGGAGATACGCATGGTCTCCCACTTCATAAGTCACATCCCTGCGCTTGGAATCAGCATAACTCTTTTGTCTAGATTGGGCTATTTTTAACCTGTCTTGAATCTGTCTCACTTTTTCTTCGGCATCCTTGATAATTTCAGGTCCAAACAAACTACGTTCTCCAACCCCACTCCATAGCAGCGGAGTCCTACACTTTCTGCCATATAGAACTTCAAATGGAGCCATCTTGATGCTAGTTTGGTAGCTGTTATTGTATGAGAATTCCGCATATGGCAAGTTATCATCCCAACTAGACCCATAGTCTAGCGCACAGGCTCTTAACATGTCCTCCAAGATCTGATTAACTCTTTCCGTCTGTCCATCCGTTTGTGGGTGGAAGGCAGTACTAAACTCCAGTCGTGTCCCTAGAGACCCGTGTAGCTGTCGCCAAAACTTAGAGGTGAATTGGGTACCTCTATCCGAGACAATCCCCTTGGGTACACCATGAAGGCGTATGATCCTTAACATATAAATCTTGGCAAGTTTAGCACTCGTATAGGTGGTCTTTACAGGAATGAAGTGGGCCACCTTTGTGAAGTGGTCGACCACTACCCATATGGAGTCATACCCAGAACGAGTCCGCGGTAGTCCTGTGATAAAATCCATGCCTACCTTGTCCCACTTCCAATCGGGCACATGTAATGGCTGCAGTAGTCCTGCTGGCTTTTGATGTTCGGCCTTGACTCTGTTGCACACGTCACACAAGGAGATATATTCAGCAATTTCTCTTTTCATGTTGTTCCACCAGAATCTATCTTTCACATCCATGTACATCTTTGTATTACCAGGATGAATTGAGTAAGGCGAATCGTGAGCTTCCTGAAGGATTAACTTCCTGATATCAGGGTCATCGGGAACGCACAGACGCTTCTCATACCAAAGTGTTTCTTGTTCATCCGTGTGAAACCCTTTTGCTTTACCCTTGCTTATATTAGCTCTTATTTCTTCCAACTCTTTGTCCCCCTTCTGGGCCTCTTTGATTTGGTCCAGAAGCGTTGGCACTATCTCCATAGTTGCTAAGTATCCCTCCGGAACTACTTCCAACCTGAGATCCTTGAATTGTTCACACAAATCATTTGGAAGTTCTCCCACGGTAAGTCCATTTACATAGACTTTTCGGCTTAAGGTGTCAGCCACAACGTTGGCCTTTCCAGGATGGTACTTCAGGTCTAAGTCATAATCCTTGATGAGCTCAAGCCATCTTCTTTGCCTCATATTTAATTCATTTTGAGTGAAGATATACTTAAGACTCTTGTGATCCGTGAACACATCACAGTGTTTGCCCATTAGGTAATGTCTCCATACCTTGAGCGCATGCACAACTGATGCTAGTTCCAAATCGTGCGTGGGGTAGTTATTCTCATGGTTCTTAAGTTGCCGAGAGGCATAGGACACTACTTTTCCATCTTGCATCAATACACTACCGAGTCCTTGCCGGGAAGCGTCGCAATAGACCTGGAAATCCTTTTGGATTTTAGGGAGACACAAAACTGGTGTTGTTACTAGGCGCTTCTTCAACTCTTGAAAACTTGCTTCACATGCCTCGGTCCATTGGAACTTCTTCTCTTTCTTCAGCAACTCTGTCATAGGCTTTGCTATCTTGGAAAGTTTTCAATGCATCTTCGGTAATATCCCGCAAGGCCCAGGAAACTCCTAATATCACCCACACTCTTAGGAGACTCCCATTCTGTCACGGATGCTACCTTACTTGGGTCCACGGCAACACCTTTAGCCGACACAATATGACCAAGGAAACCCACTTCTTTCAACCAGAACTTACATTTGCTAAATTTGGCATACAACTTGTGTTCTCTTCACTTTTCCATGATTAGGCGCAGGTGCCTCTCATGTTCCTTCTCGTCCTTGGAGTATATGAGTATGTCATCAATGAATACCACAATAAACTTATCCAAGTACTCCATGAACACCTTGTTCATCATAGTCATGAAGTATGCTGGGGCATTGGTTAAGCCAAACGACATCACGGTGTACTCATACAATCCGTATCTTGTGGTGAAGGCTGTCTTGGGTACATCATATTCTCGGATCTTTAACTGAAAATAACCTGATCGGAGATCAATCTTAGAGAAAACACTAGCTCCCTTTAATTGGTCAAACAGGTCGTTAATATTGGGTAGAGGGTACTTGTTCTTGATTGTCACTTCATTCAACGACCGGTAGTCCACGACTAGTCTCTTGGTTTTATCCTTCTTCTCCCCGAATAAGACAGGTGCTCCCCAAGATGACGCACTTGGTTGAATGAAGCCTTTGTCCAATTGCTCTCTAAGTTGTTTCTTAAGTTCCTTCAACTCATCCACATCCATCTTGTACGGTCTCTTTGCTATTGGTCCAGTACCAGGCATCAAGTCAATGAGAAACTCGATGTCTCGGTCAGGAGGCATCCCTGGCAATTCTTCCGGAAACACATCTGGATACTCCTTCACAATTGGCACACCCTCCAAGCTAACCCCCTTAAGAGAGTTCACCATACTTCCCTTGAGTGCGAAAGCTGACTTAAAGGGGATCCTTTTCTTTTCCGGAGTTGTGAGTGCGATAGTCCTTTTGGCACAATCTATGACTCCCTCATATTCGGTCATCCAATTCATGCCCAAAATTATATCTAAGCCTTGTGATTCCAGAACGACTAGGCTGGTGGGAAAGGTGTGTGCCCCAATCCTTAGTTCTAACCCACAGCATCCAGAGTTTGCCACTATTTCTCCTCCAGGAGAACTTACCCTTAGGGGAGTACTAATAGTCTCCGTAGGTATCTTGCCTCTATCCACAAATACCCTTGATATGAATGAATGCGATGCACCAGTATCAAAAAGAACAACTACAGGTGTGGAGTTAAGCTTGAACTTACCAATCACGGAGTCAGGTGCCTCACGAGCATCCTCCACGGAGACATGATTCACCGTGGCTTTTACGAACGGATTCAGCTTCTTCCCATTTCCATTACCATTGCCATGGTTGTGTTCGTTGCCGTTTCCATTACCATTCCCACTCTTTGTCTTTTCAGGGCAAGTAGTCGCATAGTGCCCTGTCTTGTTACACTTGAAGCATGTCACTTCACTCAGATCCTTCCCACTGCCATTTCCATTGCGGTGTTTATGGCCATTGTGGTTATGTCCTCCATGGCGATGACCATTGTGGTTGTGGCCATTGTGGTTGTGGGGTGGTGGTGATGAAGTGTGTTGCTTCTGATATGGGGCAGAGTTGTGCTTGTGTGAGGTGGACTTCCTCTTTCGGTTCTCTATACTCCTTTGCTTTGCTTCAACCACAACTACCCTGTCCAGAAGATCCTGATAGTTATCAAACTTCAGAGCCACAAGGTGAATAGATATTTCATCATTAAGTCCCCTCAAGAACTCCTCCTGTCTCTTGGCATCAGTAGATACATCATCAGGTGCATAACGTGCCAGCTTGTTGAAAAGGTCCCCATACTCGCAGACAAAGCGGTGTAGTTGCTTCAAGTCACGGAACTCACGTCTCTTAAGTGACATGACTCCCGCGGCTATGTGATGAGTACGGAAGGCTGCTTCAAACTGGTTCCAGGTGATAGCTTCAATATCAGGGTGGGTGACCTGGTAGTTATCCCACCATTCAGCAGCTGGTCCCTCTGGTTGGTGCGGGGCAAAGCGCACCCTATCAGCTCCAACAACTTGGACGGTGTCTAACTTCTTGTTGATGGTGCGGAGCCAGTCATCTGCCACAATTGGCTCAGAACTACTTGAGGAAATTGGAGGGTTCAACCTCAAGAACCGAGTTAAGCGATCCTGTTGGGGCGGTGGGGGTGGCGGAGGCGGTGGGTTGTTGTTGTTGTTGTTTTGCATGTTTTGAGTGAGGAGTTAGATCAACTGATTCTGGGAGTTCAGAAGTTGTGCTATCTCTGGGGGCATGTTGTTATTTTTGTTTCCACGTCTCGCCATCTGGAGGGTTTGGGAGGCAAGTTAAGAAATAGATAGAAAGCCTAAGGAATAAACTCCTACCCTTATGTAAACACGAGAAGAAAAACACACGAGAAAAGCAAGGCACACAAAGCACATAAATCCACACACCCAACCAAGTTTAACTAGCCATTATAATTTTTTTGGTTCTCATTACAATCGCGAATAACGTTCGACTATAGAACTAAAGGTGGTCCAACTACTCTACTCATCATCCACTTCCTCATCCTCAATGATGAAGCCTTCCTTTTCTAGCAGTGACTTGTATAGCTCCAAGTACCTCGTCGTGGCTTCAAGCTTCTCTTGAAGTTCCTTCACCACCTGTGGCTCCGGTGTTGCAGCTTCGAGCCTCCCTTGAAGTTCCTTCACCTCTTGCAGCTCCTGGGTAGCAGCTTCCAGCTTTGCTCGGAGTTCCTTCTTCTCCTTCTGTAGCTTCTTGATCAAACTTGACCCCATAGTCACAGGCGTGATCTTCTCCTCCAAGCTCCTCTTGGTTGCTCGCAGGTCCTTCAACATGGTGGCAAAGTTCTTGAACTCCATCTCATTCTTTGCGAGCACAAGACTTTGCTCCCTAATCTTCTTGTTCTTATCCTGCACCCTCTTCTCTTGATTAGAGAACCTCTTGTTTTGGGCGGTGAGCTCCCCTCCTAGGGACTTGATCTTCTCTTCCAGCTCTTCATTCCTCACGATATCAAGGCAGATCCCCCTCTGAAGGTCATTGATGTGGAACTCCAAGTCTTGATATTGGATTCTTCGACGCTTGCATGTCTTCCTTTCCTCCGGGGTTAACTCGATTGGAACTCCCTTCTCATCACGTCTTCTAAAGAGTTTGATGTAGTGGCCTTCAATCTCTTCATGGTGGCGTCCGCAAAGGCGTCCAATGAGTTCCTGCAAGCTGATGCTAAGTCCTTTCTCCTTGGAGTCGCTGGTGACGTTGAGTACGATGGCCTCTGTCTTGGGTTCTGTCTGACTGCGCCCTGGTTGGATGACTTCAATCGCCCAACATCCTTCCTTGTGCATCTTCCTCAGCTCGCTTCCCTTGATTGATGGCATGGGTAACTACAGTGTCTTGATGATGTCCAGAAGGCACTCCCCGAAGCGCAAGCACTTGATGTCTTCAGCGGTGTCGTAGTAGAAGGCCGTCATCTTTAGGTTAGGAGAGAGAAAATTAGACACAAGGTGATAAGAAAGAGAAATACTAGAAGAGTACAAAGAATATAGAAAGCAAAAACACATATGGTAAAGGTGGTTTCCAATCCTAGGGGTCACGTCCTACAGGCAACTTTGGGCTCTGATACCATCTGTTGCGACCTCGGATCATTAAGGATCCTAAGTCCCTGTGATTAACATGCTAGTCCCTGGATCAATAGCTAGCACTTCACAGTCCATGAATATCATGTAAAACACAAGTCATTATTACACGAATAATCCAGAGTATAATTATTACAACTTGCATAGCTTATAGCTAGCTCAAATAAAACAGCGGAAACTATGTAAAACTTGAGTCCATCAACGCCTTAGGCTAGTTGCGTGAAGACCCGCGATCCCTACGCACCTTTCAATCTTTGTATTCTGCACATAAGACGTGCAGCCAACAAGTTGGGTCAATAATTTGAATGTATTGGCAAATTACACCAAGGAAAGAGTAAGACTATCTCTACATGCAAGGCTAAGAGTAGGCTCTGGGATTCATTTGCGTAAAGCCAATTTTATCAATGTAATAAGAAAAGAGGAAGAAAGTTTTCCCTACGTTGTAAACTTTGATAAATAGTATAGGGTCGAATGGAACACGTGGATATTACTCACCAAGTGTCCAATCAACCTAGCACTTGGATATTACACACCAAGTTCCCAAAATCCCACCCAATGGAGATATTACTCACGCCTTGGGGTTTATAAAACGTTAGGTTTGTAAAAGAGAGAGGAAGATCTTCCAGAGGCTCCATCCTTCAGATGCTCAATGTTGTTCTATTTCCGTGAACACGGCTGATCGATCAGATTGCAATACTCTCGAGAGGTTGTGCACTTTCCCCACAATCCATGATCAAGTCCTTTTACAGACAAGACCATGGCGAAGCCTTACCTTAGTAGCCCCTCTACCAGCTGGATCCAACCGTGCCAAGAACCTCCAAATGTTGGTACCCCGGTGAGGTTTCCCAGTAAGTACTAAGCCAAGGCAGAGCCCATATGTATTGTGGTTGCACGGGAAGCTTCTGAATTCTGAAACATGGAATACTTCTTTGATTCCTGGGCGGCCATCCTCCACCAAAATCCCACTCGTTGTCCCGACAACCATTCCGCCCTGAAGAAAACTTAGTTTTATTTTGAAGGGGTTTTGGAGAAGAAAAGTTCACTCGAGAGAGCTCCCATACTTAGAAAATTCTTAAGTCTTTCCAACCCTCCCAACGGTACTTGATATATATAAGTATATATCATAGCAAGCAACTTAGAAAAACAGGATAACCTATTGGGATGAGAAATCCTCAGCATAGAACTACTCATGGCATACTACAAAACCGTACTTGCAAAATAGTACTAAGGAATTCTACCAAAACCCTACACATGCATACTACAGAATTTGAAGAGTAAAACATGCATAGTCAAAACTAGGACATAAACATGAACAAGTGGTGTAACTTGCCTTGGTCCAAGCAGCAATCTACACAAAAGTACTCCTCAGCGCACTCTGAGCAATCTAACGAAACAAACATGGATCCAATCACAAATTGCACAAAACAAGTCACGAAGTCGAATATGCAGGCATGCAACATGGTAATATGTAAGGATGGATTCAAATTTGAGCAAGGGTTTTATTCAGGGGTGTTGTTGAGTTGGGGATGTCATTAGAATCGGTTCCCCACAGATTTTAAGTATTTTGGCTTAAACCCTAAATAACCAAGCTCAAAACTAGATCTACAACTCCAATCTACCACGAGACAGATCTGAACACCCTAAGCATGATACGAAAATTTTCTACAGAAGGTCTCGTCGATACAAAGTCAACGCAACAAGAATCAACTAAAACGGAGCTACGGATAATTTTCTAGAATTAAAATACTCTAATCTAAACTTTAAATCCTACTGCAAGATTGCTGCGGTAAAACAGCAATATTATTGTAGATCTTTGTTTTACCCAAAAATATGAATCCAACGGTATATCATACGCAATTTTTGGACTAAAACTCGAATTCCTATGTATTTTACAAGATTGGAGTAATTTCTGCCTATTTTAAAAGAAAAAGGAAAAGAAAAAGGGGCGGCGCCAACTGTGCAGCGCCAAGTGGCGGCGCGGGATTGGTCTAGGGTGGGCACGCGGCACTGACACGGCGCGGACACGTGCGCTGACACGTGGCGGAGCGCTTGGGTGGTACCCCTTCGCTGGGTCAACGCGATCTGTACCGCCGGATCGAGATCCGACGGCCAGGGACGGAGGGCTTACCGGCGGTGACGTTGACGATGACGGCGACAGCGGCGGCGCATCGGTGGCGATGGCTGGCTGTGTTCTGGCTAGCCCCCGGCTGCGCGAACTGGACGATGGCGTTCCCCTCCTTCTAACGGTCGCCCTGGTACGGTCGGCGTCGGTCCTCCCCTTTTCTGCCCTCGGTGGTGCTCCGCCGTTCTCTCCCGTCTCCGGCAAGACTCCGGCGACCAATCGCCTGCAGTTCACTGCGTTAAAGAGAGGGAAAACCGAGGGGGAGACAGAGGAGTTAGCGGTGGTTCCGATTTTAGAAAAAAGAGGAGGAAGGGCTCGGTAGCGATGTCGGTGACAACCTCCTGAGGCGGAGCTCCGGCGGCGCGTCGGCGGCGACGAAGACGGGGCTAGGGTTTGTGGTTCTTTTTTGGGAAAAAAGCCGGGGCTCGATGGGGAGGGTTATAAGGGGGGTTTTTCGTGCGGAAGGGGTCGGATTCCTCTCCGAATCCGGCGGAATCCGGTGGGATTTGCGTCGGCAGAGGAGTTGGGGACGAACACGCTTAGGACGGGGATGACAGGTGGGGCCCTCTCGTCAGTGAGAGGCGGGCGGGCGGGGGGGGGGGGGGGGGGGGGGGGGCTGGCGGCTGGTGGGCCGGCCTCCGCGTCGGCTGCGCTGTGCGCCGCTCGCTCGCGGTGCACGCGGTAGATAGATGCGGGCTGGCTTCGGCTGGCCCGCTTAGGTTAGACTTCTCTTTTTTTTTAATTCTTTTTATTATTTTCTGTTTTGCTATTTGTTTAATAACTTTTGCAAACGGACTCCGAATTAGATGAAATTTGTTTCTAAAATTTTGTAAAAAGAAGAGGGTTAGAGTAGGACTTTAACATAACACTTTTGCAAGGGTTTTGGTGGTTCAAAAGGTTTTATCCCTTTTTGTCTATAATTGACTATGGGGTTTAAGAAAATACCTGATGCAGTTTTTGATATGTGATGCCATGATGCAATGATATGATGCATGCTTCTAGTAACATCTGAAATTGCAAATTTTGGGATGTTACACATATCCACTACCACAAATGTAGAATCATGACCTCTCTGAGGTTTAGGTAGACCTAGCACAAAATCCATACTAATTTCTTCCCATGGTTTAGTAGGTGCAGAGAGAGGTGTATACAAACCACGAGGCTTCAAATTTGATTTGGACTTGTGGCATGTAATGCAATGACTCACAAATCTGTTCACATCACACCTCATCTTGGGCTAATAAAAGTGACCAGAAAGCATGAGCAATGTCTTCTCACGGCCAAAGTGACCCATCCAACCACCAGCATGTTATTCCTGCACTAAGAACAAACGCAACTATAGTTTGTTAGCTCTAAACAAATATCCATCATATATATGATACTTATCCCATGCGTTTATAAGAGCACACAAACGATATGGTTCAGCAAAATCATGGTCAATTGCGTAAAGTGCAAAATACTCTCTAGCCCAGGAATTTTAACATCAAGATTGGTTAATAACAGGTTTTTCCTAGACAAAGCATCAACAACTACATTCTCCTTTCCCTTCTTATACTTAATGATGTAAGGAAAAGATTCAATAAACCCAACCCATTCAGCTAATATTCTATGCAAGTTTGATTGAGCTTTCAAATACTTCAATGCTTCATGATCAGAATGTATTATAAATTCCTTTGGCCACAAATAATGTTGCCAAACTTCATGTACTCGAACAAGTGCATACAATTCTTTATCATAAAAAGGATAGTTCAGTCTAGCACCAGTAAGTTTCTGAGAAATATATGCTATAGGGCGACCCTCTTGCATCAAAGCGCCACCAATACCTATACCACTAGCATCACATTCAACTTAAAATTGCTTCGAAAAATAAGGTAATGCAAATAATGGTGCAGAAGTAAGCAAACGTTTCAATGTATCAAATGCAATATCTTGGGCTACGCCCCACACAAATGGCACACCTTTCTTAGTCAAATAATTCAATGGTGCATCAATAGTGCTAAAATCCTTCACAAAGCGCCGATAGAAACCAGCTAAGCCATGGAAACTACGCACTTGACTCACATTCATTGGATTAGGCAAATTCTGAACTGATTCAATTTTAGATTGATCTACTTCTACCCCATGCTTACATACAACAAATCCCAGAAATATGACCTTGTCTTTTGCAAATGTGCACTTCTCAAGATTAGCGTAGAGTTTATTATCACGCAACACTTGCAAAACTTGTCGGATATGACTACAATGTTCAGTTTCGTTGTGGCTATAGATAAGTATATAATCAAAATAAACAACCACAAAACGACCAATAAATTCTCTCAAAACATGATTCATTAATCTCATGAATGTACAAGGTGCATTAGTAAGACCATACGGCATAACTAACCACTCATACAAACCAAATTTTGTTTTCAAAGAAGTTTTCCATTCATCCCCTTCTTTCATCCTAATTTGATGATAACCACTATGCAAATCAATCTTAGAGAAAATAACAACACCACTCAATTCATCGAGCATATCCTCTAAGCGTGGAATAGGATGACTATATCGAATAGTGATGTTATTAATAACTCTACAATCTACACACATGTGCCATGTACCATCTTTCTTATGTACTAAAATAACAGGAACAACACAAGGGCTAAGAGAAACATGAATGTACCCGTTATCCAGCAACGCCTGTACTTGTTTTTGTATATCCTTTTTTTCTTCGGGGTTTGTCTTGTAGGGTGCACAGTTTGGTAATGTGGTGTCAGGGATCAAGCCGATTTGATACTCAATGCCACACAATGGAGGAAATCCTAGTGGTACATCTTCTGGAGACACATCGCCAAAATCCTGCAAAACAGTAGATACACCAAGAGAAATAGGGGTCATGTCGTTAGAAACCAATACCTCACCCTTATACATGAGCACACGTGGCATGGCTGTAGGATCCTCACGAAACTCTCTCATATCTTCCTTGGTGGCTAATATCACTAGACTAGGCACTCTCTCACTTTTCGTTATATCACTCTTTTTGGGCTCTATTACATCATGTACAACTGCAACACTATCTCGCCTATCTATAGATTCATCCTTCAAGTTCACTTCGATGTTTTGATGAGACTCATTCACAATCTGCTGTGGTGTCATTGGCTGCAAATTAATCTTCTTGCCTTTAAACTCCTAGTAAAATGTATTGGCATGACCATTGTGTTGCACATGGCAATCATAAAGCCAAGGCCAACCCAATAATAGATGGCAAACAGTCATACGAACCACATCAAAATCAATAGAGTCCTTATATGGTCCTATTTCAAAATTCACACGTAACATATGGTTTACCTTCATCTCACCATTGTCACTGAACCGTTGTATGTAGTATGTCTTGGTTTGAGGTAAATAAGTCAAATTCAGCTTGGCACATAAGTCTTTACTTGCAAGATTTATGTAGCTACCTCCATCAATGATTACCTTGCAAGCTTTGTTAGGTCTAACGAGTGCTTTGGTTTGGAACAAGTTGCTGCGATGAGAATCAACAATAGGTTGCACACTAAGTATACGTGGAGAGACCACTATGGTAGGCGCATGCTCAGGGAAGGCATCCATACCGTCCTCGCTGTCATAACCATCGTCGCCATGAGGATCAACATCATCTCCACTCTTAAACTCTCCTTGTTCATTGACAAACATCACCTTTCGCCTTGGACAATCTCTCTTGTAGTGTCCTCTACCTCCACAAGTATGGAACTCTACATCGCGCGTACGCGCAGTTGACATATTGGAACCTGAGCTAGCAGCAGGAGCAGCGGGCTTCCAAGAATTGGAACCAAAAGAATATGTGGGAGCATGCTTGGCCGATGGTGAAGGGTGGTTAGTATCGGCTGCAGGTGGCACCATAGGTGGTGGCGGTGTAGACCTGGCCGCAAAATGACTGGTAGACGGAAACCTCGCACATGACTAGCTTCTTCAACTAGTTGTGACTCGGCCTCTATAACATGGTGTAAAAGTTCATTCATACTCTCGTACTTGTGATGACGAACAATGCTCTTGATTGGTAGCTACATATTGTTGAGAAATCATTGCATGGTCATCTCAAGGGATTCACAAACTCTAGCACGTTGCATAAGCATCTCCATCTCCATGTAGTACTCATCAACTAACATGGTCCCCTGCCTCAATTGTGTCAACTTGTCAAAAATGAGTGGCAAATAGTTGGTGGGTACAAAACGATCCTTCATAATGCACTTCATCTCATGCCAATCCATCACAGAAAGTTCATTGTCGTCCCATCTATTCTGCACAATAGCACCCCACCAGCGCAAAGCATATCCATCAAATTCTGACGCTGCAAGCTTGAACTTCTTGTCTTCCGGATAGTCAAACAATCGCCAAAGCTTCTCAATATTCAACTCCCATGTGAGGTAATCTTCAGGATCAAGTGAGCCATCAAATTTAGGAATCCATTTTTTTGGCTTGCACAAACCATCATCAGCAGCTTGGTGTGGAACAAGTTGAGCACGTCCGAGAGGATGAAAACCGCGAGCATAAGCAGGTGCAAAATTAATCAAACGTTTCAATGTATAAAATGCAATATCTTGGGTTTGGCCCCACACAAATGGCACACCTTTCTTAGTCAAATCATTCAATGGTGCAACAATAGTGCTAAAATCCTTCACAAAGTGCCTATAGAAACCAGCTAATCCATGGAAACTACAGACTTGACTCACATTGATGGGAATAGGCCAATTATGAATTAATTCAATTTTACATTGACCTACTTCTACCCCATGCTTAGATACAACAAATCCCAGAAATATGACCTTGTCATTTGCAAATGTGCACTTCTCGAGATTAGCATAGAGTTTTTTATCACGCAACACTTGCAAAACTTGTCAGATATGACTACAATGTTCAGTTTCATGTGGCTATAGATAAGTATATCATCAAAATAAACAACCACAAAACAACCAATAAATTATCTCGAAACATGATCCATTAATCCCATGAATGTACTAGGTGCATTAGTAAGACCAAACGACATAACTAACCACTCATACAAACCAAATTTTGTTTTGAAAGTGGTTTTCCATTCATCCCCTTCTTTCATCCTAATTTGATTATAACCACGCAAATCAATCTTAGAGAAAATAGCAGCACCACTCAATTCATCTAGCATATCCTCTAAGCGTGGAATAGGATGACGATATCGAATAGTGATGTTATTAATAGCTCTACAATCTACACACATGTGCCATGTACCATCTTTCTTAGGTACTAAAATAACAGGAACAACACAAGGGCTAAGAGAAACATGAATGTACCATTTATCCAGCAACGCATGTACTTGTTTTTGTATCTCCTTTTTTCTTCGGGGTTGGTCCCGTAGGGTGCACGGTTTGGTAATGTGGCGCAAGGGATCAAGTCGATTTGATGCTGAATGCCATGCAATGGAGGCAATGCTCCTGGTACATCTTCTGGAAAAACATTGCCAAAATCCTGCAAAACAGAAGATACACCAAGAGAAATAGGGGTCATGTCGTTAGAAACCGATACCTCCCCTTATACATGATCACAAGTGGCATAGTTGTAGGATCATCATGAAACTATCTCATATCTTCCATGGTGGCTAGTATCACTAGACTAGGAACTCTCTCATTTTTCATTATATCACTCTTTTTGGGCTCTATTACATCATGTACAGGTGCAACACTATCTCGCCTATCTATTCATTCTTCAAGTTCACTTCGATCTTTTGAAGAGACTCATTCAAAATATGTTGTGGTGTCATTGGGCTAGAAATTAATCTGCTTGCCCGTAAACTCCAAGTGATATGTATTGGGATGCCCATTGTGTTGCATATGGCGATCATAAAGCCAAGGCTGACCCAATAATAGATGGCAAACAATCATAGGAACCACATAAAAATCAATAGAATCCTTGTATGGCCCTATTTAAAAATTCACACGTACCATATGGTTTACCTTTATCTCACCATTGTCACTCAACCATTGTATGTAGTATGTCTTGGGATGAGGTAAATAAGTCAAATTCAGCTTGGCACATAATTCCTTACTTGCAAGATTTCTGCATCTACCTCCATCAATGGTTACCTTACAAGCTTTGATAGGTCCAACGAGTGCTTTGGTTTGGAACAAGTTGCAACGCTGAGAATCAACAATAGGCTACACACTAAGTATACGTGGAGAGACCACTATGGTAGGCGCATGCTCAGGGAAACCATCCATACCATCCTCGTAGCCATAACCATCGTCGCCATAAGGATCAACATCATCTCCACTCTCATACTCTCCTTGTTCATTGACAAACATCACCTTGCGGTTTGGACAATCTCTCTTGTAGTTTCCTCTACCTCCACAAGTATGGCACTCTACATTGCACGTATGCGTAGTTGACATATTGGAACCCGAGCTAGCAACAGGAGCAGCAGGCTTCCGAGCATTGGAACCAAACGAAGACGTGGGAGCATGCTTGGATGATGGTGAAGAGTGGCTAGCGGCCGCTGCAGGTTGCGCCATAGGTGGCGGTGTATACCTGGCCGCAAAATGACTAGTAGACGGAAACCTCGCACGTAACTAGCTTCTTCAGCTAATTGTGATTCAGCCTCTCTAGCATGGTGATAAAGTTCATTCATAGTCTCATAATTGTGATGACAAACAATGCTCTTGATTGGTAGCTTCAAATTGTTGAGAAATTGTTGCATGGTCATCTCAAGGGATTCACAAACTCTAGCATGTTGCCTAACATGGTACCCTGCCTCAATTGTGTCAACTTGTCAAAAACAGATTGCAAATAGTTGGTGGGTACAAACCGATCCTTCATAATGCACTTCATCTCACGCCAATCCATCACAGGAAGTTCATTGTCCTCTCGTCTATTCTGCACAATAGCATCCCACCGGCGCAAAGAATATCCATCAAATTCTGACGCTGCAAGCTTGACCTTCTTGTCTTCTGGATAGTCAAACAATCGCTAGAGCTTCTCAATCTTCAACTCCCATGTGAGGTAATCTTCAGGATCAAGTGAGCCATGAACTTTGGGAATCAGAAATTTTGGCTTGCCCAAACCATCATTAGCAGCTTGGTGTGGAACATGTTGAGCACGTCCAAGAGGAGCAAAACCGCGAGCATAAGCAGGTGCAGCAGCAGGCGCAGGCACAGGGGGATTGGCACGTCCCCTGCCAAGCTGTGGGGAAACATCAGCCGCACTACCCTCATCATTGTCATAAAAAATATCATCATGTGGGTGTTCCTGCCGTTGCTGAATTGCTACTGTTAAAGCATCAATAGAATGCCGCAAAGTTGCGACATTGGTATTGAGTGCGGTCACTTGTGTTTGAATGTTAGTGACTGCACCGACATTCTGGTCCACTGCCACTTGCACATCCTAGATATTCTTGTCAATGGCATCTTTTGTGTGAGTAAACACACGCGTCAAGTGAGATTTCAACGCCTCATATTGACGCCAAGTAATAAGTTCATCATCCTTCTTTTTTTCGTGACACAACATCATCATCACTAAAAGACATGATTAGTAGGTTAGTGCAAATATCAAAATCTGTTTGGTGGCACACTCACAACTCACTCACATCTGACAAGAAAGCATATCTTACCGTTCCAAAGTGAATAGAGATGCTTTAACAAAAGAAAATCAAAGACTAATGCACTGATGTGATGAAGTGAATATCAAGGGTATAGAGAACGATCACAGGGCACACAGGTTATTTATGGTGGAGCTCTAGGTATGGTATCCTAACTACACCGTAAACAAGTCCTAGTGCTGATCGTACAACAAACCCAAGAAACACACATGGTGGAGTAAAACATGGCAAAGCAACTTATGAAAAGGAATATTGCAATGCATAAGAGAGATGCTAGTTAAATCTCAAAGTAAACAGGCACAAGATTGCTCGTTCTACAAGTGCTATGATCAACTAGACCTCCAACAATGCACACTTTGATATCTATTTTTGTCAGGCTTGTAGCTCTTTTCTTCTCTTTTTTTAATAGTGATTCTCTTTTATTTTCTCTTTTTTTGATTTTTCAACTATGTGACTCAATGCAATCGAGTGCAGCAACTTGTAACAAAACTGGGCCAGATAGTCTGGTGGATGTGCGTCGGAGACTCCGGTCTGGCCAGATAGTCCGGGATATATCGACCGGATAGTCCGGTTTTGCTTGTCGAAAATTTCTGCACTTTGAAATCCTAATGAGCAGCCTGTCAGAGTAAAGCAACTACTCTCGTGGGTACGTTCCTAGGCATGGATGCTGTAGATAGGTTGTGTCTATGGTATGCAAACAATGGTACACTGTGTGGACTCGGACAAAGGATGAACACTTGCGGAAAACGGTGATGGTGGACACAGTGGAAAACAAGATCAAACCCTAAACCTAGACACAAACGAAAACTAGACCCCCTGCGAGAAAAACCTGCAGATCGGATCTACGAGAAGACACAATGAGCAACTAAACTCGAAAATAATGCAATCTAGTCTATGGAAAATCTTTTTGGAAGGATTTTTCTCTATAGGACTGAAAATAAACTAATCTATGGATGGATTTTTGGATGCTCACCGAGTAAACGAGGAAATCTGATACCAAGAAGATATGGGGTGGCCTGATCTTCTCAGCAAGCACTTGTCGATGATGATTATGGTGGATAGATAACTAGCTTATAGCTATGAAGTCTCCTGCTCGAACCCTGAAGCCAATGCAATAGCTCTCGAACCATATGGGATATTCACAACACCACGCTCTTGTGCACGTAGCCGTTGATCATGAACGGTAGTTTGCAATCTACTAATTCCCAATGGAATAACAGATCACACTCAATTGAAGTAGTATAATTAGATCAAAGTGTAATTCTAGAGGTTCTTTGAAAGAAACAACTTCAAAATAGTTTAAACATGGTCTCCACCCTAACTATGGGTCGTCCCAGGGCTTATAAGGTCGGCTGGGGCGGCTAGAAACCGAAACTAAACGCGTACGACTCAAGCTGATACAAGCCGACTCGGACCAGATTCGGTCGGTGGCAAGACATTCCGTTGTAATCGGGCCGGACAGTCCGGTCGGGACGGACACTCCAGGTGGAGTGTGCCAGACAATCCCATCTAGACGGAAACTTTAGAGTTTCCAGGTGGTGTCCGAGTAGTGTCTGATTTGGGACACAGATTGCCCGCACCAATTCTTCTCTCAGGCAAGCCGGACAGTCCAGGTGGATCCGGCCAGACACTCTTGTCGATGCAGAGCTTTCGGCCTCTGTCTTGATGATCTTCTCTTGTGCCTTCCTCCCGCTCCTCCCTCGCGCATCCTTGGGTGATCATCATGCTTGGATTCTCTTGTAGCCCTTCTCCTCCTCACGCCATGCTGGTTTCTCCAATGAACCTGATCATACATAAATGCATAGACTTAGTCAGTATAAAGTTCTCATCAATTAAAGTACTAGATTCATTTAGGAGTAAATTCACCTGTTGTTCAAGTAGCTTAGCATGAGCTCTTGTAATGGGTCCAATTCTAATCTCATTGGACTGATCCTTCCTTGCAACAATTGGAGCATCTTCTGTAGTCACTAGGGTAGGTATAATTGTAGGGATGTCCTCATCATCTCCCCCTTCAAAAGGCATCGACCTCGACGATCCATGGTCTTCTCCATCATATGGTGATAAATCAGCAACGTTGAAGTTGTTGCTAACTCCACCAAACTACTCAATAGGTATATCAATTGAGTAGGCATTATCATTAATCTTGGCTAACACCTTGTAAGGACCAGCACCACGTGGCTTCAATTTTGACTTTCGAAGTATTGGGAACCTATCCTTGTGTAGATGCACCCATACCATGTAACCAGGCTTGAACAACACTTCCTTCCTTGCAGCATCAATGTTCTTGCCTTTCTTCTCAATAGCCTCTCGAGTCTTCTCATGAATCTTCTTCACATATTCAACACGTTTTGATGCCTCCATATCAACTCTCTAATGTAATGGCAAAGGTAACAAATCAAGTGGCGTCAATGGCTTGAAGCCATACACCACCTCAAAAGGACAAAGCTGAGTAGTCGAATGCACCACGCTGTTGTATGCAAACTCAACATGTGGCAAACACTCTTCCCACTCCCACAGATTCTTCTTCATCATAGTCCTCAACAACTGTGACAATGTTTGATTCACCACCTCCGTTTGACCATCTGTTTGGGGATGACATGTAGTACTGAATAGCAGCTTCGTTCCCAGCTTCCCCCCCAAGGTCTTCCAAAAGTAGCTCATGAACTTCACATCATGGTCACAAACAATCGTCTTGGGTACTCCATGTAATCTAACGATGTCCCTGAAAATCAGGCTAGCAACATGCGACGCATCGTCGTTTTTGTGGTAGGCAATAAAATGAGTAAAATACATCTGCCGGGATACAACCACGGCCCACTACTTCAGTAGATGGGGGTCCGGATAATCAAACCTAACCTTTCGCTTGTCTACACTAGCAAAGGCATGTTTTTACTCTTGGGTTTGTTCTCCCCGACAACACGTATGTGGCTCCCAGCCATAGTCCTTCCTTCCATACATGCACATACCCTAGCCGCAGCTTGGCGTATACCTTAAATTTGGTGACTCCTCTTCCTTCCGTACTACCAAAGTCATATCGTCCGCGGGAGACCCAATTGTTGCACCGGACTCCTGATTGTTCAGGTTCACTCTTGCCGAAGCAAGCGACAGGCGTCAGATCCTTGATCTGGGGGCGCCCGCCCGGAATACCAGGGATTCCTCTCTATAAGCATGGTAGAAGTTGCCTCGGCTAATACATACAAACTACGAGTTAAGCCCCAGCAACCTGGGGTAATGTGGTTGCGCGGATAAAATTTGTTCCAGTAAAGGCGTAGAACATCCCATCACATTTCCACTTCTTCTCATCACCATTTCTTTTGTTAAAACTTCCACTGGGAATGATGCCTCTTCCCAGGGTTTTACAAAAGCCGTTTTGAAACATTTGTAGTGGGGAAAATCCCAAAATAGTTTATTTTCTCAAAACTGGGGTTTCCAAGGAGGTAGGATGCTAACCATCGTACTCTCCGTCTAAAGGGGATAAATGATGGGTTTATCGGGGTGGTGCCTCAAGGGACACAAAATCATAACTTGGAGGAGCCAAGTTACTAACGCAGTATTTATAAAACAAAACATCCAGGTAGATAATGCAATTTATAAAGAGGATACAAAACAGGTAGAAGAGAGTAGGACATATATCAGAGTTAGGGAAATGGTGGCTTGCCTGTGATCAGCAATAAGTTCCTGGACTTCTTCAGATGACCAGGAATACCCAATAATATAATAATAAGAAATCCCTTTCTTCTTGTCGTCAGACACTCACACTATCGTCGTTATCGAATACACATGCAAGCAGACAATACCACAATCAATACAAGGCAAACAAGCATCAAACCATACAGAAAACAAACATAAGAAACACTACTAGACTTGGGAGGTTTTTGGGAGAGGTGGGATTCAAAAGGTGGAATTTACAAGATTGCCACTAGGGTGTTTTCTCTTGGAAGATAGTTGTCAAGGCTAGATACAAAGAGCTTGGATTAGGGATCTATGGTCAGTAGGATATCAGTGTGCAAATGTGATATCCTCAGATAGGTCTAGTCAAGACAAAACCATCACAAGTGGTTTCACTTGATTATCAAATTTCTAGAATTAGATATGCTTTTTAAGGTGGAATAAACTCTAGTTTAAGGAAATAATTCACTAGAAAAATTCTGGAGCTCCAAAAATTATTTCCTTGTATGGTTCAGTAGTACTTGATGTGCTAAACCACCTAGAGTTGGCATCAAGTCAAGAATTAAAAGAATAACCTCAGGAAATTCCCGACGGTAGTTCTGTATGATTCTTCTCCTTTTTACCAGATTAAAACTACAGGAGCTATGGAGTTGGTTCCAAGGGAATGTGCTAGGTATTTAGAATAACTTTCTGTAGGAATTGGATTCACCCTTTTTGGAGTTTCCAAACTCCTGGAGTGATTTATTTAGTGAAAATACCCTTCACAGGAGTATTTAAATCACTAAAATTAAACCAGAACTTAATAAATTATGAGCTGCTGGAGTTTGGTAGATATTGGTACTAGGGTGTACTGGGAGGTGGGATCAGGTCGAAACCACATTTGGTTAGACCTGGGGAATTTATCTAAGACAGAAGGTTGCTAGATTTGTTATTTTTTCTTAAGGCAGTATACTGTTGAACTTGACATGGGACCTGTGCTGGATGATAGATATGTCAAATACCTCTCAGTAGAGATGTGAAACTCTCTGGGAAATTAATTAGTGCAAGGTATACTTGGCAGCAAAATAAATACCAGTAATCTATGAATATTATTTTGAACTTGGGGTTGCCTCTGCATGTTTGAGAAAACACCAGAGCACCACCAAAAATTTAGATCTAGGCATTTCGATTTGATTCATGATTTTAAAAGGATTTAAACCTGCTGGTCCTTTTTCTGGATCTGGAAATAAAGAAAAAGGAGCTATTAGGTTGGAAGGGATCTGACTGGGGAATGGGCCGCAGGGGAGATTCGGCCCACGGCGCACGGGGCGATGCACGGGAGGGCTCGGTTCGAACCCGACGAGCGGGGCCCGCTGTCAGCGAGCGAGAGCACCGAAGCGGTACCGAGCGACGGAGACTGTCAGATCATGTCGTGATGGACGGCTCGGGGTCGTCGTCCACCCGGAGCTCGCCGGCGACGAGACTAGCCCTAGAAGAGGGTGGCGCGGAGCGGAGAGCTCACCTGAGGGCTCGAGGAGGGTCGGGGAGGCTGCAGGGCGATGCGGTCGTCGGTGCTGAGCAGATCGGTGGGCGGCACAGCGACAGAGGACCACTGGAAGAAGTTCGGGCAACGATGACCGAGAGCGACCTCGCCGAAGCTCGACAGCGACTGTAGAGGAGAGCTAGGGGAACTCATGGGCTGACATGCAGAGGGAAAGGAGTAGAGGAGAAGGTTCCTTGCTTGATTTTTGAGAGGAGGCTGAGAGCTCCTCTCCTTCTTCCTTCGGACAGCACAAAGCAGGGGAGGGGGTGTGGTGCTTGGGGGAGGTAAGTGAGGTGGAGAGGGGGCAAATGAGGGGCAAAGGGCTGGTTGGGGGTGGCCCGCTGGGTTTATACCAAGGGGAGGGAGTAGATGGGGTAAATTACCATTGTGGGCATGGGGGAGGGCAATGCTGGCCAGTGATTGGTCCAGGGGGAGGTGGGGAGGGGTAAGATTGGTATTTTCTGGGGCTGGAGCTCAGAGAGAGTGGTGGCATCAGTGGTAATTAACGGGGGACAAATGTTGTAAGATCTTTGTTGTCTCTCTCTCTCTTAATACTAGTTTAAGGGCAAAATGTTGAAATGCTGAGTGGGTTATAGTGGTGGTCGACCATTGGGCTGTCTTGGTGCTGAGATCAAACTCTGATCAAGTTTTGATGTGAATTGGAAGTGGTTTAGACTAGTAGTTTGCTAGTTTGCCAAAATTGATCCAATGGTTGGTTGTGAAGGAAGTCCACCAACTTACATTGTACCAGAGGGGTAAATGGTGCTGGTAGATAGATAAGGTCAAGGTAGACTCCTAGGATTTATTGGGGATTTTTATGTCGAGTTTAAGTCCACTTAAATCCTTTTACTCAAAAAGGACAGAAGTGATTTTTAGAAGATAAATTGAGAAATTTCCATTGGACAAGGATGGATTTTGGTTTTCGAGGGTCCCAAATGTGAATACACACCTAGGGGAATTTTCCCAAGATTTATTGGGGATTGAAAGTATTTAAAACAACTATTATTCCAATTTAGCCTTTTAAGAAAGAGGACAAAAAGAAAAAATAAAGCTTCTCAAAAATATTTATTTTCAGATGAAAAGATAGGATATTATTTTTGGGGCTCACATGAGCCAAAAGTTGGGGAAGTGGTTTGGTAAAAACCAAACTTTCCTTTATGGAGGGGGTTTGGAGATTTTGACCATTTAAGGAATTAATCAGTTTTGGGGCCATAATAATTATGGATAAAATTTGATAAATCTTGCGGGACAATATAGATGAGATATAAAAGGTGTAGCAAGCATTTGAAACCTTGTGGAATGAAATTCCAACTAGATAAGGATGGAAAACCATGAGTTGAGGATCTAGGGTGGTGTTATTTTTATACCACCAAAACATTCTTGCATCTTGGAGCTTAGAGCTCACCTTGGTGCAAGGGATAGATGGGTGAGTATACCAAGTCATACATATGATCATGGCAGGAGGAGTTTGAATTAATTGTATTTGAGGTGATCTAGAAGCGATGGCAAACTTTGTTGAAATTAAGGCTGCCAATGCAGAAAGTGTCATGAAGCCTTATAAACCATGAGGGTTTAAGCAGCACAGAGCTTCACTTGGGGCAAGTGAAGTAGGTTTTGATAGACATCAATGAGTAGAACAAGACCATGCAGAGAGTTGGTCCATAGGGGTTTGGATGGTTGTGTGAGCTTCTAGCAAAGTAGGCATGATGACTAGTTTTGCAGGAAAAGTTATTTTCTTGTCTGCAAATTATCATGGACCAGTGGGTGGGAGGAGGATATAACCAAGGGAAGATGTGGTCCTTGGTAGTCCTTAGGATTGTTAACAAGATGGTTTAGATGCATTTCCAAAAATGAACATGGTTTGAGGAAAAGAGGTATTCCAAAAAGGTGATGTTGGAACTGTTTCCAGACTTGGCCAAATTTGGCAGTTTTGAGGAATTTGACTAGAGTATGAGAGGGGAAGTTCTTGGAGGAGTTGCAAGGTATCAGAGCTTTAACCAGTGGTGATATTGAAGTTTAGAGTGAGTATAAGAGATCCTTGCTTGATGTTGGTCTTCAAGGACTTGGAGACATCTAGAATGGAGATCCTCGGAATAGATCTGGTTAAGGGTTGTAGAAAATCCTCTATTGGTTAGGGTCATGACAAGGTTTTCTTTCTTGCTTAGGGATTGAGGATTGGGAAACATCTTGGTCCTATTGATGAGCTTCTAAAGTAGCTCATTCTACTTCCTAAGCAAACAACTCAAACAGCAGATCAAAGCAACTCATCAGACAGCAGATCAAGGCAACTCATCTTATACTAAGCATAACCACTACTGGGGTTACCATCAAGCCTAGCTTGAGGTAAGGTTGGGGCATTTTGAAGAGGTTTAGTTCTAAATAAGGTGAGGGTTCTTGATATCTCTACCAAGAGTAGAATTCAAATGCTTTGAACAAAAGTTTTGGGAAAACTAGAGATAAGATTAGTTGAGTGTTCTATCTTGAAAACATAAGGAGATTGTAGTATATAACTCTCCATAGTTTTTTCAATAGAAGCTACCAAAATAGTTTTGGTTACATAGGCATCTTGGCTCCTGTTTTGAAATGCCAGAACGTTTGAGAATATGTAAAGTAAGCCAGAACGTTTGACAACAAATCAGGATTGCTGAAATTGGGATGTTATAATTACATTAATGATATCATTGCTTGCACTTTGTGGAACAATTGCTCTTTCAAATGTTTGGCTTGCAATGATAATGAAAATGATACCCCTCAGACAATGCTTTGTCATGGTTGTTTTACAATTTCTCCCATTGCTAGCAATAATATGGATGATTACTCTTTCACTTGTTTTGCTTGTAATGATAATTCTCATATGATTTCTATTGAGATGACCCCCATACCTTTTTTAAATTTTAGAGATTTTGATGATTGCCATGATAAGCATGTTCCCCACTTGCATACTCAGCATGCACATAAATTACACTTGATTGACACTCATGGTCGTGTGCACAAAAAGAGATATGTCATGATGGATGATGTATTTCTCTACCATGCACACACGTTCTTTCTTTTATCTATGATGTGTGTAGGTACCCGCATGATCATGTCAACCTTAGTTGAGCATGAGTTAACAAAAATAGCTCTAGAGAGCATCCCCTAAGTGATTTCAAGATCAAACCTAGCTCTAATACCTTATGCATGCTTTGCATCTTTCATGTTGAATTTTTTTATTTCCTATGGTTTGCTTGCAAGCATGTTAATGTATTATTTCACCTTGTGACAATCATGTTTTGTTGCTATTGGATATTGATGCTTTATGTGTTGCAACAAAAATGTTGAACAATTTCTCTTTCCGATATTTTGTGTGGAACCATAATGCCATTATGAGAATGTATTGTCATGAGAGCTTCCAAGTCTCTAGTATAGTTGTGGCATCCAACACGTCACACAATTTCTCTTTCCAATGGTTGGTTGGCCCACATAATGATGTTGTTTTGGATGTTCTTCCTCATGTGTTTTTGCAAATTTCCCCTAGCTTTCTATCAAAGATGTTGATCAATAATTTAGTCAATTTCTTTGAGTGCCACACTAAGTCGTTCTATGGAGTTTTTGAGTGCCCACATTTGGATGATGTTCAAACAATTTCCATGCACATTGACCTTGCTTATGCATCCCATTTTATATGTTTGAGTTATGCTAATAGTGTCGTGAACAAGAATGGGAATGCCTCAATGACATGCCCCTCTATCACACACAAACATTTGTTGCTTGGTCTTTGTTATTAGAAGGTACAATTGCTTCAGCGTGAACCTCTATGGACCATAAGTTGACACGACGAACCAAAGAGAGTTACCTATGGTTGCCCTTCAACGAGCCATCTCTACATCCTAAGGTAACTTCCTTCTACTTGAGGACTCATGCTATAATCTTCATGAATTGGCTCTGCATTGAGTGTTGCTTCGCTTTTGTGGTGAGCTTTGTAGGTTTCATGGAAATGGAAGGAACATTGAGGTATTGTCATTTCAATCTTCCCGAGGATGGCTATAGGGTGAACCCCAGGATCAAGAAGGTCTCTCGACATCTTCTACTTTGTGACGAGCATGTAGAGTCGAGGACGGCTCTTTTTGAAGGGGAGATGATGTAGCCCGACCTATGGTCATTACCACATCAAGGTCTCTAACTTACACCAAGTCGTCACGGACTCCAAAGGTGAATCTATTCCTCTATGAGAGCCCACTTCCTACCCCATTGAATGGTATACTACTTCATACTCCATCACATAATGATAGGTTCATACCGACAAGTTCGGAGGCATGGGAGGAAGCCTAGAGCACCAAGACTGACAAGCCAGAGGCTGGGAAGAGGAGACAGAAGAACCTAAAGCTGTCACACCAGAGTCTCCGGACCGACAGATTGGAGTCTCTGGACCGACACGTCGGAATCTCCGGCTGACCTCCAGACCAGCCCCCGGACTAAGGCCAGGGACAGTCTGACTGCCATTCCGGAGACAGACTAGAGACGAACCAAAATCTCCGGCCTACACCGGAGTCTCCAGACCATCACACCAGAGTCTCCGTCCTAAGCGAACTAGCCTGCGCCTTGAGCTAGGCCTTTGGCCCATGTACCCCTTATTCTACCCCAAACCCTAGTTTTATGCCCAAACTACCCCTAAACTTGTGGCTGGCCTATAAATAGAGCCCCCACCCCTTCATGTATCCCTTAGGCATAGATGATAAACTAAAGACACCCCCTTTGTGGAATCTCTAGTTTTGCCTCATCCCCTTTACCAAAGGGGACCGACTATCGTCACCACCTCGTTGGAGTTTGCATCGCGTCTCCCTTGTTGTACAAGGCTACGTTTGGAGTGCGTGAGCATAGTTGTCAAGACACTCTCCAAGGTTTTCTTCCCTCTCTGCTTGGGATCGAGGGAGCACGTTGACCGATCTTTCCTTGCGAGGATTCTATCAGACCGGTGCCACCGGCAGGAGCAATTGGCCTTATATCGTGTATGTTTTGCGTGTGTTCATCATGTTCTTTGTGAGGTGGGAGTCCGCTTCTGCTACCTTCTCCCTTTCCCCTCGCTTTCCCTTCGATTTGACCACAAGATAGGTGAAGATCGGGCCACCCTTGAGGTCACCCCTTATCATCATACAAAGTTTTGATTTCATCAAGACCCAACACGTTTACGTCAACATGAGTAAGAAGGATTGTGTTTTGCAAGACAAAGCATCCGCATCTACATTATATTTGCCCTTCTTATACTTGACAATGTAAGGAAAAGATTCCAGAAACTCAACCCACTTAGCGTTTGTCTTGCTCAAGTTGGCTTGGCCTTTGAGATATTTCAACAACTCATGGTCAGAATGTATGATAAGTTCCTTAGGCCAAAGGTAGTGTTGCCAAACTTGAAGCACACGAACTAAGGCAAAAAGCTCTTTGTCATAAACTGGATAGTTAAGGCGAGCACTTCCATGTTTCTCGCTATGGTAGGCAATAGGACGCCCATTTTGTATGATTACTCCTCCAATGCCAATACCACTAGCATCACACTCTATCTCAAAAGTTCTCGTGAAATCCAGTAACGCAAGAATAGGTGCTAAGGTGAGCCTCTTTTTAAGTTCGTCAAAAGCTATTTGTTGTGCTTTGCCCCACATGAAGTTCAAATTCTTTTTGGTCAATTCGTTGAGAGCAAGCAATAGTAGATAAGTCTTTCACAAAGCGACTATAGAAACCGGCCAACCCATGAAAAAATTGGAGTTCACTCACATTTGTGGGACCTTCGGTCGTTACCACATCATGGTCTCAAACTTATGCCAAGTCGTCATGGACTGCAAAGGTGAATCTGTTCCTCTATGCGATCCCACTTCCTACCCTCTTGAATGGTATACTACTTCATACTCCGTCCCATATCCATGATAGGTTCATACTGACAAGGATGGAGGCAAGGGAGGAAGCCTAGAGCACCAAGCCCGACAAGACGGGGGCTTGGAAGAGGAGACGGAAGAAGCTGAGCTACAACACCGGAATCCCTGACCTACACACACCGGAGTCTCTGGACTGGACCAGAACCTCCGCCCCTGGACACCAAAGTCTCCGGCCCACCTCTGGACCGGAATTTGCACCAACACGTGGGACAGTCTAACACCCCCTCTAGAGAAAGACCAGAGATAGACCGGAATCTCTGGCCCGCACCGGAGTCTCCCACCCATCACACCGGAATCTCCGACCTGAGCGTAAGGGCATGTGCGCCACTAGCTGGGCCCTTGGCCCATGTACACCTTATTCCACACCAAACCCTAGTTTTATGCCCAATCTACCCCTGAACTTGTGGCTGGCCTATAAATAGAGCCCCCACCCCTCATGTATCCCTTAGGCAAAGATGATAGGCTAAAGACACCCCTTTGTGGGATCTCTAGTTTTGCCTCATCCCCTTACCAAAGGGGACCTACTATTGTCACCACCTAGTTGGAGTTTGCATCGTGCCTCCCTCATTGTACAAGGCCTTAGCATTGGTGCCCTTTGCCAAGACGTCAAGAGCATCTCCAAGGTGTTCTTCCCTCTTTGATTGGGATCAAGGGAGCACATTGACCGATCTTTCGTTGCGAGGATTCTATCGGACCGGTGGCCACTGGTGGGAGAAATCGGCCTTGTATGGTGTAAGTTTTGCATGTGTTCATCGTGTTCTTCGCGAGGTGTGAGTCTGCTTCCTCTAGCTTCTCCCTTTCCCCTCACTTTCCCATCGATTTGACCATGAGATCTGTGAAGATCGGGCCACCCATGAGGTTACCCCTTATCATCTGGTATCAACAGCTTTTGGTTGCCATGGATTCCTCATAGATTTGGTCTCTCCCCCATAAATTCGAAAATCCCCCAAAAATAGCCCCAATTTCATGTTTTGGATCGATCTATGATTTGAGTGCGTTTTGGTAGGTTTTGATCCGTGGGTTACTCTCTAAACTTGTTGATCTACCTTCGCCTGCGTTCGCATGGCCTAATTCCTTGATTTCCCCTACCAATTTGAGGTTTCGGTTCGACTTTTTCCGCCCAAAATCGTGCCACGGACGTGTTCTTGATGTTCTGGAACTTCCAGACCACAGTCTCCGGCCTAGGACCAGAGTTTCTGGTGTAAGTTACTCCAGACCGGTGTTTCCAGACCTCCAGACCAGAGTTTCCGCCCGTGCAGACAAAAAAACTACATCACGGTTTTGAGCATAACTTTTGCATACGAACTCAGATTTTGGTGTATTTAGCTCGTTTTGAACAGAAGAAGGAGCTCTACATCATCATCTACGTGGTTCATGCTATCTATTTCAACCAAATTCCGTGAGCAAGGCTGAATCCACCAATAATGGGTGAAGATCGGCTACGAAAGGTATAAAAATCCGTTCTCCACACTTGCTTTCCTTTATGAGCTACACTATTTTTGCGATCAACAAACACCTATTGAGACTAGTTCCTCCTATGATTGCTTGGGATATGCACATTTGATACTTGTAGAATTCCGAGCAAAAGTTGTGAGTGCGCTATCTCATATAGTTATCTTGTATAGTTGTTGGCAGAAGGAAAAGGTAAGTGAAAAAGAAAAGAAAAAATATAAAAAAAAGAAACAAACAAACAAGTGCCTCGTATAGGAAGCACAAGCTCGTTGAACATAAAATAGGTGGTACTTATTGTGCATATCTTGTAGCCCACCAATTTTATTGAAATCGATCTAGCGTCTCTCTATGCACTTGTGCGACACAAGCTTATAGTCTTCGCTAGGTAATCATTTGGTTCTTAGCTCACTTTCTCCATCGCACAAGTCCCATTATCCTACCGTGTGTGTGTTACTTGTACATAATTCCTATATCTTGTGGATTGACTTGTTTTGCTTTGTGATCATCGTGGTTCTTTACTTTCCATTACACCATCTTAATTTCGGATTGTTCTTGGACATGCCACCTTCCATACCTATCCACCATAAGCTTTTGTGTGTGTGTGTGTGTTTAGTGGTTAGTTGGTTTTGGTGTTCCGCGTGAACTTCACTTTACTTTGTTTTGATTGCTCTCAAGTGTGGCCACTTGCACGATACTATCTTCGAAGGTAGTGTAAGGTTTGACGTTGCATCCCTAACACCCCTACCACTTCCATATACACCACTTGGTCTTGTGAATCATGTCTAGGGACTCCAGAACCGTGGATGATATCTATGAAGAATCCATGATGAGCCACCATGACTACGACTCCACAAGTATAGAGGACATGACGGAGCACTACACCGACAATGGCTCCGCATGCTATGAGGACCCGGAACACTACACCTATGACGACTCCACATGCATGGAAGACATGGAGCACGTCATCAACTATGGCTCCTCAAGCATGGAGGAATTGGAGCTCTACATCGACAATGGATCCTCATGCATGGAGAACTACACCAACAATGGAGCCACATGCTTGGGTGATATAGAGCTCTACATTAACAATGACTCCCCAAGCATGGACAACTTCGAGTGCTACAATGATGACGCCTCGCCAAGCATGAGGACATGGCGAACTTGACCAACTTCGAGGGCTCTTCCATGAGCCATGAAAAATACCTCCACCGCTTGGAGATGGAGGACTACTACGCCAAGCAAGAGGAGGCGCATCATGAAGAAACCATGACCTTCAAGGTCAAGCGTGCCACACCAAAGGGCACCACCTACTTCGATGATACACCACCAAGGTGTCAAGCGAGGCCACCTACATGGCATCATGCGCCACCATCTCCAAGGTGACGAGTGCCATCGCCTCCAAGCTGTCAAGTGCCACCATCTCCAAGGCGCCAAGCACCACCATCTCCAACGAGCCAAGAACCACCACCTCGAAGGAATCATGCGCAACAACCTCCAAGGCAACAAGTTCCACCACCTACAAGAAGAGTGGCGCCGCAACATCATATTCCTAAAGAGGTACCACGCAGCAAGAATCTTCATCGACATACATCCTCTCATGATCATCACCAACATCAAGATGATACAAGACATCGTTCCGGGCATCTTCGCCATGAAGATGGAGAATACATGTTGAGCACCATCCATAATGCTCAACCAAGCTCAAGAAGACACCACCATCATAAGAACAATGCCAAAGAAAATGATCATCATCATGAGCATCATGTGAATGTCCAAGTACTTCACCAACACAACCCTTCGGTAAGGCACGCCAATGACCTCCATCGATAACATGATCACAAGGAACCTTCAACTACTAGTGCCACCACCAAAATGGCACCAAGAGAAAGCCTTCTTCCATGCTATCAAGCTTCAATGCCAAAACTTCAAGTTCAAGATGAAGCATCCAACTATAAGAGCTTCAATGCAACTTCTTCTCAAAGCACTCGAAGAAGGTCATTCAAGCAAAAGATGGACCTCTACTTCACCAAGTTGGATGAGGCCATACAAAATATGACCACCCAATAGATAGAAGAAAACAAGTTGCTTTGCCATCAATTGGATGCAAGGGCGAAGATGGCGTCAAGGACCAATACTTCTAATATGAGTGCCACTACCATAATGGCACCCAAAGTACAAGACGACAATAAGGTCGAGAATGGTGAGCATGGCATTTTCCCTTCACCAAAGAGGCGCATGGAGTTTAGAGAACCGAGCCTACCCCCACATGCTTGAGTGATGATGTGGTACTAATCCCATGGGACTATGAGATCCACGTAGCCGACTTGAGTAAGAACAAGAGTGATATGAGTGACTCCACCGTATGTGAGATTGATTTCTTTCACTTGGAGGGCATGAGTGAGACACTAGCTAAGTTGAGAGTGGTAGTTGATAGGTCATGTGAGACCATTTTGATTTCTAACGACTAACCCTCTACCTCTAGTGTGTTTTCTCATGATGTGCTAGGTACCATAGACCAAGAAGCGCCAAGCTTCGAGATGATGATGCCTCCAACCGAGAAGATGTTCATGGTGGATGAAGATGATGCCATCCCCATAGATGAAGAAGTCACCCACATGGAGGCCAATACTACCACAACACCCACTTCATATGAGAGGCATGAACAAGGTAAGAATACGGGTGTTGATGATGCCATGATCCCACTAGTGGACATGATGACTTGTGATGATTGGCATGCTATGGATGATGTTTGTGATATCACGTATGCTTCATTGATATTGTCATGTGATACTTTACCTTTGCATAATGTTGAGAATGTGAAATTATTTAATTGTGATGATGTTTCCATATACATGACATGCTTTAAACGTTACATGGATGATATCATTGCTCTCACTTTGTTGAACAATTGCTCTTTCCAATGTTTTTCTTGCAATGATGATCAAAATGGTACCCCCTGGACAATGCTTTGTCATGGTTGTTTTACAATTTCTCCCGTTTCTTGCAATAATATGGATGATTCTCTTTCACTTGTTTTGCTTGCAACAATACTTAAGTACCACTTCTATTGAGATGGCCCCCATAGCTTTCTCAAATTTTGGAGATTTTGGTAAATGCCATGATAAGCATGTTCCCCACTTGCATATTCACCATGCATCTTCTTCATACTTGATTGAAACTAGTGGTGATGTGCACAAGAAGAGATATGTAATGATGGATGATGTGTTTATCTACCATGCACACACGTTCTTTCTTTTATGTATGATAGTTGTAGGTACCCGCACGAGAATGTCAACCTTGGTTGAGCACGAGTTGATAAAAAGAGCTCTAGAGAGCATCCCCCAAGTGAGTTCAAGATTGAACCCAGGTCTCATACCTTTTGCATGCTTTGCATCTTTCATGTTGAAAAATTGCTCTTTCCTATGGTTAGATTGCAAGCATGTTAATGGTATTCTTTGACCTTGTGATAATCATGTTTCGTTGCTATTGGATATTGATGCTTTGTGTGTTGCAACAAAAATTTTGAACAATTTCTCTTTCCGATGTTTTGTCTGCAACCATAATGCCATTTTGAGCATGTATTGCCACGAGAGCTTCCAAGTACCTAGTATAGTTGTTGCAACAAACATAAGTACCACTTCCTCTTTCATTTGGTTTTTTTGCAAACACGTTTCTTTTGCTTCCACTTGTGATACTCCAATGCCCATGATCTTTGTTTATGATGATTTGTGTGTGGCATCCAAAATATTGAACAATTTCTCTTTCCGATGGTTGGTTTGCACACATAATGATGTTGTTTTGGATATTCTTCCTCATGTGTTTTTGCCGAATTCTCCTATTCTCGCATAAAATATGTTGATCAATATCTTAGTCAATTGCTTTGAGTGCCACACTAAGACGTTATTTGGAGTCTTTGAGTTCCCACATTTGGATGATGTTGAAACGATTTCCATGCACTTTGACCTTGCATATGCATTACGTTTGCTATATTTGGGTTGTGCTAATAGTGTTGTGAACAAGAATGGGACATGCCACAATTTACATGCTCCTATATCACACACACACACATATTTTGATTGGTCTTTGTTGTGTGAAGGTACAAGAATATACACGTCAACCTCTATGGACAAAGAGTTGACAAGACGAATCGAAGAGAGTCACCTATTGTTGCCCTTCCACGAGCCATCTACTCGAGAATCATGCTATAATCTTCATGAATTGGCTATTCTTTGAGTGTTGCTTCACTTTTGTGGTGAGCTTTGTAGCCTTCATGGAAGGCGAAGGAATATTGAGGTGTTATCAATTCAATCTTCCCGAGGACGACTATATGGTGAACCCCGGGATCAAGAAGGCCTCTTGAAATCTTCTACTTTGTAATGAGCATCTAAAGTCGAGGACAACTCTTTTTGAAGGGGGGAGGGATATGATGTAGCCCAACCTTTGGTCGTTACCACATCATGGTATCCAACTTATGCCAAGTCGTCATGGACTCCAAAGGTGAATCTGTTCCTCTATGCGAGCCCACTTCCTACCCTCTTGAATGGTATACTACTTCATACTTCATCCCGTATCCATGATAGGTTCATACCGACAAGTTCGGAGGCAAGGGATGAAGCCCGGAGCACCAAGACCGACAAGATGGAGGCTTGGAAGAGGAGAAGGAAGAAGTTGAGCTGCAACACTAGAATCTCTAGCATGCACACACCGAAGTCTCCGAACTAGACCGGAGTCTCTGCCCCTGGACACCGAAGTCTCCGACCCACCTCCAAACCGAACTCTGCACCAACGCTTGGGACAGTCTGACACCCCCTCTAGAGACAGATCAAAGATAGACCGGAATCTCCAGCCCACACCAAAGTCTCGGGCCCATCACACCGGAGTGTCCAGCCTGAGCGTATGGGCTTGCTCGCCGCCAGCTGGGCCCTTGGCCCATGTACCCCTTATTCTGCACCAAACCCTAGTTTTATGCCCAAACTACACCTGAACTTGTGGATGGCCTATAAACAGAGCCCCCACCCCCTCATGTATCCCTTAGGCAAAGATGATAGGCTAAAGACACCCCCTTTGTGGAATCTCTAGTTTTGCCTCATCCCCTTACCAAAGGGGACTGGCTATCGTCACCACCTCATTTGACCGGTGTCCACCGACGGGAGAAATCAGCCTTGTATCGTGTGAGTTTTGCGTGTATTCATTGTGTTCTTCGTGAGGTTTTTGTCTGCTTCCACTACCTTCTCCCTTTCCCCTCGCTTTCCCATTGATTTGACCACAAGATCCGTGAAGATCGGGCCACCCACGAGGTTACCCCTTATCAAGGGATGATGGAGGGGTCATGTTGGGGTCCTAGTTTGCTGCATAGGGGTAGTGAGAGCGTGGTGCAATAGCAATGGCTTTAAAGAAGCTAGACATGACCTAGCTTTTGTCTCCCATGAATCCAAGAACTAGTCAACAAATAGTTAGGTTTGGTGATACCTTCGATCCGGATTACGAATGTCGTATAATAGTCTTTTTCCCTAGAAGACCTAGGTTTAATCGAACCTTGGGAAACAACGCTAATAGGAAATAAAAAGGACACGGCTACATGACATTATTTCTTTGTTTTACTTTCATTTACCAGACCAATCTAGTTTACTCTATCGTGGGTTGAATCAATGGATGGAGATAGGCCAGGGTTGAAGATCCACCTCTGGCTGCACATCATTTGAGATAGAAGATAATAATAAGCATAGTCATGTGTAAGGTTTTAATAGAGATGATCTCGTGTGGGCAACACATCCTAATATGCTAGATCCCCTAGGAGGCAATAGGCATAACAATAATCTTTTGATCCAACCGAGTGCACCACGAAGCACCAGGCTACAAACGGTTATTAAGTGTAAAACACAGATCAAAGCATTAAATGGTGATGTTGTTGTGATCCCGAATGGGTCTCTAAACAAAGATCGTACTACCCTTTCTGTCACTGGGGATCCTATGAGATCGCCACTAGACAAGTATCCCACCTCAAGACTTTATCAATCCATGGGGTCTTGGGTACCTACAAGTCCAAAGATCGAGACAAGAGACAAAGTAACAAAAGATACAAATCCCTCTTTCAAACAATACACAAAGCTCCCACATATTAGATGCACATAATCGCTGCGAGGTTTCTACCCAATCCGCATCCCGTGAGGACTACTCACTCATAACAATAAGATAAAGGATAGAAAACATTGTGCAAAATACTTAGATTAAAATCAGATATTCTTATAATGGTCGCCAAATCACAAGGATATCTCAAGTACAAAGTAATGGCTATGGCTAATGGAGGGGATGGAAGATGGTAGGGATGCACTATGGTGTGGATCTCCTTTGGTGGTGCCTTCTGTGTGGCGGCTGAGGCCTCAAAATATATAGGCATCTTGACGAAAGTTGTAGGGTTTGATGAGACGAAGTCGTCGCCACATGGTACGGGCGGACAGTACGGGTGGGCCCTTCCCGTACAAGTGGTCTATACGACTGTAAACACCTGGGATTTGCTCCAGAGTTATTTGGTTGTGTGTACTTCGTCAAAACCTTCATTATGACTCCAGATTCAGCATTAAAAAGCGTAATTTCCTGCATAACACAAATCAAAGCAATGGTTTGTATATCTTTGCAATTGTTAGTCATTAGTCGCAAGGATAGAGAGTTTCTTGTCAATTTCTTGAATAAAAACAATGTTTAAACACGGTGGAAGATGGCTATTTTTGGAACCATCGACCTCCCCAAAGCTCAAACCTTGATCGCCCTCGAGCAAGAAGAAACAAAATAACTGTAAAGAATTCAGCGTTTAAACTTGAAACAATGGGAATAAGAATTCACTTATGGTTGGTAGTCATATGCGTCCATCGTTTCATCCATTTGAAAGGCTTATCAAAGTTAGAGAGATGACAATAATACTATATAATCTTTGGTAAGTCAAGACAATCAAAGTAGAGTTTAATATAAGTATAAATAACTACAAGTGTAACAGTCAATCCAATTCTTCTAGTTAACTCTTAGCTTGCCAAGGAACACTTGTATGTTTTTAATAGCATAATTGAGTAAGAGAGTTCATGTCCTAAGTAGCATAAAAGTGAAGTGTCTTATTGACGCCCACATCAGTAAATCAAGGCTATCAAAACACTTGTAATCCAATCATTGGCTTTCAAGAAAATTCATAAAGTAGTAACGAGACCATGCCAAGGACTTGTTATGTGGATGTTCATATCTTTTTACTTCCTTCTTCAAGGATCATTAAGTGTTTCTTTTACAAGTGCTTGCAGAACCTTTGAGAGTACCAATACTTTTGCCCATATATTGACATGTATGTCACTCATGCGTTAACTCACAGCCGAAATCCGAGGTTATACCATAGATCGTTCATAGGCTAGCGGAGTTGTTGGCATCCAAAGGTGTGCATGAGAAACATGGAACTTTTTAAACTAGTACCACACTTTGATCCACAAGGTTAGCTTTGGCATGCATCACAATTATCGCTAGACTTCATTTCAATCAAACAACTCCTTTCAAGAGTGTCGTCAAGTCTATCAAAACATCTATGGGGTTAATTATCTTCAAGGCTATACCCTCAAGACAATCGTTCATCAAACAAGTCATAATTTTCTGACTTTTTCTTATTGTACTTGTTTGGAAATATTATTTCCAAAGCAAGACTCGGTTAGCTAAAAGAACTAGAGCAAAAGCTTCCACAACTAATAATCCATACCAGTAAAAAGCTTTACTCTAACTATTTTGAATTAGTCCCACTAGCATGGTATCTTAGCAAATCAACCAACTAAAATAAACAACTCAAACTTCAAAAGTGGGAGACATAGGACATACCTCTCATGAGTGACTTCATAATCCTCTTCCTTATAGGGATGTGTTCCTTCAAAAATCAAGTACAATTATTCCGATAATAATATTAAAGCAAAGATGCAAAGTGTGAATCCACATTCATGAAAAAAGGAAAAAAAGAAAAATACTTTTGTATTTTTGAGGGTAGGGATTAAATAATAGAAAATAAATTGCGACCAAGCAAGGAACTAAGAAAAGAAAAACAAATGAAAAACGAAAGCAAACTAAAGCAAAGGAAAAAAGCAAAGTGTTTCAAAGCTCTCAGTGAGCTAGAGTACAACCTCATTATTATACAAATAAAATTGTTTGGGGAACACATCTCCAAGCTCAGGATTTTGAAATCCCTTTTGTTGCTCATTGTGGTGGTGGTGGATAATCTCCCACGTTCCATTGGCTGGTCCAATCATGGAACTGGGTGGTGAGGTTGTCTATAGCATCTCGAAGGTTGATGGAGAGGTTGTACATGTGTTGGATATTTCCTTCAAGAGCATAGATATCTTCATAGGTGGTGTAGTAGTTTGGTGGATACACATCTTGTTTGGGTCCTTCTTGTTCTACTTCTTCATCCCTCCTTCCTCTCCCTTGGGTATTTCATGTTGGAGTAGACCTGCCTCAACCTACACGTCAAAACGCAAATGTCCATCTTCGATAGAGAATAGACCATTAGGCAAAGGACCTAGGATCAAGTGATCTGTTCCAGGTATATCAAGGAAGTATCTACCATTAGTTCTAGAAATCATACCACAAGATCTCATAGTAGAAAAACCAAGACGGTGACTTCCTGTTAATGGTTGGATGTTACCTAGGTTAATGTGAAGTGCGTGTGCAAGAATAGTTATAGCTCCTCTGCATATGGGTCCTAGAGACTGTAGATCTTGATGCTTAAGGTAAAACACAAGAAGGGCATCCAAATTTGGCATTGAGTTACAATAAATAATAGCAGTTTTTACCAAGGATCATCATGTCCTCCACATTGACTCTAGTAAACTCACCACATGCCTGCAAGGTGTTAGCAATAACATAAAACAAATAGCGAATAGTAGGATGATCAATTTGGTTCCCCTTGGGTGCCACAAATTCGCATTCTATTAAAGTACTCCCAAGGTGCAGGATTTCAAATAAAGGTGGTGGAGCGTATGTCGGTGGTGTTTTTGGCAAACCCAAAACATTGAGCGCATTGGTCGAGTGTCAAGGAGTACTCACAGTTCATAATATGGAAGTCAATACGGTCAACCTCATGCATTTGCTCCCCAGAACAAGATTGAGAGAACACCATATGCATCAAGGTGCTGAGGAACTCAAGCTTCAAGCGGCGGTACGTGACGACATCTTGGAAGACAAAGTCATACAAACCAACATTGTTGGAAAGTACATAAAAATCAGCATGAAGGGAAAGTTGGTTCAGGATATAGGGACACGCCCACTTGGTGGACTTGATTTCTCGAAGCTTGAGATGGTCGAAACGGTTCAGCTGAAACTCCTCGGTGAACTCGATACTAAGCGACTCAGGGGACAACATAGCAATGGGTGGTGCGGCAGGTTCCGCAGCCATCACACATGTACAACTCCTCGTGTTCATCTAAAAATAAATAAATTAAATTGCTAATTAAAATTTCAGTCTAGTAGAAACATAGCTTAAACGATCCTCTACACTTGTTACAAAAGAAACTCCTCTAAAACAATACTAAGCATGCTCGTTATCAAGATTAGCTCAAGACCAAGACCTAAGTCTATATTGATAATGGTGAAAGATTGAGCAGAGTTTTGTTGCAAATTAGTTGGCGACCAGAGGAGAATCATACCATAGATCGATTGGGTGCAAGGAATTGAAGAAAAAATGAATAAATTTGAAGATCCAATGGAGGTGGTTTGAAGTTTGGAGGAAGAAGAAAGAGAAAAGTTTGTGTTTTGGGATTTCAGGGTTACCTCCTCCTGGGTGTTATGGTGGCCGCATACGTGGTACGGGCGGGCGGTATGGCCGGAACCCGCCTATACCGAGTAACAAAAATTGGGGTTGACGATTCCCTTCTGGCGATGCATTCGGTACGGGCGCGTAGAACGGTCTCGCGCGCCCGTACTACTAGTCATTATGCGGGCAATATATTTCCTTGAAATCTAAAGTTTTGCTCGAGGATATGGTATGAGCGCGCGGTACGGGCATCTCTGGTCATACCAGTGGTTGTTACGACCCCTTTTTCCTGCAGCAAAAAATTAAAGTTTCTATTCCAAAGCCTTGATGTGGTTTGGGCGCATGGTTCTGTGCCTTCTGGCCGTACCATTGGTCGTTATGCGGCCTGTAATCTAAAAACTCAAAGAATTTGGTTAGTAGCTTCGTGCGTCTTTACACATCTTAGCAATAACAGCACATAGACTTCATAAAAATCATCAATACCTCTTAGGTCATGTGTTAGTAAAATAAAAGATCGAGGATTACTTTATTTCTTCTCCTCTCTCCAAAGGTCTTCTTGAATACTCTTTATTAAAAACAAAAACGAAACAAAAACAAAAACAAACAAATCTAAACAAAACTAACACAAGATTAAAAACTTTTATTTCACATGGGTTTCCTCACATGAAGTGCTTCTAGTTAAGGTCAATTAGCTTGACCCAGATGGTGATCATTTAGGATAAGTGAGAAGCACACCTACTCCAAAGTAATTGGCTTTCAGTGTAATTATACCATCGCCATCATTACTAGGTTTGTCCTTCTTCTTCCTCGGGAAGTGGACTATAAAAGGATCCCTAAAGGGTAGTTCTGTTCTCACATTCCCTTCATGTAAATTGATTAAAGCTTTAATACTTCTTAGGAATGGCCTACCTAGAATTATAGGTGCTATGGGATCTTGAGCCATGTCCACTATAACTAGATCAATAAGAGCGAGACTTCCTTTGATTTCAACAACTATATTTTTTATCCCAACAAGTTGTTTATAAGTTGAATCCACTCGATGGAGTATCATTTTAGTGGTTGCAAAAGGCCCCAAGTTTAACTTGTCAAATAGACTTTTGGAAATTGTTGATGCGCTTGCACCAAGATCACAAAGTGCAGATATGTCATTAACCCCAATCTTAATTTTAATAGTGGGCCAAATATATCATCTGTCTTAGCAGGAAGCTTATCAGCTAGTCTCTTATACTCCATTTCTAAATCTCGAACTTAAGATGCTACTGTTGAATAAATTGTTGGTACATAGCATCATTAACTCATTCTATGCCGGGATTCTTCATGGTAATCATCTTTAGTAGATCTTCCATGGTGTATTCAGGTGAAGGTGCGTTGCTATAATCCATCTCTTCAGGCTTCTCTTCATTTTTTCCATCCTCATCATCTTGAAGTCTTCTACCAGCTTTGGCTCGGGCTTCCCAGCAAACTTTGCTAGTATGAGAGCTTGGCTCTCAACTACCTTGCCCAATTGAGGCTCCATAGTCTTTGTCCTTTCCTGTAGAGCTTGCACATCATTTCTATTTGTAATAGATTGGTTAGAAAATTTTCCTATACTATTTTCATGGTTCTCCATGATTTTAATAAGAATCTTATTTTGCTCAGTTTGATCTTGCATAAAGGTTCTCACAGTTTGCTCAAACGAGAGATTGCCATGATTTGCTCCATTATGATTATCATAATTATTGTAAGGAGCTCCTGCAGGATTAGAATAATGTTTTTGAACATTAGAAGCAAAATTTTGGTTCTTCCAAGCAGGGTTATAAGGAGTGCAAGCTATAAAATTAATATTGATAGTGATAACATTAACTTGGGTATCTTCCTTACCCTTTACTATGTTGATTAACTCGTCTACCTTAGATGTAAGCTCTTCATTGTTTACCTCAGTGATTGAATTCACCCTTTTTGAGGTTCTTTCCACATGCCATCAGTCATCAAGTAATTTATCTACAACACTCACTTGCTTTCCCATGATTGTTCCTCTTGCCGCAATATCTAGCATAGACTTAGATATTGAGTTAAGGCCATTATAAAATAAATGTAATAATACCCGCAAAAAATAAAAATGTAATATAATCCATTCTTCCATCCCATGACAAGGAAATTTCATAACGACTTCTTTCATCATTTCCCATGCAAGCGCTAGTGGCTTGCGATCTTCTTGTCCAAAACTTGTAACATTGGATCTTGGTTGCATAGTTTTGGCTGGGGAAAAAATTAGTCATAAAGAGATTAGTACATTCCTCCCTAGATTTAATAATTCCCTTAGGTATAGCTAGTAACCAGTCCTTAGACTTTCCTATAAGAGAGAAAGGAAACAATCATAATTTAACAGCCTTCTCTTAATACGCATCATGTCGCAAACTTTAGTAAAAGTATTTAAGTGCAAACCTGAATCCTCAGAAGACGAGCCTCCAAATTGGTTTTGCTGAACCAAACTTAATAGGTTAGGCTTAATTTCATATACTTCCGCATCAACAATGGGATGATTAATAGGTGCAGGAATAAAATCATTAGTTGGAGTAGCATACTCCCCAAGTCTCCTTTGTGCCATGGCTCTTATATTTTGGTATTTTTTAAGTAAATAAAAAATAACAAGAAACTATTTTTTGGGGATTTCAAATAGATAACTAGAAAGTAAACTAATAACAAGAAATAAACTATAAACAAATAATAAAACTAAAAACAAGGTCTCTAGTGACCTTACCAGGATAGCGAAATTGCTTCCCCAACAACAATGCTAGAAAAAGGGCTGATACCTTCGATCCGGATTACAGATGTAGTATAATAGTATTTTTACCTAGAAGACCTAGGTTTAATCGAACCTTGGGAAACAACGCTAATATGAAATAAAAAGGATATGTCTACAAGACTTTGTTTCTTTGTTTTACCTTCGTTTACTCGAGCAATCTAGTTTACTTTATCATGGGTTGAATCAATAGATGGAGATAGGCCAAGATTGAAGATCCACCTGCAGATGCACATCATATGGGATAAAAGATAATAATAATAAGAATAATCATGTGTAATGTTTTAATAGAAATAATCTCGTGTTGGCAACAGATCCTAATATACTAGAGCCCCTAAGAGGCAACAAACATAGCAATAGTATTTTGATCCAATAGAGTGCACCATGAAGCACCGGGCTACAAACGATTATTAAGTGTAAAACATAGATCAAAGCATTAAGTGGTGATGTTGTTGTGATCCTGAATGGGCCGCTAAACAAAGACCGTACTACCCTTTCTATCACTGGGGTTCCTATGAGATCGTGGCTCACCAAGTATCCCACCACAATCCTTTATCCATCGGTCTTGGGTACCTAGAAGTCCAAAGATCGAGACAAGAGGCAAAGAAACAAAAGATACAAATCCCTCTATCAAACAATACGCAATGCTCCCATAGATTAGATGCACATAATGGCTGCGCGGTTTCTTCCCAACCCGGAGCACGTGAGGACTACTCACTCATAACAATAAGATCAAGGATAGAAAACATTATGCAAAATACTTAGATTGAAATCAAATATTCTTACAGTGGTCGTCGAATCACAAGGAGATCTCAAGTACAAAGCAATGTCTATGGCTAATGGAGGGGATGGAAGATGGAAGGGATGAAGTATGGTGTGTATATCCTTTGATGGTGTTGTGATGCTATCTGAGAATGGCGGCCTTCTGTGTGGCGTGAGGCCTCAAAATATATAGGCGTCTTCACAACAGTTGTAGGGTTTGACGAGACAAATCCGTCGCCACATGGTATGGGAGGACGATACGTGTGAGTCCTGACCGTACTAGTGGTCGTTACGGTTACAGACGCCTGATATTTGCTCTAGAATTACTTGTTCGTGTGAACTTCCTCAAAACCTTCATTATGACTCCAGATTTCGCATTAAAAAGTGTGATTTCCTGCACAACACAAATCAAAGAATGGTTTGCATATCTTTGCTATTATTAGTCATTAGTGGCAATGATAGAGAGTTTTTTGTCAATTTCTTGACTAAAAATAATGTTTAAACACAATGGAAGATGGCTATTTTTGGATCCGTCAGTTGGCTACAGTTGTGCTACAATGGACTTTGACTAGAGAGGGTTCTGGTGCTAAGGCGGAATGTTGGACAAGATTTGAGGAAGTTTTGTGGAGGTTTTCTAGGGTTTTTTGTAAGATGTGAAGTTTTTACTAGGATGGATCAATGGTGCTAGAGGATGGGGTGATCAACATACATCTCCCTGATTTGAATGGGATTTTCTAGTTATTTTAGATCCCTTTTATATCAATTTTACAAAATTTGTTGAATCTGTTTTATTGATTGCCTTTGAAATATTTGAATTTGACGAGGGGAGTATTTGGTTTGCGATGGTCCCAAATAAAAATGCACACTTTGGAGAATTTTCCCAAGATTTATTGGAGAAGAAAGGTATTTAAAACATTTATTTTCTTATTTCTGCCATTTAAGAAAATTGTCAAAAAGAATTATTAAAATATTTATTTTTGAAGTGATAAGATAGGGTATGATAAGTAGTACTCAATTTGTGCCTAAAGTTGACAAAGTTCTTTGGAGAAAAATAAACTTTCTTTTATAGAGGGAGTTTTGGAGTTTTTGTCAAATAAAAGAATTTAATAGTTATTGGGCTAAATAATTATGGAAAACATTTGATAAATTTACATCTCCAAAGTAAATTATGTCAACATATTTTATCTATCATTTTTAACCTTGGGTTTTGAAAATCAAACTTGATTTTGGAATAAATCAAGAGATAGAGGATCTTGGGCAAAGTTATTTTTATACCAACAAAACCTTGTTGGCTTTAGGAGCTCAAAGCTCCCCTTGGGTCATGGGTTAGATGGATAGATAAACCAAGTGGTGTACATTACCATGTTACATAATTTTTAGGTTGATCATGATTAATATTTCCTATGATTAGGCCAAAGTTGGCTAAAAATAAGGGTGTCAAAGCAGATTATTATTTAGCTTCAAAAACCATGTGGGTTTTTTAAGAACAAAGATCCAATTGAAACAAGTGAAAAATGGATGGATATACCATCATGAGTAGAGCATAATCATGAAAAGAGTTGGTCAAAAGAAGATAACACGGAGATATGAGCTTCTGCCAAAGTAGGTATGTTGGTAAGATTTGCAGAAAATATTATTTTCTTGCATGCAAAACCATCAAGAACAAGTGGTTCAAGGGATGACCTAAACAAGGGAAAGAGTGGGCCTTGGAAGTCGTTAAGATGGCTTACAAGATAGTTCAAGTGCATTTCCAAAAATTCACATGTGTTGAGAAAGAGAGAGGCTCAAAGATTTTATGTTGATAACAATTTCAGACTTAGCCATTTTTGGCAGATTTGGGGTTTGTGACTAGGATATAAGGGGGAATAATTTTTGAGGGGATGATGGGTTCCAAATATCATCAAGTGGATGAGGTTGAAGTGTAGATTGAGTAGAAATGATCCATGCTTAAGGTTGGTGTTCATTGACTTAGAAGTTATTCAAAAGGATTAGCCCTAAATTGATCTGGTGAAGGGTTTAGATTGTCACTTTAGTGACTAGAGATCAGATCCAGCTTTGGAAACTTGCTTAGGTTTTGTAATCTTAATTTATCTTGATCCTAGAGGATGATCTCCTAGGGTAGCTCATAATACTTCCTAAGCAAACCAGCCAAATAACAGATCAAGGCATTTCATCTTACAAGCAAATCAAATTACTACTAGGGTTACCATCAAGCTTAGCTTGAGGTAAGGATGGGTATTTTGGAAAGGTTCAAGTTTTAATAAGGTAAGGTTCCTAGTACCTCTACCAAGAATAAAATTTAAAAGTTTTATAAAAGGTTTTAGAAAACCCAGAGGTAAGAGTGGTTGAAAGTTCTGTCTTGAAAACATAAGGAGACTATATCATATAGATCTCTTAATGGGAGCTAGGAAAATAATTGTTGTTGCGAGGGCATCTTGGCTCAGGTTTTGAAATGCCAGAACAATTTGAGAATATATAAAACAAGAAAATATGGTTTTGTTAAGTAGCTTTTGTAAACTGGAGGAAGGTAGAGGAGTATATCTTCTACTACTCATTCAGTTGCAAAAACACAAGCAAGCAACAAAAAATCACTACATCACTAAACAAGATTTTTTTGTTCCCCCAGATTTTTGCATTCTGGACAACTAATCAGGATTGCTTGATATGGGGTGGCCCGATCTTCTGATCAAGCACTTGTCATTGATGATAATGGTGGATAGATAAATAGCCTGTAGCTATGAACTCTCTCGCTCGAACCCTGATGCCAATGCAACAACTCTCGAACCCTGTAGGATATTCACAATACCACGCTCTTGCGCATGCAGCCGTCGACCATGAATGATAGTTTGCAATCTACTAATTCCCAATGTAATAATAGATCACATTCAATTGTAGTAGTATATTTGATCATAGGGTAATTTTAGACGTTCTTTGAAAGAAACAACTCCAAAATAGTTTAAACGTGGTCTTAAACTAAAAACTATGCCTATATAAAGGCTGTTGGATGTCCAACATAGAGTTGGGGTCAAAACCAAACATATCTCTAACTTTCCTAACTTAAATGGACTCTATTTGTAAACTGACAGAAAACAACCATTGACTTGTTTCGGTTGCCGTGCACAGCTCGTAACGAACCAAGAGACGTGCGAGTACCCTTTGGAAAGATCTCGGAATTATCTTGCCAACAAGTACTTATTTGCTTAATTCGGAGTTGGTATGTGGAAACTACATTCGATTCAATTTTAGATCTTCTGTCTGTCTGAACTGAACCTTCCTTCTTGGTCGCCTTTCACCTCTCGGTCGCCTTCCTCCCTCTCCTCCCACTAGCGCTGGTCCGATGGATATTAAATCTAGTCAAACAATAACACCATGATTTAGGTAGTATAAAGTTCTTATAAACCAAAGTATCATGTCCAACCAGAAACAAATTCACCTTGTGATATTTTTCAACGAGGCTTAATATTTCCTTCCAGCTGAAACAACTAGAATCATCATATTCATAGAATATATCTCATCATTGCTGAAAGTGGGATGCTACATTTTCCCCATTTTCTTCGTCATTTTCATCTTCTTCTTTTCCTTGCACTCTGCTATTGGTATTCCCCTTCGTTACACTAGACATACTTAGAGAGTTCCCTATTACTTTCCTCCGTTCCTTGAAGAAGAATCACGCCTGTGCAAAGCAAAAGCACAGTGCCATGATGGTGAAGCTGAAGGACATCGGAGGAGAAGGTTCTAGCACCACCGTCGCCCCCAAGAATAAGAGCCCTACCACGTTAAGGGTCACCAATGGGGACTTGCGCCGGTCCACGATGAAGTCCTTAGAATTCAGCCAACTGAGGCAAGTCGGGATGCTCCCCATCGATGAGGACTATAAGCTTCCTGTAGTAGAGTTAATCCCTACTCCGCCTCCTAGGTTTAGGTGATGCTCAGTTCTTTCATCCTTAGGGGTTTTTCCCTCCCAGCCCACGAGTTTATCCGTGGGGTGCTTTTCCTTTACGGTGTTCAGCTGCATCAGCTGAGACCAAATTAAGTTCTGCACATTGTGTGCTTCATCACCCTATGCGAGTGCTGTATCAGAATCGCTCCACACTTCAGGCTTTGGAATAAGCTTTACTCCCTATAGAGGCAGTCGGGCACCCATGGCTCTTATGTTGTTGGTGGGTGTAGCATATCCATCTAAGGGAACATGCAGTACTTTGCATTCAAGATCGTAGATTCTTCCCAAATATGGATGGCCAAGTGTTTCTACATCCGAGACCAAAAGGTGGCTAATCAGAAGTATGGATTGGATCCTTTTGATCTGAGTGCCAAAGTGGAGAAGAAGAGGTCCTAGAGGAATGATGTGGCACCAGCTGAAGATGTTGATGTTGAAGCCTTATATGCTCGGGTGAAGGACATACAGTTTACTCCTGACCAGGCGGTGGAGGGATTTGACATCATTCACGCCTTCCTAGAGCATCAAATTCAACTGCTTCAAGTTAGGGCACATCCAATGTGGTTGTATACTAGCCCATTGGATCCAACACGCTGCCAGGAGGAGAACTTGTCATCCGCTGAGCTGGAGAAAAAATATCAAGTCACTCACAAGCTTGAATGGAAATGATCTGTTGTTGAAGCCCTTGCTAGTGGCACCATTCGATGCTAGCAAAAAGATGCCCAAGGTAAATATCCCACGCTTTCCTGTTATCTATGTTTTTCGTTGTACTACTATGAGCTATTTGGTTCTGATTTTGTCCTCAGCTGTAGAATTATAAGGTCAAGCCTTTTCTTCCACCTTTGCTTGAGCAATACAAAGTAGTGGAGGGAGTTGAGCTGGATGAGCCGGATTTGACCATCCGACCTGCTGACACTAATGACGAGGTTAGCGACGAACGGACTCACAAGCGAAGCCAAAGTAAAGATTCAGATGCTTCTATGCTTGAAAATGCTAAAGGTCTTGACGCATCTTCGAATAGTCGGGGCATATTCCGGCAGTGCCACTTTGAACTGCGTCACCGGCACCTCCAAACAAAAAGCACAACACTCCTATGTTTGATCTTGATGAAATTAGTTCATAAGTTTTCTCCATTGCTTCTTTGTTGACGATTTAAACTATTGTGCTGTCATGTAGTGATTTCAGAGTTTTTAGCACTAATTCGCCACTTGGTGATGCTGCCAGAGAGAGTGTGGAGGAAGGAGTCGTAGACTCCAAGGCTACAGATTGAGAGGCTCTTGTAGAGATTGACAAGGAAGTGGATCCCCATGACAATGATAACTCCTCCATCTCCTCCAAGCTTCGGAAGCAAAAGAGGGTTGTTATCCAAGTTGCTCCTCAAGGCCCTTCGTCGTCTACTGGTGATCATGTAAGTGCACTGTAACTTGTTGAACTTGCTTGTTGAATAGTGCCTTTTGCAAATCCCTCGAGTAATTGTTGCTGACTAGAGTATTATACAGTCATTCTTTCCCGACATCATAGAAATGGTCTACAGGAAGCGGAGCGCGACAATGCGTAACTGTTTCTTTGCAATTTCTTACGAGTGTAGTATCACTTCTTTCCTCTGGACGTTATTGCATTGGTACAGTAGAAAGGGATGACTCTTTGCACCGCGTTGAGGAGCTTGAGAAGAGTCTTGGTGGTGCCATGAACAAGGAGAAAAGCTCCAATGACACACTTGACCAGTTCAAGGCTAAAGCAAAGTAGCATGAAGAGGAGCTGATGAGGAATCTCTACCATTATTCCATTAATCACTGAAGATAAGGATGTAAAGATTCAAGACACTAATGAAATCAGAATTGGACCTATTACAAGGTCTAGAGCCAAGTTGTTAAAGAAACATGTGAATTCCTTCTTAATTGGTTTTGGAATATTGTTTTATGAGAATTTTATGCTACCTAAATCTTTGCATCTATGTTTGATCAGCTATGAGGAAGGCCAAGGAGCTGAGGAAGAAGCATCAAGGTTGCAATAGAAGATTCCTTTCCACAGCATGATTTTGGCCGATTCCCTGCCGCAGCAGGACGTTGGCGCTAGGGGAGGAGAAGGAGGCGTGCGCCAGGAGGAGGACCAGGAGAGTTCAGGCTGCACCTAGCCAGGTGCCCCTCGCGCATGGCCTCTGTGCCTGTCTTGGCCGGGCCCTTCGGGGCTGGTTGTATCCAACTCGGACCCACCTGGGTCGAGTTTTAGTTGTGTACGGCTGGCCTCCCATATAGGCTTCCGCCACCCCCTCATTAGTCTTCATACTTGTTTTAGATTTAACCCTAGACTGGATTGCTGCAAGCATTCATCTTGAATCCTCTGATATTGTGATTGTGTTTCGCTAGACAATATTGTGATATTGTGATTGTGTTTCACAAGTGTTATCTATCGTTCCACTAGGTATTGGAAGATTGCAAACTGTTTGTGATCTAGGATCACATGCACAAGTGTGTGGTGTTGCGAATATCCATAGGGCCGAAGATCTATTGCATTGGCAACAAGGGAGAAGCCGAGAGATAGTTCGACAGCGTCTCACAAGTTATCTCCATCATCATCACCATCACCTACGTTGCTCACTGAGAAGATCGGGCAACCCCTTATCATCTTGGTATCAGACTTCCAGCGTTTACTCCGTGAGCACTCCATAATCCATCCATAGTTTAGATTCGTTTTATTCCTATACCAGAAAAATCCCCACAAAAAGAATCTTAGTTCGGCCCGAGATCTAGATCGCCTCAGTATTCTAGTTCTTGTGCTGGTCGAGTTCTTCGTTTGTGTCCATTTTTTTCGTTTTTAGTAGTCGTTTTTTTAGTTTTTCCAATCCGAGTTGAGTCTAGATCGGTTTTGGCTGCAGATCCTCGAGTAGGCTGGGATCTGAACTGTCCTGGTTGTAGTCCGCGTGTTGCACGACATCCCCAGCTCTGCCGCGTGCCACCACAGTCCCTACCATGCGTGCCAAGGAGTGCCGCGCATGCTTCCTGCCCGCGCTAGCCACCCTCTACCATCGCTGCCGCGGTAGCAAAATGCCGCGTTTTCTCTGCCGTGCCCCCTGTCGCGACATGCTTTCAGGCCGAAATCCTGTCGTGGCACAACTCTGCTGATTGTTCTGCCGCGACACAGTTTTGCCTGCTTTTTCAGCCGTGGGCTGATTGGGTCAGTTTCTTGTCTTTTTGCGTCCACATAGCGTACCTTTGTGAACCATAGTTAGCCTTTCTTTGTATCTAGCACTATCCTACGAGACTAGTATCTTTTGTTGCTCTACGGGCTTCTCACTAGGTTGTTGGTGCTCTATTTTTGTTCTGCCGTGCTCCGTTTGCTTTGGTGTTTGTGGCCTACAAGAAAATATTCAAAAAAATAGAGAGAGAAAAATATCAAAAAAAATATAGAGAGAAAAAGATTACTATCAGGCTTGAGTTTGCTATCTGTTGCACATATTGGCAGTGTTTCTTTTTGTTTGCACCTGTAGATTGAGCAATCTTGTGCCTGCACACACTGAGCTTTTTGCTAGTGTCTCTCCTTGTGCATTGCAACATGAGGTTTACTCCGACATAGATCTTTGGTGCTCTTGTTTATAGTTGCTTTGCCCCATTTATCTCCACTGAGTGTGTTTCCCGTGGGTCTTGTGTCATACGTCCAGCACTAGGATTTGATACTTTGGTGTGTAGGTATCCTCACCTAGAGATCCACCATATACCCTGTTTGTCGTGTGATAGTCTTCCCCTCGGTATTCGCATCATCACATCCGTGCACATGTTTTCACTCATCTATTGGTAAGCACTTCTAATTCACTTTGGAATGGTAAGATTTACTTTCTTTGAGTTGCTTAGTGATTTTGGGAGATCCACAATACATAGTTTTTGTTGCACTAACATACTAATCATGTCTGCTAGTGATGAGTTTGATGCGATGCAGAAAAAGGATGCTAACACTCCATCTTTGTGGAGTGATTTCGAAGGGTTACGTGACCACTTGCAGGGTGCTATTCAGCTGACAGCTGACGCCCACCAAGCTCCAAGGGACAAATACAACAGTTAACGCCATTCAAACCCAAGTGACAACTCTTCAGAATTCGGTTGATACATTGAATTAGTCGTTGGAGGCAATCCAAGTTTTGTTACAACGTGCTGAAGTGCAGCACAATGAACACCAGTTTGATGATGCTAGTATTGGTGATAATGGTGAGAATGCAAATCCTTTTACGCTTGGCCGTGGCGCCTATGCTCGTGGGTACCGTGGCCATGGGGTTTTCTCCTCCTGCGACTCAGCGTGTTCCATTGGCTCCGGCTGCAGGGGCTGCTCAACGCCCTGATGAGGTCCCAACTAGGCCTAAATTATCTATCCCACAGTTTCATGGCACTGATGTTGAAGAGTATCTCAACTGGGAACTGAAAGTGGAAAAATTATGGCGTTTGCATGAGTACACTGAGGATAAGAAAGTAAAGTTGGCATCTTCTAAGTTTGAAGGACCCGCATTGATATGGTGGGATCATGTTTGCACTTCTCGTGCGGAGGAAAGGTCCCCTACTATTGTTACATGGCATGCTATGAAGGAGGAGGTGCGATATCATTTTGTAACAGCAACTTATATTCGTTCACTCTATGATAAGCTGACAAACTTGAAGCAAGGACTGAAGACGGTGGATGATTACTTCTATGAGATGGAGAGCCAGAAGACAAAACAATGTAGCGTTTCCTTGCTGCATTAACTTTCCAGATTCGGCACATTTTTCGGCACCATCCTGATGCAGATATGTCTAAGCTCTTGCATCAGTCTGCAGAGGCTGAAGCTACTGTGGCCGAGGAGGCCAGATTTGCAGCATGTTCTCCATCGTCTCAGGGACGTTTTCCATCATGTTCCACCTCTATTGGTCATAATTCTGGTGGTGTTCGTGAGGCTAGTTCTATTGGTGACCATGTGAGTACTCCGGTGAAACATGGTGCGTCCAACAACAAGCCGACACCTGCTATGAGTGGTTCGGGTTCCACTACTTCTACAACCAGGAACAGAGATATGAGCTATCACAAGCAAGGGACACGTCTAGCGTGATTGCCCCAATAAGAGACTAGGATAGTTGATGCTTCTGGTGGGTACGAGACTGGGGATGATGCTGATCCGTTTGAGGAGGAGCATGATGAGGTTCCTAAGGATGTTTATTATTGTGATGCTTCTCCAAATCCTATGTTTGTGTGTTCTCCTAGGGTCTTGCAAGTTAGCCAAAGTTCAGCTGATCAAAGATGCAATTTATTTCAAACATGGGTTGATGTGAGTGAAGGTAGAGCATGCAGAGTCATTATTGACGGAGGGAGTTGCAGAAAATTTGGCTAGTAAAGTTCTTTGTACGAAGCTGAAATTGAAATAATATCCACACCCCAGCCCATATTTTATTCAATGGTTGAGTGATGCTGGTGAGATGACAGTTACCCATATGGTACGTGTGGAGTTTCAGATTGGGGCCTATAAAGATGTTGTCGAATGTGATGTGGTCCCTATGACAGTTTGCCATCTTTTGTTGGGCCGTCCATGGCAATATGATCGTGAAGTTCGTCACAATGGGAAGGCCAATACATATCAGTTTAATTGGCAAGGCAAGGATGTGATACTAAGACCCATGTCTCCACATGCAATTGTTAATGAGTCTCGTGAGAAGACTGAAGTCAATCTTGAGCATGAGCATGCGATGACACAACGACAAGACCCTGCATTGATAGTGCATGATCACACTTCATCTTCCACTACACACTTCAAAACATGTTTTGTTGCCGCGGCACAGCTTTCCAGCTACTTTGCTGACACGGCAGAGTGCCCAGCTCAGTTCTCTACCGTGATAGAGTTTTCTGCAGTTTATTTGCCACGGCACAGCACTGTTTCCCCTCCTGCCTAGGTCTCTGTCGCGGCACAGGAAGAGGGTAATTTTCTGCCGTGACACAACAACGTGCAGATTTCTACCGCGACACACTCAATGGACAGCATGCCTGCCACGCCAATTCTGTCTGCCTCTTCTGATGATGGAGTTGTTTCATTCATGCTGATGGCAACAAAGGATGATTTGAGAGAATTTGGGGATGATCCCTCTCCTGTACCACTGGTGCTGGTTTACAAGGGTGAAATTCTGGTTTCTAACAACATGACCCCTCTCTCTATTGGTGTTTCTACTATTTTGCAGGAATTCACTGATGTCTTTCCGGACGAGGTACCCGATGGTTTGCCACCATTGCACGTTATTGAGCATCAAATTGATTTGATTCTAGGAGCATCGTTGCCTAATCGAGCACCTTATCATACAAACCCTAGAGAAACTAAAGAGATTCAGAAACAAGTACAATCACTTCTTGATAAAGGGTATATTCGTGTGAGCCTTAGTCCATGCGCTGTTCCTGTTATTTTAGTACCTAAGAAAGAAGGTACATGGTGCATGTGTGTAGTGCCGAGCTATTAATAACATCACTATTCAATATCGTCATCCTATTCCCCGTTTAGAGGATATGTTAGATGAGTTGAGTGGTGCTGCTGTTTACTCAAAAATTGATTTGCATAGTAATTATCATCAAATTAGGATGACGAAAGGGGATGAGTGGAAAACTGCCTTTAAAATGAAATTTGGTTTATATGAGTGGTAAGGTCATGCCTTTTGGTCTCACTAATGCACCTAGTACTTTCATGAGATTAATGAACCATGTTTTGAGAGATTTTATAGGAAAATTTGTAGTTGTATATTTTGATGACATATTAATCTACAGCCGCACTAAATCTGAACATATTGATCATATTCAACAAGTTTTGCATGTGCTACGTGATGCTAAATTGTATGGTAATCTTGAGAAGTGCACTTTCTGCAAAGACAAGGTCATCTTTCTAGGATATGTTGTTTCTAAGAATGGAGTTGAGGTAGATAATTCTAAAATTATAGTGATACAAAATTGGCCTACTCCTATGAATGCTAGTCAAGTTAGAAGTTTTCATGGACTTGCTGGTTTCTATAGAAGCTTTGTGAAGGATTTTAGTACCATTGCTGCACCTTTGAATGAACTAACTAAGAAAGGTGTTGAATTTGTTTGGGGACCATCCCAAGATAATGCTTTTGCTGAGTTGAAGAGATTGCTTACTTCTGCACCATTGCTTGCACTACCTGATTTTAATAAGCAATTTGAAATTGAGTGTGATGCTAGTGGCAAAGGTATTGGCGGTGTGTTGATGCAAGAGGGGTGGCCTATCGCTTATTTTTCTGAGAATCTTAGTGGTGCTCGTTTGAATTATCCTATTTATGATAAAGAATTGTATGCACTTGTGCGTGTGCCTCAGGTTTGACAACATTATTTGTGGCTAAAAGAGTTTATTATACATTCTGATCATGAAGTTTTGAAATATTTGAAAGCATAGTCAAACTTGCATAGGCGCCTAGCAAAGTGGGTTGAATTTATTGAGTCTTTTCCATATATCATTAAACATAAGAAGGGAAAAGACAACATTGTAGCTGACGCTCTCTCTAGGAAAAGTATGTTGTTAACACAACTAGATGCGAGAGTTCCTGGTTTGGAGAGTTTGTGTGATTTATATGCCACATGTCATGATTTTGCTGCTCCATATAAGGTGTGTGTTAATGGGAAAGCTTGGGAAAAAAATCATATTCATGATGGGTACTTATTTCGAGCTAACAAACGGTGTGTTCCTGAGTCATCTGTGCATTTGCTCTTATTACAGGAATCACATGCTGGCGGATTGATGGGCCACTTTGGGCGTGAGAAAACACTACTCATGCTCGCTAATACATCGTAAACGTATCTACTCCCTCCGTTCATAAATAACAGACTTGAGTTTGTCTAGATTCGGATGTATCCATATACTAAAATGTGTCTAGATACAATCAAATCTAGACAAATCTAAGTCAGTTAATTCTAGACGGAGGGAGTACAATTTTTGATGTTCCATGCTTGTTTAGTGTGACACCCCCAAGATTAAGGCTAGACAAATCCCAGACCTCTGTCTAATATAAGCCTAACCTGAATCTCAGAAGTGTACAGAGAGATAATCAGTAACATTACAGTGACCCTACGACACAAAAATTATTACAGCAAGCTCATAACTGAGCAAAGAACCAAAATATTACAAGCAGAGGTCACTGACCACAAACATCAAACAACGGAAGGCAAATTATGCTATTAAGTATAGCAAACTTAACAAATGGCCTAAGAGGCCTGAAGCATAACGATGACGTCCCAATCCATAGATTCCAGGCTGACGACCGGGAACCCCAAGCTACTCATCGATGTCGATGCTGCTGTCATAATAAACTCTTCTTCTATGATAACACTTACCTGCTGCAAAAGTATCAACAAAGCAAGGCTGACTACATGATGTACTCCGTAAGACTTATGGCTGGTGGGGTTACTTTGCATAAAGCTAACTTTCTTTGTAAAAGATGTAGGAGAAGATCGACTAATAGAACCTTTTAAAAAGGGATAAGAAAACGATATCTCTAGCTTTGATCTTCTTGATATCCACCGAATCTTTATCAGCTGAACCTACCAACTAGGATCACCCCCTCGATCCCCGAGGAAGCATCCTTAAGCACACCTCCCATCTCTTGTCATGTTTTACGATTAGGTTATAGTTGTCTATGATCATCACGTCAGTTCCCAAGTCATCCATAATCGTGGACATGGCTTTTCAAAAAGATTATTACCCTGCAGGGGTGCACAACTTTACCCACACGTACTAACCTCCTCTTAATGCCACTTCTAGTAGCCCTCTTCCTTGGAAGCCGGCAGAGAGCAGTTAGACACTACCTTTACCTTGCTTTCGCCGAGACCATGAGTCACGCCCTAAGGAGATGCCGCCGTAATGGGTCAAGTCCCGAAGCCGGTCCCTAGAGATGTGTGCGGGGACAAGATTACGGAGGCCGTGCATCTCTTGTTCCCAGCCACGCTTACGTACTTGTATGAATGCACCTCCTCCGCCTCCTTCAAGAACGACCAGAATGCATATGTCGAATGGAACGCCCGAACTATGTGACTCATGGAATCTACTAGGCAAGTTAGTTGGTCGAGGGGGTTTCCAGGCCCCCGTGTGGCTGTACGCTCATCTTGGTTCAAGAGGCAAGAACTCAGGTCCTAGTAGTGGCATGTATGAGACTGCAAAAACCACAACCCGACATGGCCTCCCATACAAGCCTTAGCATGTTTAACTTTCATCTCTGATCATACCACGTCATCCTGTCATACTAGGTTCATTCGCAGCTCTGATTCATTAACCGGATGGACCAGCGGTAACAACTAAGCGTGGCTAAGCGCAACAGATATATTAGCTCTAGCGAAGCTCATAAGCCAAACCCTAGTTATGCTAGGACCAGGAAATATAGGCTACAAAGGTAACATGCATCAGATAGGATTACTCTATCTATTGATAAAAGACTTTGGAATCGTATGCATATGGCAAGAATGAAATACTTTGAAAGCATAGGATTATATCATGTATGGAGCTCTGCTTGCCTTTGCCTATTGATGCTCAAATACAGATCTTTGGGGTTCATCTTCTTGGCATCGTTCATCGATAAACTTCGATGGTGTTGATCTCGGTCTTCGATCTTGGACTCGATATCGTTGCTCACATCAACTCCGACGTCTATCGAGAAGCGGCAGAAACACCGGAAAGGAAAGCAACAATCAACACATGGCATCGATGCAATGTTCAAGCAATGATGATGATATGGCAAGTTAAATTGTATTGAAATTAAACCCTATGACATGCTTGGCAAATTAAATGGGGTCCGAGGGGTACAAACCCTAATTCGGAAAAACCCCGGATGCATATGAGAGGGGTTATTTTGTTATCCTAATTAAAATTGTCATGTAAGTTGCTTAACAATGCATTATTATAAGTCTATTGGATAGATCTCATTTTTCTGAATATTTTGATATATTATACATATTTTTCTGATTTAAAATGAATTAGCTATGATTTTTCCCAATTTTAAATCATTTTTAAAACACTTAAACATTTTTGGAATTTATTAAATTATTTTCTAGCTAGACCCACATGTCAGAAGTTTAATAATTTATAAATTATTTCCAAAATGAATAAAACCCTAATAGACAGGGCCCGCTTGTCATATTAATAATCCAAAAAAAATTATATAAAACATTTTAAATAGATAAAAGGGATTGCTGCATCATGCTAGCGTCAGCAATGGCGAGCTCCCAGGTCGAGCATGTATCCGTCGATCTCGTGCGCGCCTGGACAAGCGAGTGGGCGCACTGGAGAGACCACGACATGGGGAACCTTGCAGTGGTGGCGCCGCCTACAAATGGTCGCCCGAGCCGCACCGGCGATGAAGAACAACGACGGTGCTCATAGGTGCTTGCTGCAGATGGGTCTCTAGAGCGCGAGGGAAGAGGAAAGGGGGTCCTCTCAGACCAGGGGCTCACCGCGAAGCCGTTGGTGGGGTCGGCGAGGCGAGGTGAAGCTTTGTTCGACGACGAGCGGTGACGATTGGCGGTGATCGGAGATGTCGATTCAGCCGATTGAGGGCGCGAGCAGGAGCGAGAGAGGGCCAGGTGGAACGAGCCGACCGAGGGGGTTTCAGCCGTGGCCTCGTCTTGAGAAGGGGTGGCCGGAAACAAAGGGGACGTCGACGGCCGGCGAGCTAGGGTTTTGGGACACGCGGCACAAAGAGGAAGGGAACGCACGCGAGAGGGAGAAGGAGGGCTAGGGTTCCCCACTGAGGCGGCCAGGGGGTCTTGTAGGCGGCGGGGCCGTAAGTGGCACGCATCTTGGCATGGCCACGGCGGTGGAAGACGAGCGCGGCGACAACGAGGAGCTTCCTCTGTCGAGGACGAAGATGACGAGAGGTTTTCGAGGCAGAAGCGGTACAGGGCCGCTGGCGGGCTGCCTTGGGCCTCAGTTGTGGCCAAGCTTGCTAGGAGGGCTGCTGTTGACGGCTATCTGCTGCACGGTGCGGGAGAAAGGAGGCTGGGCTGTGGGCTGCTGCTGGTTGCTGAGGATGGGCGGCAGAGAGAGGAGAGGAGGAGCTGGGCTCGGCCCAAGAAGATTAGCTATAGGTTTTTTTCTTTCTAAAATCTTTTTCCTTTTCTTTTTCTGTGTCTATTTATTCCTTTTCTGTTTTCAAACATTTTGAAAATACCACAGGTTTGTAAAATGTAACAAAAATAGTTAGGGGCCCTCTTATTCAATTTGGGCTCCAAGCTTGTGATATTTCTTCGAAATTCAAAACATTTTGAATAGATTCAGAGAGAGGGAAAAGTCTAGGGTTTTAGGGTTTTGTGATTATTTCTTCTTTGCATGCATTTGAATATATGATGCTTATGCTATGCACACTCAAACCCTAATTAGAGAGTCATTAAAACTAGGGGTGTTACAGTTCTATCCCGTTAACAGAATCGCGTCCCGAGATTCCTAGGTAGGAAGATACAAGGAACAGGGTCACACTAAACTTCAACGATCTTTTCGGAGAGGTTGATCCATGCCACCGTTATTGAATGAATGAAGCGCTTCATTTCTTCGAGGTAGCTGCACATACTAAAGAAAATAGGGAAGGACACCAAACCACAAACAGAGTATCTCATGGGCAACTCGTGGATAGATGTTTCATGACATCTGTGGAGCCAACGAGCATGAAACACATCGAGGTAAAGATGGAACAAAAGGAGATGGTTTCAAGGTGTTATATAACTGGTCTTCATAAGGATTTAGATCATGGAGCTTTAGAAGAGTTTAAGCTTCTGAAGAAGAGAGCGTACAACGGAAAGAACACAACCACAGACTTCAAAAGATGAACCTCTACTAACGGCTTAAGTAGAGATTTCACGGTTACAAAGATACAGATAACCAAGCTATTGAACTACTTTTGATACAGAAGGATCATTCTTCATTCAGAAGAAGGTCAAGGCAGAAAGGTTGTTTTAGTGGAGAGGACTCATAAGAGTCACAAAGAACATCTAACAAGAGAAACTGATGATTACCAAAATCATAGTCACTCTTCAAACATGTTAGAAGAACCAAATGAAACTCTTCATTCATCTAGGTCTATCAAAATCTTTGCCAAAGATCGTGATATCACTTTACACCACTAAAATGAATATATAAGAAGATTCTTGATGACACGAGGAAAAAGAAACTTCATTTCTCAAACTTCAGTTATTTGGCACAACAAGATGCTTGCCAACCTAAAAGGGTCTGGAGGATCGACCGAGAGACATTTAGCAACTCTACTTTAAATGTTCTCCTTGATGTTCAGAAAGCAGACACCAAGTAAAGGTCAGACTTTGGAGGCAAAGAAAACCATAAGCACAACTCCTATAATAAGTCACAGAAGATGCCTCATGAGGAGTGGTTGTTATTGCCGATTCAAGAAAAGGTGACAAGAGATCTTCTGACTGATTGTGTCAACCACTACATCAATCTTGCCAGGTTTACAAAGGAACATGTGTGAATTCCTTGAAGAACACCAACCATCATATCTACTTGAGATTCAGATTTGGTTCGGTTGAATGATACTTTAGACTCAGCATGTCCGAATTAGAAATTTTGCAACATTAGCCACAAAGGTAAAGTTACTAGATTCTCAAGACACGGACTACTTTGTCAAGCTCCAAAAGATGAGCTAGGTTTGCAGAACCCTTGCACTAGAAGATTATCCAAAAGATAATTGCTCTTGCATAGAGCGTTTGCAACGGACCACAACTGAATCCTTATTGGAAAACATTTAGGAAAATACTGAAGTTTGTAGGTCTTCTTCTCTTCCATGACAATTCATCAGTGGCGTAACGTGCTCAGAGGATGTTCTCGAGATGGAAAGGTATCAACCTAACATATAAAGAGTACTTTGCACATGCTTGATCGACTTGAAATGATTCTCGAGGAGTTAAAGATAACTCTTCTCAAATCCATGACGACATCTTTCAACAATTACATGTGAACTAGAGAATGTCACTTCTAACATCCAGAACACATACTTTGAGATAACTCGAAGAAGGCTCTCAAAATTTTCCAACATTACCGCTCACTGTTCCATATGAATCTAATCTAGTATGGAAAAGATAAGAATGTCATCGATGGGCTCAATAACAAACTTATCAATACACTCCAGGAAGATAGACTCACATGTGGTATGAAAAAAACAACAATATTGGTCAGACCGAAGAACATGAAGATGTACCTAGATGAGACATCATGAATAGATACACCATCAGGATAATCCTTAGGACTGAGTTTGATTTGACGATAACCAAAATCAAATCAAAGGTGGGGACGATAACATTTCCATAAATAAAATACTATCTTTCTTCAACGTGAACAAAACTATTCATCCCTATAAGATGAACTAGCTCGGACAGAACTTCTGTATTATAACTCTCCAAGTTGTTGTTTAAGCTCAACCAACTAGTTCAGGGTTATCCAGTACACATCCTTGGAGAAAGGAGCAGTTCAGAGAACTTGCTTGCTCAAGAACTTGACTACACGGTCATGTGGCAACATGGCGATACTTCTAGTAGACATCTAGAATATCACGAACCACCCATATGTCACTTAGTTCGAGAGGAAACGGTAAGGCTAGAAGACATAGTCTTAGAGCTTTGACATTGGCCTCTTTGACTGAAGAGAGAGTGTACCAGAATAACGGACTTGGTAGCACAATCATCCTTGGCTTAGTGATAGGATTAACTATCAAGCTAAGAATGACACAAATGTCCTTGTTGAAGTCCAAAGCAATAATGATTGCTAAGAATCTCAGTTGGCCACATTATTACGCACACGCATCATTCACGAGCACGAAAGCTCTGAGGAAGGGTGGGTAAGGATGTGTAAGAGTATCACTTCATTAAGGGTTCATGAAACTCGACACAACCTCTTAGTATAAAGGAGTGTGATACTTTAAGGTAGAACAAAACTGAAGCTAATCATTGCTTCTTGACCTGCGGATTACAACACTTTGACCTAGTCGTAGATATGACAAGGTACTGGAGTTTGTTTCTCTTGACATCCCGAAATGGCTTGTCTTGACGGACCACAAGAGTATCTTGCATCGGAAGACACCGATGTGCATTACTACTTGGCTACTAACTGGTAGACAATGGCCGGAAACAACAAGGAAAAAGGAACATGATCAAGATAGAATCCCAAGATGTAGATGCATAGTCAACAATCTTCCGAGGACTGATGCTGAAAAGGAAAGGTGTGGCAGAGTCACGATTATAAAAGTGAGACTCACGAGGAATACTCTTTTCGTGATCTATTTGGTTCCATTAAAAAATATCTACCATAACTAGTGGTAGGGGAAGTCCTTTATTGTCAAAATTCAATCTCCACAATAACCACAAGCTTGAAGGCAAGAATGGTAGTACCAGCCATCCTGATTTAATGTTTGAACGTTAACAACAGGGATCAACAAAATGGATCTTGGGTAAAGGTCAGCTTCATGTACAAGATTCTCAACACCAGAATCCAGCATAATCAGGGTTCTTTGGTTCAAGTCCAAGGGTTAAAACCCGAGAAAGAAGTAACTACTGTCTTAGTAGAACAAAGGGTACCACAAGGTAGTAATCACGAGGTAGCTTCCAAAAGAAGATACAACTTCTGAAGTACCCAAAGAAATGAAAAGGAGGCACATGAGGCGAAATGAAACTTCGAGGCCTAGAACAGATCACTATGGAACCATCAACATAATGTTGTGGGCCCATAAGATATAGAGATCATGATGGAAAGGAATCTCTCAACTGAAGCAGAGCGAAGGGAAACAAGTAACACACACACAACTGACTCTGGGGAACTCAACACTAGGTCAACTTGTTGAGAAACGACATGCCAAAAAGGCACCTAATCTTTGAAAGACGAGATGATATAGCAAAACTTTGACAAAATCAACACAAGATAAGATAACCCAGAGTTAGAGAGAAACTAGATAAGGGGAAAACAAAGCATACCAGAGTTTTCGCAAATACTTTTCAGCTTTAAAATAATTTTCACAAACACTAGACTCAACATCGACTAGTAGAAATGTTTTCCTACGGACGGTATTGCTCTGATACCAAACCCATGACACCCCCAAGATTAAGGATAGATAAATCACAGACCTCTGTCTAATATAAGCCTAACCTGAATCTCGGAAGCATACAGAGAGAGAATCGGTAACATTATAGTGACCCTACGACAAAAAAATTATTACAGCAAGCTCATAACTGAGCAAAGAACCAAAATATTACAAGCAGAGGTCACTGACCCCAAACATGAAACAACGGAAGGTAAATTATGATATTAAGTATAGCAAACTTAACAAATGGCCTAAGAGGCCTGAAGCATAACGATGACGTCCCAATCCATAGATTCCAGGCTGTCGACCGGCAACCCCAAGCTACTCGTCGATGTCAATGCTGCTGTCATAATAGACTCTTCTTCTATGATAACACTTACCTACTGCAAAAGTATCAACAAAGCAAGGGTGAGTACATGGTGTACTCTGCAAGACTTATGGCTGGTGGGGTTACTTTGCATAAAGCTAACTTTCTTTGTAAAAAAGGTAGGAGAAGCTCGACTAATAGAACCTTTTAAAAAGGGATAAGAAAATGATATCTCTATCTTTGATCTTGTTGATATCCACCAAATCTTTATCAGCTGAACCTACCAACTAGGATCACCCCCTCGATCCCCAAGGAAGCATCCTATAGTTCTCTATGATCATCACGTCCATTCCCAAGTCATCCATAACCGTGGACACGGCTTTAAGAAAAGATTATTACCTTGCAGGGGTGCACAACTTTACCCACACATACTAACCTCCTGTTAATGCCACTAGTAGTAGCCCTCTTCCTTGTAAGGCCGGCAGAGAGCCGTTAGACACTACCTTTACCTTGCTTTCGCCGAGACCATGAGTCACGCCCTACGGAGATGTCGCCGTAACGGGTCAAGTCCCGAAGCCGGTCCCGAGAGATGTGTATGGGGAACAAGATTACGGAGGCCTTGCCTCTCTTATTCCTGGCCATGCTTACCTACTTGTATGAATGCACTGCCTCCACCTCCTTCAAGAAAGACCAGAATGCATATGTCGAATGGAACGCCCGAACTATGTGACTCATGGAATCTACTAGGCAAGTTAGTTGGTCAAGGGGGTTTCTAGGCCCTCGTGTGGCTATACGCTCGTCTTGGTTCAAGAGGGAAGAACTCAGGCCCTAGTAGTGGCAAGTATGGGACTAAAAAAACCACAACCCGACGTGGCCTCCTGTAACACCCTCGAATCGGCCCTATGCAAGTTTTAGCGCTTCCCGCCAAACCCGCATAGTAACGATTCCAGGACGCCCACCAGGCACTTTCGTGCGGGTGGAAATGAAATAATATCATTACACAATAGTCCACGATGGAACCCACAGAACAGATATACACATACAGCAACGACTCACTGAGTCAAGAATACAGATGTACAGTACAAAGATCCAAATCACCTTGAAAACGATACAGCATCCGAGTACGGATAAGAAGCAAATTGAGCTAAGAGCCCTAACGAATAACCAATGGCGTCTATAACCCTGCCCTGGCCAAGCCGCAAGGGTAACCCTGCTAACGACGTGGATCTCAAACCTGCTAAAACAAAAGGGGTGCCGACAAAGGCAAAGGAAAAAGAGGAGCGTCAGTACTGAGGCCAGTACACGGTGAGGCTAGAATTCGGTGGCTCTCTCCTACATAAGTATGGTGGATTGAAGTGGCAGCGAAGCATGCACTAAACAACCTATAGAGAATTGATAAATTGTCGGCTATTAGACAGAGATAAGAAAGACCTATTCGGAACCAAACTTATACTAACACAAATCATACCCATCCTGGTATTCCCCGTCGAGACCAAATGAGGAAGTCAAACTGAGGAACTCACACAGTTGGCAGTTTTATTCATTCCATTATAGTTGCAGCACTTACTAGTCAGATATAGATAGCATGAGTCATCCTGATAGCACAAGTAGTGGGTAGTTTTAGTTAACCATTCAGTTGTAGTCGCAGTACTTACTAGTCAAATACAATTAGCATGTGACATCCCAAACCCAGCAGTTGTTGGCACTTTTATTTCATTCCATTGGAGTCGTGATACTTACTAGGCAGGTATAACATGACACGATACACCCCAGTTTCACCAGTTGTTGGCACTTTTATTATCCATTCCATTGTAGTGAAGCTGATTACTAGTCACATATTAAGTCAAATTTATAGCACTACTTTAGTTATGCTTGTCTATGATCGAGATATTGTGCTCCAAGTCGTACATAACCATGGACACGGCTTTCAGAAAGATTTACCCTGCCGGGGTGCACAAATAGCAACACAAGCACGATCAACCTCGGAAAAACCAAATCAAAACCTAACGAGGCTTTCACGACAAAGCAACCACAGGATTCATAAAAGATTTCAGGGGGCCACCACACTAAGCTACCCGCAACGAAGTTGGCCGGCTCCGAGACGAACCCAGGGTTTGTGTCAATGGTTGTAAACGACTAGGAACCCAAAAGTGTGAATGGGCTTGTCGATAAAGCGAAAACATTCCACGTTCCAAAACAGTACAGGTGCTCCACGCACAATCGTAAATAAAGCATTAAATCATGGTATAAGTACATGATAGTAATAAAGCCCCAAACTACTTTGTGGCCCCAAGAAATAAGAAATGAATCAAGCTCTGGCTAAGGGGATTCATGGTCCCACATGCGGATAGTGCGATAGTCAAGGAACAGGTATCAAGTACACGGGGTCCTACGGGACACAAGTGAGCGTGGAAGAACCAAATAACATCTATTGCCTACCGATGCCTCTACATTAGCTATATCTATTCCCAACAATTTAATAGTTGTATTTAAAGTCATGATCCTCTTCACCGTAAAGCATATGACAACATTCCAACAACTATGTGGTACTTCACGACATGGGATCGCACCTGAGCAAGCGACTACGACTCAAAAGACCATCTATCTACCAAACAACAGGTAATTGGAGGTCTCCAAGGCAATATAAAGGCTGCACAGAATATTTCTGGTACGAAACACTAAAGCATCGCGACACAGATAGCAATAGATCAACATGAGGAAATAAAGACTATAAATGCAAAATAGGTAGAAAGGGGGAGAATGCTCGCCTGGGAAACATTGCTGAAGATTCATTATCCGAAGAACTTGCCGATACTCGCATCAACTCATCGGCCTAATCCGCGAAGAACCAAAACACTAAAATAAACACCGGATGCACTATTTAATACTACGGCAGAAGATCTGGAATGATTATGATATGATGCATGGCATGTCAAATATACGGTGCAACTAGACAATATTAAGCGAAACTGGGGTCCCGACAATTAATTAGGTGGTTCATGTTGTTTAGTTACCCCGCAGTTTAAATGTAGTCTTAATAAGGCAAAACTTGGCATCGATTCGCTACGCAAATTTAAATGGAACCAATATAAGACTAGAATAGCCCGCATATAGTCTCCATATTTAATTATTAGGTGAATCAATAATATACCCCCCAAACAAATGAAGATGTATGTGATATGAGAAATTTAATATCCAACAAGATGGATGTCATATATTTTAAAAAACAGGGGTCTCGGAAAGGGGATCACATTAGGGATCGAAGATCTTGGGGTTCGATGTGGTTCGGGTTCGGCGGGATCGGTCTTCGGATCTTCGGGTTTGAGAATCGGAGTCTAGACCAGCGGATCCGTGTCGATAATATTGTGGTTCCACGAAGGAGAACTTGGGCTTTGGGCTTCGGGCTTCAAGCGGAGTCAACAATTCAGACAGCGACATACACGACTTCTTGGAGATCTTGGCACCTAAACATACATCATTGGCATGGTCCTCATGGTTTTCTGTCAAGTGGTACCACAACACTGCATCCACCACTTAACCACAACTTCTCAACAAGGGAAGCACGCGAGCTGGGGCCTGAGACAGCAATACACGCACAAGATCAATGAGTGAATACAAGCCTTAGCATGTTTAACTTTCATCTTTGATCATACCACGTAATCCTGTCATACTAGGTTCATTCGCAGCTCTGATTCATCAACCGGATGGACCAGCGGTAACAGCTAAGCGTGGCTAAGCGCAACAGATATAGTAGCTCTAGCGAAGCTCATAAGCCAAACCCTAGTTATGCTAGGAGCAGTGGATCAGGGAATATAGGCTACAAAGGTAACATATATCAGATAGGATTACTCTATCTACCGATAAAAGACTTTGGAATCGTATGCACATGGCAAGAATGAAATACTTTGAAAGCATAGGATTATATCATGTATGGGGCTCTGCTTGCCTTTGCCTATTGGTGCTCAAATACAGATCTTTGGGGTTCATCTGATTGGCATTGTTCATCGATAAACTTCAATGGTGTTGATCTCGGTCTTCGATCTTGGACTCGATATCATTGCTCACATCAACTCTGAGGTCTGCCGAGAAGAAGCAGAAACATCAGAAAGGAAAGCAACAATCAACACATGGCATCGATGCAATGCTCAAACAATGATGATGATATGACAAGTTAAATTTTATTTAAATCAAACCCTATGACATGCTTGGCAAATTAAACGGGGTCCGAGGGGTACAAACGCTAATTCGGAGAAACCCCAGATGCATATGAGAGGGGTTATTTTCTTCTCCTAATTAAACTTGTCATGTAAGTTCCTTAACAATGCATTATTATGAGCCTATTGGATATATCTCATTTTGCTAAACATTTTGATATATTATACATATTTTTATGATTTAAAATGAATTAGTTATGATTTTTCCCAAATTTAATTCATTTTTAAAACAATTAAAAAAAATTGGAATTTATTAAATTATTTTCCATCTGGACCCAGATGTCAGAAGTTTAATAATTTCAGAAATTATTTCCAAAATGAATAAAACCCTGATAGACAGGGCCCAACTGCCATATTAATATTCTAGAAAAAATTATATAAAACATTTGAAATAGATAAAAGGGATTACTGCATCATGCTGATGTCAGCATGACGTCAGCAATGGCGAGCTCCCAGGTCGAGCACGGATCCATCGATCTCGTGTGCGCCTGAACAAGCGAGTGGGCTCACTAGAGAGAGCACGGCGCGGGGAACCTTGAAGTGGTGGCACCACCTCCAAATGGTCGCCGGATCCGCACCGGCCACGAAGAACAGCGGCGGTGTTCAAAGGTGCTTGCTTTAGATGGGTCTCTAGAGCGCGAGGGAAGAGGAAAGGGGGTCCTCTCGGACCAAAGGCTCACTGCGAAGCCGTTGGTGGGGTCAGCGAGGAGAGGCGAAAAATCGTTCGACGGCGAGCGGCAACGACTGGCGGTGACTGGAGATGTCGATTCGGTCGATTGAGGGCGCGAGCACACGCGAGAGATGGCTAGGTGGAACAAGCCGAGCGAGGGGGTTTCAGTGGTGGCCTCGTCTTGAGTAGGGGTGGCCGGAAACAAAGGGGACGGCGACGGCCATCGGGCTAGGGTTTCGGCACGCGCGACACAGAGAGGAAGGGAACGCACGCAACAGGGAGAAGGAGGGCTAGGGTTCTCTACCGAGGCAGCTAGGGGGTCTTGTAGGTGGCGGGGCCGTCGGTGGCGCACATCTTGGCACAGTCGTGGCGGCGGACGGCGAGCGCGACGACATCGAGGAGCTTCCTCGGTCGGGGACGAAGACGACGACAGGTTTTCGAGGCCGAAGCGGTACAGGGCCACTGGCGGGCTGGCTTGGGCCTCAGCTGGGCTGCGGCAAAGCTTGCCAAGAGGGCTGCTGCTGATGGCTATCTGCTGCGCGGCGCGGGAGAAAGGAGGCTGGGCTGCGGGCTGCTGAGGATGGGCGGCAGAGAGAGGACAGGAGGAGCTAGGCTCGGCCCAAGAAGATTAGCTATAGGTTTTTTTCTTTCTGAAATCTTTTTCCTTTTCTTTTTCTGTTTCTATTTATTTGTTTGTATTTTCAAACTCTTTTCTGTTTTCAAACATTTTGAAAATACCAGAGGTTTGAAAAATGTAACCAAAACTCTCAGGGGCCCTCTTATTCAATTTAGGCTCCAAGCTTTTGATATTTTGTTGAAATTCAAAACATTTTGAATATATTTAGAGAGAGGGAAAAGTCTAGGGTTTTAGGGTTTTGTTATTATTTCTTCTTTCCATGCATTTTAATATATGATGCTTATGTTATGCACACTCAAACCCTAATTAGAGAGTCATTAAAACTAGGGGTGTTACATTTAGTATCTACTTTCTTATGTTTTGTCCACACTTTGGGGTATTTCTATACATTTTCTAGGACTAACCTATTAACAAGATGCCACCATGCCAGTTTCCTGTTTTATGCTGTTTTTGGTTTCAGAAAATCTAGTATGGAAATATTCTCGGAATTGGACGGGACGAAAGCCAAAGTCAATATTTTACCAGAAGGAACACAGAGTCCGGAGGGCAGCCGAAGGAGGGCCAGGGGCTGGGCACACCCTATGGTGGCGCTGGTACCCCCTGATCGTGCCACTAGGTGGTGTGGGCCCCTCAGGCCTCCACCAACCTTGCCCCTTCGCCTATATATTCACCCCGGGGCAAAAACCCTAAGGACAAGACCAAAATTCGATGAAAAGTTCCGCAGCGCCGCCGCCACCGAAGAGGAGATTTGGGGGACAGAAGTCTCAGTTCCAGCACCCTGCCGGGACGGTGAGGTGCCCCCGGATCCATCTCCATCTTCACCACCGCCATCTCCATCACCATTGCTGACTCCCATGATTAGGAAGGAGTAGTTCTCTCTCGAGGCTAAGGGCTTTACTGGTAGCTATGTGTTCATCTTTCTCACTATGCGTGATCTCATGAGATCATGAGCTTTGTAATCTATAGATCTATTCTTCTACTCAAGTGCATTAATGAATCCCTGCTTATCCCCATGTGTGTGAAGTTGTCAGTGTGCACACCGTGTGGCACTTTGGCTAAGGTTATAGAAATACTTCTCATGAGTATAATTTGAGTTGGATGTCTCTATGAGATTGTGGTGTTTGTTTGAACCATTTAGCACTCAAGGTGATAGTGAGGGGTTATCTAGATGGGGAATGTGAACTTTAAGGTGTGCTATTATATCCCTACATCGTCCAACCGGAGAGTAGTTCAGAGTAGCATCATAAAGAGAAGATATTTATATGAGAGTGTCCACTAGTGAAAGTATGATCCCTAGCCCTTGTTTCTAAGCATTGAAACACCATTTACAATCAGTCCTATTACATGTTTGCTTGCTGCCATTCTTATTTCAGATTGCAATTACCACTTATAATCATCCATATTACTTGTATTTCACTCTCTCTTCGCCAAACTAGTACACATATACACCTGAAAAGTGTATTGGGTGTGTTGGGGACACACGAGACTTCTTGTATCCTGATTGCAGGGTTGCTTGAGGGGGATACCTTTGACTACTTCCTCCGTGAGTTTGATAAACCTTGGGTGATCCACTTAAGGGAAACTTGTTGCTGTTGTACAAACCTCTACACTTGGAGGCCCAACACCATCTACAAGAATAAAAGCGTGCGTAGATATCAAGCTATTTTCTGGCGCCGTTGCCAGGGAGGTAAGGTAAAAGGTAATCATATTTTCTGGCTACTAAGCTATCTTCTAGTACTATTGCTGGTGTGTGAGTGTTCTAAGTTATTTCCTGTAGATTCTGCAATTATATCTTTTTGTTTCTTGTTTTTATTTTCACTAGTTAGGCTTAATGGAAAATAACAAAAAAATTAGAGATCTTTATAGTATTTATCTTGAGTTAGAACATGAAGTGTTTGAAGAGAAAATTAAAAAACCCATGGAACTATATTTGCATGCTAATAGCAATGTTATTAGTATGAATTCTTTGAACATCGTTATTCCTAATGCTATGGAGAAGTCTAAGCTTGGGGAAGCTGGTTTTCATGAGCATGATATTTTTAGTCCCCCAAGCACGGAGGAGAAAATTTACTTTTATGATACTATACCTCCAATATATGATGATTACAATGATGAATATGATATTTTTAGTCCACCTACTATTGAGGGGAAAATTAATTATGCTTACAATATACCTCCTATATTTGATGATTATGGTGATGAGAATAATAATGATAGATATTTTGTTGAATTTGCTCCCACTATGATTAATAAGAATGACTATGCTTATAGGGAGAGTAATAAGGATTTTATGCATGTGGCTCATGATAAGAATGTTTTATGTGATATTTATATTGTTAATTTTATTCATGATGCTACTGAAAGTTATTATGAGAGAGGGAAACATGGTTTTATGTATCTCAACAATATTAAGTTTCCCCTCTTTATGTTGAAAATTTTGAAGTTGCACTTGTTTTGCTTTCCTATGCTTGTTGCTTTGTGCTTTTATGACTTGTTTCTTTATAAGATTATTTTCATAGGAAGTGGGTAAGACTTAAATTTGTTCCATATTTTCTTCTTGATGCTCTCTTTTACTTCAATTCATATTTCTTATGTGACCATCATCGAAATTATCATGCCTATCTTAATGGCTATAAAGAAAGAGCTTTTGAGAGACAACCCATTATATTTTTACTCTCAGTTTATTTTTGTTTTGTCGAGTCTTGGAAGTTATTACTACTGTAATAACCTCTCCTTATCATTTTTGTGTGGTTTTTGTGCCAAGAATAACCTCCAATGAGAGAGAAGTAAGACTTGGGAAAGTTGCAGTCCCGAAACAATTTTTTGTGCGTCACTGAAAAACATCTTGAAAAATCTTTGTACGCCGTATTGAGCTGTAATTTTTTGTGCTTCTGCCCCAGGTTATTGTCCAACTTTCGTTAGTTTATCACTTTTTGATTTGAGCAACAGAAGGTCTTCGAAAAAATCATTTTTTACCTGCTGGTCTGTTTTGGCAGATTTCTGCCATTATTTGCATTTGCCTCTTTTTCTCTTTCTCTTTGAGTTCTGTTTGATCACTTAAACTCTTAAAAGGAATTGCTACAGTAGCTTGTGCTTTAATGGAAGTTTTACTTGTGTTGAAACTGAACCTAAAGACTTATTATCTTAAGTACACTAATATTGCTAATGAAGATTGTGTGAAGTTTTGTATGAAGGAAATTTTAAAGTGTAGGGAAGAATAATGTGATAAGATGAAGTATGGACAAAAGCTCAAGTTTGGGGATGCCACCCGCGTCACCCCAAGAAATATTCAAGAAGTACATGCATCAAATCTTGGGGATGCCCAAGGCATCCCTTTCTTCATCAATAAAAATCCCAGGTTTTCTTCCAAACACTTCATTTTTATTGTTTCATACATAATTGCGTTGTTCTTGGAGCGTCTTCATTTTTGTTTTTAGTTTTCTTTTGCTTAGTTTTCTTAAATAAATTGGTTGGACCCCCGCATTCATACGTTAGTTTTCAAATAAGTTGATTTGGATTGGAAAAGAGTAGGAAATTTCATGCTTATAAGTGGTACAAAAGGAGTCTTGTTTTGACTGTGGCCTAGACTTTATCATGTCATGTTTGATATTGCTATGAATTTATGCTTAGTGATTAATACTGTAGCATGACTTGTTACAAACAATTGATATTTCTTAATGTGCCTTGAAAGAATCATGCATTGTTTTCGCATATAAAAGCATAATATGGTGGTATTCTCTTTTGATGCTTTATTTGGGTTGATTTGGCACATGCTCACACTATGTTAAGACTATACCAAGTCACCATAGCCTCTATGATCATTTAGTTTTTGACTTGTAATATCACTTTATGCTTTAATTAATAATGTTTTGTCGCTTTGCATAATTATGGCCATTATTGCTCTCTTAGTTGGTCGATCCCAGTCTTTTGCTAGCCTCCACATGTACCAAGTATGAGTTCCACTCATGCATCCAACTCCAAATAAAACCAAGTTATTCTAAAGAGTCCACCATACCTACCTATTAGCATTATTGCTATTCCAAGTATATTCATGTTTTTATATACCTTCCGAATTAAACTTGTTATGTGAAAATTAGTGATTAAAGCTCTCACGAACTTGATGGCACACTTTACTTTCTTGCACTTAATAAACTTGAACCATTGTGCCCATGTATATTGCGTATATGCTTGCGTTTTGTAAGTTGTGAATTAGCAGAACCATGTTACCACGGGGAACGCTTTCAATATTGCACTTTATTTAGTTGATATCATGTTCTTTTTCTTATGGATCCCGGTGGTGTGAAATAAAAGGGGAGCTTGTAATCTCATGGAGTTTGTATATGTGTTAGAGAAATGCCTGGGCAGCTAGCCTAAGCCATGCCTAATCATGGTGGAAACTTGTAGCATAACCATAGTGAGCAATCTATGAAGCATCCTCAATAAAAAAAGGGAAAACCCTATGAAAATAGCAAATAAAAGGATCGCTGAGATGTTCATTGTCTGTTGCCTTGTCATTGTGATATGGGAAAACTCCTGTATCATTGGGGCAAGGGGTACCCCGTTGGCGATTCTCTATGATACACATGTACTTACAATGACAAGAACTTACTTGTGACTAAAGTTGAGTAGCATGAGGTCCGGTACTCGTAAGCAAGGGGCATGATATTTTCGACTTATAACTTGTCAAGCATATCCTCATATTTGTTCACTTTAACCTTAATCACCTAAATATGCTTATGATAGGGGTAATGAGAGCTGAAAGCTAATAAGTACCATAATTTTTGGAAGCTCTTTATGAGACTTGAATCCCTGCTTCCTTCTATGAAGGGCCTTTCTTTTACTTTTTTGTTGTGTCTCCATCTTCTATCTTTATGCACCTATTGAGAGAGCATAGTGGTCATTCTTAGTTTAATGTGCATTGTCCTAAAACTTGTTGATTGATTCATTACTTTGAAATTGCTTGTTCTTAAACTATTTGTATCTAGTCACCCTTATGAACTTTGAAGGTGTCCTATTCATTTATTTTTTCCTATACCATGAGGGACAAGCTGAATACCATTCTCATTATGTTTTCTATATGTGAAACAAACAAACGTCTTTCAAAGCATTGTTATTCATGAATCTTTTGTTTGTAAATTTTCATATTACAATATAGTTGCTATGTCTTATTGTTAGAACTATATCTTTCATGCCTATGTTAGAGTATTATGATCCCAGTTATCAATGCTTTACAAATACCTTGATCAAGATTATGATGGTGCATGTCACCTCAGAAATTATTCTTTTTATCACTTACCTACTCGAGGACGAGTAGGAGTTAAGCTTGGCGATGTTGATATGTCGTAAACATATCTATAATTTTTGATGTTCCATGCTTGTTTAGTATCTACTTTCTTATGTTTTGTCCACACTTTGGGGTATTTTTATGCATTTTCTGGAAAAAACCTATAAACTAGATGCCATAGTGCCAGTTGCCTGTTTTCTGCTGTTTTTCGTTTCAGAAAAGCTAGTAAGAAAATATTCTCGGAATTGGACGGGAGAAAAGCCAAAGTCAATATTTTACCAGAAGGAACACGGAGTCCGAAGGGCAGCCGAAGGAGGTCCAAGGGATGGCCACACCCTATGGTGGCACAGGTACCCCTGGTCGTGCCAGTAGGTGGTGTGGGCCCCTCGGGCCTCCACCGACCTTGCCCTTTCGCCTATATATTCACCCTAGGACGAAAACCCTAAGGACCAGATCATAACTCCACGAAAAGTTCCACAGCGATGCCGCCACCGAAGAGGAGATTCGAGGGACAGAAGTCTTTGTTCCGGCACCCTACCAGGATGGGGAAGTGGCCCCTGATCCATCTCCATCGACTCCACTGCCATCTCCATCACCGGTGCTGACTCCCATGATGAGGAGGGAGTAGTTCTCTCTCGAGGCTAAGGGCTCTACCAGTAGCTATATTTTCATCTCTCTCATTATGCGTGATCTCATGAGATCATGAGCTTTGTAATCTATAGATCTATTATTCTACTCAAGTGTTTTAATGAATCTCTGCTTATCCCCACGTGTGTGAAGTTGATAGTGTGCACACCGTGTGGCACTTTGGCTAAGGTTATATAAATACTTATCATGAGTGTAGTTTGAGTTGGATGTCTCTATGAGATTGTGGTGTTTGTTGGAACCATCTAGCACTCAAGGTGACAGTGAGGGGTTATCTAGATGGGGAATGTGAACTTTAAGGTGTGGTGTTATAGCCCTACATCGTCCAACCGGAGAGTAGTTCAGGGTAGCATCATAGTGAAAGTATGATCCCTAGGCCTTGTTTCTAAGCATTGAAACACCGTTTACAATCAGTCCTGTTACATGTTTGCTTGCTGCCATTCTTATTTCAGATTGCAATTACCACTTATAATCATCCATATTACTTGTATTTCACTCTCTCTTCGCCGAACTAGTTCACCTATACACCTGACAAGTGTATTGGGTGTGTTGGGGACACAAGAGACTTGTATCTTGATTGCAGGGTTGCTTGAGAGGGATGTATTTGACTACTTCCTCCAAGGGTTCGATAAATCTTGGGTGATCCACTTAAGGGCAACTTGTTGCTGTTCTACAAACCTCTTCACTTGGAGGCCCAACACTGTCTACAAGAATAGAAGCGTGCGTAGACATCACTCGTTGATCATTTTTATTGGCCTAAGATGAGGCATGATGTGGACATATTTGTCAAGCGTTGCATTACTTGCAACACATCGAAGTCAAAGTTGAAGCCTCATGGTTTGTATACTCGTCTACCTGCACGTACTACTCCATGGGAAGATATTAGCATGGATTTTGTATTAGGACTGCCTAGAACTAGGAGAGGACATGATTCTATATTTGTGTTAGTGGATCGTTTTTCTAAGATGGCACATTTTATTGCCTGCCACAAGAGCGATGATGCGTCGCATGTTGCTAATCTATTTTTCAGGGACATTGGGCGATTACATGGAGTACCAAGGACTATTGTTTCTGATCATGATGTGAAGTTCATGAGCTATTTTTGGAAGACTCTTTGGGGTAAACTGGGGACAAAGTTATTATTCAGCACTACTTGTCATCCCCAAACTAATGGACAAACAGAGGTCGTGAATCGCACATTATCACAGTTGCTGCGATCTATGATCAAGAAAAATCTGCGTGTTTGGGAGGAATGCGTGCCACATGTCGAGTTTGCATATAACAAGGCGGTACACTCTACCACGCAGTTGTGTCCTTTCGAGGTGGTTTATGGTTTCAAACCCATCACACCACTTGATTTGTTGCCTCTTCCTATTCAAGAAAGAGAGAACATGGAGGCAACCAAGAGGGCAAATTTTGTGAAGAAGATACACATGAAGACAAAAGAAGCTATTGAGAAGAAGGGCAAGGACAATGCGAGCCATGTCAATACGAAGAGAAAGGAGGTGCTATTTCAGCCAGGAGACATGGTATGGGTTCATTTTCACAAGGACATATTTCCAGAGAAGCGTAAGTCAAAGCTACTTCCTTGGGGTGCTGGTCCTTACAAGGTTCTTACCAAGATAAATGACAATGCCTACACAATAGATTTTCCTATTGAGGAGTTTGGTGTCAGTAATTCTTTCAATGTATCTGATTTGACACCATATGAAGAGGAAGATCTTGACGCGTCGAGGTCGACGCCTTTTGAAGGGGGAGGATGATGAGGACATCTCTACCATTCTTCCATTATACACTGAAGATAATGATGCAAAGATTCAAGACACTAATGAAATCAGAATTGGACCTATTACAAGGGCTAGAGCCAAGTTGCTAAAGCAACAAGTGAATTCCTTATTAATTGGTTCTGGAATATTGTTTGATGAGATTTTCATGCTACCTAAATCTCTGCATCTATGTTTGATCATGTATGAGGAAGGCCAAGAAGCTCACGAAGAAGCATCAAGGCTGCAGCAGAAGATTCTCTGCCACAGCAGGATTTTGGCCGATTCCCTGCCATAGCAGGACGTTGGCGCCAGGGGAGGTGAGGGAGGCGTGCGCCAGGAGGAGGACCAGGAGAGTTCGGGCTGCACCTAGCCAGGTGCCCCCTCACGCGTGTCATGTGTGCCTGTCTTGCCCGAGCCCTTTGGAGCAGGTTGTATCCGACTTGGACCAACCTAGGTGGAGTTTTAGTTGTGTGCGGCTAGACTCCAATATAAGCAGCCGACACCCCCTCATTAGTCTTCAGACTTGTTTTAGATTAAACCCTAGATTGGATTGCTGCAAGCATTTATCTTGAATCCTCCGATATTGTGATTCTGTTTTGCTAGACAATATCAAATTGGCTCTAATTAAGTGTTATCTGTCGTTCCACTGGGAACTGGTAGATTTCAAACCGTTCGTGATCCAGGATCACGTGCGCAAGTGTGTGGTGTTGCGAATATCCATAGGGCCGAAGATCGGTTGCATTGGCGATAGGGGAGAATCCGAGAGTTAGTTCGGCAGCATCTCACAAGTTATCTCCATCATCATTGCCATCACCTACGTCGCTCACTAAGAAGATCGGGTAACCCCTTAACCGGCACCGCCGAGCATGAAGAGGTGATCATTGAGCGGCTCATGGCTATAGCTTAGGCTTTGTCAGGTGAGTATGTGTTGTTGAGTTTTTTCACCTGAGTCTTCATAGTTTTTGTTTCTTGTGTCTTTTTCTTCTTGTGTACGCGGATACCACTGGATTGCCATGCCAGGTGCATGCGGATCCTTCGACTGATGTTGTTGTAGCAGTCAAGACCACATCGCCCATTTGAAGGATGTGCTAGTGAAGACCAAGGTCATATTGGGGTGATTCCACAAGGAGATCCTCCCGAAGGTTCTTACCATCGAGGATGTCGGCGGGCGTGTGGATGTACTTGATGTAGTTATGGATCCGGCGAAGGAGTATAAGCAAGCCAAGAAGACGACTGGCATGTCCCTGGCCTTTGGAGTGGCTACAACGCACGGTGCAAAGCTCGACTTTGACAAGGTGCCCTCGTTCTTTCCTGTGATAGACGGAAGCTAGGAGGTAGGAATTCATTCCTATATCAAGCTAGCAAAGAAGTATGGTCTGTTGGGGATATACTTTTCGGGTATCCTTACTGTACCTTGCTGAACAGGATGGCCTACTTCGAATTAGAGCTATGCTACACAGGCGGCCCAGTCAGAGAGAAGAGACAGAGTCCAGTCTGGCTACAGAAAGGCCCAGAAGACTTGCGGACATATGCATGTTCAATTACTTGTAGTCCAAGATGTACTCTGTAACCAACTATGTATTGTTGCCGGATAGGTCTCTCCTGTAACCTAGGCCGGATATCTATATAAGCCATCCTAGGGACCAGCCTTTAAGACAACCACAATAGTCTACAACCCCAACTCGTAGAGGCGAAACCCTTGTAACCCATATTCCGGCTCTGCCGTATTACTGGATTGCTAGCAGGAGTAGGATCCGTCCACCGTTGGCGGATTCGAACCCGGAACACCGTACGACTCACACCCCTCTCTTCCGCATGCCCCAAGGACCCCCTCATGGCGTACTTGTCCTCAATCCGACGATAGTTGGCGCCCACCATGAGGCAAGTGAGCTTCGGATCGGCGTTTCGAGCGGAATCTGCAAGAATCGGAAGCGGAAAGACAAATCACTATCGGTCGCGTCCTCTATACCAATGACATCCCTCTTGTTCTTCTCGATGAGACCTAGATTCCGGCTAGGGAGGCCGTGACTAGCTACACCATCATGTCTTTCGGTGAGATCAACGTTTACCTCGGTTTCACTAAAGCTGCCCCACCCACCCCAACGGTGATGATAGACTCAGAAGAAATTTCGGGGTCTACTTTTTCCATGGAGGCGGTAGAGTTCTGGATCCCGGAAAACCCTAATCCCACCCAGCCCGCACCTAAAACATAGATATTGGAGAAAGCTAAGCCTGAAGCAGATCTTCCTGTGAATGTCGAATCTAAAGTGGATCTCCCTAGCGAGGTCGAATCTCAGGACGATCTCCCCATCGAGGTGGAATCTCAGGAGGAGCAAAGTAACAACAACTCTCGATCCGGATCTGCCAATGCTAGAGAAGGACATCTTTCCAGAGTCACACGTTGAGTCGTATGATGCTGCATGACGCCAGCATGGAGGAGATACTCGAGACAATCAAGTGTTTTGAGGAAGCCAATGAAGAAAGCCGCAACTACCTCAGGGTGCACGCATCACACTTTGTCGGATATGTTGGATCCGGATCTAGCTTTGCAGATGTTGGAGACGACAATGACTCAGTATTGGAGGTAATTGGAACAAATGTCAACTTACCGGCATCTTCGGATGACTCCATGACGTTGGAAGATTTTCGGAAGTTCTCCGCAATATGAAGAGGAGTTCAACTCCAAGGCTGCAGAAGAAGGAGAAGCCATGGATGAAGGATCCAGAGAGAACTCTCCCAAAGCACAGGACGACATGGATCTCAGAGAAAATCCTGACATCTAGATTTCCGAAAGTACCGATCAGAGCTTGACTCTAGGAAACGGATCCAAAGCCGTATTTGCTACTAGCGCTGCCAAGAGGGTAAAGAAGAAGAAGAAGAAGACTCGGATGGAGCTTTAATCGCAGATGAGCTGAAAACCACTCCGGTGGATGGACACGTGGTCACCCTGGTGTCCGTAAAATCCTCGGAGACGCACTCACTACTCCAATACCTCACTTAGGACGGATAATCCGGCCCCAAAAACCTCCAATAGCTCCATCTGGGCAGGGGTATAAAAGCCACGTCTTCCCCTCCTGTCAAAGCTCTTGGTTCATTAGAAAAAGATCAGACCTGTTGCAAAAGCTCTCTCTCTAGATCTCCCACTTCAACCACTCGAAGGCTTCAATCTTTGGGGGGATTGAAGGAGGAGACATCATACATCGTCATCACGAATCAAGCGCATCAACTCCTCTCCATTCACTTGGAGAAATCCCCAATCTATTATTCTCGTTAATATCTAGATCTTGTGTTTTGTTATTGATAACTATTGTTCTTGTGGCAGCTTGTTGTCATTACGGCAGCCTCCAATTTGGTTGTGGAGTTGTGCCCCGCTAGTTGTGTAAAGGCGCCGGTTCCCGCCTTGAAGGGTTCCTATATTGGAAAGGTGGATCAGGCCTTTGGTGGCGGGATGCATCGGAGAACAGGGTGAGGCCTATCGTGGCGTGGTGGTCTTAGTACCACCCACCCCTCCAACACAGATGTACTTCCCTTAACAAGGAAAGAACTGCAGTAAAACAAATCATGTGTCTCCACGTGCTCCACTACGGTTTACTCGTTCCTCTATATCACTCGCCTTTACTCGCTAGTAGTAGGTTTGCATATAGGGAAATTCTCCATAGTAGTGTATCTAGAGAATTACCTTTCATGTCAAGCCTAAAATTGAAAAAGCATTAAAATGTGAAGTAGCACCTATTCACCCCCCCCTCTAGGTGCCCATACAATCCATTTCAATTGGTATCAGAGCCCCAGCTCTTTATTTGGGCTTAACCGCCTAAGAGAAGTATGGGTACTAAGGAAAATAGGAATGAGGCTATGGACAAGGTCACAAAGTATGACCTCAAGATGTTGGAAACAACCTTGTTGAAATCCTTTGAGACGAAGATGGAGGAGATGCAACAAATGATTGCTCGCCTCACATCATCTACAGACCCATCTCCGTCTTCCTCTTAGGCCACCACTCCTTCATCCAAGGATAAGGCTCACGCCGGATCTAAGGAAGATGAAGTGGTAGGTGAAAAACAAAATGGTTCCGCCTCCAAGAAGGGAAGTGGTAAGGAGGACTATAGTGAGGTTCCTCACCTATATTCTTCCGACCCACCTATCCCTCATCCTCATATAAACAATAGGGGTGATCCACCCAAGCTTACTGCATCTACATTTAATCAATGGCAATTCTTAATGAAATATCATGTATGCAGTTCGACAATTTAACTTTGGAGGATTATCAAAGATGGTCTACATATTGGAGACCCCACCAACTTGACTAGAAGAGAAGTTGTGGATAGTCAATTGAATGCAATGGCTCTCCACATGATACAGCTCGGAGTGGGTCCCAAGAACATGCCCCACATTGAGCATTTCAATACCACCAAAGGATCTTGGGATGCTCTCACCGACCTATTCATTGGAAATGAAAGCATGAGATGGAATAGGTACGATGCTCTTGGTAATGATGCTAAAGGTTTCTACATGTTGGATGGTGAGGACCATGCAGACATGTATAGAAGGCTCAAGAGCATTGCAACAACATTTAGAAAGCATGGAGCCACTCACATTGACGATGCCTGGATCAAAAGGAAATATGTGAGTGCCCTCATGCCATTTGAGCCAACGGATTTGAAGAATTTGGAAGTTAGACACAACTACCACCAAATGACTTCCAATGAAGTTATGCAAGAAATGACGGCCTTCAAGGTTGCCGCCAAGAATGCCGAAGATACCCGTGCTCAGGCTATTGGAATGCAAAAAAGAGTCAATGTGGCTCTAAAAGCAAATGTTGTTGAGCAAGATGAGGATGAAAGAGGATACAATGTTGTCTCCATGGGCTGTCCCGAGGAAGTCAAGTGTTCTCATGGGGAGTACATGGCTTTTTATGCAAGGAATTATTGGAAGGATCCAGCCAAGGCCATGTCTGAACTTGAATGCAAGAATGGGTCAAGTGGAAGAAGAGAGAATGGCCCAAAAATGAGGACATGCTACAATTGTGGAGATAGGTTGCACTTTGTGGCTGAATTTCCATATCAAAGTAGAGAAGACAATGGTGGCAGGCTCATCCTTAAATAAAAATCCAAGGCTCCTCGAAAGAAGCCATTTATCAAAAAGAATGGTCCTTACAAGAAGTAACCCAAGATTGTCTTGGTGGCACAAGAAGAATATTCCTCTACAAGTGAAGACAAAGAGGATGAAGATAGTTCTCGAGAGGTGGCTGCTATAGCCACCACATCTACCCCATCATCTCTCTTCGACTCTCGTAACGAAAATGTCATGAACAACAATGTCACTTTCCTTATGGCAAGAGGGTCCGAGGTATCATCTTCTATTTCTTCATTTCCTAAGACTAATATAAATATGGATATGGATGATCATACTAGTCTTAAGATAAAAGAAGAAGTTATTGCTTTGGAAAAAAATTTCACTAACTTGCAAGCTGAGCACAAACTTCATTTTGATGCTCTTATGAGTCAACTTGATCATTCCGAAGAAAAAGGTAGAATTGAAAGAGAAGATGCCTTGGAGATAGCCTCCTTGAAGAATGCCTTGGACGAAGAAGAGTAAGCTCGAGTTTCCTTGGAAGAGAAACTCGAGTCAATTGAGGAGTCCGGTGAAGAGGTTGTTTCTCGTCTCATTAAAGAACATGACAACGCTCTTGCTAAGGTAAAGAAACTAAAGAAGGAAAAGATTGAATGTGGGGCTGCTAAGGCTAGACTCTTGGAGAAGTTTGAGAAACCTGAAATTGCTCACAAGGCATTGGAGAGTGAACATTCTACTCTAAATGAGTCTTGTGATCAGCTCCAAACTCAATTGGACAAGTATGATATGCCCAACACCTCCGCTCCATCTTGTGGACAAGAAGAACGTGTAAAGGGATCTCAATAAAGGTAAAAAGGTTCTAGATGAGGTGCTTAGCAAGCAAAGGACCAACAATGGAAAAGAAGGTCTTGGTTATGTTCCCAAGACAAAGAAGAAGAAGAATAAGAATAATAAGAAGAAGAAGAGTAAATCTGCTCCAGCAAAGACAAGCACCACCACTAATAACAAGACTAACTATGATGGTTTTGCAGGGGGTAATAATCCTAATTATGAATTATTTTGTGATTATTATGGTGATGTCTATGCTAGCTATGAAGGTCCTTTTGATAGTAACATATCTTGGTCTATTTGGGTTCCCAAAGCCCTTGTCACTAACATGAGAGGATCCATTGAAAAATGGGTACCTAAAACCAAGAAGTAACTTTCTTGCAGGGATATGCTTCCGGTGGGTCCAAATGGGTGCTCGATAGCGGGTGCACTAGTCATATGACCGGAAGCAAGGAGATCATCTCAAAGATGCGGCTAAACCATGATCACATAACCGTCTCCTATGGTGACAAGTCTAAATCTGAGGTATTGGGTCTTCGCAAAGTTGTGGTTGCTCACAATATCTCTCTCGTGGACGTCATGCTTGTTGAGACCCTCGGTTACAATTTACTTTTAGTTCATTCCCTTGGTAAGATGGGCTTTATAGTTTTCATTGATGCTGATTTGGTGGTACTCTTGTGGAGCAAGTCTCTAAAGGTCACTTTCGTGGGATATGTCGAAAATGACCTATACGTGGTGGACTTCTCGGGGAAAACCACTACAAGCCCGTTGTGTCTTTTCGGAAAGGCTGACACGGGTTGGTTATGGCATCGCCGACTAGCCCACGTCAATATGAGAACTTTGCAAAGTCTCCACAAGGGTGGCCACATCCTTGGACTAAAACAAAATGTTTCCTTTTCCAAATATCGTGTTTGTAGGGCTTGTGTTGAAGGGAAAATGCATGACTCTCCCCATCGAAGGAAGACTATTATTTCATCAAAGAGGATTTTGGAGCTCCTCCATGTGGATATCTTTGGTCCTCCATCTCATGGAAGTCTCGGTGGGAAGAAATATTGCCTCGTGATTGTTGATGATTACTCAAGATACACATGGGTCTATTTCTTCAAGTTGAAGAGTGAGACTCAACAAACGGTTATCAATTTTGCCAACGAGGTTCAACGTCAACACAATGTCCCTATATTGGCAATTAGAAGTGATAACGGCTCCGAGTTCAAGAAATACACCTTAAATGAATTTCTAAGTGAAGACGGGATAAGACATCAATATTCCGCTGCATACACCTCTCAACAAAATGATGTTGCTGAGAGGAAGAACCGGACCTTAATGGATATGGCCAGATCTATGCTAGCTAAATTTAAGTCTCCTTATAACTTCTGGACGGAATCAATCTCTACCGCTTGCCATTCATCCAACCGGCTCTATATCCGCAAGATCTTGGACAAGACTCCGTATGAAATACTTACTGGTAACAAGCCAAACATCACCTACTTCCGGGTATTTGGTTGTAAGTGTTTCTTTCTCATCAAAGGAGTTCGTTTATCTAAATTTGAGTCTAAGGCTTTAGAAGGCATTTTTGTTGGTTATGGTGCCGAATCCCACACTTATAGAATCTACAATAAGCTCTCCGGAACTATTGTAGAATCGTGTAGTGTGGTGTTCGAGGAAAATGATGGCTTCCGTGCGGGGCAAGTTGACGTGTGTGATGCAGATGTTGAAATACCCCAAGATGCCATCAGAAGAATGGGAGTGGGATTTTCCTTCCCCATTGAGGAACCCCTTGTGGTGGATCTGGAAGGACAATGCTCTACTCAAGTAGAACCCGCATCGACACAAGCTCAACATGCTCCAACCAATGGAGAAACTTCTACACCAATCCCACAAAATGCTGAAGATCAAAATGCTCCTGAAAGCTCCAGGCCGGATTATCCGGTGGACACCGGATTATCCGGGTAACCCCCTTCAACTGGCAGAAATGATCAAAATGGTGAAGATTCTGCGGCAAGTCCCAGGACGGATTTTCTGGCTGACCCCTAATTATCCGGCCCCTCCTAGTTCGTGCCAGGACCACTCAAGACGGTGATGGTGATTCAAGTTCTCCTAGGCCGGACTATCTGGTCCCTCCCTCGACCAGATAATCCGGCCCTGAAAATCCTGAAGACCAACAGCCTCCTGTTACGGCGGTAGATCAACATTAAGTGCATGATTCATCATCTCCTATTCCTGTTAATCAACCTGAAGATCAAGGCCAAGCCAATGATTCCAATGAAGACTCTCATGATGAAGTTATTCCCCCAAGATACAACAAGATAATTGAACTTCGTCGCAAAGCTCGTGCAGATAGGAACTTGAATTGAGGGGTCACACCCTTGACAAAGTTGTAGGTGATCTCTGATGTAGGGTGTCCACAAGAAGGGAGGTAGCAAGTTTTCGTGAGCACCAAGCTCACATATCCATGGTGGAACCCAAGAAAGTGTTTGAAGCTCTTGAAGATCCGGACTAGGTTGTTGCTATGCATGAAGAGTTGAATAACTTTGAGCGCAACAAGGTCTAGAAATTAGTAGAGAAGCCCAAGGATTGCCGCAATGTTATCGGTAGAAAGTGGATCTTCAAGAATAAGCAAGATGAAAATGGCATTGTTGTAAGGAACAAGGCAAGACTCATGGCACAAGGTTATTCCCAAGTGGAGGGCATCGACTTCGGCGAGACTTATGCTCTAGTGGCTCGTCTTGAATCCATCCGTATCCTTCTTGCTTATGTTGCTCATATTAATTTTAAATTACAGCAAATGGATGTTAAGAGTGCTTTTCTTAATGGTCATCTACATGAGTTGGTATATGTAAAGCAACCCCCGGTATTTGAGTATCCTAACTTTCCGAACCATATCTACAAACTCGATAAGGCACTCTATGGCCTTAAACAAGCCCCACGTGTGTGGTATGAGCACCTTAAAGAGCTTTTGCTAGACCGTGGCTTCAAAGTTGGGCAAATCGATCCCGCTCGTTTTACTAAGAAGGTTAAGGGGGAGCTCTTCGTATGCCAACTATATGTAGACGACATTATCTTTGGTTCTACTAATAAAGCTTTTAATGATGATTTTCAAAGCTTATGACTGACAGGTTTGAGATGTCTATGATGGGGGAGTAACGATTGTTTCTTGGATTTGAGATCAAACAACTTAGAGAAGGAACCTTCATAAATCAAGAAAAATACATCCAAGACATGCTCAAGATATTCAAGATGACGGATCTTAATGGCGTAGCCACTCCGATGCAAACAAAATGTCACCTTGAACTTAATCCCCATGGTAAAGATGTGGACCAAAAGGTATACCAGCCCTTGATCGGCTCTCTTCTTTACCTCTGCGCATCTAGACCCGATATTGTGTTGAGTGTAGGGGTGTGTGGAAGGTATCAAGCAGCTCCTAAAGAAAGCCACTTAGTGGCGGTCAAGAGGATCTTCCGATATTTGGTTCATTCCCCTAATATTGGTCTATGGTATCCCAAGGGCTCCAATTTCTCTCTATGTGGCTATAATGATTCAGATTGGGCTAGTGATAAGGATGATCGGAAATCAACTTCTGGAGCTTGTCAATTCTTGGGAAGGTCTCTAGTATGTTGGTCTTCTAAAAAGTAGAATTGTATATCTCTCTCCACCGCTGAAGCTGAATCTGTGGCTGCTGCTAGTGCATATACTCAATTATTATGGATGAGCCAAACTTTAAAGGAATATGGTGTCAATTGTGACAAATTGCCTCTTTTATGCGATAACGAAAGTGCAATCAAAATTGCGTACAATCCTGTACAGCACACAAGGACGAAGCATATTGAGATTCGGAATCATTTTATTTGGGACCATGTAGCTCGAGGCGATATTGATCTATCTTTTGTGAGCACGAAGAACCAACTTACTGATATTTTCACGAAGCCACTTGATGAAGCAAGGTTTTTTTACTTGAGGAATGAGCTAAATATCGTTGATTCAAGGAGCTTGTCTTGATTACCCATGCACTCATCCTTACATCTCATCCTTGTTTGGTCTAGGTGTGGGCATGGAAATAGGGGGAGTGTGGTCCTAATTGATTGGGCTAACCCTCCCCCCATAATGCCGAAAGAAAGTCAAATCATTTCCCTTAATATCATTTTGTGATACGTCAGCTTATTGATGTGTATTGGTCATGAACCCAAGATATATCTTCGAGGTGTCATACATGTACTCCAACAAGGTGGCCTCGGCCACCGCCCTCTTCCATGAGAAGAGTTGGATTTATGTGGATCTTTTTGGTTGTTTTTCCTCATCTCATGTTCTTATGGAAATCACACTCAATTTTGGCCTCTAATTGATTTGATTGTTGCAATTTTGAGTGTGTAGTACCATCTCAGTTTGGTTCTCTAATCTCAAGCCTCTCCCTACCCCTAAGCCATCTCTTATAGCACACAAGTCCTTTGTTTACCTTGTGGGGGGTTTTGTTTGGCCGGATAATCTGGCCCAAGTGTAGGCTGGATAATCCGGCCCTGGCAGCTGCATTCTTTAAGGGATGGGGTTGGGGGGAAGGGCTCATAACGAGAAACACTTCTCCCCCGACCCCTCCATCTCCCCAGCCACCGCCTGCCGCCCCCACCCTCCCCGGAGCCTATTCGGCCGCCGGATTCTCCAGGCCTCCCCGGATCTTCTTCTCCGCGCCTTCGGGTACCCTCTCCTCCGCGTTCTTCCTCCAATGAGTGAGGGTAACTCCCTCTCTCCCCATGTTTGGCTTGATGTGTCACTTGTTGTGTGGAACATGGTCTAGAAGGACGTTGTCTCGAGTAGAGATTGTAGTCTTGCAGTACCTAGGCCCGATCTACATTTTTGCATCCAATCTGGGTGATTCTGAAATTTTCTGCCAGGGCCAGATTTTCCGCCCCTGGCCAGGCCAGATAATCCGGCCTGACAGAGTTAAAACTACTTCAGTTTCGTGGATTTTGTGCATTGTGTATGATTGTACTATGGACTGTTTGCCTACTATTTCTACGTTCTCTCTTGGAGTGATCCCTGGGAACGCTAGCATCGCTCTTCTTCCTTTTTGGTGTTTCGATGCCAAAGGGGGAGAAGTAGTTCTATTAGGTCTTCGTGTATTTACCTGGGTCGGGCACAAGAATTTGCCCGTTATTTTTTCGGTCTTTATCTCACTTGTGCCCATTTAGCGTTGAACTTTTATTTGTGATATGTTCTCTATGAGACTATGTTTGTGTGGCTCTGGATTTATCTTGTGGGTTATCCTTATGGATTTATCTATCATATTGGCTATATTGGATATCTATATCGAGGGAGGCGCTCATTATGGCTATCATTGGATATTCTTATAATATATTGAGGATGCCTCTATCTCTCTCTCGGTGGTATGAATATTTTGCGTATGTTTCAATGAAATAGACTTGTACCTTCTTGTGTGTATTTGTAATCAAATACAAATTTTAGTATGCACACATTGAGGGGGAGTCTTTTTCATTCATTAAATATTGTTATCTTGAGAACTATCTTGCAAATCCTAGTATTGTCATCTAACCCCAAAAATGGGGAGATTAAAAGAATATTTCATGGTTCCCTATGTTTTCTGTGTTAGATACCAAGACCGTGGAGTTTTCTCATGTGTGCTAAGTGTGCAGGGAAATGTTTATAGGGTTTGGGGGCCGGATTTTCCGCCCCCATCAAGGGCCGGATAATCCGGCCTGACCCTCTTGGCAAAGGCTGGCATGGCGCGTGTCTCAGACTAGGGGCAGATTTTCCCCTAGAAAATCCGAAGTGGGGCAGATTTTCTTCCCCTGACCGGATAATCCGGCCCTCACCTTGGGCCGGATAATCTGGCCCCCAAGAGACGAGAAAGGGCTGGCATGACGCGACGCTCTGACTGGGGGCGGATTTTCCCCTAGAAAATCCGAAGTGGGCCGGACTTTATTCCCCTGACCGGTAATCCGGCCCTCACCTTGGGCCGGATAATCCGGCCCCCGGGAGACGAGCAAGGGCTCGCATGGCATGTCGCTCTGATTAGGGGAGGATTATCCTCCGGATTATCCGAGGCTGGGGCGGAGTTTTCCCCGGGTCGGATAATCCGACCCTTACTTTGGCTGGATAATCCGGCCCCAAAAAGCTCCAACAGCTGCATCTGGGCAGGGGGTATAAAAGCCACGTCTTCGCCTCCTGTCAGAGCTCTTGGTTCATTCAAAAAAGATCAGACCTGTTGCAAAAGCTCTCTCTAGATCTCCCACTTCAACCACTCGAAGGCTTCGATCTTTGGGGGAATTGAAGGAGGAGACATCATACATCGTCATCACGAATCAAGCGCATCAACTCCTCTCCATTCACTTGGAGAAATCCCTGATCTAGGATTCTCATTAATATCTATATCTTGTGTTTTTTATTGATAACTATTGTTCTTGTGGCAGCTTGTTGTCATTACGGGAGCCTCCAATTTGGTTGTGAATTTGTGCCCCGCTAGTTGTGTAAAGGCGTCGGTTCCTGCCTTGAACGGTTCCTATAGTGGAAAGGTGGATCAGGCCTTTGGTGGCTGGATCCATCGGAGAACAGGGTGAGGCATATCATGGCATGGTGGTCTTAGTACCACCCACCCCTCCAACGTAGATGTACTTCCCTTAACAAGGAAGGAACTGCGGTAAAACAAATCATGTGTCTCCGCATGCTCCACTACGGTTTACTCATTCCTCTATCTCACTCGCCTTTACTCGCTAGTAGTTAGGTTTGCATATAGGGAAATTCTCCATAGTAGTATATCTAGAGAATTTACCTTTCGTGTCAAGCCTAAAATTGAAAAAGCATTAAAATTTGAGGTAGCACCTATTCAACCCCCCTCTAGGTGCTCATACGATCCATTTCAGGTAGGGAGCTCGTCATAACCAAGACCCTCCCCAGAACCGGAATAATGACACTCCGGACGCAGGCTCGCGCTCAGCCATAAATAATCCACCTGCACCACCCTCTCCACCAAGCAGGCATCATAGCGGCTCTCGAGGGAGCCATGGAGGGCGTCGTGGCGGAGAAGTTGGTGGCGCAAGCAGAAGACTGGCTTCAAGGCACGAGAACCACAACGAACAACCACGACAACATTCTTTGTCACCAAGTGATGTGAGGCACCAGATAAACTCTAACACAGAGGCGAGGCGCTACGAGTCGGATAACATCTATATGGGTACAAAATGCTTCGGACCGTGCATTCGACAAACAAACTTCCCAGAAGGATTTTCCATCTCAAGCACATCCAGCCCAACTACGGTGTAGCTCAGCCAGACACCTAGCTCCAAGACTTTTTCCAGGCTTGCTGCATCGCAAAAGGAGGAAACAGCTTGGTCATGACCCGGTATCTCCCGCTTATGCTGAGGAAGACGGCTCGATCATGGCTCAATGAACTTCCAGAAAACACCATCCACAATTGGTATGACACACAAAGCGCGTTTGGCTCAATGAACTTCCGGAAAACACCATCCATAATCGGTATGACAAATACCGGAGGCCCTGTACGGTAGGAGACCTACTGCGTTGCACCCAGATGGCTAGAGAAACTTGCCGAGATTATCTCGGATGATGGATCGACATCAAGAACTCCTGTGAAGGAGTAAATGATCAAACCACAATTGAAGATTTCATTGCAGGAGTCCCAATTGGTCTGTTGAGTCATCGCTTGAAGTGCGACAAAGTTACCGATTTGGGGGAGATGATAGAGACGGCAAGCAAGTATGCAGATGACGATGATGATTTAGAGGGACTGCTGAACGTGCTAGCTGTGCCACAGTCGACAAAACATCTGAAGCAGTAGGCCCAGAAGTGCAAGAACACCTCGGAAGAAAAGCCCACCACGGAAACAGCTGTAGTCAATGCTACTTTCGGGTCTGGAGGACGAGGAGGGCGCGGAGGCGGCTGCGGACGCAGTCGTGGAACATCCAAAGTCCAGGGTAGAGGAGAACATCAACCTGGCAAAACCTACCATTGGGCCGACATCGCCAACAACCCATGTGTGCATCACCCGGACGGCAACAGGGGCTCATCTCACACAAATACCGAGTGCCGTTTCAATGAAGACATTAATAAAGACGAATTTGCTGGCTATAGGGCCAAGCGACACAAAGGAAAGAAAAATTCCAGGAAAGAAAAATTCCGACAAAGAAAAAGAGACCAAGGAAGATTCCGACATGGAGGAGGCAGAAGCTTCAAATCCCAAGTCGGATGGAAAGAAGACCTTCTCAATTAAGAAAGAAACTTATGTCACTTTCCTTGGGTCTCAACCAACAAAGGTCAAGAAGGCAGTGATGTACGAGCTTAACGCGACTGTTCCGGCTGTCCCCCAATTTCTAGACTAGTCGGAAGTAACAATCACCTTTGACCGCGGCGATCATCCTCCTAAGTTGCACAAGCAAGGAAAGTACGCTCTAGTTGTCAATCCACTTATTGATGGCTATCGTTTCTCCAAGACCCTCATGGAAGGCGTCAGCAGCATCAACATCTTATACATGGAAATGCTGCGTCGGATGAGGATCTCGGAAACGTAGCTGGATCATAGTTCTGTGGTTTTCCACGAAGTTATCCCCAGAAGAGAAGAAAATTCTCTAGGAGAGATTTCTTTGGACGTTACCTTTGGAACTCTAAAGAACTATCGAACGGAAGCACTCTCCTTCGAAGTGTTCCCGTTCAAGAGCGCATACCACACTATCTTCGGACGTCCGGCTTACTGGGCTTTTATGGCTGGTCCATGTTACATTTACAATATGATGAAAATTCCAGGTCCCAAGGGCGTGATCACCATTAGGGGAGACCCGAAGAAGGCACGAGAATGCGAAGATGCAAATGCCGCCTTTGTTGAAGCCATACTACACGCCCAGGAGTACAAGGAGATCAAGCAGACCATAGACCCGTCCGAGATGCCCGCAACAAAGAAGGAGGTGATGAAGCCAACTCCGGAGTTCAAGGCATCGGAAGAGACGAAGGCGACGCCCTTGCAGGAAGGAGATCCCTCGAAGGTGACACAGATAGGTGTAGGTTTAGATCACGCATAGGAAGGCGCGCTCGTTGAGTTCCTCAAAGCTAATAAATATATCTTTGTATGGCAACCTTCTGACATGACCGGAGTACCTAGGGAACTTGCCGAGCACTCTCTAAATGTACACCCAAATGCTAAACACGTCAAACAGTCTGTACGATAGTTCGACGATAAAAAGCGAAAAGTGATAGCTAAAGAGCTAGCACGGCTCGAGTTAGCCGGATTCATAAAAGAGGTCATCCACACTGAGTGGTCGGCCAATCCTATAATGGTCCCTAAAAAGGACACCACTGATTTAAGGATGTGTGTTCATTATACTGCCTTGAACAAGGCTTGTCCCAAAGATCCATTCGCTCTGCCTAGAATTGATCGAGTAATCGACTCTACGGTAGGCTCGGAACTCCTATGTTTTCTCGACGCATATTCCGGTTATCACCAAATCCAGATGAAGGAATAAGATAAACTGAAAACTTCATTCATAACCCCCTTCGAAACCTTATGTTTCATTACGATGCCTTTTGGGCTCAAGAATACAGGAGCTACGTACTAGCGCACTATGCAGCGTTGCCTCCACAATCAAATCAAACGCAAGGTACATGCATATGTGGATGACATAGCAGTAATGTCCAAAAAGAAGGAAACAATAATTTCCAAATTGAGGAAACATTTGCCAATCTACACAAATACAACATAATTCTTAACCCGAAGAAGTGTTTGTTTGGAATACCAGTGTAACAACCTCGGACCCTACGCTCTAAGTTCAAGCCTGGATGAACCAAAAGTGGTTAAGGGTTTTACAGCGGGGGCCTAGGTCCACCCACGTGTAGGCTCGTCGACCGCCCTAACCACTTCCAAGAACATCGGGACAAGAGCGAGCAGCGTAGGCAACAGGCGAAAAGATCAAATACATACACAAGTGAGTATGTATGCAAGCTACCTTACAACAGTTCTCAGATCCATACCATCTAAAAGAAATAGAAATATTGCAACGCCATACGGCAAGATCCAAATATCCTAGATAGAGATAATAGTGTAGGATAGCTCCTCATACATCAATCAACAGAATATCAAGCAGAAGCGGGAAACAAGATCCGAGTACGGATAAGAAGCAAATCGGCATAAGACGCCACATAAATAAGCACATCCCGCCCACAGATTTCACGGATACCCATCCCCGGAATCTCTACACTGAGTGATCGTTGCCAACATTATCTGTCTCCTCCACCCAGTATTCATCTTGCGAATACACCTGTTCATCTGAATCAAACAATTTATAGTGTGAGACCCTAGGGGTATTCAGCAAGTCTTTATGCCTCTAAAGGGGACATATACCTGGGGTGATGCAATTGCAGCAAAAGATAATAGCTAACAAGACTATAGATACTCGCTAACCATCCGCCTAACCAATGATAGGCAGATGTCCGTTAATTAGACATAATAGTTATAACAGTATAAAGTAACAGATCCATCCTCCTTCTCGCTTACCAACAAGAAAGCGGACGAACAACCCATCTGTTGGCAGTTTTATTAACCATTCCATGAGTATTGCACTAATTACTAGTCAGATATTTAGTCAAATTAAAAGCAGTACTTTAGTTATGCTTGTCTATGATCAAGAAACTGTGCTCCAAGTCGTCCATAACCGCGAACACGGCTTTCAGAAAGATTTACCCTACAGGGGTGCACAAATAGCAACACACACTCGATCAACCTCGGAAAAACCAACTCAAAACCCAATGAGGCATTCACGACAAAGCGATCACAGGATTCATGAAATATTTCAGGGGGCCACCCCATTAAGCTACCCGCAACGAAGTTGGCCGACTCCGAGACGGACCCAAGGTTTGCGTCAATGGCTGTAAACGACTGGGAACCCGAAAATGTGACTGGGCTTGTCGATACCGCGAAAACACTCCGTTTCCACAACAGTACAGGTGCTCCACGCACAATCTTAATAAAACAGTAACATGGCATAAGTTTAGAATAGTAAATAAAACCCCAAACTAGTTTGTGGCCCCAAGAAATAAAAAAAATCAATCTTTGGCTTAGGGGGGTCCATAAGGCCTCCCGGATGTGGATAGTGCGAATAGTCAAGGAACAGGAATCAAGTATTCGAGGTCCTACGGGACACAAGTGGACATAAAAACCAAATAACAGATATTGCCCACTGGTGCCTCTTTCATTAGTTATCCCATTACTACTCAGGTTAAGTTGTTTAGGTATCTTGTTATCCATCAGACACTCACATACCCTACACATGTTGTTCTACGACTCGCATGGCTCAAACAACTCCTGTAGTAATGGCTCATGGGATGGAGGAACAAGCTCGGTGGGGTTTAAAAGTTAAGGCTATGCAGTACTTGGGATTCAATTTAATGCATTCGCGACTCCATGATGCAAGAATAAGATAGAAGCAATAGGTACTATATGTATGCAAGCATGTGTAGTGCTTGCCTGGTAGCTCAGTTGAAGCGAGAGATGGATCTGGGTAGTACTCCTGGGATTCTTGATAATTCCCCTACTCGGCGTCTATCAGAGAAGAACCAAACAAACAAGGCCAACATAAATAAAGTGCGCAAGCATATAAATGTAATGCGAAAAGCAAACAAGCATGCCATGATGAATGATGCACAATTTACATGGCATAGCATAGCATGGCATAGATGAGATGTGGGGTACAAGAGTAAAGCATTTTATTAAGTTTTTAGTCATGTTTTGCTCCCATACACATTGCTGTCCACTTAATATTTACATGATGCATGCTTAAATTCATAACATAGAATGCATGAACAGAACGGGCTAGTCGCGCTGATCGATTTAGACATATTATTTGTCAAATTTGGAGTGATAGAATTAAGGTTATTAATTAATTGAGAAAAAGGAAATTATTGCAAAATAAACAATTTCGAAAATTTAAATTAGTCAAACATTATTTTGGATGGCATATTTGAAAACCTCACATTTTTATTATTCAAAAACATATATTATTTGTATTATTTGGAATTACCAAAATAAAGATATGATTTATTGCATTTAGAGTAGGAAAAGGCAAATTGTTAATAGTTTGGCTATTTAGCATTATCCAAATAGTAAACAGAGTTTATATATAAGTTGTGGCCTGAGAGTGATAAGCATTTAAATTTATGGAATATTTTCTACAATTGTTTAATGGACAGGGCTGCAAGCAAAAGATTCAAACTGAAGTGATAAACAGGTCCAGAGGAACAAAAGTTCAGAAAAAGGAGGCTTAATGTTTGCCCGACTGGGATTTTATCCCTGGTCGCTAGAGTGGAGGAGTGAGGAACCAGCCATTGGGATGGCGTCAGGGTGAGGTCGGTGATAGGATGCAACTGATTTTGAGTATACCAACTGATCTAGCAAACTGTGCAGCAACTGAATCAGAATGCAGTATGCAAAACTAGCTAGCTTATTTGAATTTTGGACTGTGTCATGCATAGCTAGCTAGCAGGCTTGTTGTTTGGAATAGATACACATGCGATCTTTGGCAAGGGCGGGCGCTACTGCTGTCGTTAGTGACGAGTGCGTGCGGGCGGACACAGCGCTGGAGGCGAGCTGCATCGGGGGCGACGGAGGCCATACTTGGTTGGCGCAGCGGTGTACCGTGCAAATGTGGACATGATAGTGACTGCAAGGGAGAGAGGGCCAGAGCATCAGGGACAGGTTTTGCTTCTGACAACTGACAATTGCTGCTGGTGGTTCTCAGAGACTGCCGACAACGTGATACAACGAACTTTGGCGGATGATTTCGAAGCGCTCAGGCAATGAAAACAGGAGCGGTTTGTGGAGGCGGGTAGCTAGATCCACTGAGAAAAACGCCGCATATAAACGGAGACTAGGGAAGCCGGAGATAGCCAAACATGCTCGGGAACAGAAGCCAGAACGAGCAGCATGCAGACTAGCAGAAGAATTCTGAATTGATTTTCGACATATGATGCCAGGGAGATGTAGCAAACTTCGTCGGAAGATATAGGGTGGCTCAGAGTTCCGTTTTGGGCGTGGTTGGATGCGTTGGAAAGCCGTTGGTACCGAGCTTGCAGGCGCATGACTGGCTGCGATGGAGGGTGTCAGAAGAGGCCGGAAAACATCGAGGAATAGAGGGGATTCAGACCAAAACGTGTCATTTTCAGAAACGCAGATTTTCGACCGATCTTCGGCAAATGATTTCCGGAGTTGTAGATCGTCAAAAGGAGCGTGGTTGGGCTTGGGTGCGCGGCGTGTGCGCGGTGCGGCAGCCTGCGGCGGAACAGCGATGGAGGAGTTGGGGAAAAGGAGAAGAGAGACACGGTGGTCACCGAGAGGTTGCGGGCGGGGCTGGACGAACTCAAGGACAACGGAGACGGCCGGACGAGGAAGTAGATGGCGATGGTGACTACAGGTGTGCAGACGTGCGCTGGCCTTGTCCTCCTTGCGAGCTGTTACATGAGGTAGTGGTGGACGTCGTGCAACTCCTCTACTTGGCTCTGCTGGCTCCTCTGGTGACAGCAACTGCGGCACGGCGAGTGTCCAGGGATGGCGGCCATGGCATGGCGAGAGTATCGATCCGATCTGACTTAGAGAGGGGAAAGATAGGATGGTTGCCTCAGATGCTTTACTTCTCGCTTTTGAAGGGTGGTCACGCGAGGTTGGAAGGCTTCACAAGCGGTACGTGCTCGCCGCCGCGTGAGGGAGGAAAAACAAAGTGCGTCGCTCTTTCTGCAGGATGGGCTGCACCAGCGGGGTCAGCTAGATTACAGACCAAGAGTTTGACACAGCTGGGTTTGATCGATCAGGGATGGTGTACTAAGCGTGGTGTAGTCTTATCTAGATTGAAGTGTGTGTGTGCATATGTACACATACGTACACATGGCCAAACTAGACTAGATGAGACTAGTTTTAGATAAAACTTTAGACGGATTTAGTGTCAAAGATTTAGGCAGAGATCAAGAGACAAATAAATAAATAAATATTAGAGATGGAATCTTTATTTGGATAGCTAGATTAGCTAGAAAAATTAAGTAGATGGAGTGCAGATATAGGATTTGATCAAAAATTTGAACAAACAAACAAGTGCAAAAGAAGTTGAATAAACGAGAGGTCACTAGTTGCACTGATGTCACATGTGATTAGGGGCTAATATTGCATGTAGTACGACATGATGTAGAGATAGGGTAGGTGTATTCCTCTTTTATTTATTTTATTAGTTTGAAAACAAACTACTCAAAACTCTTCCAAAACCAAAGCAAAAATCAAATAGGTAGAAAAAGGAGAGAGAGGAAGCTTGCATGGTCCATGCACAAGTAAAATACCACTATTTCTAGTTGTGAAAACAACTATTTTCAATCATGGTCATATATTCTTGCATGCATGTCAATATTTGAATTAAGGCCCAACTAAAAATACACAAGCTTGCTTCTCATATGGACTAAATAAAAGAACATGCAATGAAGAGACGGTGTCCAAGCTTGTGTGTGTGATCCACTAGACAAAAATATAGCCACAATTATATTCTCACATAAGCATTTATTCAAATTCAACCCATATGGAAGCTTATGGAGGAGTTCTACTCACATAGCATACAAAGGGGGCCATGTGGCTCTCCACATATCAATATTGTGAAAACATCAGGTTGCATATAAGGGAGCATGTGGGAGTAGAAGTGGACCCATCTTAAATATATGTGAGCTAGCCAAGAGCCAAAAGAAGTGCAAATGCCCACATATAGTTTGGATGGTGGAATTACAGGGTGGTGACAAAGAAAGGGGTGGAGTTAATAAAAGATATGCCCCCATCTCAACTTGGACATCAAGCATTTATCAAGAATCAAATACAATGTATCAAGAGGCAACTACAATTAATACTGCATATGAGATAAGAACCAAATGAAAAAGTTTTATATGATGCTCAAATGCAATGTGGCATGATGACATGAGCATGATATAATAATGATGCAACTAATTATATGTAGGAAGTAGCATACATATAGACTAGGCTAGTAGCATTGCAATTGTTAGACAATTGGGATGCTACAACCAGCCAGAAAATTGTTATGTTTCATCGTGTCTCAAAGAGGCATAGAGGTGAACCAAGACAAGATTAAGGCTACACTCAACATTTCCAGGCCAACTCGCTTGAAGGACGTACAACGACTAACTGGTTGCATTGCTGCAGTCAGTCAGTTTGTAAGCCGGCTCAATGAGCGAGCCGCACCACTTTACAAGCTCCTGAAAAACACCAAAAAATTTGTTTGGACTGATGAAGCTGAAGCTGCACTACAAGACCTAAAAGAAGTACTCTCGTCCGCTCCTATCCTTGCAGTGTTAGAAACTCAAGAACCGATGTTGCTCTATCTAGCTGCAACAAATAGAGTTGTAAGCATCATCATGGTGGTGGAATGGCCAGAGGAAAAACGGGAACACCTGGTGCAGCGTCTGACCTACTATCTCAGTGAGCTCTTGTCTGAGCGCGGCTGAGTTGACGTTGATAGACTTGTGTGTGCTCTGCCGCTCGTAACCTTTTTTTTCTCCCATCGATCGAGGAGGTCAAGTTTGAATCTAAGAAGAGGTATCCGCACTATCAAAAGTTGTCCTGCGGTGTGTTCTTCGCATCTAGGAAGCTATGCCATTATTTTCAGGAGCACCAGATTACCATGGTGAGCACAGCTCCCATGAGAGACATAATCAACAACAGCGACGCTATAGGACGCGTCACAAAGTGGGTGAAAAGATCGTATGGTCACCTAGAGGGGGGTGAATAGGTGTTACTTCAAATTTTACTTCTTTTTTAGATTAGGGTTTGACACAAAGGTAAATTCTCTTGATACGAAACTATGGTAAATTTACCTATATGTCACAATAGCACACCTGACTAAGCAAGAACTAGATAAAGTAAGGTGCTGTAAAGGATAGAAGTAATCGAAGTGAAGCACACGGGGACACAAGGATTATTTCCTGCAGTTCCTTCCTTTTGAGGGGAAGCACATTTGCGTTTGGAGAGGGGATGGTATCAAACCACCAACGCCACGAGAGGCCTCCCTTGTTCTCCGGTGAACCTCACCCCAAGGGGATCGATTCACGCTTCCACTATATCGGCAACCTTCAAGGTGGTAGCTGGCACCCTTAGAACAAGTTCGACGCACACACCCACAACTTAATTGGGGGCTCCCGAATCCAAGCAAGCTATCACACAATCAAAGACAAGCTTGTAAGAATCAAATCAACCAAAACAAGGTATAGGGTTTCTAATCAAACCCTAGAGCAAGGGGCCCTCAAGTGAATGAGGGGGAAATGAATATCTCTCTTGGTGAAGCCTTAGATCGATGCCTCCTCCTCCGATTCCCCAAAGATCAACAACTTTGGGTGGTTGGATGAAGAGATCTTGGAGTTTTGGTGGCTCTAATGGTGTGGTCTCCTTTTTCTGGAACGAGCAGCTGGAGGAAGGGGATGAGGTCCCCTATTTATAGGCCTAACCTAGTGAGCCATTTTCTGACCCTTGGGGAATCTCCACACTAGATGCTCCGGTCTACTAGACCGGAGACTCCGGTATGAATAGGAAACTCCGGCCCATCTCCGGTCCATCTCCGGACCAACCATATGTATGTCCTAGGTAGTGTCTTGTCATCCACTCCGGAGACTCTTGCCGAAACTCTGGACTAGAGACACCGAACCTCCGGTGACTCCACACCAGAAACTCCAGTCTATGAAATCACACCGTAGATTCTAGCCGATATCCAGACTGTCGCCAGACCCCTTCGTTGACTGACCCAGGGCCAAGTCCAGCACCCGAACCGGGAATTCATGGGGAAACTCCAGACCACACCGGAGACACTGGTGTGCAATCCGGTCTAGAATCTTCTGGTAAGCTTAGATTTGGCCATGTAATTTCCCACCTTCAACTAACTTTTTCTCTTTTCAATAGATTGACCTGTAGACATTAACACACAGTAAATGTACCTTATGTTGTTAACGAACACCAAAACAGATTAGGACAATAAATGTCCTTTCAATCTCCCCCTTTTTGGTGTTCGATGATAACAAGAGGTTTTGCATGGAATTTTTAATAAGACATAGCTATGCTCCCCCTGACGATGTGCAACAAGATAAACAAGTAATACATGCAAGTCAGGTAATTTAATAACTATTATAATAACGAATGGGCATAGACATGTCCACACACATAGATAGTTCACATAAACCAAATTAGTCTCACAAGAACCAAATGAAAGAAAATGTTCGAACATGAAGATACGACAACCCAACCCATGCAAATCCTGATACTCCTAATGGACAACTTCTCCCCCTTTTGCATCAAAACACCAAAAAGGGAAAAGTCCAAGCTATCGTCCCAAAGAAGATCACTCGGAGTCCTCGTCGTCATCATCATCCTCATCCTCATCCTCATAATCATCATCAGTAGCAGAAGTATGTGGCCCATTGACATCAGGGTGAGAAGAGGAGGTGTCGTGAGGTACAAACCCAGAAGTAACCTCAGAGAAAGTATGACAGTCAACCAAGCATGCATTCATAGCATTCCAAGCACCAAAGGAAAGTGTGTGATCGGACTCTGCAGATGGTTTAGCTCCATGCTCATCATTGTATTCTGACTCTCCTTCCTCTTCTTCCTCACCGTGAGCCTTGATGTCCTTGAGAAGCTTATCAATTTTGCGGTTGCTCTAGTATGACTCATGTTGTCCCTTGCGGATGTTCACGCTCATGCAACACAGGGTCTTCTCCTAGAAGGATGCCTTCTTGAATTTCTCCTTAACAAACTAACATGTGATAGGAGGCATGGGTGCATTGGAGGCATTCTTCCTCCTAGAGCACCTAGGAGGGGTGGGAGCACGCTCAGCCTCAGAGATATCCTCATCCTCACTCTCAAACGGATGCCTAGTAACCATCTTCCCTTTCGTTTGATGGGACACCAATGCATGCTCCGTAAGATTGGTAGGGAGGGAGAGTGGTGAACCATGGTGACGAGTGGAGATCTCGGCAATGTCCATAAAGAAGGACTTAGGGTTTTGCGGAAAAGAGAACACTAGGGATCAAGGTCGCCTGAATATTGCGAGAGATTGCTTGGTTACAAATAGCTTGGGGATTGTTCGGTGCCTTTCATAGGCTTCTCCCGCCCAATATATAATAGATCGGGTCTCAAAGCTGTATATGGGTAGGTTACATGATTACAACACCAAACTTCATGTCGGTCTTTGTTCATATTTCCTAATACAACTATAATCTTTGTTGGTTGCTTTGTTGGATCTTCATCTAGACTCTTTGTGGGTCGTAAGCCATTCCATAGGCCCTAGGTAGCAAATCATAGGAACCCAAGTAATCATACCTATGTCAGTATCCCCCGAGACTCTACCCGGAACATAGATTCAGGTTGTGTCTCAAGAAAAGGTTTAGTTCTTTGTTTTCACTGCTTTTAAGCTTTATAGGGATTTGGTACAATGAGCCTGATGCATCCGATGGATCGGGAATCAGTTAATTGCTCCTGGACAAATACAAGGTTGTCCTACATCAAATTCAAATCCCCGGGCCTGAACTCAGAATTTATTACTGGTGTAACTCAGTTAGGGTCGCTCAGGTCTTATCGAATACTGAGTTCCGGTTTTAGTTTATCAGGTACCCAACGCGTCCGTCGGGATTTTTCATCGTATCGTAGATACGGATAAAATACTGGCAGAGCACATTCTCGTGCGGTTATTAGGCCACACAAGATGAATCCCGGGGTCTTACCTTCATGTTTCTGAACACTGCATTCCGAGTCTTATCGCATTTAGCTACTATTTGAGATTCATATATTATTTGTCGGTTAGCCTGCTGGGTTGCCAATATTTCTGAATTTGGCAATATATTTTGATATTCCATGAATTCTCTCGATGGGAGTAACCTTCGGAGGATACATAAATGTAAAACTCATAAATATTTTTTGGTGATGATTGCCTTTTTTCTTGGCCTGCATTATTTTTCTATAGAGAGCGCAATAACTCTCCTGATGGGAGTAGCCCAGAGGCTATGTTTAGAAGCCTGTATCTAGAGATAGGCTCATAATCAATGTTAATGTTTCTTCAAATATTTTTCGGGTGTGTGAACATTGCTTTGATAAGAGCATGCCCCGAGGGTATAGTCGATATTTTTAATATTCGGGTGTAGTCTCAATCTTTTTCATGGAGGACTTTGCTTCGACTCCCTATTTTTCTTCGGGTGTGCATCCTTTCCACTAGACCGTTTTTGTTGTGACGTCATTGATGACGAATTTTACGCTTCATTATTCTCAAAACATATGCTTGTGTCGAGACGGTGTGGAGTGTGGGACCGCCCTGCAGTAATAATGATGCGTGGTGGCATATTCAACGCAGTTTCCTGACCGCACGTCCCCTTTTTTGCACGGAGACCGATGCGACGTGCGCCGTATTCCCGTTTTTACTGCGGCAATAACTTCTTAAGATATTTTCCTTTACAGAATCTGTTGACACGCATCATGATCGTGTATCCTTGCGACCATTCGATTTTACATCGAACGTGTTTAGCTTCATACCATAGTTCTTTATAAAGATGAGGAATCCTTTTTACCGTTTTCACCTTTCCTCTGCTGGCTTCATCTTCTTCCTTGTGCATGTGCCTTCCTTTGTCTCTTTCTCCAATTCATGTGAGTTCCTCTAAGCGCCAGTGATTACTCCACCATAATTATGGGCAAGAGCAAGGTGGGGACTTCCGTTGTGCCCACCAAGGCTACACGAAAGAGGGCTGTCAGATGGGCGCCATCGAAGTGCACCACATGCAAGCTATGCAAGGCATGGAACCTTGGTCTTCATACGAAGGGCTCTTTCAAACTTCTAGGGGATGAAGCTGTCCCTATCCGTAAATCTAGCTGGAGGGTAATATTCCTCTCCTTTCTCTTTCGCGGTATTTCTCTTCTTGTTCATGAGTTTCGGGGTCTCCTCTTTGTCTATGGCGTGCAGCTGTACCAGCTCACGCCCAATTCTATCCTTCATGTTGTCTGTTTTGTTACTCTTTGTGAGTGTTTCCTTGGAATTCATCACCATTAGGTCCTTTGGAAATACTTTTTCTATGTTCTTCGGAATGCTTCTGATACCCTTATTCACGATGTTAGCGGTGCCATCTTTTCTGTTCGCTCCAATGTTGATTACTTCGATTTTAAAATCACTAACTCTGTTCAAGGATGGAAAACTGAGTGGTTTTATATCAAAGACCAAACGGTTGATGGACAGTCTTTCGGGTTAGCCCCCTTTGAACCAAAGAAAACTTGCGGCAACCTTAACTCCTAGGATTAGCGTCCTTCTGTCGAAGAAATGGCAGAGATCCAACCCCATCTTGATCCTATTTCAAAACTGCGACATGAGGTTGGCAAGGAATTATCTGGTCTTCATATTCCGACATATTTCTTGCGGATTTGCGTGCAACCACTGCAGGCCCGGCTTTCTGGTATGTGGGCATATACCATAAAACAAGACTCAATGAGGATTTCAACGGAAGAGCTCGCCCTCAAGTAGTATGAGAAGAGGGTTCGGAACTTCACTACGTTGACCAAGAAGAGCCCAGTTCCCTCCACTTGTCATGTAGAGCCTTATGGAAAAAAGAATTGCCTTCCCGAAGTAAGTTTCCACTTGCAATCGTCTTTCTTTTCTTTTTATTTGTATTCATGGATACTTTTCATTCTTTATCGGTAACCTCCATCTTTGGTTGTTTCACCTGTTATGATATAGGACCATGATCATTTGTCTTTGCTTCATCCTCTCCCTGAGAATGCTGAGCTCCCCGCCAGTCCTTATGCTTCCGATGATCTCCTTGTTACTGGGACTGCTGCCGACGAGGAAGTGGAGACATATGTCGTTGATTCTTCATCAAAAACACAGTCTCTTCCGTCGGCTCGCTCAGAAGATTTTCACGTGGAGCACATTGGCGAGAAAAGAAAGCGTTATTTTGCGACAGAGACGATTGAAGACTCGGATGATTCTACGGCCTCAAAGCCTTTTGATGCCGTTCCAATGTCGTTGGCTCCCCCTCAGAAGAACCTATTCCGCTTTGCGCAGGACGTATCCTTGTGAGTACTTATCTTCTTTTTTAATGGTTCGTCGAATGACCCAGTTGCTGATGCTTCCTTATTCTTCATCTATACTCTTGTAGTGGTGATGATGCGGAAGACCCTCCTTTGTCTCCTCTTGGCACTTCCTTTGCTCCTTCTACCAAGGACACGAAAGTTTTGCCCATGTCTTATGCGGATCCACTTGTCCAGAAGGATGCTGCTGTGTTGCCGAAGCCCCCACCGCCAAAGAAAATAAGATCGGCTGGCAAAGGCGTTGTGATATCTAAGGGCCCTCCCGAGGTGGATATGCAAGATGTGAGTACACCCGAGATTTTTTAATTTCACCATAGACCCTCTTTACTTGTCTTTCCTAATGCCCCCTTTGTTGTAGCCTGTGATGCTTGAGATGGTTGATATGGCCTCTCACTTCATCAAGATCCTTAATGAAGCCGAAGGTCTGAAAGGTGTACTTTCATCATCATTTTGTTTATTTTGTGTTTTCTGCACTTCCTCTCTTTTTACATTACTTTCTGATGTCTTCAGCCGCTGTCAAGGAGTGCGAGGTCATCTGGGACCAGGCATTGGAGATGCGTTACCAAAACAAAATCAAAGACTTATGCACTCATGTGATGAAGTGAATATCAAGGGTATGGAGAATGATCACAGGGCACATAGGTTATTTATGGTGGAGCTCTAGGTATGGTATCCTAACTACGCCGCAAACATGTCCTACTGCTGATCGTACAAAAACCCATGAAACACACACGTGGAGATAAACATGGCAATGCAACTATGAAGGGTGTGCACTACGCTGGAGAGACACTAGCAAAGCTCAAAGTAAATAGGCACAAGATTGCTCAATCTACCGGTGCACAAAGATATCACTAGGCCTCTTTCACAATTCTCCTTTTCTTTCTATTTTTCTTTTGTACTGATTCTTTCTATTTTTGATTTTTATTTTGCTATATCCTCTTATTTTTAATATGTATCATACAATGATCACGACCAAATTATAAAGAAAAACACCAAATTCCTAAGAGCAGCCTATAAGAGCGGAAACTAGTCTCAATAGGTAAGTTCCTAACCCCTTTGAATAGACTGGCTACTAAGGGGTAACCCCGTGGGTGGCTCGATCTTCACGGATCTTGTGGTCAAATCGATGGGAAAGCTAGGGGAAAGGGAGAATGTAGCGGAAGTGGATGCACACCTTGCGAAGAAAACGATGAACACACGCAAAACTCACATGATACAAGGCTGATTACTCCCACCGGTAGCCACCAGTCCGATAGAATCCTCGCAAGGAAATATCGGTCAACGTGTTCCCTCGATCCCACATGGAGAGGGAAGAACACCTTGGAGAGGGTCTTGACATTTATGCTCACGCACTCGCAAACGTAGTCCTTGTACAATGAAGGAGGCGCGATGCAAAATCCAACGATGTGGTGATGATAGTCGATCCCCTTTGGTAGAAGGCGATGAGGCAAAACTAGAGATTCCACAAAGGGGGTTGTATTTAGTCTATCATCTATGCCTAAGGGATACAATGAGGGGTGGGGGCTCTATATATAGGCCATCCACTAGAATGAGGGTAGTTTGGGCATAAAACTAGGGTTTGGTACGAAATAGAGGGGTACATGGGCCAAGGGCCCAGATGTTGGCTCGCATGCCCATCCCTTAAGCTGGACAATCCGGGTGGAGTTGGCTGGACATTCCAATGGGGTTGGACACTCCGAGTCGAGTGGGCCAAATAGTCCGGAGTGGCCGGACACTCCGGGTAGTGTCCGGGTAGAGTCTGATGTGGCCTAATGACTGTCTGCACCAGGCTGGGGCTGGGGAAGGCCGGACACTCCGGCGTGGTTGGGCCGGACACTCCGGCGTGGTTGGGCCGGACACTCCAATTCTCAAGTTGCTGCTTCTTTCGTCTTCTCTTCCAAGCCTCCATCTTGTCGGGATTGGTGCTCCGGGCTTCCTCCCTTGCCTCCGCACTTGTCGGTATGAACCTATCATGAATATGGGACAAAGTATGAAGTATTATACCATTCAAAAGGGCAGGAAGTGGGTTCACGTAGAGGAACATATTCACCTTTGGAGTCCATGACGACTTAGCATAATTGGAGACCATGATGTGGTAACGACCGAAGGTCGGGCTACATCATCTCCCCTCTTCAAAAAGAGACATCCTCAACTCTACACGCTCATCACAAAGTAGAAGATGTCGGGATATCTTCTTGATCCTGGAGTTCACCATATAGTCGTCCTCGGGAAGATTGAATTGACAACACCTCAATGTTCCCTCACTTTCCATGAAGCCTACAAAGGTCACAACAAAAGTGAAGCAACACTCAAAGCATAGCTAATTCATGAAGATAATAACATGAGTCCTCATTCAGAGTGAAGTCACCTTATGATTTTGAGATAGCTCATTGAAGGGTAGCCATAGGTAACTCTCATCGGTTCGTCTTGTCAACTCTTTATCCATAGAGGTTGAAACGGAGACATTGTACCTTCACACAACAAAGACCAAGCAACATATGTTTGTGTGTGATAGAGGAGCATGTCATTTGTGGCATGTCCATTCTTGTTCACAATACTAGTAGCACAAATCAAGTATAGCAATAGAATGCATATGCAAGGTCAAAATGCATGGAAATCATTTGAACATCAACAAAATGTGGTAACTCAAAAACTCCATATAATATCTTAGTGTGGTAGTCAAATCAATGGACTAAAATATTGATAATCATATTTGATGCAAGAATATGAGAATTCGGCAAAAACACATGTGGGAGAATATCCAAAACAACATCATTATGCGTGCAAACCAACCATTGGAAAGAGAAATTGTTCGACATGTTGGATGCCACAAACAAATCATCCAAAGCAATTATCATGGGGGTATGAATATCGCAAGTGAAAGCAAAAAAAACATGTTTACAAACAAACCATATGAAAGAGCAAGTGGTCCTTATGTTTGTTGTAATAACAATACGGGAGACTTGGAAGCTCTCATGACAATACATGCTCATAATGGCATTATGGTTGCACACAAAACATCAAAAATAGAAATTGTTCAACATTTTTGTTGCAACACACAAAGCATCAATATCCAATAGCAATGAAACATGATTGTCCCAAGGTGAAAGAATACCATTAACATGCTTGCAATCAAACCACAGGAAAGAGCAATTTGTCAACATGAAAGATGCAAAGCATGCAAAAGGTATCAGAGATGGGTTCGATCTTGAACTCACTTGTGTGATGCTCTCTAGAGCATGTTTTTTCAACTCATGATAAACCTAGGTTGACATTCTTGTGTGGGTACCTACACACATCAAACACAAAAGGAAGAACATGTGTGGATGGTAGAGAAACACATCATCCATCATGACGTATCTTTTCTTGTGCACATTACCATGAGTGTCAACCAAGTAGGAAATAGATGCATGGTGAGTATGCAAGTGGGAAACATGCTTATCATGGCAATCATCCCAATCTCCAAAATTTGAGAAAGCTATGGGGGCCATCTCAACAGAAACCATATGATAATTATTGTTGCAAGCAAAACAAGTGAAAGAGCAATCATCCATATTATTGCTAGCAATGGGAGAAATTGTAAAACAACCATGACAAATCCTTGTCCGAGGGTTATCATTTTCATCATCATTGCAAGACAAACATTGAAAGAGAAATTGTTCCACAAAGTACAAGCAATGATATCATCAATGTAATGTTTAGAGTATGGCATTTCTATGGAAACATCATCACAATCAAATAAGTTCACATGCTCAACATTATGCAAAGGAAAAGTATCACATAGAAATACCAATGAGTCATATGTGATATCACAAACATCATCCATAGCATGCCAATCATCACAATTCATCATGTCCACTAGTGGGATCATGGCATCATCAACACCCGTATTCTTACCTTGTTCATACCTATCATATGAAGTGGGTGTTGTGGTAGTGTTGGCCTCCATGTGGGCGACTTCTTTATCCATGGAACCTAGCATGTCATGGGATAACACACTAGAGGTAGAGGGTAAGTTGTTAGAAATCAAAGTGGTCCCACATGACCTATCAACTACCACTCTCCACTCACTAGGTGTATCGCTCATGCCCTCCAAGTGGAAGCACTCAATCTCACGTATGGTGGAGTCACTCATCTCACTCTTATTCTCACTCAAGTGGGCTAAGTTGTTAGAAATCAAAGTCTTCGTCCTCCTCATCCATGAAGTTTCATGCATCATCTAGGACCCGATCCATGAGGTAGCATGCGTCATCTAGGAAGTCAACTTGACGTAAGTTGTTAGAAATCAAAATTGTCTCACATGACCTACCAACTACCACTATCAACTCACTCGTTGTATCACTCGTGACCTCAAAGTGGAAGCACTCAATCTCACGTATGGTGGAGTCACTAATTGCACTCTTGCTTTCACTGAAGTGGGCTAAGTGTGCTCAACTCCATGCGCCTCCTTTTGTGAAGGGAAAGTCCCTTGCTCACCATTCTCGACCTTTTCGTTTTCTTGTACATTTGGTGCCATTGTGGTGGTGGCACTCAAATTGGATGTATTGGTCCTTGACGCCATCTTCGCTCTTGCATCCACTTGTTGGCAAAGCAACTTGTTTCCTTCTATCTCTTGGGGGTCATGTTTTTGACGGCCTCGTCCAACTTGGCAAAGTAGAGGTCCATCTCTTGCTTGAATGACATTCTTGGAGTGCTTGAAGAAGAAGTTGCATTGAAGCTTTTGTAGTTGGATGCTTCATCTTGAACTTGGAGTCTTGGCGTTGAAGCTTGATGGCGTGGAAGAAGGCTTGCTCTTGGTGCCATTTTGGTGGTGGCACTAGTAGTTAAAGGTGCCTTATGATGATGTCGGAGGTCATTGACGTGCCTTGCCGAAGGTTTATGTTGGAGAAGCACTTATTCATCCACATGACGCTCGTGACAATGATCATTTTCCTTGGCACTCTTCTTTTGATGGTGGTGCCTTCTTGAGCTTGGTTTAACATTATGGATGGTGCTCAACATGTATTCTATGTCTTCATGGCGAAGATGCCTTGAACGACATCTTGTATCCTCTTGATGTTGCCTATGATCTCTAGAGGATGTATGTCGATGACAATTCTTGCTTCGTGGTGCCTTGTGTGGAAGATGATGTTTGGGCGCCACTTTTCTTGTAGCAGGTGTCACTTGATGCCTTGGAGGTAGATGCACTTGATTCCTTGGAGATGGTGGTGCTTGGCGCCTTGGAGATGGTGGCGCTTGACGGCTTGGAGGTGATGCGCTCATCGCCTTGAAGATGGTGGTGCATGACGACATGTAGGTAGTGGCTCTTGATGCCTTGGAGGTGGATCATCGAAGTAGCTGGTGCCCTTTTGTGTGGCACGCTTGGCCTTGAAGGTCATGGTTTCTTGATGATGCACCTTCGCTAGCTTGGCGTAGTAGTCCTCTAGCTCCAAGCGGTGGAGGTATTCTTCATGGCCCATGGAAGAGCCCTCAAAGTGGGTGAAGCTCGCCATGTGCTCCATGCTTGGTGAGCGTTGTCATTGTAGCACTCGAAGTCGTTGTTGATGTAGTACTCCATGTCACCCAGGCATGTGGAATCATTGTCGGTGTAGTGCTCCATGTACTCCATGCATGAGGAGCCATTGTTGATGTAGAGCTCCAAGTCCTCCATACTTGAGGAGCCATAGTTGATGACATGCTCCATGTATTACATGCATGTGGAGCCGTCATAGGTGCAATGCTCTGGGTCCTCAAAGAATGAGGAGCCATTGTCGGTGTAGTGCTCCATCATGTCCTGTGATTAGGGGTGGCCCGATCTTCTCAGTAAGCGAGGGTGGTAGATGATGACAGTCGGGGTAGATAACGTGTATGACGCTCACGAACCTCTCGATCAATCCTTGATGCCAATGCAACAGCTCTCGACCCTTGTAGATATTCGCAACTCCACACACTTGCGCACGTAGCCGCTGACCACGAAGCAATTTGCAATCTTCCAATTCCTAGTGGAATAGCAGATCACATAGAACATGCAATTGGCTAGATCCCAATGGATCAACTAATCACACTTGATTGATAGTAGCAAATACACCAGATCAATACGAATTGGTGTAGGATTTAATGGTTTGCACTTAGCAACTCCAAGAACTAGGGTTTAATTTAAATGTGGTCTAATCTAATCTAGAGAGCATTCCAAGGCTTATATGGCAGCCAGAACGTTGGAACAACGTGAAACAAAAACGTGTCTGATACAATCTGGTACGTCTGGATCGGATGGAAACTTCTAGGGCCGGATTATCCGGTCTAAAGGGCCGGATTATCCGGGGGCCATACAGAACGACGTGCCTGAAGTCCGTAGCAGAATTTACGAAACAGGGCCGGATTATCTGGGGTGTGGGGGCCGGATTTTCCGGGTTCTTGAGACGTGGAAGTACTCATTGGAAAGATCTTGGAGTTATCTATCCAACAAGTGCTTATTTTCTTGATTCGACGTTTGTATGAGGAATCCACGTCCGATTCAATTTCAGGACTTTTGTCTATCTGAATTGAACCTTCCTTCTTGGTCGCCTTCCTCCCTTTCCTCCCGCTGGCGCTAATCCGATGGATATTAAATCTAGTCAAATAATAACACCATGATTTAGGTAGTATAAAGTTCTTAAAAATGATAGTATCATATCCAACTAGGAATGAATTCACCTTGTGACATTTCTCAATGAGGCTCAATATTTCCTTCTAGCTTAGACTAGCAGAATCATCATACCCTATGATTGTATCCTCATCATTCTCCCTTTCTTCAGGAAAAGCCGTCTGCGGCTTTTGGTAAGCTAAAAGTGGAAGAAACAAAAATAACAACGTGTATGCACAATATATGTATATATAACATGTTGTATCATTTTTGTTGACATGCATAATATTCCCAATATACAAAACGCAACATAAATTGCAAGTAGAGAACACATACTTGTCATATGGGAACAAAGAACAATACAACAATTGGCAATCAAAATTGCAGGTACAAGTGAAGTTCAAAGAATTATTATGATCATTGTAAAAAACAACTACATAGATAGACTTGTTGTTGAATATTAAATTCAGTTTTCTCAAATAAGATCTATGATCAAATTTGTGGTGAACAAAAGCAAACCAATTCAGAATCTGAGAAAACCAAATTGATTTATGCCATGCTTCAATTGCGCTACCCTAATTATTATGAACATGATCATTTTGTCCAGTATGGAAGATGCAACTCAATTTGCTAATATAAGTGAAGTATAAAGCATTAGCACAACTAGGCAACAACTTTTGGGACAAACACAATGAATATGAAAACTCGGGTTCTATTCTAGCAAGATTGGAACAATTCAACATAGGTAAAATTACTTGTGTTGGTTGCAATATATCAACTAGACTAGAATCTATTTCCATTATATCTCAAGCATGAACTATTATCCCATAGCCAACATTTTGTGACACATTGCATATATGGCTGAAAACAACAAGTTTCCGTTCAGTGATTCTATCACAGGTAATAAATATGTGATCCACAAGAAAATTTTCATCCATGCTATATTCACCAATTAGATTGAAAGTGAAATAAGGAGAATATGTTCTAGAATTCAGACATGAAATTTCAGAAATCTTATCCATAGCACAACTCATACTCATAGGTTCATTTAGCACGATGGAATACACAATATCAACAAGTCGTATTCGACCAAGTATTTCCTTATGTGTAATCAGTACCACATGATCAAAATTAAAATTTGGTAAACTATCACATGGTGCTGTAACATTAGTGCAAGGCAAGTCACAAGGAGGTAGCAACAAAGTAATAGACTCACAATATGTTGTGCTTGTTGGGTGTAGCTCCAAATCAGTACATATATCAATAGTATTATCCTCACATCTAGTAGGCACTAGGACATCCTCCGCACGTGACAATGCACAGTCTAGCGATGGAGGTTGTAAAATAGATGCCTCCCTTTCTTCAAAATCAACCTGCATAACACAAGAAATAATACCAGGAGTAGAGATGATTACATTAGTAGAAATATCTACACTGATGTTTTCTTTTTCTCTCATACTAACAGTCTCACTCAGTTTGTCTATGTGGCTCTCATTCTCACATGGGTTGTGATGCACACCGTGTTCAAGATGACAAATAATAGAAATGCCACCATGGATCATGACCTTGTACTTAGCAGACAAATTGAACTCTTTTGTCCTCTCCTTGCGAAGAAGATGATACTCGTGAAATTTGTCGACTGAAACCCTAAGCAAACCACGCCTCTTCATGTTCCATTTGAAAGAAATCCTTCCAACATCATGACATGTTTGAGCTTGAAACCTTCTGCGCCAAGGTTCTCCCAATAGTATATGACAAGAATCAAGTGGTACAGGAGATACATCACAGCGCATAATCTTAGTATGCTCTTTAAAAGTCATAGGAACATTAGCGGTGTGTGAAATCAGTAGTGTGCACACCAATCATCACACTATGGTGGAAAAGATCGTCACCATCAAAAATACCACATTCTTCCTTCAAAAAAGTTCAACTACAAATCCTATTGTGGAGGAATTTGTAAATGTAGGTCTCCACATTATCCATAACATCATATGCCTCCATTTTCTGCATCACATCAACATGACTAGAAGACATGATTAGTAGGTTAGTGCACTAAATCAAAAATCTTTTGGTGGCTCTCACAACTCACTCACAACTGCAAGAAAGGAAATCTTACCAATCCCAAGTGAATTAGTAAAAACTTAGGAACTTGGATAAATGACACGTGCACGGATGTGGTGAAGCGAATATTGAGGGTACAAGAATGATCACATGACAATGTAGGAGTATGTAGTGGGGCTGTAGGTATGGATACCTATCTACACCAAAGCAAATCCTAGTGCTGATCGTGTGACAAACACCCAAGGAACCACACACGTGGATATAAACGTGGCACAACAATGTATGAACAGGAAAATTGCAATGCACAAGAGAGACTCTACTAATAGCTCAAAATAGAACAGGCACAAGATTGCTCAATCTACTAGTGCTATTATAAAACTAGGCCTCCAAGCTACTTTGATATATCTTTTTTGTCACTTTTGTATCTCTTTTCTTTCTCTTTTTTTAACTACTTTTTCTCTTCTTTTTTTGATTTTTCAACTATCTGACACAATGCAATACGGATGCAACAATACTGGGCAATTGAGGTGCTGGATATTCCGGTTTTATAGGGTCGGATAATACGGTCTATCTGGACGGAAATTTACACTTCAAAACCCTAATGAGTAGCATGTTCAGAGCAGCAACTAGTCTCATAGGTACGTTCCTAGGCATAGATGATGTAGAAAGGTTGTAGCTAAGTTAACACAAAGGTACGCTATGTGGACTCGGAAAAAATGTAAACTAGCGGAAGATGATGACGAACGACTCAAAAACACGGAATTAACGAAGAAAAACAACGAAAACCTAGACACTATGACTTAAACTGGTAGAGATTTGATCAAAGACATGACAACGACCAACAACTAAGAGTCAACTCTAATGCAATCTAGGCTATGGAAAGGACTAACCTAATATTTTTGTATGCCTTTTTCTGTATAGGAAAAAACAACTAAACTATGGATGGATTTGTGGATGCTTATCGAGGCAACACTGGAACTCTCATACCAAGTGATACGGACCAAGCCGATGATCCTATTAGTTTTGTCCCGATCTTTCACAGCGAGAAACCTGGTAGGTAATCTTCCAATAACGCGATGAACGTCACCTGAAGAAGAGGAATCAATCCAACAAGTAACGTGATGAAGATCACCACGCCTCAAACCTGAGCATGAAAATCCTTGATGAACATAAGAACCTCCGCAGCAATAGTCTGATAAACGGTATCACCGTCCCAGGAGGGATGATACACGATGGAGCACAATATAGCTTTTAGGCTAAACAACTGAACTCCCCAAACCCTAACTCGGCCAGCACCTTATATGAGGGCTAGGGCGCCACACTAGTTGGGCCGCGACTCGACTCTAGTTCGGTTGGACAGGCCTAAACCGAACACACACAAACCTGGATTTAGACTCAATAACATAGCAGCAACAATTGACACGACCTTAGACTTATCATTACATATCGTAGGTCGTCCTGGCATGTCAATCATCAATGGGATGCGCTCGCATCACCTAGCTTGGTGGAGTCCTAAAATTAGGCTTCACCTCCTTCTTCATGCCCATATCATCACCTCCCCTTCAAGAAGCGTTGTCCCCAACACTTGCGGGTCGGGTCGGAAAGGTGGCATGATATGAACAATCGCTTCACACGTCTTTGCCATCTTCAAGTCTTGCTTGCCTTCCACTCCGCATCCTCCCTCTCGGCTTGCTTGACTTGAAATAGCCTTTGGCGCCTACATATCCTTTCATCTCCATACAAGCTTGGACCTAGGTGCCATCGTATTCTTCTTCTCACTTCTTGTTGGAACCCGTGGTTGCTAAACATGGAACTTATTTGCACGACTTGGCATAAGATGAGTAATGCCTGGACCACACAACTGATGAACATGTCCATCCTTGCCTCTACGTATCCGCACAACTGTCCCAACAAAATGCCTCACAGGTGTGCTAACAAAACTGCTCTAGTTACCCCGCTGAACCACATGCACCAGAACATCAGGAGCACAACTATCATCTGTCTGAACACCTGTGTCAACACAAACAACCTTCTAAACACATGCTGCAACATCCTTCCTCTCAGCAATAAGAGGATGCACTTCAACTAGCTTGTCACTAACAAGATCCACTAGCTTGTCATCTATAGGCATAGGTGAAGCAATATCAACATTGCCGCACTGTGCATCATGCTCTTCATCCTGCACCTTAGCTAGCCCAGATTTTGGCTTAGCCTTGCGCACCTTCTCTTTATGTACCATTAGCTCCACATCAGACTTTATGTGATCATCCTGCATAGGCTTCAATGTCTGTTGTTTGCTACCATGCACGTATTTGCTCTTCTAGCATGTGTAACATTGAGATCATACTACCATGGACGACCAAGTAACAACCCACATACCTCCAATAGAAACACATCACACTCAATCTCATCAACATAATCACCAATTGTAAATGGCACACGCACCTTATGAGTTACCTTCACCATACCGCAGCTATTTAACCACTGTAGATGCTTAGGTTCAGGAATACTCCATGTGGACAACCCCAACGCTACCACCATTGCCTTGCTAATGCCATTAGTACAGCTTCCTCCATCAATAATCAACTTGCATGCTTTGCCTTTGATCATACACTGCGCCTGAAATAAATTCTAATGCCTATCCTTATCAACTGTCATGCAAGCATCGCCTTGTACTTTCTTGAGTTGCAAATTCAGCCCATTCAATGGTTCAACGTCCTCTGGAACAATCACCTTGTCCTCTATCTCTGATGGTGCCAGAAATTTAGCACGTAAAAAATTTCTGTAGTCCTTCCAAACAGTATTCATTGAGACACCTCGCATACGTGTGTCCACATTCCACCACCGGCAAATTCACGCATCCTCATGCCTTTTTGCAAGACGAAAAGCGATATTATCATCAAACTGCAGATCTAGAGAAAGATCAACGCATAAGCGAAAACCAGCTTGCATTGTCTCTTCCCATACCTTGTATTCTATCAGTGTTGGAGTATGTAAGGGCTTCCACTTCAATTTACTAGAATCCCAGCGCACACAATTTTTCAGGCCTAGATAATCATTGTAGACATCACGCACTGAAAAATCACTAAGATAACCCTCGAGATCCATCTCTGAATTTTAGCAGAACTCTGACAAAAAAAATCTGAGTCGTGGCAGGAAAAAAAGCTGAAACTAATGCGGCAGATAAAAACAGTCCATAGCAAGCCAAAAAAAATTAGGCGCAAAACGTTCCGCAGCAGCGTGCACGGCAGCGCTTGGCAGCAATTTTTTTCACGTTGGCTACTTCAGTTAAAAGTGTAACTCTTGTTCTTTTCCTTTCCTCACGTATGTGGAAACGATCTGGTTGGACTCCTTCACTTTTTTTTAATTTTCCTTGAACGCTGATTTCTTTCCTTCCTTTTCTAGAATCCACGCGGCCACACGGGCGTGCACTCACGGCAGAAAAAACCCGGATATAGACTCCTTTTGATTCTTTACTTTTTCTCCCGTATACCAACAATACCAATCAGATCTTTCTTTGTAAAACTAAATACCAATCAGATCTGTACGTACGAAACTCTCCGTGTGACGTTCCTGATTGGACTAAAATAAATCCAACTGATCCCCGACTCACGATGGGCAAGATCCCTAGGAGTAGCGATCGATTCCTTTCTTCGTTGGCGAGGGATCCGCTCGAGGCAGATGGCTAGCCCACGCTGGAGGACCAAGGCGATCAGGCGCCGCGGCATGGCCATGCACGGGCGAATCAATAAGGCGCCAGTCACGCGTGATCTAGGAGCGCTTGGGACCGCGCGTTGTCGCTCTCCTTTTTTTGGATTGCCCACGATCAGATCTGCCAAGCGTATGGCTGGTGGACTCTGGCCAACGATACCAAACGGAGATCTTGTTTCGATCGATCTGAACTGGAAAACGACGGGACTTCCGAGAAATCAAGGCAGAAATCGAGTGGAATCGATCGCACCTGCCAACAACGCCCAATGCAAACTCCTCTCCAATCTGACTTGGCTGCCACAAAGAACATGATCCAGTCTGAAACTTCAACTTCCAATCTCTTGTCCACAACCGATCTGTAAACTACTTATAGAAAAACAGTCCGAAGATGATCCAAAAACACGATGTGATCAATGAGAGCTCTGATACCACATGATACGGATCAAGCCGATGATCCTATTAGTTTTGTCCCGATCTTTCACAGCGAGAAACCCGGTAGGTAATCTTCCAATAACACGATGAACGTCATCTGAAGAAGAGGAATCAATCCAGCAAGTAACATGATGAAGATCACCACGCCTCAAACCTGAGCATGACAATCATTGATGAACACAAGAACCTCCATAGAAATAATCTAATTAATGGTATCGCCGTCCCCGGAGGGATGATACACGATGGAGCGCAATATAGTTTTTAGACTAAACAATTGAAATCTCCAAACCCTAACTCGGCCCACACCTTATATGAGGGCTGGGACGCCCCACTAGTTTGGCCGTGACTTGACTCTAGTTTCGTTGGACAGGCCCAAACCGAACACACACAAACCTAGATTTAGACTCAATAACATAGCAGCAACAATTGACATGACCTTAGACTTATCATTACATATCGTAGGTCGTCTTGGCGTGCCAATCATCAATGGGATGCGCTCGCACCACCTAGCTTGGTGGAGTCCTACAATTAGGCTTCACCTCCTTCTTCATGCCCATATCATTTTGTTTTGAGTTACAGGTTTCCACCAACATGATGGAGTTTGAGCATATGACTAGTGCTAACCCACTCAGCCACTTTGGGAAGCCCTATAATATTTATAAAAGAGACAACTCCAACAGAAGACAAGGGAGTTTGAAATAAATCTTCTACTACTTGGTATTCTACACAAGAAGCAATTTACTTGAGATGAAGAAGATCCTTATCCATATGAGCATATTGCATGTTTCAAAGATATATGTGGCACTTTCCAATTACCGGTATATAACGCTAATGAGGTAAGGGTTAAACATTTTATTTAGACTTTGACTAGTACATCTCTCTCATGGTATAGATCTCTACCCCAGAAGCCACTACTACTTGGGATAATTTAGCCAGTGAGTTTCTAGCAAAATATCCATTATCAAAATCTTTTGGAATCAGGCGTCTTATAATGACTTGGAGGAACCATCCTAATGAAGGACTAGTAATAGCTTATATTAGATTTAAAGATTTACTTAATAAATGTCCTCATCATGATTTGCATGAATGGTATTTATTGCATATCTTTTATGGCGGTTTAATTGAACCCAATAAAATTGAACTAGACTCTTTCACGAAAGGAGCTTTTATGAATCTTCCTATAACTAAAGCTTGGGATTTACTTAATAGAATTTGCGATCATAGAGTTTCATGGAATTTTGGTCTAGGAAGCGAAGGAGGCATAGAATTAGATTATGATTGCATTCATGACTATAATAAAAAGGGCAATGTTAACGAATTATCTAAGGAACTTTATTTGGATTCAGATCTTGTTTTGCATGTTGTTAAAGCTTTTACAGAACACATCAAAGCTCCAAAAGAGAGTTTGGTCAAGTATGATCCACCACTTGAACCTATGAAGAAAGAAGTTAAAGCAACACTGGCCTGCCTGGAACCAATATATGAGATACCTTTCCCTAAAACTGCACAGAAGCATATTTTTGAATATGAACAGGTCAAAGTAGTACAGGAGAAGAAGGAAGAGGAAAGTATTCCAGAGGTTGAGGAACATCTAGAAGAAACCAAATATGAAGAGGTAACCAAGGAAGAAATTATGGCTATGTATGCACATTGTAACATAGTTGAACTTGATAAAGAGACTTCCATATTGGTTGAAGGTAAAACAAAGGTAAAAGATGTGGGTAAGCCTATTCTTCAATGCATATTTAAGGAAACCTCGCATTATGGTTTATGCGATCTTGGCACCAAAGTTAATATTATATCTTATGATTTTTATTAGAAATAAAATAAGAAATAAAACCGGAGATAATTGAAAATACTGATATGACAATCATGTTAGCCAATAAAACTCTTATAATTCCAATGGGAGTATTTGAAGATGCAACTGTCACAATTAGCAATAAAAAAATTCCTATCGATTTTGTAGTTGTTGATATGCTAGCTGACACTCTTTGCCCAATTATATTTGGAAGAAACTTTTTGAGTGATGTAGGTGCCAAAGTTGCTTTCAAAAAGGAGATTGTGTCTCTTGAGCTTGGGAAAGCAGAAAAAGAATTCCACTTCTCCAAATTTAAAGACAGACCTCCACAAATACAAGCAGAAGAGAAAGAGAAAACTATTGAGGAAATGGTAGCTATCTTCTTTAGTGATCAAAAATAAGAAATACACGAATACTTAAATTATGAAGAAAGAGTTATGGAGGACAAGTCCCTAGAAGAATTAGAAGGTGAATTCGATTCAATTCCCATTATAGAGCCTACAACTAATGAGGCTTTTGAAGAGCCAGAAAATAGAGGGGACGAGGAATTACCAACCCTAGAATTGAAGACTCTACCAGATAATCTTAAATACAGATTTTTAGATGATACAAATAAATTTCCTATTATTATTAGTGCTAAATGTTTAGGAGATGAAGAAGAAGAACTCATGAAAATACTTAACGAGCATCCCAAGGCCTTTGGGTACTCAATGGATGATTTGAAGGGCCTTAGTCCCATGATAATTGTCCATCGAATATTCATGGAGGGTGCTAAACCAGTTGTGGAATTTAATAGACAACTGAAGCCCAAAATGAAGGAAGTGGTAAGAAAAGAAATAGTACGCTTATTGGACACCGGTATAATCTATCATGTAAAAGAAAGTGAATGGGTAAGTATTGTTCATTGTGTCCCAAAGAAGGGCGGTTTTACTGTTGTTCCTAATGAAAATAATGAATTGATACCTACTAGAACTATTGTTGGACATAGGATGTGTATAGATTTCAGGAATTGAATAAAGAAACTAGGAAAGATCAATATCCTTTACCGTTCATAGATCAAACTTTAGAAAGATTAGCAAACCACACTCATTTTTGCTACTTGGACAGATACTCTGGTTTTTCTCAAATAGCTATTCATCCTGATGACCAACTTAAAATAACTTTCATTAGCCCTTATGGTTTACATGCTTACTGTCGTAAGCCTTTTGGTTTATGTAGTGCTCTAGCTACTTTTCAAAGATGCATGACTGCTATTTTTGCGGATTTTATTGAACTGGTAATGGAAGTATTTATGCATGACTTTTCTGTCTATGGAACTTCATTTACTACTTGCTTGGATAATCGCAAAAGAGTTTTGCAGCGTTGCAAAGTAACCAATCTTGTTCTAAACTAGGAGAAGTGACATTTTATGGTCAAAGAAGGTATAGTCCTTGGACATAAGGTATCAGGTAAGGGAATTGAAGTGGATAGAGCTAAGGTTGAGGCCATAGAGAGAATGCCACAACCTAGGGATATAAAAGGTATAAGAAGTTTCCTTGGTGATGTGGGTTTTTATAGAAGGTTCATTAGGAATTTCTATGGAATATCTAAACCTTTGACTAACCTTCTGCAAAAGGGAGTAAGATTTAATTTTAGTGACAAATGTCTTGTAGCCTTTAATAAACTTAAACGTGATTTATCCCATGCTCCTATCATTAAACCACCTATCTGGGATATGACTTTTGACTTAATATGTGAAGCTAGTGATGATGCTATAGGAGTAACTCTGGGAAAACATATAGGTCACAGATTTAATATTATACATCATGTTAGGAGAACTCTCAACAGTGCTCAAAAGAATTATCCTAAGGAAGAGAGGGAACGTTTTGCTGTATTTTTCTCTTGCAATAAATTTCGTTCTTATATAGTTGATGCAAAAGTAAGAGTTCATACAGATCGTGATGGTTTAAAAGAACTCCTTGAGAGGAAAAATTATAAGCCAAGACTGATCCATTGGATCCTTTTACTCCAAGAATTTGAGTTGCAGAATGTAGAGGCAAGAAATAAAGATGTTGGATGTAGTGTCCATATTCACCCAACAAGATACCAATCTTATTGAGAGGAACTTTAGTCCTGGTGATCTTTGTTTATGGGAATTATTAAATGAACTAAGGTCAATTCCTCCAATAGAGAAGAAGCCCTTGTTGTTGGAGGAGCTTGTCATCCCCGAATAAGTAAACGGTAAGTGCAAGGTAAGTGTTGTTACTCAAATAAGTGATTTGTTTTCACAAATTTTACTCCTGAATTTTTTTCCTTTGAATTCCTCGTGTTCTTCTGAAGTTTCTAAAGGTTTTTACTAACTATACGGTCGCAACTAAAGTCTCCGGCTGTATAGTTGGTCATTAAACCTTCTGCACCCTCTTTGCGAAATTGTCTGGAAACTATACGGTCGGAACTATACGTCCGGATAAAATCCTCCCGTCGTATAGTTGGTCGTTAAACTCTCAAACATTTTCGATTTGAGATGTCTAGATCTATATGGTTGAAACTATACGGCTGTAGTGTTTCTTCCTCATTGCGATCACGGTGGCCATGGCTGCCATGTTGATGACGGACTTCATCTTCCATGCGATCATTGCAAATAGCTTGTTGAGCTTTTTGATGATCTTGTGGTTAAGGAGGTGGAACTTGGTTCTCGCGACCTTGTTGCGGAGCTTGCTCTTGACGTTGTTGCTGTTGTTGTTGTGGAGCTTGCTCTTATGCTTGGTTGGATAGTTGACGATGTTGAGGCACTTGGGCCTCATGAGGGTGTTGAGGATGTGGAGCCTCATGACGCGCTTGATGACGAAGAGGAGGATCGTTCCTCGGTTGGTGGTGATAATTAGGCACATGGGCCTCACGGCGATGATCATGGTCTTGAGACTCATGTCGTGGTGGGCGTCGCTCAATTGTACTACTTGACGCTCCGTGTTTTGGTGTGGTGGCGGAGGCGCCTCTTGATGGCCATGGTGTCGGTGCGGACGTTCATGACGGTGATGACGAAGATGATGATCTTGGAGATCTTCTTGGCGATGGCGAGCTTGATTCTCCAGGTTGGGGTCATCACTTGTTGTGTCAAGTATGTGACGCGGGTGATGGTGGTGGACTTGCGGTTCCACTCACGGTTCTTCTTGTGTTTGTGCTTGTTGTATCACTAATGACCTTGCATGATAACGGTGTCATTCGCGCCTTGCTTGGGGCCTTGAGGAGAAATCACCATCATAGCTTGACGTTGTGGTTTGTCGTGCGGAAGGTACATAGCTCGAAGAACTTATATCTTCAACCACGGGGGCGTCATTGCGTCTTGGAGCACTTGGATGAAGATCTTGTTGAAGAGGAGCGTGATGACGCAAAGATCTTGTAGATCTTGATGCTCGTGAATGTGATCTTGTCATTCCGTCGATGAGAACACGAATCTTGTCATTTGTTTCGGTGACGGAGCGTTGGAGCGCTTCATTTTGATGGCCAAAGTTGTGATGGATTGTGTGCATTTGCCTTTTAAGGACATCGAAGCGGTTGTCTATGTTCTTGAACTCGGCTTGCGTCTCGCCAAATTGTTTGTCTTGATGTGTCTTGAGGGCTTGGGAACGATCATGGAACTCTTGTCGGAAGATGAAGTGGCTTCCACGCGTCATGTACGGTCCATGTTCTTCTTCTTGTGGAGGTGGTTGGCTCGACTCACCATGCCTATCCATCATGCAAAACACAAAGGGTTGTATATGGAGAGCAATATGTGGTGGGGGAAACCTTCAACCTCACCTTGGGGATGGCACCGAACTAGAAACCTCAAGTGAGAGCTATTAGCTTGCAAAGTGAAAACGTAAAGAAATCTCACACTAAAGAAAGAACTAACTCTAAAAAGCTTGTTTGTGGTAGGTTAGGATTTTGGAATGCCAAAGAACCAACCAAAAGAAAATGAATAGTCTAAAGTGGGTAAAATCCAAAACTCAAGTCAAGGTAAAGGTCAACTCAAAAGGGTGACGGGAACCTACGACTATATACACACACGTGGAGATTAATGGGATTGACATGACTATGAAAAGGAACAAACAAAATGTCCTAACGAAGACTACACTCGGTGTCGTGCCAAAGCATGGAGAGACCGTGGCTCGTTTGCAAAGAAGAAAAATGAGCAACGGATTTATGCACTTGCCTTGGGAGCTCTTTCTTTCTCTCTTGCTTACAAGCTTTGAGACTCTCTTTTGCTATGGGAGACTATTTTCTTTTTCTTTGTATCTTTTTCTTTCTTTTCTAATTTTTGGATCTCCCTTGATGCTACCAACTCACTCTTGCTATTGATTTTACACTCTCACTATCCAAGGACAAGTGCACAATGCTCAAGGAAACACAAGATGAGCCACTCTCGTGGGATAGGTACACACAAATGAAGATAGGGTTAACAAGGTGACGCAAGTTATACCTTCATTGGTGATGATGCACTTGATGTCGGTAGTGCGAAATGATGTTCGTGGGCCGTGGTGTCGATGAGAACTGGCGTTGTCTATGCGGAAGCTTGTTTTTAGTTGATGACACGCACACGGGGCACGAACAAACAAAGGAAATTAGCCAAAACGGAAAAGAGGCAAAATCTATCAAAATTAGGCGCCAGGGCCGGAGACTCCGGGGTTTGAGGCCGGAGATTCCGGGGGGGGAGACTCCGTGGGTTGAGGCCGGAGACTCCGGGGTCGGGGTCTCTGCTCCCCTTGCTCGTGTTCTTGAGAAGAAATCCACACCTTGTGGCCTCACAAAATTGGCTAAATTGGGATGGGAAAACGCAGGATAGAGCTGGACCAACACCTAAGACAAGGTTTGGTCAGATCAAAATCACAAATAACACGCCAAATCAAGAGATCGATCCAAAGGCAAATTTGGGGTTCATTTGGGGGATTTTCGAGTTTTTGGTGGATAGAAGAATAATTTGTGGGGGAATTACTGAGCAACGAAGCTCTGGATACCAATATGTTGATGGCAAACCTCTAGGGTGGCCCGTTCTTTCATGATTCCCTTTCAAATCGAGGGTGGAGTGTGGAGGAAGGAGAGGGGGAGGAACACGGCGAACTCACGCACGAAGAACACGATGAACACACTCACGCAAAACCATGATACACACCAATAGCTCACGTCGGCGGTGACCGGTCTGGCGCAATCCCTAGGATCGGTGTTGGGCAGAGGACTCTCTCTCAAACCGGCACGACGAGTAGGGAGACTCGGTGAGGTCTTGACGTCTAGGCAAAGGGAGTCTGATGCCTAGGCCTTCTACAACACAGAGGTACGATGCAAACTCCAACGAGATTTGTCATATTTGGTGCTCCTTTGGCAAAGGAGCATGATGCAAGAACTTGATAGATCCACAAAGGGGTTTCCACTAATTCCAAATATCATGCCTAGGTTTTACAATAGAGGGAGGGGACTATATATAGGCCAGCCACTAGTTCAAGGGTAGTTTAGGCAATAAAATGTAAAGTCTGGACAGATTAAAGGGTTCATGGGCCGAAGGCCCAAACGGCTTTTCCGATGCCTGATCCACTTACACCGGAGATTCCAAGTCTAGAGACTCCAGGGTGGAGTGTAGACTCCGGGGTGGCATACAGAGAGTGTGCTCGAGGGGTCCGGAGTCGAGGCCGGAGTCCTTGGGCGGAGACACCAGGGTAGTAGGCAGGCGACTCCGAGGTAGATGGGTCGGAGCCTTTGTGGTGCGCGGAGACTACAAGGTTGGCGACCCTCTCTGGTGAAGACTCCGCGGGGCCATATAGAGGGTTCCTGGCGGGGGTCCAGAGACTGGCCCGGAGTCCATCCCGGAGACTCTGGGGCTTCAGCTCCAGTAGCTTCTTCTTCATGTCCTACTCCTTGTACTTCATCTGTGAGGGATTCATAGCTGATACTACACAACATAGTGGAATGAAGTAGCAAACCATCCAAGGATGTATCGAAGTCACACGAGGATAGGAGCGAGTTAATCTTAGCTAGTAGTAGTTTAGCTTGGGCTCGAGTCATTGGTCCACTTGGGGGGGCTTGGTGGTGTAGATGTAGGAGCATCCGTAGGATGGGCTGCATTAGGATGCATCACCACATCCACCTGAGTGTGTGTGGTAATGTGGATCCAGGTGGTTTGGAAAAGAACACATGCAATGTCACTCCATGTGTCAAACCATGGTCAGAGAGCCCAAGAACACATTGGAATGCAACTTCCACATGTAATGGTGCACCATTGTGATAGAGGTTGCATCACCATAGCCACCTGAGTGTGTGTGGTCATGTGGATCAAGGTGGTTTGGAAAATAACACATGCACTGTCACTCCATGTTTCAAACCATGGTAAGAGAGCCAAGAACACATTGGAATGGAGCCCTAGTGTGATAGAGGTTGCATCACCACATCCACCTAAGTGTGTGTGGTCATGTGGATCAAGGTGGTTTGGAAAAGAACAGATGCAATGGCACTCAATGTGTCAAACAATGGACAGAGAGCCCAAGAACACATTGGAATGCAATTTCCACATGTAATGGAGCACCTATGTGACAGAGGTTGCATGACCACATCCACCTAAGTGTGTGTGGTCATGTCGATCAAGGTGGTTTGGAAAAGAACACATGCAATGTCACACCATGTGTTAACCAATGGTCACAGAGCCCAAGAACACATAGGAGTGCAACTAACACATGTAATGGTGCACCAGTTTGATATAAGTTGCATCACCACATCCACCTAAGTGTGTGTGGTCATGTGGATCAGTGTGGTTTGGAAAAGAACAGATGCAATGGCACTCCATGTGTCAAACCATTGTTAGAGAGCCGAAGCACACATTGGAATGCAACTCCCACATGTAATGGTGCACCAGTGTGATAGAGGTTTCATCACGACATCCACATATGTGTGTGTGGCTATGTGGATCAAGGTGGTTTGGAAAGGAACACATGCAATGGCACTCCATGTGTGAAACCATGGTCAGAGAGCCCAAGAACACATTGGAATGCAACTGCCACATGTAATGGTGCACCAGTGTGACAGAGGTTCCATCACCACATCCACCTGAGTGTGTGTGGTCATGTGGATCATGGTTGTTTAGAAAAGAACGCATGCCATGTCACTCCATGTGTCAAATCATGATCAGAGAGCCCAAGAACACATTGGAATGCAACATCCACATGTAATGGTGCACCAGTGTGAGAGAAGTTGCATCGCCACACACACCTGAGTGTGTGGTCATGTAGATCAAGGTGGTTTTGAAAAGAACACATGCAATGGCACTCCATGTGTCAAACCATTGTCAAAGAGTCAAAGAATACATTGGAATGCAACTGCCACATGTAATGGATCACCAATGTGACAAAGGTTGCGTCACGACACCCAACTGAGTGTGTGTGGTCATGTGGATTAAGGTGGTTTGTAAAATAACACATGAAATGGCACATCATGTGTCAAACAAGGTCAGAGAGCCCAAGAACACATTGGAATGCAACTGCCACATGTAATGGAGCACTAGTGTGGCAAAGGTTACATCACCACACCCACCTGAGTGTGTGTGGTCATGTGGATCAAGGTGGTTTGGAAAAGAACACATGCAATGGAAGTCCACTTGCCAAACCATTGTTAGAGAGCCCAAGCACACATTGGAATGAAACTACCACATGTAATGGTGCACCAGTGTGACATAGGTTGCAGCACCACATCCACCTAAGTGTGTGTGGTCATGTGGATCAAGGTGGTTTCGAAAAGAACACGTGCAATGTCACTCAATGTGTCAAACCATGGTTAGAAAGCCCAAGCACACATTGGAATGCAACTTCCACATGTAATGGTGCACCAGTGTGATAGAGGATGCATCACCACATCCACCTGAGTGTGTGTGGTAATGTGGATCAAGTTGGTTTGGAAAAGAACACATGCAATTGCACTCCATGTGTCAAACCATGGTTAGAGAGCCCAAGAATATATTGGAATGCAGCTGCCACATATAATGGTGCACCATTGTGATAGATGTTGCATCACCATAGCCACCTGAGTGTGTGTGGTCATGTGGATCAAGATGGTTTGGAAAAGAACATATGCAATGGCACTCAGTGTGTCCAACAATGGTCAGAGAGCCCAAGAACACATTGGAATACAAATCCACATGTAATGGAGCACCTATGTGACAGAGTTTGCATCACCACATCCACCTAAGTGTGTGTGGTCATGTGGATCAAGGTGGTTTGGAAAAGAACAGATGCAATGGCACTCCATGTGTCAAACAATGGTCAGAGAGCCCAAAAACACATTGGAATGCAACTGCCACATGCAATGGATCACCTGTGTGACAGAGGTTGCATCACCACATCCACTTAAGTTTGTGTGGTCATGTCGATCAAGGTGGTTTGGAACAGAACAAATGCAATGGCACATCATGTGTCAAACAATGGTCAGAGAGCCCAAGAACACATTGGAATGCAACTGCCACATGTAACGATGCACCAGTTTGATATAAGTTGCATCACCACATCCACCTAAGTGTGTGTGGTCATGTGGATCACGGTAATTTGGAAAAGAACACATGCAATGGCACTCCATGTGTCAAACCATGGTTAGAGAGCCCAAGCACACATTGGAATGCAACTGCCACATGTAATGGTGCACTGGTGTGACAGAGGTTGCATCACCACATCCACCTAAGTGTGTGTGGTCATGTCGATCAAGGTCGTTTGGAAAAGAACACATGCAATGTCACACCATGTGTTAACCAATGGTCACAGAGCCCAAGAACACATAGGAATGCAACTAACACATGTAATGGTGCACCAGTTTGATATAAGTTGCATCACCACATCCACCTAAGTGTGTGTGGTCATGTGGATCAGTGTGGTTTGGAAAAGAACACATGCAATGGCACTCCATGTGTCAAACCATTGTTAGAGAGCCGAAGCACACATTGGAATGCAACTCCCACATGTAATGGTGCACCAGTTTGATATAAGTTGCATCACCACATCGTAGGCGGTTGACGTTCATCTCCTTAGCGGCTCTCATGCCATGAAGGAGGGCCTCATATTCTGCCATGTTGTTGGTACAGGGCTTGAAGTTGAGGTGGAGCACGTAGCGGAGCTTGTCTCCTTTGGGAGAGGTCAGCATGACCCCAGCCCCTGCGCCGTCGGCATTCTGGGAGCCATCAAAATTGAGCGACCAGTAGTGGAGGTACGAGAGCTTCTCTAGCTGCTGTGCTTCTTCCCAGTCTGCAAGGAAGTCGGCCAGGGCTTGTGATTTGATCGCTTTGCGGGGCTCGTATTTGATGTTGTGGACGCCGATTTCGATGGCCCACTTGGCTACTCGCCCGGTCGCCTCGCGATTGCGTATGATGTCCTGCAGGGGCACGGAGGACACCACCATGATTGGGTGCTCCTGGAAGTAGTGTGGGTCGCCACTGTGCTCGCAATACCGCGTACACTAGTTTTTGGTATTGCGGGTAGCGCTGTCGTGAGTCCGTTAGGACTTCGCTGATGTAGTAGACGGGGCGCTGTATGGGGCGCTCCTTGCCCTCTTCCGGTCATTCGACGACCATCACGGCCCTAACGACTCGAGTAGAGGTCGTGATGTAAACGAGCATTGGCTCTTTGTCGAGTGGTGCGGCGAGTAGTGGTGCCGCGAGTAACACTTCTTTGAGTGCTTTGAGTGCATCGTCGGCCTCCGCGTCCCATTGGAACGTGGGGTTCTTGCGCATCAGGAGGTAGAGGGGCATTGCCTTCTCGCCTAGTCGGGGGATGAAGCGACTGAGGGCCGTGACTCGCCCTGCCAACTTCTAGACTTCGCGCAGGCACTCGGTATTCCCGAGTCGCGCGATGGTGTCGATCTTGGTGGGGTTGGCTTCGATGCCTCGCTTGGAGACTACATAACCCAGGAGTTGTCCGGTGGGGACGCCGAAGGTGCATTTTCCGGGGTTCAGCTTGATGTTGTACCTCCGCAAGTTTGCAAAGGTTTCGGCTAGGTCGGCGAGCAGGTCGTCCTGGCGGGTGGATTTTGCCACCACGTCGTCGATGTAGACGTGAATGTTGCGGCCAATTTGGCTCGCTAGACACTCCTGCATGCACCTCTGGTATGTGGTGCGTGCGTTCTTGAGGCCGAACGTCATGGTCATGTAGAAGAATGCGCCGAATGGCGTAATGAATGCTATCTTCTCCTCGTACTCGACCGCCATCTTTGATCTGGTTATAACCAGAGTAAGCGTCGAGAAAGCACAGCGACTCCAATCCCGTGGTCGAGTCAATGATCTGATCGATGCGCGGTAGGACTAACTCCTCCTTCGGGCAGACGTTGTTGAGGTTGGTGTAGTCAATGCACATTCTCCATGTGTTGTTCTTTTTGAGAACCAGGACTGGGTTTGCCAGCCAGTTGGAGTACTTGATTGGCCGGATGAAGCCTGTGGCTAGCAGGCGCTGAACTTCTTCGGCGATTGCTCGACGGCGCTCTTCATTGAAGGGCTGTAGCGACTGCTTTACTGGTCACACTTTGGGGTCGGCATTGAGTTTGTGCTCAGTGAGTTCCCTCGGGACACCTGGCATGTCAGATGGCTTCCATGCGAAGATTTCGCGGTTCTCACGGAGGAACCCGATGAGCGCGCTTTCCTATGCTGGGCTCATGTGCGCCCTGATGGTGACCGTCTGGCTGGAGTCGCCTGGGACGAGCTCGACGGTGCGGGTGTGCGTGGTTGCCTCGAACGTGGAGTTCGTGGCGGTTGGTTTCTTCAGGATGGTGGGGTCGTCCTTGTTGATGTTACCTGCGTATTTCACGAGCTGCTCCGCGTGGTCGGTCTCCGCGGCGATGACGACATCGGCGAGCTCGGCACCTTTGTCCTCGCATTCCACGGCCATGTCGGGGTCGCCGTGGACGGTGATGATGCCGCTTGGGCCAGGGAGCTTCATCATGTTGTAGGAATAGTGTGGGGTCGCCATGAACTTTACGAATGCCCAGCGGCCCAGGACGCAGTGGTAGGGGCTGCGGAAGTTCACCAGCTCGAACACGATCCTCTCCGTGCGGTAGTTTGCTAGAGTGCCGAAGGTGACTGGCAGCGTCACTTTCCCAATCGGGTACGCCTTCCGACCGGGGACGATGTCGTGGAAGGTCGTCAGTGTTGGCTCAATGGCTGCTTCTGGGAGCTGGAGCCTTTTGAACGTGTCGAGGTACAAGATGTTGATGGAGCTCCCACCGTCCATTAGTGTTTTGGGCAGCCAGTAGTCGGCCACCTTGGGCCTGACTACCAGGGCGACTCGCCCTGGGTATTCGATCCTTGGCGCATGGTCCTGGCGACTCCAAGTGATGCTCTTCTCAGACCAGTTTAGGAAGCAAGGGATGTCGACCTGTGTCACCGCATTGATGGCGACCGCGTGGGGACCTTCTTCTCCCGCTTGGTGCTGAGTCCGATGAAGGTGTGTAGCGAGCCAACGGCGGTGCCGAAGCCGCCGCTGTTCCCGTTGTCCCGAGGTGGGTTGTTGTTGGGGTCCTCCCTTGCTCATCTCGCCTTCTCAATCTCTTTGAGAGAGTGGCAATCGGCGGTGGTGTGGGCGGCGGGTTTTCCCTCCCTGCTATGGTAGATGCAGGGCTGATTGAGCAGGGCAGCGGGGTCGAATTTCAGCCTCGTCGCGTTGTTGGCGCGGTAGTTCCCGCTGTCGCAGTAGTTTCCTCCATCGCGGCGGTAGTTCTTGGAGTCACGCTGGCCGTAGCCGGCGTTGGCGACGAAGTCGACTCGCCCATTCGTGTGGCGCTTGCCGGTGATGCGGGTGTTGCTGTAGCACATGTCGCGTAGGCGCCCGCTGTCGTGCATGCTAGTGCGGCGTCTTCCTCCCGACTCGTCGTCGGAGTCTTGGTTGGGGTCCTCTTCCGCATAACGCTTGGCGATCTCGAGGAGGTCGGGGATGTTGTCGAGCGTCCGGTAGACCCTCTTGATCTTGGCAATCAGGGGTTCGTACCGGCACACGTTCTTGAAATAGTGTATCACTGTGTCTAGGTGGATGTCGGAGGCGTTTATCCATAGTTCTTGCCATCTTTGGATCCAGCGGCGAGTCGACTCGCGTTGTGCCTGGATGCATCGCTCCAGGTCCTCTATGGTGGTGGCGCGGGTGTAGGAGCCCTCGAAGTGCCTGACAAAGGCGTCCCGCATTTCTTCCTAGGAATCGATGCTGTCGGCGGGAAGCGTGTTGATCCACTGCCGGGTCGCACCCTCCATTAGCAAGGGGAGGTAGTGAGCGGCGAGGAGGTCGGTGTGGCCTGCGATTCCCATTGCCATGAGGTATGTGTTCAGCCAGACAGCGGGGTCGTACATCGGGTCGTACTTCTCGATCTCCTTGGGGGCCTTGAAGTTGGCAGGGTATTTCTCCCCGCGAATCATGGGTCCGAAGCATTGCGGCCCGACTCGACTGAGCGAGCCTCTTGGTTCCGGGTCGCCACGGTTGGTGAGGGTGTGCCTCAGGTCGTTGGGCTGGCGCGACCGCCACGCCTGGTTGTTGATGATGTTCGTTCGGGCATCGAGGGGCTGCCTGTTGGCGGCGACCGTGTTGTTCGCCGGTCGCGGCTCGTTGGTTGACAGCGCGGGATTGGCGGCCCATGGTTGGTTCGCCAGGGGCTGGGGTGGTGGGAAAACTAATGCGTTGGCCACGGTGGGGTGGCCACTTGATGCCGCCCTGCTTGCTGATGAGCGGGAGTACATCCGCCCCCGCGGGTCGACTCCCGCGGCTTGTTGCTCGACGGCCCTGACGAGTAGGGCCTTGGCATACTAGATCTGTAGCATGTCGTCACCTTGGACGTCGAGGTTCGCTATGGAGGCGTCGGTTGCGACGACGTTGTCCATCGGGGTGGTGTATAATGGTAGCCCGTTGGCGTCACGGGCTTGAGGCGAGATGATGATCCGCGGTTGGTCCGGCGGGGGCGTGCGACCCATGGGTGGTGGAGGGGACCCAGTTGACGGTGCGCCAGGTGGTGGTTTTGCGGGGTTGCTTCCGCCTGGTGACGCGTTCTCGCAGTATTCGCGCTCTACGGCGCGTGCAGGGTCGCTTTCGTTGTTGAAGTTCAGGACGCGGCCTGGACGTTGGAGTTCAGACGGGTCCTGATGCGGCACTGGTGATAGAGTGATAGCTCCCGCGCTGTCTCTCGTTCGAGGCAGTATTTCTCGCGCTCGGCGAGTTCGTTGCGTTGCGCCTCCACTAGCCGTAGGCGGGCTTGCTCCACCTCCGTGGCCGTCGCAGTCTATGGGATCGGCGTGGCGAACGGATCTGGCGGGGCGGCCGTGCTGCCCGCCATGTAGATCGTGTTGAAGCGATTGGATCTGGCGCGAAAATCCTCGGGGGATTCCGAGCCAGAATCGGAGTCGAAGATCCCCAGGATGGAGGGGTCCTCGAAGTCCTCGGGGTTGGAGACTCGCGTGATGGAGTCCTCCCGTGATGCGGCGGTGATGGATTCGTCGACCGATGCAGGGGTTGCGGAGTCAGCGTCGTCATTTAGGGCGTCGTCGTTGGTGGCGGCGTTAGTCTCGACCGCGTCGCTGGTGGCCGAGTCGTACTCAGTGACGAGGCTCCTGATGGAGCGGACCTGCTCCTCCGAAAGCAAATTGCGGTGTGGCGGTGATCCGCCGACGATCACCGTTGCAGCTTGGTCGATCGCGCCGGTGAAGCCGACGAAGAGGTTGATGGAGCCGACCGGCATCACCGCGCCGTGAGTGACCGGGCGTGACGCCAGGATGTAGCTGCTGGGCAGGATCTGTAAGATCCCGCCGATGGCGATCATGCGATCGGTGGCGAGCAACCGATCGATCGGCGAGCAGCCGATCGATCAGCGAGTAGGGTCTCGCCGTAGAACTTAGGCCAGTCCCGCTATGCCCCACGGTGGGCGCCACTATCGTGGAAATGGCCATGGCAGTCGCTGCCACTGGCAGCGATTGAGTGTTTCGTGAGGAAGAGTTGGCGGCCATCTGCGAAGCGAGATGGGGGCGGATGCACATGGGTTTACCCAGGTTTGGCCCCCCGGAGGGTAAATACCTACTCCTGCTAGATTAGATTATTGGAGAGCGAGTTACAGGGGTGGCGATCTTGGCGGCTAGGCCGCGAGTCGCTTGAGGGGTTGTATGATAGAATGTAAGTCTCTAGGATACCCTAGGGAGGTTTATATATGAGGCACCTCGTTAGGGTTTACAAGTTACAACTGAACAAGATAAGGATCCGGAGGTTTTGACCTAATCCGACTGGGCTTCTGTTATGCTTCTGGGCCTCTAGTCGCCAGTCGATGGACCTTTCCTTCCTTCGTAGTCTAGTCGCCGTCTTTCGGGCGCACTCACAGGCCCTTCGGCCCAATCGGAACGTCCTACTAGGCATACCCCCTTCGGCGTATCCCCATCAAGGGGCATACAAAATGTCCACGGGTCCCTTCAGGTGGTCGGTCCGGAGATGGGTCGGAGACTCCAGTGTCTCGTTCCGGAGACTCCGGTCTATTAGGCCAGAGACTCGGTGTGAGGAGCTCCAACAACTTCCTCTTTGCACCCTGCTCCTTGTTCTCCATCCTTGCGTGCTTGGTGATGCGTTGGGACTTCATAACTGATGATGCATAGAGTAGTTGCATGAAGTAGCAAACCATCCAAGGATGTATAAAACTGGCACGAGGAGAGGAGTGAGTTAACCTTAGCTTTTAGGAGTTTAGCTCATGCACGAGTCATTGGTCTACTTGGGGGACTTGGCGGTGGAGATGTATGGACGTCCGTAGGATGGGCTGCATCAGCTCCCCCTTGGGAAAGAGTCGTCCTCGACTCTTCATGGTTATCATCTTGAACATCTCCATGGTAGGGTGAAAGTTCCTTGAAATTGAATGTATTGCTCATGAGGTACTTGGAGAACAGAATGTCGATGATGTAGGTGTTTTTGTTCATTCTCTCGAGGACCTTTAAGGGACCATCTCCTCTTGGTTTGATCTTAGAGTCACGCTCCTTGGGGAACCGGCGCTTGCTCAAGTGTATCCATACAAGGTCACCTTCCTCGAAGATCAACTCTTTCTTGTCCTTGTTGAGCCTTGATGCTTTACGAAGAACTTGTTGCTTGATCATCACTCTTGTTTCTTCGTGAATCTTCTTCATAGCTTGTGCGCGCTTGTCGATGTCCATGTTGGTGCACTCATGAAGAGGTAGCTAAAGGATGTCGGGCATGGTGAGGGGCTTGAAGCCATATACGATCATGAAGGGACTCATCTCGGTTGTTGAGTGCATGACTCGGTTGTAGGCGAACTCGATGTGGGGAATGCATTCCTCCCAATCCTTGAGGTTTCTCTTGATCAACACACAAAGGAGAGTTCCGATGCTTTGGTTGACAACTTCGGTTTGGCTGTCGGTTTGAGGATGCGATGCCGATGAAAAGATGATCTTGACGCCGAGCTTGGCCATGAGGGTCTTCCATAAGTAGCTCATGAATTTGACATCGTGGTCGGAGATGATTGTTCTTGGTACACCGTGAAGACGGATAATTTCCCTCAAAAACAAATTTGCAACATGTGAAGCATCGTCGGTCTTATGATACGGTATGAAGTGTGCCATTTTGTAAAAGTGATCCATGACAACAAAAATAGAATCATGACCATGCTTAGACCTAGGAAATCCTAACATAAAATTCATGCTAATGTCCGACCATGGTGCATGAGGAATAGGCAATGGCATATAAATACCATAAGGGTTAGCTTGCCACTTAGCTTGAACACATGTCGTGCATCGTTGAATGTACCGCTCCACGTCTCGCTTCATCCTGGGCTAATAGTAATGAGTGGTGAGCATGTACAATGTCTTGTCATGGCCAAAGTGGCCCACGAGGCCTCCACCATGTCATTCTTGGAGAAGCAAAAGTTGAAGAGGCGACTTCGGAATGCAAAGCTTGTTTTGTTTAAATAGAAAGCCTTTATGCAAATAGAAATCATCAATTCCTTTATCAATGGAGCACTTTTCGAAAATTGGTCCAAAGAACGGGTCAGAAGCATACAAAGTTTTTATTTCATCAAGACCCAACACGTTTACTTCGAGTTGAGTAAGAAGGCTTATGTGCTTGCGAGACAAAGCGTCCGCAACTACATTATCTTTGCCCTTCTTATACTTGACAATGTAAGGAAAAGACTCCATGAACTAAAACCACTTAGCGTATCTCTTACTCAAGTGGGATTGGCCTTTGAGATATTTCAATGACTCATGGTCTGAATGTATGATAAATTCCTTAGGCCAAAGGTAGTGTTGCCAAACTTGAAGGACACATACTAAGGCAAAAGGCTCTTTGTCATAAATTGGATAGTTAAGGCGTGCACCATCAAGTTTCTCGCTATGGTAGGCAATAGGATGCCCATTTTGCATGCAGACTCCTCCAATGCTAATACCACTAGCATCACACTCTATCTCAAAAGTGTTAGTGAAATATGATAACGCAAGAAGAGGTGCTTCGGTGAGATTCTTTTTAAGTTCATGAAAAGCTTTTTATTGCGCTTTGCCATGAAGGTGACATTCTTTTTGGTCAACTCATTGAGGACAAGCAATCAAAGAAAATTCTTTCACAAAGCGACGATAGAAACCGGCCAACCCATGAAAACTTCAGAGTTCACTCACATTTGTGGGAATGGGCCAATTTCGTATGTCCTTTACCTTGGAAACATCAACTTCAATGCCCTTCGAAAATATGACAACTCCAAGAAAAATCAACTTGTCTTTAGAAAAAGTGCACTTGGGAATATTAGCATATAGCTTTTCATGTCTAAGGATTTGAAAGACTTTCTTGACAAGTGTAACATAGTCCTCTAGTGACTTGCTATAAACAAGTATATCATCGAAATAGACAACGACACTCTTGCCAATGAGATAACGCAAAATATGATTCATAAGGCACATGAAGGTGGATGGGGCATTGGATAAGCTAAAGGTCATGACCAACAATTCATAGAGGCCAATTTTGGTCTTGAAGGCGGTTTTCCACTCATCACCTTCCACCATGCGTATTTGATGGTAACCACTACGCAATCAATTTTGGAGAAAATCGTGGCTCCACACAACTCGTCAAGAATTTCATCAAGACGTGGTATAGGATGTCGATAACGCACGGTGATAGCATTGATTGGACGATAGTCCATGCATAACCACAATGTATCATCTGTTTTTGGAACAAGAATCACGGGTACCGCACTCGGGCTATTGCTTACTTGGATCAAACCTTTGGAGATGAGTTGGTTGATTTGATGTTCGGTCTCCTTCGTATCCTCTGGGTTCGTGCGGTAGGCAGCGCGGTTTTGAAGAGGTGTGTCGGGTATGAGGTCAATGCGATGCTCGATTCCGTGAAGAGGAGGTAGTCCATGTGGGAGTTCTTCGGGAAACATATCCTTGAATTTGTGCAAAACAATCATCAAAGAGGGAGGAATATCTGGCAAGTCATTAGTTCCTTGCACTAGGCCCTTACAAATGAGGACGTAGTGCAAGATGGATGGGTTGTTCCTCACATCTCTCATCTCACTTTTGGTGGCAAGAAGAACACTCTTAGTTTTTCCACTCGAGTTATGCTTGTGGCTCTCACTTGCTATGAGGTGGTTATCTCACTCACCGGTCTTCTCACAAGTTTGTGTTGTGGTTTGCGCCCTTGCTAAATCCTTTGCATTTTCTGCAATTATTTGGCTAGGAGTCATCTGTTGCAACACACATGTCTTGTTAAGCCACTTGAAGGTGTAAAGCACCTTTGTGGAATTGCCATGGACGACTAAGAAACATGTGGCAAAACTGTCATTAGGACCACATCAAATTTCACCGTGTCCTTGTATGGCCCAATTGAGAATGTTACCGAGATAGTGTGCTTAATCTTCACGGACCCTTGGTCACTTATCCATTGCACGTGGTTATGGGTGCTTGTGTGGATGGAGGGTGAGGATGAGTTTCTCACACAACTCGGTGCTAGCAAGGTTGTGGAAAGTCCCACCATCAATGATCACCTTGATAGATTTCCCATTGATGCCGGCTAACATTTGGAAGATGTTGGATCTTTGATCGTCATGCTAGTGTGCTTGAGTATTCAAGATCCTTGTGATGACAAGCGATGGAATTGCGCCATGTTCACACATGGGGATTTCTTGGTCATCTGCCACATGTTCCCCTGTCATCGCCTCTTTGACTCTAACATCAAATTCTTCTTCACTCAAGTACTCTTCATCGCCATTGTCATGGATAAACAATTCTTTCTTGTTTCCCCACTCGGCCAACTTGTGTCCTTTTCCTCCACACTTGTAGCATTTGTCGTTGAATGGCGTGGCATCCTTTGTATACTTGCCACTTGGGGATGGTTTTCTTTGAGGAAGTGTGGGCTTGAAGGAAGGCTTCGAGGTACTTGAGGAGATACTATTGAAGGTTATTGGCATAGCAGTTGAAGCTTGCTTGTAGGTGAAGTACAAATTAGGCTTGTTGTACTTGATGTCCTCTTTCACTTGACATTCGGCTTTTATGGCGATGTGCAAAAGCTCAACCATGTCGTTGTATGTTTGGAACTCGACGATGCACTTGATTGGATGGTTCAAGCCAATAAGGAAACATGCCATGGTTTGATCCTTGCACTCCTCAATGTTGGTGCGGATTATATTGAGCTCCATTTGCTAGAAGTACTCTTCCACGGTCTTTCTCCCTTGACTAAGCGATTGAAGCTTGTTAAAGAGGTCACGCATGTAGTGCGAAGGAACAAAGCGGGATCTCATATGAGCCTTCATGTCATGCCAAGTTGTGATTGGAGGCTCTTCTCTTGCATTACGAGCAACTTGAACTTGTTCCCACCAAAGGTTGGTCTAATCATCAAAGTCAAGTGAAGCCATGGCGACCATCTTCTCATTGCTGTAGTTGTGCATGTGAAAGATCTTGTCAAATTTAAGTTCCCATGAGAGGTACTCTTCGGGGTCAGTTTAACCGGTGAACTAGGACATCGTGAACTTGAGCTTGCCAAAGGTTTCTTCCTCATTGCGGTCAAGGTGGCGGTGGTTTCCATGCTAGTGACGGTCTTCATCTTTCATGCAATCATTGCGATGAGCTTGGTGAGCTTGGTGATGTGCTTGCGGTAGAGGATCCGCATTCAGAGGTGGTGGAACTTTCTCTTGCTCTTGGCGCAGTTGTTGACGACGACGAGGAGGCACTTGGGCCTCGTGACGATTATGAGGAGGTGGAGCCTCTTGAGGTTGTTGTGGATAAAGAGGAGGCTTGTTCCTCGGGTGTTGTTGCGGGTTAGGCACTTGGGACTCACGGCAAATATCATGGTCTTGAGCCTCATGACGTGGTGGGCATCGCTCAACTTGTACCACTTGACGCTCCATGTTTTTATGTGGTGGAGGGGGCACCTCATCATGACCATGGGGTTCGCGTGGACGTTCATGACGGCCATTACGAGGAGGAGGATCTTGGAGAGCTTCATGTTGGTGACGATCTTGTTCCTCCAAGTTGGAGTCATCACTTGTTGTGTCAAGTATGTGTCGCGGGCAATGATGGTGGACTTGAGGTTGTGCTTGAGGTTCCACTTGTGGTTGCGCTTGTTGGATCACTAGTTCCCTTGCATGATGACGGTGTCCTTCGCGCCTTTCTTGGGGCCTTGAGGAGAAATCACCATCATAGCTTGACGTTACGGCGTGCCGTGGTGAAGGTACATAGTTCGAAGAGCTTCCATCTTCAACCATGGGGGCGTCATTGCGTCTTGGAGCACTTGGATGACGGTCTTGACAAAGAGGAGAATGGTGACATGACGAGCTTGAAGAGATTGATGCACGTGAGCACGGCCTTGTCATTCTATTGATGAGGAGTCGAAGTTTGTCATTTGTTTCGGTGACGGAGCGCTTCATTTTGATGGCCAAAGTTGTGTTGCATTGAATGCATTTGTCGTTCGATGCCATCAAAGCGGTTGTCGATGTTCTTGAACTCGGCTTGAGTCTCACCAAATTGTTCATATGGTCGCGTCTCAAGATCTTGGCAATGTTCACGGAACTCTTGTCGGATGATGTAGTGACTTGTGTGCGTCATGTACGGTCCATGTTCTTCTTCTTGGGGAGGTGTTTGGCTCGACTCACCATGCCTATCCATCATACAAAACACAGAAGGATTGTATATGGAAGTGGAATATGGTGGTGTTAGCCTTGTACCTCACCCTGGGGATTGCACCGAACTAGAAACCACAAGTGAGAGCTATTAGCTTGCAAAGTGAAATCGCAAAGAAAGCTCACACTAAAGAAAGAACTAACTCTCAAAATCTTTTGGTGATAGGTTAGGATTGTGGAATGCCAAATAACCAACCAAAAGAAAAGGGATAGTCAAAAGTGGGTAAAATCCAAACAAAACTCAAGTCAAAGGCAAAGGCCAACAACTCAAAAGGGGTGAAGGGAACCAACGACTATATACACACATGGAGATTAATGGGATTGACACGACTATGAAAATGAGCAAACAAAATGTCCTAACGAAGACTACGCTCGGTGTCATGCCAATGCAAGGAGAAAAGGTGACTCGTTTGCAAAGAGGAAAAATGAGCAATGGATTTGTGCACTTCCCTTGGGTGCTCTTCCTTCTCTCTTTCTTACATGCTTTGAGACTCTCTTTTTCTATGGGAGACTATTTTTTCTTTGTATCTTTTTCTTTCTTTTCTTTTGTTTCTTCTTTTTTTGCTCTCCCTTGATGCTACCTAGTCACACTTGCTATTGCTCTTGCATTCTCACTATCCAAGGACAAATCCACATTTCTCAAGCAAACACAAGATGAGTCACTCTCATGGGATATGTACACACAAAGGAAGATAGGGTTAACAAGGCGACGCAAGTTATACCTTCTTGGTGATGATGAACTTGTGGTCGGTGTTGCAGGATGATGTTCGTGGGCCATGGACTCGATGATCATGGAAGTAGTTTATGAGGAAGCTTGTTGTTAGTTTACGACACGCACATGGGGCACAAAAAACAAGAGGAAAATTAGCCAATGCGAAATAAGAGGAAAAAAGGTCAAAATCAGGTGATAGGGTCAGAAACTCTGGTCCAGGCCGGAGAATCCGGTGTGTTTAGGCCGGAAACTCCAGTGTGGGCTAGAGACTCCTGTTTGCAGGTCCGAAAACTCCGCTCTGAAGGCAAAGCTCGAACTACTCGTGTTCTTGAGCGGAAATCCACGCCTTAGGTCCTCAAATCCATGAAAAATTGGCCAAATTGGGCTGGGAAAACGCAGGATAAAGCTGGACCAATACCTAACACAAGATTTGGTCGGATCAAAACCACAAATAACACGCCAAATCAAGAGATCGGTCCAAAGGCAAATTTGGGGCTCTTTTTGGGATATTAAAATTTTTGGTGGATAGAAGAAAAAATTGTGGGGGAATTCGTGAGCAATGAAGCTCTTGATACCAATATGTTGAGGCCCAACCTCTAGGATGGCCTGATCTTTCACGAATCCCTTTCAAATCGAGGGTGGAGTGCAGGGAAAGCAGAGAAGGGATGAACACGATGAACTAACGCACAAAGAACACGATGAAAACACACACGCAAAACCACAATACACACCAATAGCTCACGCCGACAGTGACTGGTCCGGCGCAATCCCTAGGATCGGCGTCGGGCGGAGGGCTCTCTATCGAACTGGCATAGCAAGTAGGGAGTCTTAGTGAGATCTTGACGTCTTGGCAAATGGACCCCGATTCTAAGGGCTTGTACAGCGAGTGAGGCACGTTGAAACTCCAACGACGTTTGTGATATTTGGTGCTCCTCTATCAAAGGAGCATGAGGCAAGAACTAGATAGATCCACAAAGGGGTGTCCATTAATTCCAAATATCATACCTAGGGTTCACAATAGATGTGGGGGGCTATATATAGGCCAACCACTAATTAAAGGGTATTCTCGGGATAAAAGGTAAGTTCTGGATGGACTAAGGGGTACATGGGCCGAAGGCCCAAAGGCTTTTACATGCTTGGCGATGCTCGGTACGGAGACTCCGATGTGGCAGACCAGAGACTCCGATCTGGGCCGGAGATTCTGGCTGATCTAGGGTCTGTCTTCGGAGGGGGATAAAGAATGTCCCGGGTCCCTTTAGGTGGTCGGTCCAGTGATGGGCTGGAGACTCCAGTGTCTCGGTCCAGAGACTCTGGTCTATCAGGCCAGAGACTCCGGTGTGAGCAGCTCCAGCAGTTTCCTCTTTGCGCCCTGCTCCTTGTTCTCCACCCTTAGGTGCTTGGTGATGTGTTGGGCCTTCATACGTGATGATCAATAGAGTAGTTGCATGAAGTAGCAAACCATCCAAGGATGTATCAAACTGACACGAGGAGAGGAGCGAGTTAACCTTACCTTGTAGGAGTTTAGCTCGTGCACGAGTCATTGGTCCACTTGGGGGACTTGGCTATGGAGATATAGGGACATCCGTAGGATGGGCTGCATCACACTCCATGTGTCAAACCATAATCAGAGATCCCAAGAACACATTGGAATGCAACATCCACATGTAATGGTGCACCAGTATGACAAAAGTTGCATCACCACACCCACTTGAGTGTGTATGGTCATGTGGATCAAGGTGGTTTTGAAAATAACACATGCAATGGCACTCAATGTGTCAAACCAGTCTCAAAGAGCCCAAGAACACATTGGAATGGAACAGCCACATGTAATGGAGAACCAGTGTGAGAAATATTGCATCAGCACACCCACCTGAGTGTGTGTGGTCATGCGGATCAAGGTGGTTTGGAAATAACACATGCAATGGCACACCATGTGTCAAACTATGGTCAGAGAGCCCAAGCACACATTGGAATGCAACTGCCACATGTAATGGTGCACCAGTGTGATAGAGCTTGCATCATAGTATCCACATGAGTGTGTGTGGTCATAAGGATCAAGGTGTTCTGGAAAAGAACACATGTAATGCCACTCCATGTGTCAAACCATGGTTAGAGAGTCCAAGAACACATTGGAATGCAGCTGCTACATGTAATGGTGCACCAGTGTGATAGAGGTTATGTCACTACATTCACCAAAGCATGTGTGGTCATGTGAATCAAGCTGGCTTAGAAAACAACACATGCAATGGCATACCATGTGTCAAACCATGGTCAGAAAGCCCAAGAAACAATTGGAATACCACTGCCACATGTAATAGAGAACTAGTGTGCTAGAGGTTGCATCACCACATCCACGTGAGTGTGTGTGGCCACGTGGATCAAGGTGGTTCAGGAAAGAACACATGCAATCGCACTCCACATGTCAAACCATTGTCGGAGAGCACAAGAACACACTAGAATGCAACAACCGCATGTAATGGTGCAGGAGTGTGACAGATGTTGCATCACCACATCTACATGAGTGTGTGTGGTCATGTGGATCAAGGTGGTTTGGAAAAAAAGAACACATGCAATGGCACAAAAAGTGTCAAACCATGGTCAGAGAACCCAAGAACACATTGGATTGCAACAACCACATGTAATAGTGCACCAGTGTGACAGAGTCTGCATCACCATAGCCACATGACTATGTGTGGTCATAAGGATGAAGGTGGTTTGGAAAAGAACACATGCAATGGCACTCCATTTGTAAAACCATGGTTAAAGAGCCCAAGAACACATTGGATTGCAACTTCCACATGTAAGTGTGAAAGAGGTTGCATCACCACATCCACCTGAGTGTGTTTGGTCATGTGGATCAAGGTGGTTTGGAAAATAAGACACGCAATGGTACTCCATGTGTCAAACCATGGTCAGCTAGCCCAAGATCACACTGGAATGCAACTTCCAAATGTAATGGTGCACAAGTGTGACAGAGGTTGCATCACCACACCCACTTGAGTGTGTGTGGTCATTTGGATCAAGGTGGTTTGGAAAAGAACACATGCAATGGCACTCCATGTGACAAACCATGATTAGAGAGCATAAGAACACATTATATTACAACTGCCACATGTAAGTGTGACGGAGGTTACATCACCACATCCACCTGAGTGTGTATGGTCATGTGGATCAAGGTGGTTTGGAAAAGAACACATGCAATGGAAGTCCACTTGCCAAACCATTGTTAGAGAGCCCAAGCACACATTGCAATGAAACTACCACATGTAATGGTGCACCAGTGTGACATAGGTTGCAGCACCACATCCACCTAAGTGTGTGTGGTCATGTGGATCAAGGTGGTTTTGAAAAGAACACGTGCAATGTCACTCAATGTGTCAAACCATGGTCAGAAAGCCCAAGCACACATTGGAATGCAACTTCCACATGTAATGGTGCACCAGTGTGATAGAGGATGCATCACCACACCCAACTGAGTGTGTGTGGTCATGTGGATTAAGGTGGTTTGTAAAATAACACATGAAATGGCACATCATGTGTCAAACAAGGTCAGAGAGCCCAAGAACACATTGGAATGCAACTGCCACATGTAATGGAGCACTAGTGTGGCAAAGGTTACATCACCACACCCACCTGAGTGTGTGTTGTCATGTGGATCAAGGTGGTTTGGAAAAGAACACATGCAATGGAAGTCCACTTGCCAAACCATTGTTAGAGAGCCCAAGCACACGTTGGAATGAAACTACCACATGTAATGGTGCACTAGTGTGACATAGGTTGCAGCACCACATCCACCTAAGTGTGTGTGGTCATGTGGATCAAGGTGGTTTGGAAAGGAACACATGTAATGGCACTCCATGTGTCAAACCATGGTAAGAAAGACCAATAACATAATGGAATAAAACTGCCACATGTAATGGTGCACCAGTGCGATAGAGGTTGCATCACCACATCCACTTGAGTGTGTGTGGTCATGTGGATCAAAGTGGTTTGGAAAAGTACACATGCAATGTCACTGCATGTGTAAAACCATGATTAGAGAGCCCAAGAACACATTAGAAGCAACAGTCACATGTAATGGTGCCCCAGTGTGACAGAAGTTGCATCACCACACCCACCTGAGTGTGTGTGGTCATGTGGATCAAGGTGGTTTGGAAAAGAACACATGCAATGCCACTCCATGTGTCAAACCATTTTTAGGGAGCCCAAGAACACATTGGAATGCAACTGTGACATGTAATGGAGCACCAGTGTGACAGAGGTTGCATCACCACACCCACCTATGTGTATGTGGTCATGTGGATCAAGGTGGTTTGGAAAAGAACACATGCAATGGAACTCCATGTGTAAAACCATGGTCAGAGAGCCGAAGAACAAATTCGAATGCATCTGCCACATGTAAGAGAACGCTTGTGTGACAAAAGTTGCATCACCACATCCACCTTAGTGTTTGTGGTCATGTGGATAAAGGTGCTTTGATAAAGAACACATGTAATGTCACTCCATGTGTCACACCATGGTCAGAGAACCCAAGAACTCATTGGAATGCAATAACCACATGTAATGGTGCACTAGTGTGACAGAGGTTGCATCACCACATCCTCGTGAGTGTGTGTGGTGATGCGGATCAAGCCGATGATCCTAGAGTTTTGTCCCGATCTGTCACAGCGAGTCAACCCGGATAGTAATCCTTCCAATAACGCTGATGAACATCACCTGAAGAAGAGGAATCAATCAAGCAAGCAACGTATTGATAAAAAACATGCCTCAAACCATAGCTCGATAATCCTTGATGCACACAAGAACCTTCGCAACAAATCACTCGATATAATAGATAATGGTATCGTCGTCCCAGGAGGGATGATACATGGTGGAGCACAATATAGTTTTTAGACCAAACAGTTAAACTCCCCTAAACCCTAGATGGCTGGCTCCTTTATATAGGAGTCTTGCAACTAGTCGGTTGGATAGACCCAAACCGAACACACAAACGGACTTGAACCTAACCTGGACTCGGACTCAATAACATAGCAACAATATTTGACACAACCTTAGACTTATCATTACATATCGTAGGTCATCCTGGCGTGCCAATCATCAATGGGATGCGCCTGCATCACCTAGCTTGGTGGAGTCCTGAAATTAGGATTCATCTCCTCCTTCGTGCCCATATCATCATCCCCCTTCAAGAAGCGTTGTCCCCAACGCGTGCGGGTCAAGTCAGAAAGGTGGCGTGATATGAACAATCGCTTCACTCGTCTTCACCATCTTCAAGTCTTGCTTGCCTTCCACTCCGCATCCTCCCTCTCGGCTTGCTTGACTTCAAACATCCCTTAGCGCCTGCACCTCCTTGCGCCTCCATATGAGCTTGGACCTAGGCGCCACCGTCTTCTTCTTCTTCTCAACTCTTGTTGGAACCCGTGGTTGCTGAACATGGACCTTCATTGCACAAACTTGCATAAGATGAGTAATGCTTGGACCACACAACTAACAAGCATATCCACACAACTGTCCCAATAAAATGCCTCACATGTGTGCTAACAAAACTGCTCTTGTTACCCCACTACACCTCATGCACTGGAACATCAGGAGCACAAATATCATCCGTCTTAACACCTGTGTCAACACAAACAATCTTCTGAACACATGCTGCAATATCCTTCCTCTCAGCAATAAGAGGATGCACTTCAACTAGCTTGTCACTAACAAGTTCCACTGGCTTGTCATCTCCAGGCATAGCTGAAGGAATATAAACATTGTCGCACTGTGCATCATGCTCTCCATCCTGCACCTTAGCTAGCCCATATTTTGGCTTAGCCTTGTGCACATTCTCCTTATGTACCGCCAGCTCTACATCAGAGTTTATGTGATCATCCTGCATAGGCTTCAAAGTATGCTATTTGCCACCATGCACAAAAGAATATGTATTTGCTCTTCCAGCATGTGTAACGTTGCGATCATACTGCCATGGACGACCAAGTAATAGCCCACTAATGGAAACACATTGCACTCAATCTCATCAACATAATCACCAACTATAAATGGCACATGCACCTTATGAGTTACCTTCACCATATCGCAACTATTTAACCACTGTAGATGCTTAAGTTCAGGAATACGCCATGTGGACAACCCCAACGCTGCCAACATTGCCTTGCTAATGCCATTAGTACAGCTTCCTCCATCAACAATCAACTTGCATGCTTTGCCTTTGATCATACACTGCGCCTGAAATCAATTCCAATGCTGGCCCTTATCAACTGTCATGCAAGCATAGCCCTGTACCTTCTTGAGTTGCAAATTCAGCCAACTCAATGGTACAATATCCTCCATTGTAGTTTTAGCACACACAACAACCTTGGCTTGTACCTCGGAAACAACCACCTTGTCCAACTCCATGGACTTCTCCAAAAACCTAGTGTGCAGAAATTGCTTGAAATCCTCCCAACTAGATGTCTTACTTGTGATGCCTTTCAGTGATCTTGCTTCCTGCCACCAACTAGACACCATTGTATCCACTCGTCGGTAGGCAATAACATATTCCGTATGACCACCAAACTTGCTACCCCATGTACAACATCATGCAAAACCATCAACCATGTGAGTTTCCCATGTCTCATATTCTGCGAACGTTGTGGTACTGTGCAATCTCCATTTAATTCTAGTTGCATCAAATTGACAGCCGACCACGATACTGATATAGTCATGATAAACATCATCGAACTTGTCAGTTAAACGAGTAGACCTTGATGAACCCATATCTCTGCAAAAGTATTTGTTTCAAATTGAAAAAACACGTAGATCATACCGCCAGGCACACGCGGCAGCTTCGATCGCCAGAATTCTGCACAAATATATGTAAAAAAACTAGGCAGAAGGTGCACCTCCTGTTAACGATCGAATTCCGGGCGGAAAGAAATCGCTAGCATAATGGGTTGGCCCAACAGGCAGCACTCCCAGTGACAGATCCTAGTGAGGCGGAGCGATCCCTGATCGCGATCGACCAAGGAAACAGAGGCAGGCGCGATCGCCAGGAGACTCGGTCTCGTGAAGGCGTACGGCGGCTAGCCTCCTGCTCCTTTTATTAGTGAGGATAGGATCTTGGACTCCTTCCTTTTCACGTATGGGAGCTGATACGGTACTTGGTACGGATCGTACGTGAGCAGGTGCGTGAGCCAGGAGGAAGCACGCTTGCGACCGCGATTGCGAGGCGGCCAGGCGACAATTCAAGGCGACTCGCAGTTCCCTCGATCGTCAGAAGCCTGCTCGGGAACAGAGGCAGGTGCTATCTCCCAGGAGGCTCAATCTGTAGCGTACATCAGCGGACCTCCTTCTTTTTTAAGTGGAACCGATTGGATCTAGCTGAACTTCAAATCGATCAGATCTAAGAAAAAAACTGCTGACAAAACTCAATGGATGAACTCAACACCAACGAAACTTCAATGACAAACCAGAACCGATCTGACTTGGATGCCAATCAATCAATTCTGAAAACTTTCAACTTCCAATCTCTTCTCCATAACCAATATGTAAACTGCTTGTAAAAAACAGTCCAAAGATGATCCAAAAACACGTTGTGATCAACGAGAGCTCTAGTACCACATGATACGGATCAAGCCGATGATCCTAGAGTGTTGGCCCGATCTTTTATAGCGAGTCAACCCGGTTTGTAATCCTTCCAACAACACCGATGAACGTCACCTGAAAAAGAGGAATCAATCTAGCAAGCAACGTATTGATAAACAACATGCCCCAACCCACAGCTCGATAATCCTTGATGCACATAAGAACCTTCGCAACAAATCACTCGATATAATAGATAACGGTATCACCGTCCCCGGAGGGATGACACACGGTGGAGCACAATATAGGTTTTAGACTAAACAGTTGAACTCCCCTAAACCCTAAATGGCTGGCTCCTTTATATAGGAGGCTTGCAACTAGTTAGTTGGATAGACCCAAACCGAACACACAAACGAACTCGAACCTAACCTGGACCCGGACTCAATAACATAGCAACAATATTTGACACAACCTTAGACTTACCGTTACATATCGTAGGTCGTCCTGGTGTGCCAATCATCAATGTGATGTGTCCGCATCACCTAGCTTGGTGGAGTCCCGAAATTAGGCTTTACCTCCTCCTTCGTACCTATATTATGTAGTCATAAGGATGAAGGTGGTTTTGAAAATAACACATGCAATGTCACTGCATGTGTCATACCATGGTTAGAGAGTCCAAGAACACATTGGAATAAAACTTCCACATGTACTGGTGCACTAGTGTGACAGAGGTTGCATCACCCCATATACTTGAGTGTGTGCAGTCATAAGGATCAAGGTGGTTTGGAAAAGAACACATGCAATGTCACTCCATGTGTCATACCATGGTCAGAGAGTCCAAGAACACATTGGAATAAAACTGGCACTTGTAATGGTGCACAAGTGTGATAGAGGTTGCATCACCACATCCACTTGAGTGTGTGGTCATGTGGATCAAGGTTTTTTGGAATAGAACACATGCAATGTCACTCCATGTGTCAAATCATGGTTATAGAGCCCAAGAACACATTGGAATGCAGCTGCTACATGTAATGGTGCACCAGTGTGATAGAGGTTATGTCAATACATTCACCAAAGCATGTGTGGTCATGTGAATTAAGCTGGCTTGGAAAACAACACATGCAATGGCATACCATGTGTCAAACCATGGTCAGAAAGCCCAAGAAACAATTGGAATACCACTGCCACATGTAATAGAGAACTAGTGTGCTAGAGGTTGCATCACCACATCCACGTGAGTGTGTGTGGCCACGTGGATCAAGGTGGTTCAGGAAAGAACACATGCAATCGCACTCCACATGTCAAACCATTGTCGGAGAGCACAAGAACACACTAGAATGCAACAACCGCATGTAATGGTGCACGAGTGTGACAGATGTTGCATCACCACATCTACATGAGTGTGTGTGGTCATGTGGATCAAGGTGGTTTGGAAAAAAAGAACACATGCAATGGCACAACAAGTGTCAAACCATGGTCAGAGAACCCAAGAACACATTGGATTGCAACAACCACATGTAATAGTGCACCAGTGTGACAGAGTCTGCATCACCATAGCCACATGACTATGTGTGGTCATAAGGATCAAGGTGGTTTGGAAAAGAACACATGCAATGGCACTCCATTTGTAAAACCATGGTTAAAGAGCCCAAGAACACATTGGATTGCAACTTCCACATGTAAGTGTGAAAGAGGTTGCATCACCACATCCACCTGAGTGTGTTTGGTCATGTGGATCAAGGTGGTTTGGAAAATAAGACACGCAATGGTACTCCATGTGTCAAACCATGGTCAGCTAGCCCAAGATCACACTGGAATGCAACTTCCAAATGTAATGGTGCACAAGTGTGACAGAGGTTGCATCACCACACCCACTTGAGTGTGTGTGGTCATTTGGATCAAGGTGGTTTGGAAAAGAACACATGCAATGGCACTCCATGTGACAAACCATGATTAGAGAACATAAGAACACATTATATTACAACTGCCACATGTAAGTGTGACGGAGGTTACATCACCACATCCACCTGAGTGTGTATGGTCATGTGGATCAAGGTGGTTTGGAAAATAATACACGCAATGGCACTCCATAAGGCTATGGTTAGAGACCCCAAGATCACATTGGAATGCAACTGCCACATGTAATGGTGCACTAGTGTGTACAGTAGCCATCACCACATCCACCTGAGTGTGTGTGGTCACGTGGATCAAGGTCGATGTAGCCCATCCTACGGATGCTCCTACATCTACACCACCAAGTCCGCTAAGCGGACCCATGACTTGTGCTCGAGACAAGCTCCTTCAAGCTAAGGCGAATTCGCTCCTCTCATCATGTGACTTTGACATACACTTGGATGCTTTGCTACTTAATGCCACTACTCTGTGCATTATCAGGTACGAAGCCCCGACGCGTCGACCCACAAGCCTGGAAGTTGCACCTGTCTTGAACTTGCCTGAGCCGAAGAGTCTGCCCGAATCCAGCCGGAATGTCCGGCGCTCCCGGAGTGTCCGGCCCGACCACGCCGGAGTGTCCGGCCTACCCAGCCCCATCCTGGAGCGGACATTTTGTGTGCTACATCGGACTCTACCTAGACTCTAACCGGAGTGTCCGGCCACCCCAGACTGTCCGATCCACTCGACCTGGACTGTTCGGCCTGAAGATGGGCATGCGAGCCGTAGCTGGGCCCTGTGGCCCATGTACCCCTCTACTTCGCCCAGAACTGTACTTTAATGCCTAAATTACCCCTGAACTTGTGGCTGGCCTATATATAGTCCCCCACCTCTATTGTAAACCCTAGGCTTGATATTTGGAATTAGTGGAAACCCCTTGTGGATCTATCTAGTTCTTGCCTCATGCTCCTTTGATAGAGGAGCACCAAATATCACAAACCTCGTTGGATTTTGCATCGTGCCTCCATATTGTACAAGGCCTTGGCAACGGAGATCCATTGCCAAGACGTCATGATCTCATCGAGACCCTCTTCTCACAATGCCAGTTCGAGAGAGAGATCCCCGACCGACGCCGATCCTAGGGATTACGTCGGACCGGTAGCCACTAGGGTGAGAAATTGGCTTCTATCATGTGTTCGTGTGTGTGTGTTCATCGTGTTCTTCGTGCATTAGTTCGCGTTTTCGCTCTCTCCCTCATCCCCACACTCACTCTGCCTCGATTTCAAGGGATTCGTGAAAGATCGAGCCATCCCCGAGGTTTCCCTGCAACATATGGTATCAAGAGCTTCATTGCTCACGAATTCCCCCACAAAATTTTCTTCTATCCACCAAAATTTCGAAAATACCCCCAAAAAATTGCCCAAATTTTTCTTTGGATCAATATCTTGATTTGGAGAGCTATTTGTGGTTTTGATCCGACCAAACCTTGTCTTAGGTATTGGTCCAGCTTTATCCTGCGTTTTCCCAGCTCAATTTGGCCATTTTTCGCGGATTTGAGGCCCCAAGGCGAGGATTTCCGCTCAAGAACACGAGTAGGAAACCCGCACCAGAGTGTCCAGCCTGACCAGACCGGAGTGTCTGGAAGGACCGGAGTGTTCGGCCTGACACTGCTGAAATATCCGGCCGGGATGCCAGTTTTCACTGTTTTGCCTCCTTTTTCGCATTGGCCAATTTCCTTTGTTTGCTCGTGTTCCGTGTGCGTGTCAGCAACTAACAACAAGCTTCCGCATCGACAATCTCTGCGCTCATTGACACCACGGGCCTCGAACATCCCTTCGCACCACCGACATCAAGTGCATCATCACCGACGAAGGTATAACTTGCGTCATCTTGATAACCCCTATCTTCCTTTGTGTGTACCTATCCCACGAGAGTGGCTCATATTGTGTTTCCTTGAGCATTGTGCATTTTTCCTTGGATAGTGAGAGTGCAAGAGCAATAGCAAGTGTGACTAGGTAGCATCAAGGGAGAGCAAAAAAAAGATACAAAGAAAAAAATTGTATCCATAGCAAAAGAGAGTCTCAAAGCTTGGAAGCAAGAGAGAAAGAAAGTGCGCCCAAGGCAAGTGCACAAATCCGTTGCTCATTTTTCCTCTTTTTAAACGAGCCACGGTCTCTCCTTTTATTGGCACGACACCGAGGATAGTCTTCGTTCGGACATTTTCTTTGCTCATTTTTATAGTCATGTCAATCCCAACAATCTCCACGTGTGTGTATATAGTCGTAGGTTCCCGTCACCCCTTTGAGTTGTGACCTTCACCTTTGATTTGAAATTTGTTGGATTTTACCCACTTTTAACTACCCCTTTTCTTCTGGTTGGTTCTTTGGCATTCCACAATCCTAACCTACCACAAATAAGCTTCAGAGAGTTAGTTCTTTCTTTAGTGTGAGTTTTCTATGCGTTTTGACTTTGCAAGCTAATAGCTCTCACTTGTGGTTTCTAGTTCGGTGCAATCCCCAAGGTGAGGTTGAAGGTTCCCCCCACTGCATATTTCTCTCCATATACAACCCTTTGTGTTTTGCATGATGGATAGGCACGGTGAGTCGAACCAACCACCTTCATAAGAAGAACATGGACCATACATGACACGTGGAAGCCACTTCATCTTCCGACAAGAGTTCCATGATCGTTGCCAAGCCCTCGAGGCACGTCAAGACGAACAATTTGGCGAGACACAAGGCGAGTTCAAGAACATCAAAAACCGCTTCGATGGCCTTGCAAGGAAAATGCACGCAATGCATCACAACTTTGGCCATCAAAATGAAGCGCTCCAATTCTCCGTCGTCGAAATAAATGACAAGCTTCATGTTCTCATCGACAGAATGGCAAGACCACGTTCACACGCATCAAGCTCTACAAGATCTTCGCGTCATCATGCTCCTCTTCAACAAGATCTTCATCCAAGTGCTTCAAGACGCAATGACACCCCCGTGGTTGAAGATGGAAGTTCTTCGAACTATGTACCTTCCCCACGGCACGCCGCAACGTCAAGCTATGATGGTGATTTCTCCTCAAGGCCCCAAGCAAGGCGCCAAGGACACCATCATCACGAAATGGCATTAGTGATACAACAAGCGCAACCACAAGAAGAACTGAGAGTAGAACCGCAAGTCCACCACCATCGCCCGCATCACATACTTGACACAACAACTGATGACCCCCACCTGGAGAATCAAGTTCATCATCACCATGAAGCTCTCCAAGATCATCATCACCATGATGAACATCCGCACCGACACCATGCTCATCACGAGACGCCTCCTCCACCGCACCAAAACATAGAGCGTCAAGTGGTACAAGTTGAGCGACGCCCACCACGTCATGAGGCTCAAGACCATGATCTTCACCATGAGGCCCATGTGCCTAATTATCATCACCAACCGAGAAACGATCCTCCTCTTCGTCATCAACCGTGTCATGAGGTTCCACATCCTCAACACCCTCATGAGGCCCAAGTGCCTCAACATCGTCAACAACCGTGCCAAGATCAAGAGCAAGCTCCACAACAAGGTCGCGAGAACCAAGTTCCACCTCCTCAAACACAAGATCATCAACAAGCTCAACAAGTTCATTGCAATGATCGCATGGAAGATGAAGACCATCATCGACATGGCAACCATCGCCACCATGATTGCAACGAGGAAGAAACATTTGGCAAGGTCAAGTTCATGATGCCCAAGTTCACCAGATCAAATGACCCCAAAGAATATCTCTCATGGGCACTCAAAGTCGACAAGATCTTCCGGATGCACAATTATAGCAATGAGAAGATGGTTGAAATGGATTTGCTTGAGTTTGATGAGTATGCCAACCTTTGGTGGGAACAAGTTCAAGTTGCTCGTGATGCAAGACAAGAGACACCAATCACAAATTTGCATGACATGAAGGCTCACATGAGATCCTATTTTATTCCCGCGCACTACACGCGTGACCTCTTCAACAACCTTCAATCGCTGCGCCAAGGGACAAAAGCCATGGAAGAGTACTTCAAGGAAATGGAACTCAACATGATCCGTGCCAACATTGAATAGCGCATAGATAAAAGTATGGCACGTTTCCTTATTGTCTTGAACCACCTAATTAAGCGCATCGTCAAGTTCCAAACATTCAACGACATGGTTGAGCTTGTGCACATCGCAAAAAAGGTCGAACGTCAAGTGCAAGAGGACATCAAGTACAACAATCCCAAGATGTATTTCACCTACAAGCAAGCTTCAACCGCTATGCCAACAACCTTTAATGGAAGATCCTCAAGTACCTCCAAGCCTACTTCAAGACCACACTTCCTTAAGGAAAACTGCCCCCAAGTTGCAAACAAGCAAAGAGTGATACACCTTTCAACGGTGAATGGTACAAGTGGTATGGGCACGGAGGAGGAGGTGAAGCCTAATTTCAGGACTCCACGAATCTAGGTGATGCGAGCGCATCCCATTGATGATTGGCAGGCCAGGACGACCTACGATATGTAATGGTAAGTCTAAGGTTGTGCCAAATATTGTTGTTATGTTATTGAGTCTGAGTCCAGGTTAGGTTCGAGTTCGTTTGTGTGTTCAGTTTGGGACTATCCAAACGACTAGTTATAGGCCTCCTATATATAGGAGCCAGCTGCCTAGGGTTTAGGGGAGTTCAGTTGTTTAGCCTAAAAACTATATTCTGCTCCACCGTGTATCATCCCTCCTGGGACGGTAATACCGTTTATCAGATTATTGTTGTGGAGGTTCTTGTGTTCATCAAGGATTGTCATACTCAGGTTTGTGGCGTTGTGATCTTCATCACGTTACTTGCTGGATTGATTCCTCTTCTTTAGGTGACATTCATCGATGTTATTGGAAGGATTCCTATCTGGTTTGACTCGCTATGAAAGATCGGGACAAAACTCAAGGATCATCGGTTTGATCTGTATCATGTGGTATCAGAGCTCTTGTTGATCACAACGTGTTTTTGGATCATCTACGGATTATTTGTCTACAAGCAGTTTACATATGAGTTGTGGGAAAGAGATTGAAAGGAAGAAAGAAGGTGACGATCGATCGCTGCTTCCAGATCCATTCCCATCGTGAGTAGGGGAGCATGATCCGACCGAATCAGATTCAATCGAGGCAGTAGCAAAAAAAGAAAAAAAGAGGAAGGCGGTGTTTGGCCACTCGCACATAGCAGCGATAAATCGGCCGCGCGTTCCTTGCTAGCGTGAGTTGCGGCCAACCTTCCCGGGGCCGATCCGCTCCTGATCGAGGGTACTCTGCGCGTGAGTCTGCCTGCGCTTGGGCTGCTCGGGTACCAGATCCAATCCTCATTAAAAAAAAGAAGGAGGCTAGCCGTCGTACGCGTCACGAGACCGAGTCTCCTTGCGATCGTGCCCGCCTCTATTTCCTTGGCCGCTAGCGATCAGGGATCGCTCTGCCTCTTTGGGAGTGCTCTCTCTGCTCGCTAGGGTGGGCTGGCCAATTGTGCTTGCCGATCTGGTTCTCGAGGATTCACGTACGAGCTAGATCGATCAGTTTTTTTCTATCGTGAGTTGCAGTCGCCACGTTTGTTGCGTGGACTCTAGGAAAAGGAAGAAATTGTGACGGGCAGAACATACAGAACGACACAACGTCATTCAGAGATGGATTTTCAGGACAATATCAGTGGTTTGTCAGCAAGGGACGTGTACACTGATTTTTTAGACATGACGAATCGTGTACATGTTGATTTGTCAAAAAGGACATGGTACCTACTACATACTGCAACCTGAGCAGAATACATGTTGATTTGGGAAGAGACAATGCATGCTGGTTTTTGGTTATGTGTTGATCTTTCTCCAGATCTGCAGTTTGACGACAATATCGCTTTTAGTCTTGCAAAAAGGTGTGAGGATGCGTGAATTTTCTGGTGGTGGAATGTGGACACACGTACGCGAGGTGTCTCAATGAATACTGTTTGGGAGGACTACAGAAATTTTTTGCGTGCTAAATTTTTGGCACCATCAGATAGAGGACAAGGTGATTGTTCCAAAGGATGTTGTACCATTGAGTGGGCTGAATTTGCAACTCCAGAAAGTACAATGCAATGCTTGCATGATAGTTGACAAGGGCCAGCGTTGGAATTTATTCCATGCGTAGTGTATGATCAAAGGCAAAGCATGCAAGTTGATTATTGATGGAGGAAGTTGTACTAATGGCATAAGCAAGGCAATGGTGGCAGCGTTGGGGTTGTTCAAATGGCGTATTCCTGAACCTAAGCATCTACAGTATTAAATAGTTGTAGTATGGTGAAGGTAACTCATAAGGTGCGTGTGCCATTTACAGTTGATGATTATGTTGATAAGATTGAGTGTGATGTGTTGCCATTGGAAGTATGTGGGTTGTTACTTGGTCATCCATGGCAGTATGATTGCAACGTTACACATGCTGGAAGAGAAACAAGCCGAATGTTTGCCACGGCAGGAAGTATCCTTTTCTGCCACGGCAGGCTGCCGCGGCAGAGAAACAAGCCGAATGTTTGCCACGGCAGAACCCTGAGCCGAATCCACTTTGGGTTGGTTTGTATCCTAGTTAGGTGGGACCAAGTCGGTTCCAAGCTTAGGCCGCCGCCCCCCAAACCTCTTAAATAGATGGGGCGCCACTTCCCTTAGGTTGAAGACCACGTTAAAATATTTTGGAGTTGTTTCTTTCATAGAACCTCAACATTACTGAGACATGATTAATAGGTTAGTGCAAAAATCAAAATCTGCTTGGTGGAACACTCACAACTCAGTCACAGCTAACAAGAAAGCAGATCTTACCGTTCCAAAGTGAATAGAGATGCTTTACCAAACGAAATCAAAGACTTGTGCACTAATGTGATGAAGTGAATATAAAGGGTATAGAGAACAATCACAGGGCACACAGGTTATTTATGGTGGAGCTGTAGGTATGGTATCCTAAATACACCACAAACAAGTCCTATTGTTGATCGTACAAAACCCAAGAAACACACACGTGGAGATAAACGTGGCAATGCAAATATGAAGGGTGTTGCACTATGCTGGAGATACACTAGCAAAGCTCAAAGTAAACAGGCACAAGATTTCTCAATCTACCGGTGCACAAAGATATCACTAGGCCTCTTGCTCAATTATCCTTTTCTTTTGCGTTTTCTTTTGTATAGTTCTGATACCAAGATGATATGGGGTGGCCCGATCTTCTCAGCAAGCACTTGTCGATCATGATAATGGTGTATAGATAACTAGCATGTAGCTATGAACTCTCTCGCTCAAACCCTGATGCCAATACAACATCTCCCGAACCCTGTACGATATTCACAATAGCACGCTCTTGCGCACTTAGCTGTCGACCAAGAACGATAGTTTGCAATCTACTAATTTCCAGTGGAACAACAAATCACACTCAATTACAGTAGGTAAAATCGATCACAAGTAATTCTAGAGGTTCTATGAAAGAAACAACTCCAAAATATATTAACATGGTCTTCAACCTAAGGAGAAGGTGCACAAGGCTAAACCAAAATCTGGTCTAGGTAAGGTGTAGGATGGAGAGCATGACGCACAGTGCGACAATGTTGATATTGCTTCAGCTATGCCTGTAGATGACAAGCCATTGGAACTTGTTAGTGACAAGCCGGTTGAAGTGCATCCTCTTATTGCTGAGAGAAAGGATGTTGCAGCATGTGTTCAGAAGGTTGTTTGTGTTGACATAGGTGTTCAAACGGATGATAGTTGTGCTCCTAATGTTCCACTGCATGTGGTACATCGGGGTAACAAGAGCAGTTATATTAGCACAACTGTGAGACATTTTGTTGGGACAGTTGTGCGGATGCATAGAGGCAAGGATGGACATGTTTGATAGTTGTGTGGTCCAGGCATTACTCATCATGCCAGGTCGTGCAAAGAAGGTCCATGTTTAGTAACCAAGGGTTCCAACAAAAGTTTAGAAGAAGAAGACAGTGGCGCCTAGGTCCAAGATTGTATGGAGATGCAAGGAGGTGCATGCGCTACGGTATGTTTCAAGTTAAGCACGCCGAGAGGGAGGATGCGGAGTGGAAGGCAAGCAAGACTTGAAGATGGCGACAACACGTGAAGCTATTGTTCATATCACACCACCTTTCCGACCCGACCCGCACGCATTGGGGACAACGCATCTTGAAGGGGGGATGATGATATGGGCATGAAGGAGGAGGTGAAGCCTAATTTCAGGACTCCACCAAGCTAGGTGATGCGTGCGCATCCCATTGATGATTGGCACGCCTGGATGACCTACGATATGTAATGATAAGTCTAAGGTTGTGTCAAATATTTTTGTTGTGCTATTGAGTCTGAGTCCAGGTTAGGTTCGAGTCTGTTTGTGTGTTCGGTTTGGGTCTATCCAACTGACTAGTTATAGGCCTCCTATATAAAGGATGCAGCCGCCTAGGGTTTAGGGGAGTTTAGTTGTTTAGTCTAAAAACTATATTGTGCACCACTATGTATCATCCCTCCGAGGATGGTGATACCGTTTATTAGATTATTGCTGGGGAGGTTCTTGTGTTCATCAAAGATTGTCATGCTCAGGTTTGAGGCATGGTGATCTTCATCACGTTACTTGTTGGATTGATTCCTCTTCTTCAGAGGACATTCATCGATGTTATTGGAAGGATTCCTATCTAGTTTGACTCGCTGTGACAGATCAGGAAAAAACTCAAGGATCATTGGCTTGATCCGTATCAACAAGTGTAGAGGCAAAGTACACAAGTCAGCCGAGTGTGGAAACAAGAAAGTTTTGTTCATCCATGACAATGGCGATGAAGAGTACTTGAGTGAAGATGAATTTGATGCCCGAGTCAAGGAAGCAATGGCAAGGCAATGAGTGGAAGATGACCAAGAACTCCTCATGTGTGAACATGACACAATTCCATCGCTTGTCGTCACAAGGATCTTGGCCACTCAAGCACAAGAGCATGAAGACCAACGCTCAAATATCTTCCAAACACGAGCCGACACCAATGGCAAATCTATCAAAGTGATCATCGATGGAGGGAGTTGCCACAACCTTGATAGCACATAGTTGTGTGAGAAGCTCAACCTCACTCTCCATCCACACAAGCACCCCTACCACGTGCAATGGCTAAGTGACCAAGGGCCCGTGAAAATCAAGCATACCATATCGGTCACCTTTTCCGTTGGTCCTTACAAAGACACGGCCGAGTGTGATGTAGTCCCAATGACGGTTTGCCACATGTTGCTTGGTCGACCATGGCAATTTGACTAGGCTATTCTACATGATGGTCGTACCAATGTGTACAGCTTTAAATGGCTCAACAAAACATGGGTTTTGCAACCGATGACTCCTAGGCAAATAATTGCGGACAATGCAAAGGGCTTTAGCGAGAGCGCAAAGCACAACACCTCCTTGTGCGAAGAGCGGTGAGCGAGAGAACTACCTCATAGTGAGATGAGAGATGAGAGATGTGCGGAACAACCCATCCATATTGCACTATTTCCTCATTTGCAAGGGACTAGCGGAAGGAACTAATGAATTAACCAATGTTCCTCCATCTTTGATGATTGTTTTGCAGGAATTCAAGGATGTGTTCCCTGAAGAGCTCCCACATGGACTACCTCCTCTTCGCGGCATCGAACATCGCATTGATATCATTCCCGGCGCACCCCTTCGAAACCGCGCCGCTTACCGCACGAACCCGGAGGAGACGAAGGAGATCGAACGTCAAATTAACCAACTTGTCTCCAAAGGTTTGATCCTAGTTAGCACTAGTCCAAGTGCGGTACCCGTGATTCTTGTCCCAAAATCGGATGATATGTTACAATTATGCATGGACTACCGTCCAATCAATGCTATCACCATGCATTATCGACATTCTATACCGCGTCTTGATGACATGCTTGATGAATTGTGTGGAACCACTATTTTTTCAAAAATTGATCTTCGTAGTGGTTACCATCAAATACGCATGCTTGAAGGTGATGTGTGGAAAACCACATTCAAGACCAAACTTTGTCTCTATGAATGGTTGGTTATGCCCTTTGGTTTGTCTAATGCCCCATCCACCTTCATGCGCCTCATGAATGATATTTTGCGTTCTCTCAATAGCAAGAGTGTCGTTGTCTATTTCAATGATATACTTGTTTATAACAAGTCACTTGAGGACCATGTTAAACATGTCAAGGAAGTTTTGCAAATCCTTCGACATGAAAAGCTATATGCTAATATTCCCAAGTGCACTTTTGTTAAAGACAAGTTAATTTTTCTTGGATTTGTCGTTTCTTCGAAGGGCATTCAAGTTGATGTTTCCAAGGTAAAGGACATAGAGATTGGGCCATCCCAACAAATGTGAGTGAACTCCAAAGTTTTCATGGGTTGGCCAGTTTCTATCGTCACTTTGTTAAAGATTTTTCGACCATTGCACGCCCTCTCAATGAGTTGATGAAAAAGAATGTCATCTTCGTGTGGGGCAAAACACAACAAAAATCTTTTGATGAACTTAAAAAGAGGCTCACCGAAGCACCTCTTCTTGCGTTGCTAGATTTCACAAAAACTTTTGATATAGAGTGTGATGCTAGCAGTATTAGCATTGGAGGAGTTCTTATGCAAAACGGTCCTCCTATAGCCTACCATAGCGAGAAACTTGAAGGTCATCGCCTTAACTATCCGATTTATGATAAAGAGATTTTTTCCTTAGTTCGTGTTCTTCAAGTTTGGCAACGCTACCTATGGCCTAAAGATATTATCATACATTCTAACCATGAGTCATTGAAATATCTCAAAGGCCAAGCCTAAGAGACACGCTAAGTGGGTTGAGTTTATGGAGTCTTTTCCGTACATTGTCAAGTATAAGAAGGGCAAAGATAATGTAGTCGTGGACGCTTTGTCTCGCAAGCACACAAGCCTTCTTACGAGAATTTAATTCAACGTGTTGGGTCTTGAGGAAATAAAAACTTTGTATGCTTCCGACCCGTTCTTTGAACCAATTTTCGCAAAGTGCTCCATTGATAAAGGAGTGGATGATTTATATTTGCATAAGGGCTTTCTATTTAAACAAAATAAGCTTTGCATTCCAAAGTCATCTCTCCAAAAATTTCTTCTCCAAGAATCGCATGGTGGCAGCCTTATGGGTCACTCTGGCCATGACAAGACATTGGACATGCTCTCCACTCACTACTTTTGGCCCAAGATGAAGCGCGATGTGGAGCGCTATGTTCAAGGATGCACGAAATGTGTTCAAGCTAGGTCGCAAGCTAACCCCTACGGTCTTTATAGGTCATTGCCTATTCCTCATACACCTTGGTCCGACATTAGCATGGATTTTGTGTTAGGATTTCCTAGATCTGAGCATGGTCATGATTCTATATTTGTTGTCGTGGATCGCTTTTCCAAAATGGCACACTTCAGACCGTGCCATAAGACCGATGATGCTTCACATGTTGCAAATTTGTTTTTCAGGGAAATCATCCGTCTTCATGGTGTGCCAAAAACAATCATCTCCGACCGCGACATCAAATTCATGAGTTACTTACCTCATGGCCAAGCTCGGTGTCAAGCTCCTCTTCTCATCCGCATCGCATCCTCAAACCGATGGACAAACCGAAGTTGTCAACAGAAACATCGGGACTGTCCTTCGTGTGTCGATCAAGAAAAACCTCAAGGATTGAGAGGAATGCATTCCACATGCTGAGTTCGCCTACAACCGTTCCAAGCACTCAACAACCAATATGAGTCCCTTAATGGTCGTCTATGGTTTCGAGCCCCTCACCGCGCTCGACATCCTACCACTAGCTCTCCATGAGCGCACCAACATGGACGTTGAGAAGCGCGCCCAAGCTATGAAAAACTTCATGAATAAACAAGAGCTACTATTGAACAACAAGTCCTTCGCCAAGCTTCAAGGTTAAACAAGGACAAGCGAGAGTTGATCTTCGAAGAAGGTGATCTTTTGTGGATACACCTAAGGAAAGACCGCTTCCCCAAGGAACATGACTCCAAGCTTAAGCCAAGAGGAGATGGTCCCTTCAAGAGAATAAACAACGATGCCTACATCATTGACATACCGACTTCCAAGTACCTTGCAAGCAATACATTCAATGTCGTGGTATTGCCGACGAGTACGCCATGGAGGGGTCCTCACAGTGCGTGTTTAGAGACGTGTGGTAAGGCAGAGAGTTGGCAGGTACGAGGTAACACAGCTTACCCAGGTTCAAGTCCCACAACGGTGGTGGAACTCTACTCCTGCTATAAATCACTATAATGGCAATACGCCGAGTTACAGAGATAGGTTCGCTGTGCGAGTTGTTGCATGTTGTATGTAGCAATCTGAGAAGTTGTGCCCTAAAGGCTCCCACATGCCGGCTTATAGAGGCACCAAGACCTAGGGTTTATAGGGAAAGGTCCTTGCCAGACAAGGTAAAGAGTCCTAGACTAATACAAACTAGTCTTCCGTGTCTTGTACTCCAAGGCTCTGCGTACGTCAGTGACTCCTACATAGACTTCCTTTATCTGGCATGGGCCTCCCTTTAGGATCCATCTAATTAGGCAACCCAGCAGGCCATAGGCCTTGCTACCAACTATGGGCCACCCGGGTTCGGAAGATTGGTGACATGCTATGAGGATACCCATATAGCATATCCCCCACAATAGCCCCCGGAGGACTTTGAGATCTTGCGCTATCTTTGTTGTTGATCTCAAAATATCCCGTCTAAGTGATGCTGACAATCCATCAAGCAATATCTCAAAGGTCTCCCAAAGAACCCTACAATCCTCTCCGGCTTCACAATGTAGCTGGAGATTCCTTGAGTCTTTGTTTCCAGAGTCGGATGATCTCTATTTTTGATGGAATCTTTGGATGTGACCCTTCACTGCAACTGTCAGGAGGATGATGTAGGGTACAGCCTACGCTACCTCAAAACTCACAGAAGCAGAGAATTAACCATCAACTATTTTCACGCACGTGAAATTCAAAACGGTGGAGCGGTAAAAGACGGAGGACGTGGCAAAATTACCGTGCATGTTCACTTCCATGTCGGCAACATTCCATCCATCAGATCTTTTTGCACGAATCTTGATGCGAGGCTTATATATTTCCACTTTAGTCAATTTATTTCTTTTTACCCGCATTCGCTTCCCAGTCTTCATCTTCCTCCCGTCGCGCGACTATTCGAGCTCTCCTGCAAAAACCCTAACCAGAGCCCTTTCTTCCTCTACCTCCTCCTCGTTGTAATGGCCAGCAGCTCTATTCCTTCCATGGCGGCAATTCCCGACGCTATACTAGAGCCATCCCAGGGAGTGATCGTTTCGCCGGAGGGGGTGGTCGTTCCCGTCACCGCCATGATAGAATCCACCGGCGATGACCAAGAACGAGCGGCGCCCGAAGCCGCTGAAGAGGAGAACGATTCCCACAAGGGGATGTGGAGAGGCTCTGATATCTCCGCCGAAGATCTGCAGGAGCTGGTCGCCGAGGGGTATCTCCCTGCGGCGGAGAAGTTAGCCTGGCGGGCGGCACCAGCCAGCGAGGTGGTCCCTTCTCCCCAACCCAGAGAGAAGGTGTACCTCAAATCTCAGGTAGTACGTGGCGTAAACCTGCCAATCTTCGACTTCTTCTTGGATGTCCTCCGGCACTTCCGGGTACTTCCCCACAAACTTTCTCCCAACAACATTCTAGTCCTTAGCAACTTTGTAGCTCTGTGCGAAGGATATCTAGGTATTAAGCCTAGACTATATCTCTTTGTATACTTTTTCACCATCAAGAGAGAGTCCGTAGGGTCCAAGGACGAACTGTGGATCTGTAGAACCATTAGCTTTAAGATCCGGCCTAGCTGGCGCTTCCCCGACATTTTAGGGCACGAGTCTTGCAAGAACTAGCTGCGCACGTATTTCTACGGGCCAGATGTCCCTCTGCCAGACCGCCTTGATACCTACCTTGACTTCGTCGATGGAGCTTCCACCGAAGTGCCCGCATGGTGGACCCCAACCTCTCTTCCGTCCGACGACAAAGCCAATCGTGCCGTAAGTCGAATCGAATGGCTCATAGACGAAGGTCTGACGGGCTTGGACCTTGCCATGTGCTGGTACATTAGGTGGATCCAGCCTCTGCAGCACCGCGCCAAGTTGATGTGCAAGTATAGCCAAGACAGGAGGGATCCCATGCGAATTTCGGGGGATAACTTCTCTACTGGCTCCATCAAGCTCCCGCTAAAGGACATCGTCAGGGTGAGGGACAAGAAGCGGGGCTTCAATATCACCTATGACATGTTCGACTGCAGTACATACCCAGAGGTAGCTTCTGTTTCCTTTGTTGCTCGTTACATGCTCTAAGGTTTTACCGACTTTGAAGTTGTCCGTCTGCCACTCCTATGTATCCCAACTGGCAACCTTGGCTGCGGATCAAATGGCCTCTCAGGTCTATGATCCTAAGCTGAAGGATATCTAGGTGGTGTCCGACAATGACGCCCCCGAGGATCAACCAGCTCCGGCAGCGTGAAAGCAGAAGAGCTCCTCCTCTAATGCTGCTGCCGAAGCCAACAAGAAGAAATCGGAGAGTGGAGTCTCCAAACGTTCCACTACCGCCTTAGAGGCGGAGAAGAAGAAGATGTCCACCGGCATTCCCCTCACCAAGCCTCCTGCCGTGGAGTAAGTACCTTCATTCTACGGCTTGTATTTTTAGCTCACACAATTTTCAACTCTTGTACTTATACTTTGTACGTTTTAGGAGGAAAGCCGGTGTTAGTTTGAAGCGATCCTCCAAAGATGTTAGAGGGTCAAAAAACATTCGCGATATGTTGACCAAGGGTCCGTCCGCCAAGCCCTATCCCGCCACCGCTCCCCCACTTCTGGGGCCAAACCTTCTACTGGCCCTGCTGGGCTGTCATCTCCCATCATTCCTGAGACCTCCGCCATGGAGACAGATATAAATCCAATTCTTGTTGTATCAGGCTGTGTTGAGGCAGATGTTGCTCCCAGCGGCCAGTCAACATAGGAGAGACCTCCTCTAAAGTGGCTGAAGCTCTAGCTAAGGATGCCACCGAGAAAGGGAAGGAAGTGGTGGAAGAGGTGGACATGGAAGCAACGATCGAGGCGGGAGCCTCTGAGCCATCATCTGCTTTGAAGGTGCAGGAGGCAGCTAGGGCTTCATCCATGCCTATGGCTTTGGCCTCTCCATTGGCTGCGACTCCTCCGACGTTGCGCCTGGATGACCTCATCAAGCAGGCCGACGCAATCTATAAGAATGCTCGGACCTTCCATGATTCCTATGCTCATCTGGCCAACAATCTCAGGATCATTGCCATCGTATGTTTTTTCAACTTCACTTACTTTACTTTGTGTAGTATATCCCACTATAACCCCCAAGCTTTTAGGCGGATAACCCAATAGTTATTAGCCTGAGTGCTCCAAAGAACTAAGTGTAGAATTTGTCCGTGTAGCCCCCGAGCGTTTAGTTGAAACTGGATAGCTCCGACTAGATGCTCTAGAGAAACCAGTTTACTTTAAAATCATGTATTGTAGCCCCCGAGCATTTAGTTGAAACTGAATAGTTCCGACTAGATGCTCTTAGAGAAACTAAGCATGTTTACATCTTGTGCAGAATGAGAATAAATGGAGGATAGCCGCCAATGAGAGCTTTGCTGCTCTTCAGAAGGAAATGGACCTTGAACAGGGTAAAACCAAATTCCTGAAGGAACGGATCAAAAATAGCCAGAGTTTGTTTCCTACAACAGCTCCTTGCTTTTCTTATTGGATTATTTCTTCCGTCTTCTAATAGCACTTTCTGATTTTCGACTTACAGAAGCCATTGCCAAGGCCAAGAGCATCGTCGAGCAATCCAAGCATATTCAGGAGCTCGATGATGAAAAAAATCTGAAGAAGGACCTAGCCGAGGCCGTCAAGGGCCATGAGGCGATTATGAAGGCTATGCAAGAGCCTGCGGACGTCGAGACGCAGCGCCTGAAGGATGAGATTGCCCAGCTCAAAGACCAAAACCAAGTTGGTAAAGAGCAGAATGCTAGGAGTCTTGAGATGTTCAAGTCAGTCCAGAAGGAGCGCGATGTCTTGGCGGAGACATGCGCGCAAGCGGAAACGAGCATCTTCGGTAACCTTTCTCTGTCTTGGTCATTTTCTATAAGTTGGATAACCTTTTGACTTGTTTGTACTCATGGTCCTTGTATGTTTTTGCAAACCACAACTCCCATTGGCTTAGCCAACTTGGGTGAGGGTGCTCCGAGTCCCAAGGGACGCATGATTCTTGCCGGCAACTTCGTCAGCACCGCCATTACCCAAGCCAAGGAGATAACTCAACCTCTGGGCATCAATATCAAGGCGGCAGACTCAGCGACCAAGTATGCGGAAATCCTGTGCCAAGCCCCCGAGAAAGTCAAGGACTGGAAAGCCTCTTGCATCCGAGCTGGTGCTGGGATGACTCTGTCCTTGGTAAAGGCTCACTATGAAAATGCTAACATCGACTTGGTGACCTCCGACATGCCCAAGCTAGACGAGGAAGGACAAGAGATTGATAGCAATGCCATTTGGAACTCTCTTGCCGGCTGCGATACCAGAGTTTCCAAGATGGTCAAGGCTGATGTCTTCATGTCTGCCGAGATCCTAGATGACGATATGGCCTCGTCTGAGTCTAGCCCTTCTCCTTCAGAGTTTGACGAGCTCTCCTGGCCTAGCTCTCCTGATGATGCCACCACGAAGCCCCCTGTAGCAGAGGCATGAACAACAATGGCTGTATTAAATGTATCTCTCCAAAATGTATGCGAAAAAACTTATGTTTGGCTAAGTCAGAAAAACTTGTACTCAAGTTTCCTGCAACTTATTTGTTTCTAGCATGTGTATATATTTTTGAAGCAAGTGTTGGCTTATCCATTATTCTAGTTAGTATGCTTAACCTTTCGTGAGACGGGAGACTCGCAGCACAGAACTATGCTCTAAGGCGATGATGCTTAATAGTGCCGTCAAGAACCTAAGAACAAAATCGCCGGCTTTGAGTGCCGAAAAGTCACTACTCCGGAACCCACATAAAAACTTTAGAAAACGTGTAGACCAGAAAACTTAAGCTAACGCCCGTAGGCGGAATTTTCACAAGGGCAAATGCAACCTTGCGCATAAAAGGGTTTATATGTTCCAAAAATGAACAACTAAAGGAGGTAAAGGACTCAGATAATATGAGTGAACCAAATGCTTCGTTTCATTGATCATATAAGAAACTTATTACATAATATAAATGTAGTAAGTGTAAAAGGTACGTAGTTGTGCTATGTTCTATGGCCGATCTATCTCCGGGTAACCATCATCGGAGTCACGTTGCTTGCGCTTGCGATTTTCTGGCCCACCTCTCAGCTCGCGAATATCGACGAGGTAATAGGAACAATTTAGCAATGCTTTGCTTATGCTGAACGGTCCTTCCCAAGGCGAGGATAGTTTGTGTGATTTCTCATGCTTGAGCCTAAGCACCAGATCCCCCTCTTTAACCGAGTGATGCTTTACGCGGCGACTATGGTAGCCGTGCAGCTTCTGTTGGTAGATGGCGGATCTTTGGCATGCCAGCACGTGCTCTTCTTCAAGTAGGTCCACAGATAGTCATCTAGATTCTTCAGCGTCATCCTCCTTGTAGGAGGAAACTCTTGTTGCATCATGGAGGATGTCGGATGGCAGAACTGCTTCTGCTCCATAAACCATGAAGAAAGGAGTTAAGCTAGTGGATATGTTGGGTGTTGTTCGTAAACTGCACAAGACAGATGGTAGTTCCTCCGCCTAGGCTCCAGCTTCTCTATGTAGAGGTGCCTCTACTGTGGCTTTATTCCGTGCAGAATTAGTCCATTGGCCCTTTCAACTTGCCCATTTGACTGTGGATGTGCCACAGATTCTAGGTCAAGGCGGATGCCTTTCTCATGACAGTACTCCTCAACTTCTCTGAGAGATAAATTTCTGCCATTGTTGGTGAAGATGTTATGTGGGAGACCAAATCTCACCACTAGATCCCGAACAAACTTTAGGGTTGTTTCCCATCAAGTTTTCTAATGGGTTTAGCTTTAATCCATTTCGTGCATTTGTCCACTGCTACTAGCAAGTGTGTGAATCCACAGGGTGCTGTCTGCAAAGGTCCCACCATGTCCAGCCCCCAGACTACAAACGGCCAAGTTATTGGTATTGTTCGCAATTCTTCAGCTAGAACACTTGGTTGTCTTGCATAAAACTGACACCCAAGGAATGTTTGTACTAACTTGTCGACGTCCGCCTTGGCAGTTATCTAGTAGAATCCTTGTCGGAAGGCCTTGGCCACCAACGATCGAGGAGCAGCGTGATGCCCGCAATCTCCAAGATGTATTTCTCTAGGGATTTCAATACCTTGTTGCTGGGAGACGCATCGTAGGAAGACTCTTGTGGTACTCCTTTTGTATAGCTGGCAGTTAATGATGACGTAGCCTTTTGCTCTGCGTACTATTTGCCGGCTTTCGAGTTCGTCGACGGGCAAAGTTCCATCTTGTAGGTAATTCATGAACATCTTCCTCCAAGCCAGAGAGGTCACTGTTACTATGTTAACAAATGATTCCACTCTATCCGGGTTGTTGGGGTCCGCTCCCTTCACAGATGGAGTCCGTAAATGCTCCAGGAAAATGCCTAGCGGAATTGGTTGACGAGTTGATCCAATCTTCGATAGTAGATCTGGCACCTCATTATCCTCCCTTTTGACGTACTTGACTTCGTAGCCGTCGAAGCACTTGGCTATTTCGTCTACTTTGTCTCGATATGCCGCCATCATAGGGTTTTGCGTGTTCCAGGTGCTAGCTACTTGCTAGGCAACCAAGTCGGAATCTCCACAACAAACTATGCACTTGATGCCAATATCCTTGGCTACGTGAAGTCCGTGAATGAGAGCCTCATATTCCGCCATGTTATTGGTAGCGTTGAAGTGGATCTGCAGGACGTATTGCAACTTATCTCCTGTTGGTGATTGCAATAATACACCAGCCACTGAGCAATTGAATAACTTCGATCCGTCAAAGTGCATAACCCAATACTCTGGCTCTGGTACAAGAGTGTGTTCTGGCAGTTATGTCCAATCTGCAAGAAAATCCGCCAATGCTTGTGACTTGATAGCGTCGCGTCGCTTGTAGGTGATGTCGAAGGCGGCAAGTTCAATGCCCCACTTTGCCACTCTCCCTGTAGCGTCGTTGTTGTTGATGGTATCGGACAGTGGAGCTTTGCTCACTACTGTGATGGGGTGCTCGTGGAAATAATGCCTTAGCTTACGTGAAGCAAGGAAAACTCCATAAGCTATCTTCTGGTAGTGCGGGTAATGCTGCTTGGATTCCATCAAGACCTCGCTTACATAGTAAACAGGTCGCTGAACTCCGTATTCGTGTGTTGGTTCCTTGCACTCCACCACTATGACGATGCTGATTACTCGGTTGGTTGCCGCCATGTACACTAACATAGGCTCCATTGGTACCGGTGCTGCAAGTATAGGTGGGGAGGAGAGTATTCTCTTCAACTCTTGAAGTGTTGTGTTAGCTTGGTCCGTCCATGTGAATTTATCCGCCTTCTTGAGCAACTTGTAGAGTGGCATAGCCTTCTCACCAAGTCGGCTAATGAACCGGCTTACTGCTGCAATGCAGCCTATGAGCCTTTGTATGTCCTTCAGGCATGTCGGGCGTTTGATGTCGAGGATGGCCTTGATTTTCCTTGGGTTCACTTCGATTCTGCGATGCGAAACGATGAAGCCCAACAGTTTGCCCGATGGTACCCTGAAGATGCTCTTCTTTGGGTTCAGCATCATGTTGTATTTCCAGAGATTGTTGAAGGTTTCCTGCAAGTCAGCGATAAGATCGTTTGATTTCTTTGAGATTACCGCGATGTCGTCCATGTAAGCGTGTACGTTGCGACCTATTTGGTCGTGCAGGCAATGTTGCATCGTCTGCTGGTACGTAGCACCAGCATTTTTCAACCCAAAGGGCATCATGACGTACCAATACGTGCCGTAGAGTGTGGTGAACGAAGTGGCCAATTGGTCCGACTTTCCCATCCGGATCTGGTGGTATCCTAAATAGGCATCGATAAAACACAGAAGTGACGAGCCAGCCGTCGAATCAATGACTTGGTCAATGAGAGGCAAAGCAAACGGATCCTTCACACACGCTTTGTTCAAGCCGATGTAATCAACGCACATTCTTAGTTCATTGGTTCCCTTTTTGGGGACAAGTAAAGGATTTTCCACCCATCAGGTGTGAATAACTTCTCGGATAAAGCCAATCTTAAGTAACATAGCTATTTATTTGCCTATAGCCCTTCGTCTTTCATCACCAAAGCGTCGTAGATGTTGCTTCACCGGTTTGGCATTAGGATCAATATTTAAGCTGTGCTCGGCAAGTTCCCTAGGTACAACTTTCATGTCCCTATTCTCATGGAGGAACTCGACAAGCGCGCTTTCCTATTTGGGATCCAGGTCCGTGCAAATGGTGGTGGTCTTGGAGGAATCACCTTCGACAAGATCCACCAGCTTGGTCTTGATGGCGGCCGTGAAAGCGGGTTCGGCAGTAGTAATATGCTTCTTCAAAGCTGGCATCTCCGAGGCATCGACATGGTTCTCGATCTCCTTGAATTCTTCATCGTAGAGGACTTCTTCGGTGAATGCGGCTTCACTGAGCTCAAACTCCCGTGCCTTGGTGAAGCTTTCGCGGCTTCCATTTGGTCTGGGAATCTTGAGCTTGTTGTAGACAAAGCATGGCCTTGCGAGGAAGGAGTGGAAAATGTTGCGTCCGAAGATGACGTGGTACACGCTCTTGAAGGGCACCACTTCAAAGGTCATGCGTTCTTAGTGGTAGTTGTTGACATCACCAAAAGTGACCGGAAGGGTGATGCAGCCCAGGGAATTTGCTTGTCAGTCGGGGCCAACCCCATGGAACACGGTGTTGCTCTTCCTTAGATGGGTCTTCGTCACGTTCATCTTGTGTAATGTATCCAGGTACATAATATTGATGCTGCTTCCACTATCCATGAGGCACTTGGTGAACTTCGTGTCGTCAATCAAAGGGTTTATGACCATGGCATACTAGTTCTCTGTTGGGATAAGTTCTGGATGATCTTTCCTATCCCAAGTAATTTGAACTTTCGACCACCAAACGTACTGGGGAACCGGAGGGAGGGTAGCCATCAGTATCCTTATAAAGGTTTTCTGGGCCCGGACGGTTGGGGTGCCAAGGAAGGTGTCGTAACATAGGGCCTTCTTTTCGAAGGGATTTTTCCCTTTATCCTCTCCTTTTCAGAAGATTTTGGGTCCATGTCCTCATCCATATTACTTGATTCCTTAGGCTCTTCCTCCTTCTTCCCTTTGCCTTTTCCGCGGGGTCTGTTTTTCCGACTCTTCTTGTAGCCGGACTCAGGGTCCTCCTTGAGATCATTGACAAACTTGCACTGATGGTTGGTGTGGGCAGATTTTCCATTGGCCTCGAGATGGACAAAACATGGCATATCACGGTACTCTTCGTACGTTTGGGGGACGCGGGGTGCTGAGGGTGTTGTGTCAGTTCTCTGCTGGCCATTGCTAGCCCCCCGACCACATCCACGCTATCCGCCATTTCATCTTCAAGTGAACGTTGCGGCGACCATGTCGGCTACTTGCTTCTCTTTGGGCGGATTCTTCCGCTTTTTATTATTGTTCTTCCTGGCCTGGGTCGGGATTGTTATCACTGGCAACGATCCACGTTCGTTGTCATCAGCATCGAGGAACTCGCTAGCCATGGCGATCATTGCGTGGAGGTTGAGCTCATTGTTGTCTTTCTTGCGCTTCAACGTATGCTGGAGCAAAGTTCCCTTTTCCAGACCGTCAATGAACGCGGCCATAGCGGTATGTTCGTGTACCCCTATGCAGGAATTTTTCATATCCAGCCATCGAGAGAGGTAGGCACGTGAGGTTTCATCCTTTTCTTGCACACACCACTGTTGGTCTCCGACAGTATAGGGGTGTTTGTACGAGAATATCATTTTGTGCCCCGAAAGTTTGGGTAGCCAGGCAACGTGGTACCCAAGTTGATTTTTATCACCGCGATTTGAAAAGTTGGGGCGCCAATTGCTGAGAGGGGTCTTTCAAGTGAATGATGGCCAAACCCAATATTTTCAAATCACGCCCGTTAAGTCAGGATATTCCGTTACACTAGTTCCTGCTATTCCCCTCCTTCGCTGGTCACTCTTCTTAGCCACCCTGCACGTGTCATAGGGGCAAATCCATTACTATACTTTCCTAACTCTCGACACTAAATCTTGCTGGGACGGCGGCGGCGGCCCCTTTTCTTCCCTTCCCTGACCCTAAATCTGCCGGCGGCGGAGGACCTTTTTTCTCCCTCCCCCGACACTGAATCCGACGACAGTGGCCCAGCATGTCTTGCAAGGCGAAGGTTGTAGCTACGTCGCCGACTAAAAAGGGTCTGTCGGGGCCCAAGTATGGGGCTCAACGCATAGCAGCGGCGAGGTCTTCAGCCCCGGTTAGCGAGGAGGCCAGCAAGGATTCTGCTCCCAAGGTACCTACGAGCAGCGGGTTGAAGAGAAAAGCAAGGTCGGCGGCGGATTGTTCGGCTCCGGTGAGCGGATGCAGCACTCAGATCTCGAAGAAAAAAACCCGGGAAAAGAGCGAGAGGTGATTTTTTCTTATCTGTGCCTTATCTTGCAAGTAGATTAGTTACGGCATAATAGAATCGAATGAACTGAAATGTTCCCCTTTTTAATCAAATTAGGCACAGTTCTGATACAAGTGACCTATATGAGTTCACAATTCATGTTCGGTAGTACACTGCAAAGCTTGATTTTGGTTGCGAGAGGGTTGTGTTCGGGCAAGATGTGCATCTTCTTGTGAATTGCAAAGAGGTTGTGTCTGTTTCGCAGCTGGTAGATATGCTTGCCGCTAGAATTCCCTGGGGTTCTAGACAGAGGACAAACTTGGTGTGGCACAACATGAATGATACCTATCAGCAAATTGAGCACTCCCATGAGATTCAGATGGTTAGGGAGTGTTGTGCAGCTGATCGTAAGGTGAAAGTTGAAGCGATGATTGATGATATGTATGCAGATGCTGGAGATCTTGCTGCCAGAGCTTCTGCTCCTAGAGAATACGGACCAATAGATGCTGATCTAGATAAGTTCAGTATACGCATAGAGGTGGATTCATACATAGCAAAACTTGATGAGGGAGTTAATAAGCCAGTTTCGTCATGTACTGTGGAGATCACTGTCGATTCCAAAAACATAACTCTTGATGAAATGAGAGTGATGATCGGTAAGGAAATCAGTATTGGCCCTAAGCAGATGGAAAAATCCGGTGGTGGCATCATAAGAAGCAGCAATTCATAGATGTTTTGGATACTGAAGATCTTATGCAGATTATGCGGTGAAAGAAGCAAACCAGGAAGGTGTTCTTCCTTGGTACCATTTCTGATGTTGTTGAACAGGTTATAGTGGATGTACATGCCCCTATAGTGGCTGAACAGAATGAGGTGGTCGATGTTGATGAGATCTGATGAGAGCTACTACGCTGGGCTTGTCATATGGACCGCGGGGTTCCCCTGCCTGTATTTGTAATATTGACTGCTATTGCATTTAGAGCGTGCTTCTGTGATTATGTTTGTTGAGAGATTGCGATATAATGTTGTGTGAGCTGTTGAGATTTTCGGACATGTCACTCACTAAAACCATCGTTGTTGTAATAAGACATAAGTACATTGTAGTTGACATGATTATGTTTCTTAAGATGACGTACCATACTTGTTTCAGTTATTATGTTTGTTGGGACATTGTAATGTAATGTTTTGTGAAACCATGACTGGACTAGTGATGCATAAATACACTGTAGTTGGCATGATTATGTTTCTTGAGATGATGTACTGTACTTGTTTCTGTTATTTTTTTGTTGAGAGACTGTAATGTAATGGTTTGCGAAACCATGACAGGACAAGTGATGTGTAAGTACCTTGTAGTCGACATGATTTTGTTTCTTGAGTTGATGTAATATACTTGTTTCTATGATTACGTTTGTTGAGAGATTGTAATGTGATGTTTTTTGAAACCATGTTGTGGTTATGTTTGTTTGGAGATTATAATGTAATGTTTTGTGAAACCATGACTGAAGAAGTGATGCATAAGTACCTTGTAGTTGACATGATTTTGTTTCTTTGGATGATGTAATATACTGGTATGTTTTCGTTAGGCAATGAAATTGGGATGGAGGGAGTGCAAGTTTAATATTTGAAATGAGAATGTGTGAAGAGAATCCATATCAGGCAGGAGACAGTAATCCAGGGAAAGGGCATGGTATCCATTAAACTATTGTAACATGCCAATTTAGTCATGATTGCAGCGGTAGAAGGGCCGCTCTCTCTCCCTCTCTCTCTCTCTCTCTCTCTCTCTCTCTCTCTCTCTCTCTCTCTCTCTCTCTCTCTCTCTCTCTCTCTCTCTCTCTCACCGATGCCGTCGCTGTCGTCATCGCCGTCGCATTCGCCATGTTGTCCTTGAACGGCGAGGACGACCAGTCGAGCAGCAACAGCCTTCTCTCCGACATCGAGTATTCCTTCCACGATGTGAGTTCCTCTGTTTTCTTGGGCTAGGGTTAGGAAATGGTAAATCACTCGATCTGAGCTCCATATGTGCATGCAATCGTGTTCGATTTCAGCTTTGCGTTTACCTATAGGTACCAAGGATGATCTACGACTCCGAATGGGAGGGCCTAGATCTCGATGGAGAAGTTCCATGTGACCATGGGCTAAAACTGAGGAGATATGTTGCATTCGAAGGCAGTAACATTGGGAGAAGGTTTTTCGGTTGTACAAATCAGGTTTGTTTACATTATGTGCAATCGTGACATGAAGTAAAATGTATCGTGCATGTTCATAACACTATAGTGTGTGTGTTTTTAGGTTGGCCCGGTGTGTAAAGCAGTAGAGTGGGTGGATCTTGAGTGGCCAGATGCACTTAAGAAATGTTTGGCACAATTATGGGAGATGTATGAGTTGGGAAGGTCGGGGAGATTTACTGATGTAAGTGATGCAGCTGAAAAAAATTATAAGATGTCGGTACGAAATAAGGAGCTAGAACAAGAAATCGAGAATTTGCAGTCAAAGCTAACGAACGGAATCGATGGGAGCTTGGTTGTTGGAACTGCAAAGAAGCTTCAGGATAGTCACAGGTTGCTAATTCATAATGCAGAAAAGGAGAGGGATCAGCTCAGGAAAGACAAGAAGAATCTAGAGTGATGCATTGCGGATCTGTTGAAGGAACTAAAGAAGGCGCGCAAGGGTGAACAAGGACAGACTATAGAGGATAAAGGAAATTCGAGATGAATAATTTATGTTGTACCAATGCCTGAAACTAGTTAATTGTAAGACTTGCAGTTGCGCTTTCCGAACTAAGCCAAACTCAATCCTCGAGCAAACTAATTTCAGACGAACACACATATCGTGCATAGAGTTAAGTTCACGCTTACAAAATAACCACTTCAAAGGATAAACTAGGCAGTTCAGTACTAAATAGACATATGTTGTGTTCAAGCGAGCCTGGCCCGGAGCTGCCCGTTTTCCTCCCTATGATTGGCCAGCTCCTTCAGTACTATGTCGTGCTTCAGCTGTAGGTTCCAGCGCTCCGTCATGGATTAGAGAATTTTGTCCGTAGCCATATGATGTTCCTTCAAGATCCCTTTCATGATCTCCGTCTGCTTCCTAGCCGAGGCGCGACCTTCACTATGTAGCTTCGCCCAGTCGGCGTTTAACTCCTTCAGTTTCTGGAACTTGTCAGAAAGGACCGCGAATTCAGTGCGCAGTTGGTCAAAGGCCAGTTTTTGGGCATTCCGCTTCTCCATTTGGATTGCTATCTTGTCATTTAGCCAGGTCGCCAGGTCCTGGTCGATCTTTCGCCTCTTTCCCTGCAACAAAAATACATAGTATGGTTTGTTCAGTTCACGAGGACAAGCTGGTTAGTTTCCATAATTAACTGAATCGACTAGTGGCACTGTCATAATTTCAAGGAAGAAGCAATCTAGGACTAATCAACATTTTATGAATTGACTAGTGGCACTGTCATAATTCAATTTTGAAGACAAATAAGATTTATCAGCAGTTTAGTGTGCTGTGGGGTTTTCCCAGTATCACCAAATAGTAGTGGGAGAGTGGCAAACTCATAATGCAGAAACCCATGTCCAGATACATATGGAAAGAGAACATGGTGTCCATTCATCAACATGAACACCAACACATGTCCAGATAGATAAGGAGTTGCCCTACGATTCTTATTGCACCCTATAATGGGAAGCAGACATGGGCATTCCTCCTTGAACCCTAAACATTACAAAAGGAGAGGAGGACGAACTGGTATTCGTGTCCCCGCTAACGGGAATCAGACTTGGGCATTGCTCCGGTACGCCTCGAGACATGCCCTTAGCTCCTCGTTCTCTTTCCAAACACCCTCGAGTACGGTGATCTCTCTGCTCATGTCCACCTTCATCTCCTTGACTGCATCCAGGCAACGGTTCATGTCATGGTAAGCTCGGATGGTAGCCTTGGTTTCCTCGACGCGTCCTCTGAGGGCCTCGCTGACTTCGTCTTGCAGGAGAATGCACCTTTCCACGAGATTCTTCTTCTCCTCCGTGAGCTCGTTTATTATCTTGATGGCCTGTTCTTGCCTGATCAAGTTACGCTCGAGCACTTTCTGCAGCCTAACAACGTCACGTGCAAAATCTAGCGAGATCTCCTTCTGCACAGATAATTGCTTGTGTAGGCTCTCATTAGCTTGGGTGAGGGAGTGTGCAAGCTCATGCTGGTTGGCAATCTTGGAACTGATTGCGGCCACCTTCTCACGGTACTCGGCCTTCGATCGCTGCATCGTTCATGTTAATTGAAATAGGAATTCTACAATTACACTACAGGTCCCAGGTGAATACTAATACAGATCAAAAAATCCCAGTTGAATCTATTGGCCACAGTGTTAAAAAATGGACCTGGAGATCAATTCATGACCACGATAAACTAATCCTAATCACAAAAAATCCATAGTGAATCTATGAACAGCGGTATTAAGGAAAAACCAAGAGATCCAGTCATATTCATGAAAACAAATACAACTCACAAAGAAGAAGAAAAACCAATGCGGGGCAGACAGCATCTAAGAAATCCACATCATAACTCGGAGAAATAACATCGTGGAGATTTGCTACCTCGCTGAGACATGGAACGGGGCCGAACGGGTCCTGCAACGCCTCCGTCGTGGTGGATTTGGGCTCCACGGCCGACCTGTAATACATAGAAGAGGAAGACCCAGAAGAAGAAAAACAAGAAGAAGCTGATTAAGATCATGATGGAGAGGGAGTAGAATAAGGAGACCGTACCGGGAGGAGCCCTCGCCTGCTAGAAAATTCGACGCCATTGTCGGGGGAGATTGGGCCTCGATGAGAGGGTGGGCTTGAGCTGCTGGTAGAGCAAGAAGTGCCATGCGGTGATTTCTCTCCCTTTTCTCCGCGAGGATCGTCGACCGGCCTCTCCCCCTCCTCAGTGGAGCCATGGCTTGCAGGGTGAGTGTGGCGGAGGCAGGAGGAACGAGATAGTGATTATTAGTGTGGTAGAAGAGTAATGAGTACAGACTATGGTCCACTAGTACTAGTACTAATATACAAGACCACCGTGTACGGTCTACCTTCTCAAAGAAGCCAGGGAGGCAGGGGTAGGGAATCGATGGGACTTGTCTTTATTGCGATGGACACTTCGATGGTCTTCGGCGCCGCCTAAAATCCAGTATATAATAAGGGGAGTGCGAGCCGGGTGGTCGTCACGGGAATTGGCGCGCACATCCCGCGTGCGTGTGTCACGTGTTGATGGGACAATGACGCGCGCAACTGCTGCACGATCACGTCGGCACGTCCAACTCCGTCGAACTCCATGTGACAGGCACGGACGGGATATTTACGAGTCTAGAATATGCTGTGCCACTTTAGTTGTGATCAAATTATGTTCAGTACGCGAGATATTACTTCTTTCTTCTTCTTTTTTTGATAATCGACAAATGCATGCGTGGACACGCGCACGAAACCGCTGCTCGTCCTTGATCAGATCGGCACCCCACTCTATGTACCCGCCATCGACCATTCAGAGCAACTACCTCGAGCACGATGCCCCCTCGCCGTGGCAATGGCAGGTCCAAGCCATCCACTGACCGTCCTGCGTCCCCGGCTCTTCGATGCATCGTCCGCGCTCGTGAGTCGCCTGCTGAGGCAACACGTCGTGTCCGACCGCGCCAGGATCCATCGACATCGGCACTCGAGGACATCGCGACGTCTAAGCTCGTACCGGCCGCGCAGGAGGAGCGTGGGGTACCTGCAGCGTCGGACGAGCGCAAAGTAGCAGCCAGGACGGGGGCGCATGTTGCACCGGCGAGTACGGACAAGAAGAGGAACGAGAAGAAGAGAGGAGATAGCTATTTGGACGAGTCCGACTCGGCCAACGAGGAGGCGTTCATCGATCAGTTGGAGGCAGAAGCGGAGGAGAGTGACATGGACCCGTGGGACTACGAAGAGGAGGAGGAGGACTCCGACAAGGAGATAGCGCGCTTATTCGAGGAAGGGGGCGGTGTCAAGTCGTCAGAGGAGGGCACCGACGGCGGCGATGGCGAGGACCATGGAGTTGACGAAGACGAGGACGAACCGGAAGAGGAAGATGATGGCTTCTTCGAAATATGATCATTTATTTTATTTTATTTTAGTTAGATAGATGGATTTTCACTTGTTTATGGTGGTTTAGTATCGGTGGCACGGATAGAGAGGTGGCACGGATTAACCATGCATAAAAAAGTGGAGAAGGGAGGGGTTAACCTACCCGTTGGATCACATGGGATCAACGGTTGGTGGAGACGATCCGCGTGACATCTGTGTCAGCCAATCAGGGCATAGCACCCAGAGTGAGCACATGTTTGGGATCTCCACACGTTTGGGCTTTTGTGAGATTTTTGACACACACAGAGAGGGAAAATCTCTTTTCAAAATACGCCTATGGATCCACCAGTACCATTCAAATGTCATTTCATTTGTGCTCTTTTTACAGTCCACCTATGGATCCACCAGTACCATTGCATGTGTGTTCTTTTACTAACAACAACCAGAGTCATTCCATGTGTGTTCTTTTCACATACCACATATGTATCCACCAGTGTCATTGCATGTGTGTTCTTTTCACTAAAACAACCACAGTCATTGCATGTGTGTTCTTTTCACATACCACATATGGATCCACGAGTGTCATTGCATGTGTGCTATTTTCACAATCCACCCATGGATCCACCAGTGTCATTGCATGTGTGTTCTTTTTAGTAACAACAACCAGAGTCATTGAAATGTGTGTTCTTCTCACATACCACCTATGGATCCACCAGTGTAATTGCATGTGTGTTCATTTCTCTGCTCCACCTATGGATCCACCAGTGTCATTGCATATGTGTTCTTTTTCGTAACAACAGACAGAGTCAATTTGCATGTGTGCTCTTCTCACATACCACCTATGGATCCACCAGTGTCATTGGATATGTGTTCTTTTCACAATCCACCCATGGATCCACCAGTGTCATTGCATGTGTGTTCTTTTTAGTAACAACAACTAGAGTCATTTTGCATGTGTGTTCTTTTCACATACCACCTATGGATCCACCAGTGTCATTGCATGTGTGTTCTTTTCACAATCCACACATGGATCCACCAGTGTCATTGCATGTGTGTTCTTTTTAGTAACAACAACCAGAGTCATTTTGCATGTGTGTTCTCTTCACATACCACCTATGGATCCACCAGTGTCATTGCATGTGTGTTCTTTTTAGTAACAACAACCGGAGTCATTTTGCATGTGTGTTCTTTTCACATACCACCTATGGATCCACCAGTGTCATTGCATGTGTGCTTTTTTCACAATCCACATATGGATCCACCAGTGTCATTGCATGTGTGTTCTTTCTAGTAACAACAACCACAGGCATTTTGCACGTGTGTTCTTTCCACATACCACCTATGGATCCACCAGTGTCATTGCATGTGTGTTCTTTTCATTAAGAACAACCACAGTCATTGAAATGTGTGTTCTTCTCACATACCACCTATGGATCCACCAGTGTCATTGCATGTGTGGTCATTTCATAATCCACCCATGGATCCACCAGTGTCATTGCATGTGTGTTCTTTTTAATAACAACAAGCAGAGTCATTTTGCATGTGTGTTATCTTCACATACCACCTATGGATCCACCAGTGTCATTGCATGTGTGTTCTTTGCACTAACAACAACCAGAGTCATTGCATGTGTGTTCTTTTCACATACCACATATGGATCCACCAGTGTCATTGAAATGTGTGTTCTCTATAGAGACCACACATGGATCCACCAGTGTCATTGCATGTGTGTTCTTTTTAGTAACAACAACCAGTCATTTTGCATGTGTGTTCTTTTCACATACCACCTATGGATCCACTAGTATCATTGCATGTGTGTTCTCTTCACAATCCACACATGGATCCACCAGTGTCATTGCATGTGTGTTCTTTTTAGTAACAACAACCAGTGTCATTGCATGTGTGTTCTTTTTAGTAACAACAACCAGTGTCATTGCATGTGTGTTCTGTTTAGAGACCACACATGGATCCACCAGTGTCATTGCATGTGTGTTCTTTTTACTAACAACAACAAGAGTCATTAAAATGTGTGCTCTCTTCAGAGACCACCCATGGATCCACCAGTGTCATTGCATGTGTGTTCTTTTTAGTAACAACAACCAGAGTCATTTTGCATGTGTGTTCTTTTCACATACCACCTATGGATCCACCAGTGTCACTGCATGTGTGCTCTTTTCACAATCCACACATGGATCCATCGGTGTCATTGGATGTGTGTTCTTTTTAGTAACAACAACCAGTGTCATTGCATCTGTGTTCTTTTTACTAACAACAAGAGTCATTGAAATGTGTGTTCTCTTTAGAGACCACACATGGATCCACCAGTGTCATTGCATGTGTGTTCTTTTCACTAACAACAACAAGAGTCATTGCATGTATGTTCTCTACAGAGACCACACATGGATCCACTAGTGTCATTACATGTGTGTTCTTTTTAGTAACAACAACCAGAGTCATTTTGCATGTGTTCTTTTCACATACCACCTATGGATCCACCAGTGTCATTGCATGTGTGTTCTTTTGAGTAACAACAACCAGAGTCATTTTGCATGTGTGTTCTTTTCACATACCACCTATGGATCCACAAGTGTCATTGCATGTGTGTTCTTTTCACAATCCACACATGGATCCACCAGTGTCATTGCATGTGTGTTCTTTTTAGTAACAACAACCAGAGTCATTTTGCATGTGTGTTCTCTTCACATACCACCTATGGATCCACCAGTGTCATTGCATGTGTGTTCTTTTTAGTAACAACAACCGGAGTCATTTTGCATGTGTGTTCTTTTCACATACCACCTATGGATCCACCAGTGTCATTGCATGTGTGCTTTTTTCACAATCCACATATGGATCCACCAGTGTCATTGCATGTGTTTTCTTTTTAATAACAACAAGCAGAGTCATTTTGCATGTGTGTTATCTTCACATACCACCTATGGATCCACCAGTGTCATTGCATGTGTGTTCTTTGCACTAACAACCACCAGAGTCATTGCATGTGTGTTCTTTTCACATACCACGTATGGATCCACCAGTGTCATTGAAATGTGTGTTCTCTACAGAGACCACACATGGATCCACCAATGTCGTTGCATGTGTGTTCTCTTTAGTAACAACAACAAGTCATTTCGCATGTGTGTTCTTTTCACATACCACCAATGGATCCACCAGTGTCATTGCCTGTGTGTTCTCGTCACAATACACATATGGGTCCACCAGTGTCATTGCATGTGTGTTGTTTTTAGTGACAACAACCAGTGTCATTGCATGTGTGTTCTCTGCAGATACCACACATGGATCCACTAGTGTCATTGCATGTGTGTTCTTTTTACTAACAACAACAAGAGTCATTGAAATGTGTGCTCTCTTTAGAGACCACCCATGGATCCACCAGTGTCATTGCATGTGTGTTCTTTCTAGTAACAACAACCAGAGTCATTTTGCATGTGTGTTATTTTCACATACCACCTATGGATCCACCAGTGTCATTGCATGTGTGTTCTTTTCACTAACAACAACCCGAGTCATTTTGCATGTGTGTTCTTTTCACATACCACCTATGGATCCACCAGTGTCATTGCATGTGTGCTTTTTTCACAATCCACATATGGATCCACCAGTGTCATTGCATGTGTGTTCTTTCTAGTAACAACAACCACAGGCATTTTGCATGTGTGTTCTTTCCACATACCACCTATGGATCCACCAGTGTCATTGCATGTGTGTTCTTTTCACTAAGAACAACCAGAGTCATTGAAATGTGTGTTCTTCTCACATACCACCTATGGATCCACCAGTGTCATTGCATGTGTGGTCATTTCATAATCCACCTATGGATCCGCCAGTGTCATTGCATGTGTGTTCTTTTTAGCAACAACAACCAGAGGCATTTTGCATTTGTGTTCTTCTCACATACCACCTATGGATCCACCAGTGCCATTGCATGTGTGCTCTTTTCACAATCCACACATGGATCCATTGGTGTCATTGGATGTGTGTTCTTTTTAGTAACAACAACCAGTGTCATTGCATGTGGGTTCTTTGTTACTAACAACAAGAGTCATTGAAATGTGTGTTCTCTTCAGAGA